>OY757012.1:108428827-109028827 GCA_963580285.1 Lucinisca nassula | reverse complement strand
GGTTTTGTAATGATGTCGGAAGTACCATTGTTTACACCGCCGAATCAAATCTTGTGGCGAAGCTATCGAAGCCTTTTCAATGTTTCTAGGTAAAATTAGCTCACCGACGGGATGTAAATATTGTTCGTTACCAGCTGAAGTATGTTTTCTGAAGATTCGTAATGTTCCTATCTAGTTCGAAGCATTTTATCTACCTAATTTACACACATATGGCCGCTAATGAAATGGATATGACATCTCTGCTATGACGTAGGTTTTCACCCTTGTAAGAGTAGATCCCTTTTTCAGTGGGACTGGGCCTATAGAAAAGCGAACAGGAATTCCCGAAAGTTGTCTCCATTTGAAAAATGGTGGAAAATATCCGAGGTGTTCCCATTTGCTTTAAGTTGTAATTGAGCCAGACAAGGCAAAACCTATATACCTGTGCCACCAGCGAAGTCTCTGATTAGTTTGTGTACGCACACTAACTGATCCGAGATTTTGCTAGTATCATGTGACTTCTATAGAATTGGACTATCACAGATTGATAGGCCTAGACTATAACCAGCCAAGGCCGATGCTTGATTTGACCTGCGCCTCCTTGTAACGAGTCTTTGCACATCATCAAGATAACATTCCTATATACTTTTGACCCCCTTAAACCCCACTTTTATATAGTAAAACTGGAGTTTACAGGGGTATACATTATTTTTTCTGATTTCTGCTAAAGATCATAGATTGTGGGTACTCGTTAGAACTGCCTCAGTGAGGCGGTTCTAACGAGTACCCACAATCTATGTTTTGAGCAGAATTAAGAAAAATACTGGAATTTGTCTTCTGAAAATTTGCTATTTTTGGAGGTAAAATTTTTAGTATATTTGAATAGGCGTGTTTTCGTAATGTACTGTACCTTGTGATAGTTCTGGTGTAGTATCTTCGATTGTAGTAGTGGATCCAGTTGTTGATGTAGAAGTTGTGTCATCCTCAGCTGGTATAATGCCCGTTGTCAAAGTCGGTGAAATCCAGCCTGCACGAGTAAAGTCAAATTAAAAACTACAATTAACTTTATCTTCGAATACTGTACATACTGCAGACTATATTTTCTTCTCCTTTAGGATCACTGAGCCCATTCTGGTTATTTTGAACATCGAATATCGCTTAAGCCGGTACAAGGAGGCGTATGCAGCCACATGTCTCTGATGGGAGCTGTGGGTTAATTGCATCGATTCCTGATCATTTCCTCCACTTCTGTTTTGCAAACCATATTGCTGTGTATAAAGAGACTCGATAAAACCGAGTTTTCGATTTTCGTTCTTTTATGTGTTCTTTGTTTCCAAAGGCAACCTTTTAGCTTTTTATCCCGATGCTGTGTGCATCAAACAGTGCTGTCCAGCTTTTCAATAACTATGCATAATGAAATTGTAAGGAATATTGCTTGGTTGTTTAACAACTCATTTTACGTAAATATCGAGCAGAGTCAGCGTGGTAGTGTAATGCTATGTAAGGATAGACTACACCATGATATCAAAATTTTCTTCATTTTTCACAAATGACTTTTCCTGACTAGTACGAAAAGGTCACTCAGGAAAGAACACAATCCAAGGACGCAGCCGTCTAAAGTCACTTATAGAAAGTGACACGGAGGCACACACAAAAACAAACGAAAAATGAACCAATGGCACAAATCACCAAATAACAGTTAAGACACTGCAAAAGAATGACCGCCGTGGGACGGTCAGTAGTAAAACTACTTAGGGGCTTCAACTCCGGAGTTTATGAAATTTCAACCCTCGCCCTCAGTTCCAGTACACTATCAAACAAAATATCAATAACAAATTGATCTGCATGGATCCGCATGAAGGCTTTCTAGCTCAACTGTGAGTCATGATAAAACACATGGTAAAATGGTTATGTATACATTAGTATTACCAAGAATCAGGGTTGAGGACTCAACAACAATCCGACGTCAGAGCAGTAGAAAACCATCAGTTAGATCACGGAGGTTCGAACCCGGGAAATATCCGGCTCCACCCTTCCCGAATTCAAAATTTAAAACCTTTTTTATATTTCACATCTTATGTCAAAAGCCTGACTTTCTGTCTTTTTTAATAATCTGGCAATTAAAAGAAAAGCAACATTAACTGTAAGTCCTGGAGATTTCTTTTTCTTTCAAATAAAAACCTTGACCATTATGTGGTCGTGGAACAAATTAGTTATTGGCACATCAGAGACTTGAAACATGGCCAATACGACTCTTTTTGGATACCCAATTGGCCATTTTGTGGAAAAGTAACTGTCCTTTTGGCTTTCTGCTATTGAAGTTTCCATTAGTGTATGTTGTTTCATGTTTGTGTTTCTTTCCCTTTAGTGTCTCTGTTGGGAGCTGTGGGTTAATAGTATCGATTCCTGATCATTGCCTCCACTTCTATTATGGTTAACTGCCATCGATCAGCTTCAATAGGTTTATAAGTGTTCTTGAATCAGAATGAAATATCCCAAATGTTAAAATTATAACAGACCGACGCTCTGGCGTATGGTTGTTAACGACATCGAAGTACCTAAGCATCCAGTCATGTAACCATTGTAAACTAGTTCCATCTGTTCGACAGTTCCAGCTGATGATACTAGTCCTTGGAGTGCGATAAACAATTGTGTATCGATTTGTTCCTCTGCGTTTAAGACTTCAAGAGACGGAAGACGATCGCACTGGACAAACAAACTTCTGAGACATCGCATATACCTTCTTACATCATAACTAAAACAGACACAGATAAAACAAAATAATTGTTTTTGACATCATCAGCAGACAGCAAGTGCATACTGTTTTGACCATTTGTAAGGAAACTATTTTTTTTTTCAATATTATCATTTTAATTGACATATTATCCATAAAGATAGAAATGATGCTTGTTATAATCACATGGTAGCACAACATAACCATAACATATGTTTCTGGGTGTAATATTTCTCCGACCGAAACAAAATATACAAGTGATTGCCCATCACGTGAACAAGTCCGTGAAATGAAGACCCCACTAAACCCCATTTTATATAGAGAAAACTGGGGTTTACGGGGGTATTCATTAATTTTCTTATTTCTGCACCAAGACATAGGTTGTGGGTACTCGTTAGAACCGCCTCAATGAGGCGGTTCCAACGAGCACCCATAACCTATGTTTGCAGTACAAATAAGATAAATATCTCGGATTTTCATCAGAAAAATAACCATTTTGCGGATGTGAAAAAATACTCTATGTTGCACGGGTGTGTTATCGTAATGATGAGTAAGGACCATCTCGCGAAAGAGGTTCTACCGGTTACCATACCAACACATTACGATAACACATCCGTGCGACATAGCGCATTCTTTGATATCTCCAAAATGGCTTATTTTCTGATGACAATCTGTGATTTCTTTCTCATTTATACTGCAAACATATGTTGTGGGTGCTCGTTAGGTTCTAACGAATACCCACAACATATGTCTTGGAATAGAAAAAAGAAAAATAATGCATACCCCCGTGAATCCCAGTTTTCTCTATATAAAGTGGGGCTTTCAGGATGTTGATTACACGGGCTTGATCAGGTGATGAATATCCGGAGTATAAATAAAATACACCGATTATCTCTCGCGACCGTTTCATATCTAATGCATAAACATAAAATAATAATTATTTTAATAATAATAATAATAATAATGTCTTTATTTATAGAGGATTACATATTTAGTAATACATACTAATCTGACATATGGTCCTCCTGTAAACACATAAAAATTTAAACACATATACAAGTATATACCATATGTTTGAATTGAAATTAAAATAGTCCAGCAGATCTAGACTGTAAATGGCAGAATATTTATGAGATAAACACACTCATTAAAATGCAAATGTGATTCACAGTTTGGGTGAGACCTCTGTAATTTAAAATGTGCTTAAAACTGTAAATGAAGTGCGCAAATAAATTGATATACTAAGAACTAGGAGATAGAAAATTTGAAAAAAAAAAAATAAAAAAAAAAATAAAATCTTTGACTTCAAAATGATAAAATTTCAACTTCAAATTGAACTGCGAAGATAAATGATTGTTCTGTTCTTTTCTTGATTTTCCTTGAAATCATAAAATGCCTTTCCCAGTTTCGTTGCTGGCCGATTTATTTTTTATTTTTATTTATTTTTACCAATTCGTATAACCTGTCACGGAACATCACTAGGACAACTAGTCATATACAGTGCCCGAGACACTATACCGGCTATTGACCCCGGATTAGAATGCCACTACGGGTCAGGGGGCATGTGGTGGAAACCAATGTCCAAACAGCGTGCCCACCGACACCAGGCATAAATTGCGTCGAGGCACATAGTCGACATAGGTCGTAGTCCGGCAGCAGACCAGGAACAAAGCAACGAGGTACAGGTACACCATGCATCGGCAGCGGAAGCAGAACAGATCGATCCACCACCGACGGACCATGCATAGGGCACATGTAGACATCTTGTTTGATATATATAGATGGAGACACCCACCAGGACACAATGCTATGTATAAATTATGAATTTATTGTATTAAGGTGAGACTTAATCTTTAATTTAAAGCTGCATAGGGATGGTGACTGTCGTATATCGATAGGAAGCGAGTTCCACATCTTTGGACCGGCTACAGAAAATGCATTGTCGTAATACCTAGTTCTCGAGTAAGGCACTTTAAGCAGGTCATTCTCAACAGATCGTAGATTACGACCATTAGTTTCTGATACATGTACCTTCATGAGCCGCTCTGAAGGATATTCTGGAACTAAATTATTCAACGTTTTATACATGAGGATATACTCATGGTATTGGACGCGTTTATGGAATGGTAACCAATATAGTTCTCTGAACATATATAAGTTCTCCGACGGGGTCATGAAGTCGGCTTGTAATACAATCCGTGCAGCTCGCTTTTGTAGTTTGATTAACCTGTTGTTGCTAGTAGTTGAGCAGTGTCCCCAGATCATACATCCATAGTCTAGGATGGGCAAAATATAAGAATTATAATATTGGTTTCGACCTGATTTATTTATGTATTTAGAGAGGAGTTTCAATAAAGTGATTCTTTTGGTAATAGTTTGGCACACATTGTCAATTTGTTTCTCCAAATTTAGCTTGTAATCGATTGTTACTACAAGTAGCTTTCGAGTTTCAACGTTTTTTTTTGTAGTTGATTTTCGATATATATTCTTAACTCACCGGAATGTGCTGTTTTTCTACTTCCAATCAACATGACTGATGTTGTGTCAATATTCACAAACATTTTATGCAAAGCGCACCAATACCCGAAATCCTGGGCACCTTCTTGACGTTTGCTATTTATCATTGTTGTTGTTTTGCTGGAAGTGTGCATTGTTGCATCGTCTGCATATAAATCCATATACGCCTCTTTTACAAATAAAGGTAGGTCATTCAAAAATAAGAGAAAAAGAACGGGTCCTAGAACTGAACCTTTGGGAACACCACTCTCGTTTTTTAACATTGAGGATCTCATATTTTCATTGACAATGCTTTGTTGTCTGTTCGTTAAGTAATATTGGACCCAGCGTAGTGAGGTTTGATCAAAGTTATAGTCGGCTAGTTTTGATATTAATATCGTGTGATCGAAAATGTCAAAGGCTTTTCTTAAATCAAAAAAGATAGCTCCACTTATTTCACCTTTGTCGATGTTGCTCAACCATTTGTCAACAAGATAGACTAAGGCCGTGTTACAAGAATGATTCTTCCGAAATCTAGCTGTGATTTATGCAAAACATTATATTTATTCATGTACCCAAAAAGATGTTTTGTGACATGCTTCTCAATAACTTTAGATGGTATGAATCATGAATCTTCTGTGAAATCCAGATTGTCCTTCTGTTTTTTAATTTATGGTAGGTTTGATCGTTCTAACAAGAATATTTGTACCTGTATTAACCAATCGGTGAAATCACCAAGTGATCGAAGACAGAAACATTCACCTTCCCTGAACAGAACTTACCTTACTCACATTTGTCTCCGCAGGTTCGAACCCACGGGACTTAACTTTTCATAAACGTGGACGTCGAAGTGTCTGCGAATTTACTCGCACAAATATAGAATTTGAGGATAAAAAGATCCATCTTTATTGTTCAGTGGGGCCAGAGAAATCCAAGGGTACAGTGGTCACGCGGAAAACGAGGTTTTGCCGAGTTTCTCTCGAGACCGCTTGACCTGAGGGTTGGATTTCATGATCCCACTGAACAACAAGATCGATTCTTTTTCTCACATATTACCTACATATGACAATTTGATTGCAGCCTTTGTATTCAGTGAAGCTTGAAAACGAGGTGGAACCATTTATTTCTATCAAAATCGAGAAAATTTGGTGCTAAAATGTTGCTTTTGATTTGACCGAAAGACGCATATTTGATTAAAAATAACGAAGCTGTAAACTTTTGAGCTTCTGAATTGCTGTTTCCCTATCGTACGTCGCTAATGTAGAAGACCGCGATATCAAATAATTCGGAACAGCATGACGCCAAAAGTTGCGGCTGAGCTGTCCCATTTGAGTGTCTTTTGTCACTAGTGAGCAAACACAGGGCTGTATCGGTCACCCAGGGATTCGCATGTGAGAAAATTGTATTTGAAAATTGTCCTTTGTGGATGTTAATCGTCGTTATGTTCGGGATGTTTGTTTTACGGCTACGCATCAACGATGTCGTGAAACGAATTTTGTGTCGACAAAACTGGAAATGGCAATTGTCTCAGTTATCCCATTACTAAAGCATTTATTTATATATTGTTAAGAATTGTAATATCTGCATCATTGGACTTTTTCTATTAGCCAATGAAAAGCTATATTCCGTGATGACAGATAAGCCATAAGAATTTTACTTTCTTGCACACCAGACAAGGAAATCCGTGATTTTACCCTGGGATAGAAATTTATGTTCTGGCCCTGGTGTTCCGACCCAAAATCGAATATAATCGCGTGTTTGATAAATACACTGGTTGAATACGACCTCGTATGCGCCGTCATCAAGGTTGACGTCACAGCACGTTACGTGACGTCACTAAACATTCCTGTAGTGTCATTACAATAGGGCGGACGTCGGTAACCGAAGTGACTGCGGCATTAAAAAACCGCGCTAAGAAATGGCAGGTATGCAAGAAAAAGAATCCTATATGAGTGTGAGGGGTGGATAGAAAAATCCGTCCCTCGGGATCACTGTCCGGCATCACTCAGATGCCCGACAGTGACGCTTGGGACAGATTTTTCCATCCACCCCTCACACCCATATAAGATTCTTATAATCTGCATCATTGGACATGTTCTATTAGCCAATGAAAAGCTATATTCCGTGGTGACAGAATAGCCGTAAGAATTGTACTATCTGTATCATAGAACATGTTCTATTAGCCAATGAAAAGCTATATTCCGTGATGACAGAATAGCCGTGATATCAAACAGAATACTGCCGTTATCGAATAAGACGTCAAGCTACAGTCGCGACAGCGTAACATTATTCATCATCGAAAACAATCGTTTTTTTTCTTTTGGAGTTAACGAGGCAACGCAAACTGGGTCCGTTCTGCAGGTCGGCAAACATTACAATAATGTTTCTGTGCAGACCTATGCCTTCTAAGCGTGTGGTTAGAACAGTGCACAGTCTTTAGCTAGTCTAGAAGCGGAAGCGGGAGAATAATTGCAGAAAATATTGAACTATGAATCTCCATTACGATAACACACCCGTGCGACATAGTGCATTTTTTCACATCTCCAGAATGGCTACTTTTCTGATGAAAATCTGTGATATTTTACTTATTTATACATCAAACATAGCCGTTGTGGGTCCTCGTAAGAACCGCCTCATTTAGGCGGTTCTAACGAGTACCCACAACCTATGTCTTGGGGCAGAAATAAACAAAAATAATGTATATCCCCGTAAACCCCAGTTTTCTCTATATAAAGTGGGGCTTAGGGAGTGATTATTTCATGGACATGATCACGTGATGCACCGACATTTGTAGCCGGACTCGCAGTGTATCGAACCCGGCACTGCCAAATCTCACGCGTAGGACGTAATTCGAATGGGCTACAGGACGATACTGGGCTGCGACAAGCGAAATGTTGCCTTCGTGTATGTGCATTCAGAGAAGACTCAAAACAGCAACCACTGTTAGATTGCAGCTAAACTGGCCTGCATTAAAAAGCGTCGGGCCAAGGGGACATCTATAAAGCAACCACCGAAGCCCCAGATCAGACTACGCCGATGCGCAGGGTGATCAGAAGCTTGCTGGGAGGATATCTGATGGCATCTTTTCGCTTGCCGCGGCACAATTTCTCAAGCTAATAACATGTTTACAGATTACTACGGAACCCGGGAAGGGACATTTCTGTTCCAGTATCTAGCAGAACAGAATTTCAAACGATAAAATTAGAGTGGAGATGAAAACAAAAAATATATCGTTTAAACGATATAAGATGTTGTTATTTCTTGTTTTTCTTTCCTCTCTGAAAAAGTAGGGTGGAATTTAAAACAATAAAATTAGAATGGAACAGAAAACAAAAATATGTCGTTTAAACGACATATTTCTTGTTTTCCTTTCCACCCTGCGAAAGTAGCGTGGAATTTAAAACAATAAAATTAGAATGGAACAGAAAACAAAAATATGTCGTTTAAACGACATATTTTTTGTTTTCCTTTCCACTCCGAAAAAGTAGCGTTGGATTTAAAACAATAAAGATGTCGTTTAATCGACATAATCTTGATCTCCCATTTTTTAAAGATGTCGTTTTTTTTTTTTCAAAATAATATGTCGTTTAAACGATATAATCATAGCCTTCCATTGGTTGACTTGTTTGTTTGATTTGAGGTTTAACGCCCCAGTCAAAACTGTTTAGGTCATTTTGGATACCTCGACTTTTACCCGACATTGAGATGAAATGACATCTCAAGCCCTGCCGTCGAATTAAACCAAAAGGGTTTATCTGCATGAACTGGCAAACTTGCAATACTTTTCTTGGACATGCCTTGAACAGCCAAGCGGTTTACCAGTAGGCCTACTCATGTGCGGTTGCTTTCAGCTCTACGTGGAAGCACAATGCAGCCCATACTATTTCTTCAAGCACTGATGTGCAAGGGCCGTCCATTGGGTGTTATCAGGCTTATACTCAAATCAAAGGTCATATCCAGAGAAACGAACTTAGGATCATAGTGTCAGCTGTCCTTTTCGCATGCCCGTCTGTCTGACTAATGCCATTTTCGCATGCCCGTCTGTCGTTATAACCGCATCGCCAACGACTACCCACAACATAGGTATTGGAGCAGAAAATAGAAAATGTAGATCCCTGTAAACCCCAGTTTTCTCTATGTAGAGTTGGATTTACAGGGGTTTTCATTATATTTGTTTGTGGACATGTTGCGTTTTTGAACTGTAGAAAAGCTTGTAAAGATATTCGCGTCACCAGTTCAGCAAGGTTTTATTAGCTCATTAAGCTGAATAGGACACGGACGGACGGACAGACGACCAGCTTATGTTTTCGCTTTGTGTTTCTGTGGGATGGAATAACAGCTTCTAACTTTAATATGACGGAAGAATTTATTTCTCGGTCAAGTTAGTCATACAGACGGGCGTGTGAAAAGGGCTGCTGGCACTATGATCCTAGTTTTGTAGATACGAGATGTCTATCTATCTATCTATCTATCTATCTATCTATCTATCTATCTATCTATCTATCTATCTATCTATCTATCTATACTGAGTCGGTCATACTTGGCCATTACCTCAGTTGGTGTGGTGTGCGCTAAATTTAGAATTTAGCGCGCTAAATTTAGAATTTAGCCAAAAAAAAAACCACTGGATGAGTTCTTAAAACTATTTACAATCTGCTTTCAGAGGTGTACTAAAACGCAAACCTCTGGATCCCAATCTACACCATACTGGCTTTGAACTCCTCTGCAGTTTTGGCATTTACCACAGGGGAGGGAAGACTGTTCCACTGAGGAATAGTTCTAGGGAAGAAAGAATTCTGCAGGGCATCACTATAGGCCTGGTACCTACGATACTGACTGTTGTTTAGTTTTGATTCCCTTGTTTGAGTTGAAGTAGTCACAGGGGTCAAGTATTTATCTTTATTAAGAGACACTGTGTCAGAGTGTATCTTATAAAAGAAGGTTAAAGAGGACTGCTCGCGACGGGCCTCCAGCGATGGCCACTCCAGCTCATCGAACATTTTACCAACACTACTTCTGTTCCGCCATCGCCTGCAGGTCCATCGGGCAGCCGTCCTCTGAACCTTCTCAACCTGTTGAACCTGAGTTTTAACATGGGGATGCCAAACAGGTGATGCATACTCTAATTGAGGTCTAACCAAGGTTTTGTATGCAACATCCTTTGTCTGCCTAGGTGCAAAAGCCAAATTACGTCTAAGAAACCCTAATGTCCTAGTTGCTTTAGAGGTAATCTCAGAAATATGTTGACCCCAATCAAGATTATCAGTAAAGGTGATACCAAGATATTTGCGGATTGGACATGTTCCAAAGTATGCTGGTGTATTGAGTAGCTGAATTTAATCTGCTTGTCTGGAGGGTGCCGTGACACCCTCATTGAATGACATTTGGCCACACTGAACTTCATTTGCCAATCGGCCTCCCAACGTGCTAGGCTATCCAGGTCATCTTGTAAGATAAGACAGTCAGAAGATGTATATATATTCCTATACAAAACACAATCATCAGCAAACAAGCGAACAGATGACCTGATGTTATCAGGAAGATCATTAATAAATATCAAGAAAAGGACCGGGACAAGTACCGAACCTTGTGGCCTGAAGAAATAGAAAATTATTGAACGCGTATTGCATAGAGAGTCACATTCAGGAGGATGTATGTTTCGAAGAATTGTTCAGCGAGTGTATAATTCAAACGATTAAATCAACAAGGTGTGCAGAAAAAATACATCTATTAGAGAGGTTTTAGTTAGTTCACGCAACCGTCAATTCCTATAAAAATAATAAAACCTACTTAGTAGAAAAGGATATTATAAAAAAATCATACTATACAAAATAAGTTTTCATACTTTATAAATCAATCATAGATATTTTCTTTTTTCCAGTCAAAAAGAACATATTTATTTTTAGAATTTCAAGGGAGGTTAATATGCAGAAGTATTCAATCTGACACCCATTTTCAACAGATCTATATAAAGTGGAAGATATCATTCCGGAAAAAATTGGATTTATGAGAACCCAAAATATATTGTATTCAGCACACACACTCACACAAAAAGACGGCCAACTGTTAACCGTTTCACAAAAAGAGTTATGTTCTCGTTTGTGATGCCTGAAACACCCAGCCCAAAATTAACTAAACATCTATTGACATGAGTGATTCTCCTTCAGTATCCCCCGGGTCATAAGCACACACACAGCAGGATTATATCATAGGCCTCAGTCAAAGGGAGCCAATCTGTGTGGCCGTTATGCATGATAACACCATCCAATGGAAGCCATTGCCATGGTTAAAGATGTCGTTTAAACGACATCTTTAACCAATGGTAGGCCAAGATTATGTCGATTAAACGATATCTTTATTGTTTTAAATTCCACGCCACTTTTTTCAGAGTGGAAAGGAAAACAACAAATATGTCGTTTAAACGACATAAGTTTGTTTTCTGTTCCATTCTGTTTTTATTGTTTTAAATTCCATGCCACCTTTTTCAGAGTGGAAAGGAAAACAAGAAATATGTCGTTTAAACGACATATTTTTGTTTTCTGTTCCATGCTAATTTCATTGTTTGAAATTCCATGCTACTTTTTCAGAGTGGAACAGAAAACAAGAAATGTATTTTTGTTTTCTGTTCCATTGTAATTTTATTGTTTTTAATTCCACCCTACTTTTTCAGAGTGGAAAGGAAAACGATAAATATGTCGTTTAAACGATATATTATAAACGACATATTATATCGTTTAAACCACATTTTTTTTTCCTCTCCACGCTAATTTTATTGTTTTAAATTCTGTTCTGCTAGAACTGGAACAGAAATGTCCCTTCCCGGGTTCCTTAGATTACATTGTTACGTACGACGCCATTCTGCTACGCATATCTATAACATGGGCCAAATCATGAGAAAACCTATCTCCGGGGTTGCAACCAGGTAAGACGCATACCAGTTCACTTACATGTAGCTACACAGAGTAAGGGGAATGGAAACATCTGCCAGATTGTTCAACCATTTTTCAAAGAGAGATAACTTTCGGGACTTCCTGTTTGTTTTTCTATAAGCCCTGTCCCACTGAAAAAGGGATCTACTCTTAAAAGGAAAGAAATTGCTCCTCAGGAGCAAATTCTTTCCTTTAAGAGTTGACCCCTATTGACATGGGTGACAAAATTGCATTTGCAGGAGCTGCCTCCCATGAAGGTGTTTCCATTTCCCTTAACAAGTGTCTTAATTTTTGGATACCGAAACTAGAGGTATTGGGGTATGGATTTAGAACAGAGGAGAACGCAATGGTGCTGATCAGATACACGAATGCGTTTTTTGATCTATATATCTGGTGTTTGGATTTCTAATGGGGTGACTACCATCTGATTACACTATAATACGTAATTACATCGGTTCCAGTCGCATGATTAAAGGAGATTTAATATGCACAGACTCAAATCATGGCTAACCCATGCCCTGTTGAAAAAAAAAACACAAAAAAAAACATACACCTATTTCTGACTAGCATCCAATGAAATTACTTGATATAATATAGTCTTTCGAACTTGCAGAATAAATGGTATACAAGGTAGATATTTTCAGACGCATCACGCAAACAAGTCCGTGAAATGAACACCACCTAAGCCCCTCTAGACATATAGAAAACTGGGGTTTACGGGGTCAAACATTTATTTTCTTATTTCTGCTCGAAGACAACGGTTGTGGGTACTCGTTATAATCGGTTCTAACGAGCACCCACTGCATATATTTGCAATGTAATTAAGAAAATTATCACGGATTTTCATCAGAAATGTAGCCATTTTGGAGATGCGCAAACATGAACTATATCGCACGGGTGCGTTGTCGTAGTGATCTTATTTGAATCTATACTATTTGTAAAACATCACGAAAACAATCTAAATAGTTTTGACCCGCTTGAACCCCAATTTTATTAAGTAAAACTGGGGCTAACAGGGCGAAACCATTTTTTCTTATTTCTGCAATAAAACATAGATTGTGGGTACTCATTAGGACCGCCTCGACGAGGCGGTTCTAACGAGTGCCCACTATCTATATTATGAGCAGAAATAAGAAAAATATTGCAATTTTTCATCTTATTTTTTGTTTTTTTTATTTTGGCGGTAAAGTTTACAATGTATTTGTATAGGCTTGTTTTCGTAATGAGCAGAGTTTATCGTTGTTCAGCCGGACAGTGGTTTATTCTGTTCACACTTACGCACAAACGTCTGATGAAGTCGGCACATAGCATGCTTCTTGCTCACAATTGGCAACTGAAAGAAAGTTATAAAGAACTTGCGTTAGGCAAACAGAGTTGGTTGATTTTCTTTTAAAAACAAACAAAATGTAGTGAGCCGTCGAATTTTGGAAGTCATTTGAGATGTTTGTCAAAACGAGATCGAAGGGTGCCTGATCCGTCGGCTTAACTGTGATATTTTACACAAAAAATTAAACCACTTGTTTTGGGCAAAAAATTAAACCTTTTCCATTTCCAGTACAATACAGTTGACGAGAACGCTTAGGTTTCATTCAAATTTTCCTATCCTTTTGTTTGTATATAGACACCGCGGCAATACCTTTTCATCATAAGCATTACATCTCTATGAGAGATAATGCAACCTTCCCTGTGGCAAACGTGCCTGTTGTATCGATTCCTAATCATTGCAATTCACCTATTTTCTGAAGATAATTGCACGACCCGCAGAAAAAGCGACTGACTGAAGTCGGTTGATTTTCTGAGGGTGCCAAAAAATCACCTTGTCATTCTGTCAGTCTGTCAGTCTGTCTGTCCGTCCGTAACACGTTTGTGAAAATTGGTGATAGTGACTTAACCGCTTGGAATATTTAAACAAATTTTGGCATACTGATAGATATCAATGAGTTCTAACCAATGAACTTGAGAAATATTACATTCCATTTAGTATAGCCTCGCCGAGGCGAAAAATGTGAAAATTTTCGAACTGCTTCTCCTCGGAAACCGGTGGGCCGATTGAAGTCAAATTTCATATAGGGCCTCTATGGGATGGCGGAAACCAAAATTTGCTCATGGGGTCCAGGTCACATGACCAAAATGGCCGCCAAGCCATATATGGTCTGTCTGTCTGTCCGTCCGTAATCCGTTTGTGAAAATTGGTGATAGTGACTTAACCGCTTGGAATATTTAAACAATTTTTGGCATACTGATAGATATCAATGAGATCTAACCAATGAACTTACGAAATATTACCTTCCATTTAGTATAGGTATGGCGGCCATTTTGGTCATGTGACCTGGGCCTAAAACGGTTCCCCAAATAAATGCGCCTTATCGTAAGGAGCAAAAATATATCTTATACTTTAGTACTGTATTCTGAATCGTTTGCAGGATAAAATGCATTCTCACTTTTCCAATACAAAAGCATATGTGTCAAAGTTTGACCTAGGCATAAAGAAAGTCAAGGTCAACCCAGGGTCATCATTTTAGCAATTTATGATGGGCCTACGTCCCAGATGCTATTTATCAAGTTTCGTAGAAATCTGCCCAGTGGTTGTTGAGAAGACTATTTTTGAAGGGTTTTTACCATATATTGCTTGGCGGCCATTTTGGTCAAGTTACCTGGACCCCATGAGCAAATTTTGGTTTCCCCCATCCCGTAGAGGCTCCATATGAAATTTGACTTCAATCGGCCCAACGGTTTCCGAGGAGAATCCGTTCGAAAAGTTTCACATTTTTCGACTAGGCGAGGCTATACTAAATGGAATGCAATATTTCGCAAGTTTATTGGTAAGATTTCATTGATATCTATCAGTATGCCAAAAATTGTTTAAATATTCCAAGCGGTTAAGTCACTATCACCAATTTTCACAAACGGGTTACGGACGGACAGACAGACAGACCATATATGGCTTGGCGGCAATTTGGTCATGTGACCTGGACCCCATAGCAAATTTTGGTTTCCCGCATCCCATAGAGGCTCCATATGAAATTTGATTTCAATCGGCCCAACGGTTTCCGAGGAGAAGCAGTTCGAAAATTTTCACATTTTTCGCCTCGGCGAGGCTATACTAACTGAAATGTAATATTTAGAAAATTCATTGGTTAGATCTCATTGATATCCATCAGTATGCCAAAAATTGTTTAAATATTCCAAGCGGTTAAGTCATTATCACCAATTTTCACAAACGGGTTACGGACGGACCCAAAGAAGGTCAAGGTCAACCCAGGGATACCTTTTCAGCAATTTATGATGGGCCTACGTCCCAGATGCTATTTATCAAGTTTCGTGGAAATCTGCCCAGTGGTTCTGGAGAAGACTATTTTTGAAGGGTTTTTACCATATATGGCTTGGCGGCCATTTTGGTTATGTGACCTGGACCCCATGAGCAAATTTTGGTTTCCCTATCCCATAGAGGCTCCATATGAAATTTGACTTCAATCGGTCCAACGGTTTCCGAGGAGAAGCAGTTCGAAAATTTTCACATTTTTCGCCTCGGCGAGGCTATTTTAAATGGAATGTGATATTTCGCAAGTTTATTGGTTAGATCTCATTGATATCTATCAGTATGCCAAAAATTGTTTAAATATTCCAAGCGGTTAAGTCACTATCACCGATTTTCACAAACGGGTTACGGACGGACAGACAGACAGACCATATATGGGTTGGCGGCCAGTTTGGTCATGTGACCTGGACTCCATAGCAAATTTTGGTTTTTCCCACCCCATAGAGGCTCCATATGAAATTTGATTTCAATCGGCCCAACGGTTTCCGAGGAGAAGCAGTTCGAAAATTTTCACATTTTTCGCCTCGGCGAGGCTATACTAACTGGAATGTAATATTTAGAAAGTTCATTGGTTAGATCTCATTGATATCTATCACCTTGCAAAAAATGTTTAAATATTCCAAGCGGTTAAGTCACTATCACCAATTTTCACAAAAGGTTTACGGGCGGACCCAAAGAAGGTCAAGGTCAACCCAGGGTCACCATTTCAGCAATTTATGATGGGCCTACGTCCCAGATGCTATTTTTAAGTTTCGTGGAAATCTGCACAGTGGTTCTGGAGAAGACTATTTTTGAAGGGTTTTTACCATATATGGCTTGGCGGCCATTTTGGTCATGTGACCTGGACCCCATGTGCAAATTTTGGTTTCCCTATCCCATAGAGGCTCCATATGAAATTTGACTTCAATCGGCCCAAAGGTTTCCGAGGAGAAACAGTTCGAAAATTTTCACATTTTTCGCCTCGGCGAGGCTATACTAAATGGAATGTGATATTTCGCAAATTCATTGGTTAGATCTCATTGATATCTATCAGTATGCCAAAAATTGTTTAAATATTCAAAGCGGTTAAGTCACTATCACCGATTTTCACAAACGGGTTACGGACGGACAGACAGACAGACCATATATGGGTTGGCGGCCATTTTGGTCATGTGACCTGGACCCCATGAGCAAATTTTGGTTTCTCGCATCCCATAGAGGCTCCATATGAAATTTGACTTCAATCGGCACAACGGTTTCTGAGGAGAAGCAGTTCGAAAATTTTCACATTTTTCGCCTCGGCGAGGCTATACTAAATGGAATGTAATATTTCGCAAGTTCATTGGTTAGATCTCATTGATATCTATCAGTATGCCAAAAATTGTTTAAATATTCCAAGCGGTTAAGTCACTATCACGAATTTTCACAAACGGGTTACGGACGGACAGACTGACAGACTGACAGAATGACAGAATGACCAAAAGACAGAATGACACGGTGATTTTAGGGCACTCTTAGAAATCAACCGACTTCAGTCGGTTGCTTTTTCTGCGGGTCGTGTAATTTCAAACCATAAGCATACATGGTTCAAAAGTTATGCTATGCACAAAACTGTAACCATATTAAGTGGTCAGATATTGCCAAGGGCCAACAATACTTCAATAAAGTGGTTAAAATTTCAAGCAGGCGATCTCCTCCTCAGTCCAAATGAGTGTACCAAATATCAAGGCTCTACCTCAAATACATTGCATAGATACCATGCGAACAAGATTTCAATGTTACTCTATAAAATGAGAGCCAATTATGGGTTATCTATTTTATGTCAGGAGTCCATGGATATAATTTCACAAGCATACATCGCATACATGGTCTTCAAGTTCTGCTATGCACAAGAAAGCGTGACTTACGAACGGTTGAACGAAAGAATAAACCAGAGGCAATATGTCACCAGAGTTGGAACATTATAAACGTTTTTACAAATATGGCAACTTTCCACATCAAGAAAACACGCCTATATATTTCTGACCTCCTTGAACCCCACTTTTATACAGTAAACTAGTAAGAAAAGGTCACTCGGGAAAGGCCACAATCTAAGAACGCATCCGTTTCAAGTCACCTATAGAAAGTGACACTGAGGCACACAACATCAGACGAAACATGAACCAACGGCACAAAGCCAAATAACAAATCAGACACTGCAAAAGAACGACCGCCTTGGGACGGTCAGTAGTAAAACTACTGGGGTGGGGGGCTTCAACCCCGGAGTTTATGACATTTCAAACTTCCCCCTCAACCTTAAAATGGCACAATTGTTCATCTTAAAATTGTCGTTTTTTTCGACAGTAAAATTTACAATGTATTTGTATAGGCGTGTTTTCGTAATGGAGTTCAGATCAGCATACAATATTAATTGTCGGTAGGTACTTACATCACCTGTTATTGCTTTTGTCATTTTGCTCATGTGAACATGTGTTTTTATTTTCAGATAAGTATTTATAACTCAAAATAATGTGCACCTTGTGGCTTTTGTGGAGGAACATTCAGTATTTAGCTCAACTCAGTTTTATTAGTCACTTATTCACCATTTTTGCATTATTTGCTGGCTCCAAGCTTACACTTTATCAATATTGGAAAAACAGGTAACCAGACCCCCCTGATCTTGAAAGGTCAGGTGGTCTGGTTACGTGTTTTCCCAACCCTGATAATCTTCAGACTAGGAACCAGCATTTAATGCAAATAAGGTGAATACTTGAAGAAAGGTAAGTAAACGAAGCAGAAAAAATAAAGGAATATAAGGATTTGGTTTCGGGATTCGCAGTATACAGTAAAAGCCTTATTGTACGTGCTGATAAATTTAAGAACGTCAACTGTTGTTGGTATTATATAGACAGGACAAATTTCACGCTTAAATGAGTTTGCCGGCCTCGGTAGCTCAGTCGGATGCGCGTCTGACTGGTGAACAGGAGGACGCGTATTCGATACCTGCCGGGGTCGGCAAAATTCTTTCGTGAAATATTTTCTACGGTCATTCTCTCCCATCCCATCCGCTGATTCAAGAAGGGCAGTTGTCAGTTTCTGGCGAAAGAATGTGCACTTTACTGGTTAACTGCTTACGTATAAGCCTGCTCAGGAAAAGTGTGGATAAGTAAACTTACCGGCTCAAAATGACCTAAATAATGTTGACTGGGTCGTTAAACCACAAAACAAAACTTAAAAGAGTTTAACATGGACAGTTTTATAACCCCGGACGTGCTACGCTACTGGCACTGGAACAATGTTGGTGACAAAACAGAAATCGATGCTTGTCCAACCTCTTATACAGACACAATCTCCAAACATTGTCTTCCAGAGCCTCTGTTATTTTTAGGGAGAAGTTAAAGATGGAAGGTGACGAGCATTACGAAAACACGCCTATACAAATGCATTGTAAACACCACCGCCGAAAAAAAAACTTAATTTTATGTAGAAAATCTGTGATATTTAATTTTTCTTTTTTCTGCTCAAAAAATATATTGTGGGTAGTCGTTAGAACCGCCTCATCGAGGCGGTTCTACCAAGTACCCACATTTTATAGTTTAATGCAGAAATAAGAAAAATAACGTTTACCCATGTAAAACCCAGTTTTTCTTTATAAAAGTGGGGTTCAAGGGGGTCAAAATTATATAGGCGTGTTTTTGTGATGTAAATAGTGTTTTCGAACTCAAACTTTATTTCCTGAAAGTCTCTGAAAAAAAAATACAGACATTATACTTACATGTAGCATTTTAGGCAATGAAAATGGTTTACTTACGTGTATAGCAAATATCCGCTTTAACACTATAATTGTGGTTGCAGGTATCAGTTTTCTCGTCAAATGCTTCGTAGATGTTGCAGAACTGTAGTTTCCATAATTTAGTAGCATCATCGCAATGGCAGAACCACTTACAACCCGACATTGCTGCGTACGCCACTCCTGTACAGTTAGTGGTTAAACATCCACAGTGACTGCCGTAACATTTCCCGCCTACGCCGCATTGTGTGTTTTGGTCGCATATAACTGAAATCATATGAGTGAGCTGTGATGAAAAAAATTTGTCTGCAAAATCTACAACCAGTTGAGATGTTGGCCAGTGTTTGCGTTCGTTCCGACTAAAAGGGGCAATGTATTACGAAAACAGACCCGTTTGCAAAAATGGCGTCTTTTATATCTAAAGAACTTTCATTTTCATTACGAAACTACGCCTATACAAATACATTGTACTTTTTACCGCCGAAAAAAACGTAAACTTTAAGATGAAAAATTGTGATATTTTTTCTTACTTTTGCTCAAAATATAGATTGTTGGTACTCTTTAGAACCGCCTCATCGACGCGGTTCTAACGAGTACCCATAATCTATATTTTAGAGCAGAAATAAGAAAAATATGGTATACCCCTATAAACCCCAGTTTTACTAAATAAAATCGGGGTCCAATAGGGTCAAACTTATACAGGCGTGTTTTCGTGGTGCAGTTGTAATTTTTTAACATTGTTTTATTATTTCTAGTCCAAATAAGCATTGTCCTACTCGTTAGAATATCCAATGTAATTTGACTGTATTCACAAGTTTTTTGCTTTGCTGTTAAGTGAAATTCAGTGTGTTTTAATTTTATTGTTTCAGCACATTTTAAGTTAAAAGTTCTAGTTGGTTGCGACCGGGCGTCTTCCTGTGTCAAAGTGTTAGTTTATATTTCTTTTTCCGCCAGTTGCAGTGTTTGGAAATGGAATGTCGCTATTAATATGTACGGAAAAATGGACACAAGCGGGGAGGGGGGGGGGCGAGGGGGGTAAGCAGTCTTGCAAACAACAATACTGCTTATGAGGAATCTAATTCAATCCAAGAGTCCCGTTTCGTTCTGCGATCTTTGGTTCCAAAGGTTTTATTACCCAATCTACTATATAAAGTATTATAATGAATTATAATGTTATTAACCAAGTAATTTCATATTGGCCCAGTTACAGGTCCGAAGTCTGCTGTATTGGCCCCGAGGCTGAATGCCGAGGGCAAATACAGCAGACCAAGGACCTTTAACAGAGCCAATACGGAATTACTTGGTTAATGACAATTTTATTAATTAACTTCAATAAAAAAATAGAAGTGAAGGCAATGATCAGGAATCGATACATTTAACTCACAGCTCCCATCAGAGACACCAAAGGGAAAGAAACAAAAACAAGAAACAACAGACCCTAATGAAAACATCAATAACGGAAAGCCAAAAGGACAGTTACTTTCCCACAAAATGGCCAATTGGCTATCCAAAAAGAGTCGTATTGGCCCTGTTTTTTTTTTTTTTTTTTTTTTTTTTGGTATTGGTCCCTCTTTCTCGTATCGGTCTTCTTTTCCCTGCATTGGCCCTCTTTATCCGTACTTGCCCAGATTGTCATCTGTATAGTGCAGGCAGTTTTGTCTATATAAATGCTATTCTATTATGGTTGATTAATAATTTAGGTTATAGGATGAGTTTAAACAGGTTTTAACTTAAGTGCACTATATCACCTTCTAATATTTTTACTATTGGACGGTTCTATTGGACATCCATTTGTGTACATTACGAAACTACGCCTATACAAATACATTGCAAACTTTACCACTGAGAAAAGGAACATTTTAAGCCAAAATCTATATTTTAGAGCAGAAATAAGAAAAATAAGGTTACCCTTGCAAACCCCAGTTTTACTATAAAGAAGTGGGGTTCAAGGGGTCAAAATTATATAGGCGTGTTTTCTTGATGTATATAAAGTATGCGTTTTTGGAGTCCATCTGTGAACCTTGGTTATCAAAAGCAGTGTTATAAAGAACCAAGTCAAAACAGGTTAATGTGTTCTTTATATTTGTGGTGTTTACATACTATTAAATTCATAATAATGATTGAATTGTGGTGTTTTCTTCTATATCTGAAACTATCATATCTCTGCAAAATAGAAGAGAAGGCAATGATCAGAAATCGATACAATTAACCCACAGCTCCCTTCAGAGACACGTAAGGGAAAGAAGCATGAAACAACTGGACCCTAATTGAAAAACCAATGGCAGAAAGTCAAAAGGACAGTTACTTTCCCACAAAATGGCCAATTGGCTATCCAAAACAAAATAATATAAGCGATAAACACACTCAAAGACAAACCATAACAAAACTAAACCGCTACAGAAACTGTTCATTGGTCTCTTAAACAGTCTATTCAGTGGACAGTTATTTCAAAGCAGCTTGGAGTATATTCAAAACTATTGCCCCTCGGTACTGTGGACGACCTGATGAACTGTTGCCCTCAGCCTTCGGCCTCGGAAAACAGTGAGTGTGGTCGTCCACAGCACATCGAGGCAATAGTTTGGACTTTACTCCAAACTACCATGAAATAACTGACCGTATAATATGTGTATTTGTATGAGACGGTAGAGCTTGTGACTGTGTCTCTAAATGGTACATCCAAGTAGAAATAAAGAAATATATAAATCTATGCATATACTGCTTTTCTCTGTATAACTGGATGGGTTTCCAGGATATCCATTGCATAGAAATGTTAATTGTTGTATGACATTGCGTAAACTATAATAGTCCGTTGATCACCACCTTTGTACTCGCTTCATGTATTGTGCATTGTCCCTGGTTTCTGTTTGAGCTGGGCACAGCAATTCCTACAATTTACACCTGCACCCAACGAAGACTCAGATCAGAGTCTTCGTTGTGCTCTCTAAGAATAGCTAAGGACCCAATGCTCCTTCATGCAGCAAGAGAAGTCCCTGGTCTGACTATACAATTGCACAGACTGATCTGATTCTTTGCTGGGCGCAATTGTTAACTGCAGGAAATGCTGTGCCCCGGCTCATTTCTAAAAATTTCAAGAGCGTTGCTAGTCTACGTAGCCGAGGCGCCGGCTTATGTCTTACCTGTCAAAATAAGACAGCGACGAAATTTGCATTTAAGCCTTTGTTTGTTTGTTTGTTTGTATTGGAGTTTAACGGCCCAGTCAACACTATTTAGGTCATTTTTGAGCCGTTCAGTTTACCTATCCTCACTTTTCCTGGGCAGGCTTATACGTAAGCGGTTCATCAGTACAGTGCACAGTATTTCGCCAGAAACTCACAACAGCTCTTCTTGATTCAGCGGAAGGGAGAAAAAGACCGTAGAAAGAAGTTCATGATCAATCTCACCGAAAGAATATTGGCGGGGTGTGTCCTTGGGCTAGACATGCTTTTACAATACCCTACTCGACCCAGGTGTAAATGGGTAGCAGTGGTATAAAAGTCACTGCCTCTCTCTCGCGCGCGCGTGTCAGTGTTCAAGAGCGATTCAATACGCTTGGAGTTTTCATCGCAATCGAACTAAAATAAATTAATATAAACTAACTAAAGAATGTTGCCGACCAAATGCAAACCTTGGCCAACCATAACGACAACACACCCATGCGACATAGTGCATTTTTTCACATCTCCAAAATGTCTACTTTTCAGATGAAAGTCTGTGATTTGTTTCTTATTTATATTGCAAACAAAGGGCGTGGGTACTCGTTAGAACCGCCTTATTGAGGCGGTTCTAACGAGTACCCACATCCTATGTCATATAGCAGAAATAAGCAAAATATTGTATAACTCTGTAAACCCCAGTTTTCGCTATATAATGTGGGATCTAGAAGGGTGTCCATTTCACGGACTTGTATACATGATGCAGAGAAGGCTCTGATGAGTTGGATCGGAGTATTCGCGGTCGCACACGACTTCTACAGTTTCTTCGCTAAACAAATGTTCTTTAAAAAGGTAATCCCTTTGAAGCAAGGACTCATCACATTTCTGAAAATTGTAGAATCCGAAAAGTCCTCGCCAGTTTGTTTCATTGTTTGTTCGAGTTTCGCGTCTCAAGTATACGTAAGGTAATATGGAGACGGATACTTGGTGTAAGTCTACACAAGCCCGGAATCGAACTCACACCCCTGGTTTATGAAGCGCAAAGCTTAACCATTTCTTATATGGCAAGAGTGCTACTTGGTTGGTGCACAGTGTAAGTTGAATCTTCTGAAGTTTTATCAACAAAATGAGTAGCAGTGATATAAAAGCCAGTGCCTCTCTCACGCGCGCGGGCGTAAAAACACCCGGAATGAGTGTTCGAGAGCGATTCAATGAGCTTGAAGTTTTCATCGCAATCGAATTAAATAAATTAGTATATACTATAAATTAACAAAATCAGTACCTGGTGAAAGTTCTGACGGAGTTGCCGCAGCTGTCGATGTTGTTGAAGAAGTCGTATCCTCTCTCATTCCTGCAATGTTCGTTAACAGTACTGTTACGGTCCACTCTAAATATGGAGACCAGATGTAAACATATAACGTTTATTTGTCGGTTTTTTTTTTTTAGTTTGCCTAATGAATTGATTCATGATACCGATACTATATAACTTTCTCAAGCGGTCCAATCTAAATTGCGAGATCAAAAGTAAACACAAACCTTTTTTTTCCTTTTAAAATTCATGATACCGATACTACATAGTTTTCTCAAGCGGACTCTTCTGTCGTTGAAATTAGACACGTCCATTCTTGTATATAGGGAATGAACACGATGGCAAACAGATTAGATCCAGATGAGATGGCTCTTTACAAGCCATCTCATCTGGATTTAATCTGTTTGCATAGGTATTTGTATTTGTATTATAT
This sequence comes from Lucinisca nassula, assembly GCA_963580285.1. Lineage (NCBI taxonomy): Eukaryota > Metazoa > Mollusca > Bivalvia > Lucinida > Lucinidae > Lucinisca > Lucinisca nassula. The sequence goes on along the minus strand of OY757012.1, from coordinate 109,004,728 downwards.
GAATTTGTATTTGTAATATAGATATTTGTATTTGTAGTATAGGAATTTGTTTTTGTATTATAGTGATTGCATTTGTATTATAGGTATTTATATTGGTCTTCAAGGTTGGAAGGGTTAAACAAACATCGAAAATGAAGACTGACCGAGTGTTTCTGACATACCAATGCATGTTAGACTGGGATATCCCTAATGGCGAAATTTGTTCCACCTGGGCACACATACGGGACAGGTCACAGGCGAGGCGTTCCAAAACCTCGTGATTTCTGCTTACAAACCTCACGTGTGAGTATTCGCCTTTTTATTGAATCAAAAGGAACATTTTAGTACCAAACTTTCTCGACTTTGTTCAAATTATTGATTGTTTTGCCTTTTTGTACTCTTGCTTCCCTGAAGAAAACCGTAATATTCAGGTTGTATATGAGAAAAAATCGATCATTGTTGTTCAGTGGGGACAGGAAATCCTCAACATTACGAAAATACGCCCATACAAATATATTGTAAATTTCACCGCCGAAAAAACGAAAATTTTACTTTGAAAAACTGAGGTATTTTTCCTATTTCTGCTCGAAACATAGATTGTGGGTAAGGGTTAGAACCACTCACCGAGACGGTGAGGGGGGTCTTACAAGTACCCACAATCTAGATTTTAGAGCAGAAATAAGAAAAATCAGGTAAATCCCAGTTTTACAATATAAAAGTGGGTTTCAATGGGGATGGGGGTCAAAATTATATAGGCGTGTTTTCGTTATGAAGCCTCATTTTGCTCATGTCTGCTGGACCCGCGGATTGAATATTCTTTGTATTCTCTGAACAGTAATGGCGGATTCTATTTTTCTTGCACACTAGACAAGGAAATCCGGATAGAAATTCTGTTCTAACCCTGGTGTTCTTACCCAAAATTGAATATTCTCGCGTGCTTTATAAATGCACTGGTTGAATACGACCTCATAAAGGTTGACGTCACAGCACGTTACGTGACGTCACTAAACATTCCTATGGTGTCATCACAATATGGCGGACGTTGGTAACCGAAGTGACTGCAGCATTAAAAATCCGCGCTCAGAAATGGTAGGTGTGCAAGAAAAAGAATCATACATGGGTGTGAGGGTCGGATAGAAAAATCCGTCCCTCGGAATCACTGTCCGGCATCATCCGGCAAACCTCGTGATGCCGGACAGTGACTCTCGGGACGGATTTTTCCATCCACCCCTCACACCCATATAAGATTCTTATAATCTTTCACAATGTCCTTACCCCCATGATTGTCATTAGAGTGTACATCTTATGACCCAATTTTGCAAGAAAAAGCATGCTTGATTTGTTTGTTTTACTGTTGGACGCCCCAGTGATAAAACTAAGGCAATCTTGGGTCTGCCAAGCAACTGAACAAGATTTACGGGCAATTACGGCCACATTGCTGTTACCCACAGTCATTTGGCAGTAACAGCCATGTGTTCCACTTCGATCAGTGAAAAACTTGAAAGAAGTCATTATTAAGGGCAAAACATCCTGTAAAACACACTCGCAATCTAATTGTGGCTCTCGTTGAGATATTGAAGGACACTCGCAAGCTAATACTTTCCTCGCCGAGATATTGAAGGATGGATACCCACAAGCTGATACTGTCCTCGAGATTTTGAAGGAAACTCGCAATACTGTCATTGCTGAGATATTGAAGGACACCCGCAAGCTGAAACTGGCCCTCGTTGAGATATCGAAGGACACTCGATGGCTAATATTGTTCTCGCTGAGATATCGAAGGGCACTCGCTAGCTAATATTGTCCTTCGCCTTGATATCGAAGGACACTCGCTAGCTAACATTGTCCTCAGTGAGATATCGAAAGACACTCACTAGCTAATATTGTCCTCGCTGGGATATCGAAGGACACTCGCTAGATAATATTGTCCTTCACCTTGATATCGAAGGGCACTCGCTAGCTTATATTGTCCTCGCTGAGATATCGAAGGACACTCGATAGCTAATATTGTCTTCGCTGAGATATCGAAGGACACTGGCAAGCCAATACTGTCCTTCGTCTAGATATCAAAGGACACTCACTTGCTAATATTGTCCTCGCTGAGATATCGAAGGGCACTCGCTAGCTTATATTGTCCTTCGCCTAGATATCGAAGGACACTCGCTAACTAATATTGTCCTCGCTTAGATATCGAAGGACACTCGCTAGCAAATATTGTCCTTGCTGAGATATCGAAGGACACTGGCAAGCTAATACTGTCCTTCGCCTAGATATCAAAGGACACTCGCTAGCTAATATCGTCCTCGCTGAGATATTGAAGGACATTGGCAAGCTAATACTGTCCTTCGCCTTGATATCAAAGGACACTCGCAAGCTTATACTGTCCTCCGATATTTTGTAGGATATATTCGAGATATTGAAAGACACCAGCTTGCGAGTGTCTTTCGATATCTCGGCGAGGGACAGTTAGAGTGACGTCAGTTTGTGTGTAAACAGGGCTTTCTATAAAACTTAGACTGGGCGCATGTGTTTGGTTAGGCAAACAATGAAGACCCAGATCAGACGCCGCAGTATGTGGCGTCTGATCAGGTTCTACATTATTTGCGTAAAGTGCAAGAATTCAAAAGTTGACGAAACAATCTAAGACTCCGATCAGGACTATTTTACCAGCCTACAGACAATCAACCTACTAGTGCTGTGAGTACTTTGATTACTGAGACTTCTTATATGCAGGGTCATATCATTACGATAACACACCCGTGTGACACAGTGAATTCTTTCATTTCTCCAAAATGGTCACTTTTCTGATGAAATTTTGTGATATTTTAGACTCCAAATGTAGGTTGTGTGTGCTCGTAAGAACCGCCTCAGTGAGGCGGTTCTACCGAGTACCCACAACCTATGTCTTGGAGCACAAATAAGGAAAACAATGTTAATTAACTTTTCTCTATATAAAGTGGGGTTTAGAGGGGTATTAATTGTATAAACTTGTTAATGTGATGTATCCTGTATTACGAGACTCTCTGAGAAATTATCATGTGCCATGTTATACCCACAATCTTTGTGTTTCACGCCTGGCGTTGGTCACATGTGAGACGCTTATTTCTGCAACTGAAATTCAGGTAATTTTTCTTTAGGTACTCAGGTTTTCGCCCATTTCTGACTAACGATCAGCTCGATATGAGTGAAACCAAAACAAATAAAGCAAACAAATACCCCCAACCTTTTTGGGGCAGAATTATGCAAGGACCTTATACCCAAGAAAATCACACCTCACGACAACATTTACCGATATATCGATCGGCCCCATCGGGGCTTTAAGAAATAGATGGGCTGCAAGATGCTTCCACGCAGAGCTGAAATCCGACCACACACGAGTACTGGTAAACCACTTAGAGGATCTAAGCGGTGCGAGTCGGACCGTACATGCTTATAAACAATATTGGTTTCATTGGGCAATAGGGCTTGAGATGTCATTTCATCTCAAAGTTTGGTAAAAGTCCCACAAAATTGGAAGCAACGTCTCCAAAATGACCTATACAGTGTTGAAGGGGACGTTAAACCTAAAATCAAACAAACAAAATTACCGATATATCGGCACATCATTCGCCAATATCAGTGCAATGACGTGCAATAACTCTAGAACACCCCACGTCATTCCGAAAACACGCCTATAAGAATACATAGTAAATTTTACCGCCGAAAAAAATGAAAGTTTTAAGATGGATTTTTTTTTTATTCTTATTTTTGCTCAGAATATAGATTCTGGGTACACGTTAGAACCGCCCCTGATTGAGGCGGTTCTTACGAGGACCCACAATCTATATTCTAGAGCAACAATAAGAAAAACAAGAGCTGTCGCATGACAGCATAACTCGCCTGTTTTGCGCCTCCAAGGTATAAGGTAAAATTACCGAACCATGACATATAGGTCACAATCACCTAAATATATTTTGAGATCAATAATCAGGTCACATGGAACATATATTCCAGATATTTCATTTCAGAATCAAATTGTGTCTGAATTATAAGACAAAATCATTGAACGGTGAAAATAGGTTAACATGACCTAGATATATTTTTTATGTCAATCATATGGCATTTCTCCATCAAATAGTATTCAAGATTATAGGCAAAATCACTGGTCCTTGAAATGTAGGTCACCATGACCTAGATATTTTTTGCGGTTAATTATCGGGTCACATGGAACTAATAATCCAGCTATGACATTTTCTCCATCAAACAGTATTTGAGATATAAGGCAAAATCGCTGACGCATAAAATATAGGTCACAGTGACCTAGATATATTTTGAGGTCAATCATGGAGTCACATGGAACTAATATCCCGGGTATGACATTTCTCCAACAAATAGTCTTCAAGATATAAAGCAAAATCACTGGACCGTGAAATGTAGGCCACCATGACCTTCACCCTTTTACACTTGAACCAATGTCACTTGATTGACTGATGTATAACCAATTGTGTCTATAACTTGTTAGCATAATGGAAAGGTATACAACAAATTACAATGGTGTCCTAGATTTTGACCCCTAGCCCCACCCAATCCCCACTCCCAGGCCAGGGGTTGTTGTCTTGGAAACTTAGAAGACACTCCCAGGTACCCAAGTTGTAAATGTGAATGCTTTGTGATGAGTGACTGTTGAGATATAAGCATTTCAAAAACTTTAACACATAATTACATAGGTGTTCTAGATTTTGACCCGTAGCCCCACCGCAGGGCATGAACCTAGGGTCTGTTCTCTTTGAACATCAGAAGACCCTCCCAGGTACTTGAGTTCCAAATATGAGTGGTCTGTGATGAGTGACTTTTGAGATATAAGCATTTGAAAAACTTGAACGCAGTGTGACGGGAACGCAAACGCACACGCAAACGCGCACGCATACGACCGAGGTGACAACAATAGCTCTCCATGTACTTCGTACAGTTTACCCCTGTAAACCCCAGTTTTTCTATATCTCCCGTGCGACATACTGCATTTTTCACAGATCCAAAATGGCTACTTATCTGAAGAAAATCCGTGATATTTTTCTTATAAATGCTCAAAACATAGGTTGTTGGTACTCGTTAGATCCGCCTCAATGAGGCGGTCCTAACGAGTACCCACAACATATGTCTTGGAAAAACATAGGTTGTGGGTGCTCGTTAGATCCGCCTCAACGAGGTGGTTCTAACGAGAACCCACAACCTATGTATTGGAACAGAAATACGAAAAATAATGTTTACCCCCGTAAACCCCAGTTTTCTCGTTATAAAGTGGGGTTTAAGGGGTCTTCATTTCACGGACTTGTTCACGTGATGAAAAGTGAGGTTGGGTTAATTGTATCGATTCCTGATCATTGCCTTCACTTCTATTTTCAAGGGGGTCTAAATTATTTGGCGTGTTCTCGTGATGTGTTTTTCGAAGAAAATCTTTCGAGCCATTGTCGTCACTCCAGCATCTGCCTTGTCGTTGTCGTCGTTGTCGTTCAGAAAAAAAAAAACTTAACCTTGACTATAACTTCAAAAGTATTTGACCCAACCTCATGAAACTTCATACACATTCTCACCATCACAAGAGCTACATTCTTTCAAAGGGCCATAACTGTATTGTTGATTCTGGTTGAATTAGCTCCCCTTTATATTTTTTCTGAAACACAGTTTTCCTCTCATTTCAATACTACTTATAATGGAGCCTTCAAACTTCACAATGGATTTTCCTAGGAACACTACCTTGCCATTGATACCAAACGTTTTGACCTGTGACTTTGATTGAACTCTGACCTATTTTTCGAAAATTTAACCAAAAGCTTTATCCTTGACCATATTTCCAAAAGTATTTGGCCTACCTGCATGAAACTTTTGACACATACTCACCATCACAAAAACTAAATTTTATCTAAGTTCCATAACTGCATCATGCAATTTGACTAAACTAGAGCTGTCAGTGAAACTGACTAGGGCCCCGGCAGCGCTATCAGAGGAGTAGGAAAATGTTGAAAATTTGTGGACGGACAGACGGACAGACAGACAGACAGACGGACGGACAGAGTGATTACTATAGGGCACCCACACTTTCAGTGCGGGGCCCTAATTAGCTCCCCCTTTATCTGCGTCAAAAAAGGTTTTCATCACTCAATTTTAATACCACTAACAATACAGCCTTTAAACTTCACGTGGATGTTTCTTGGGACAAGACCCTTTTTTGATACCAAGCTTTTTGACCTGTGGCCCAGACCTTTGAACTTTGACCTATTTTTCGAAAATGTAACCAAACAATTTAACATGGCCATATTTCCAAAAGGATTTGCCGTAGCCTCAAGAAACTTGACATAGATCTGAATGATCACAAGAGCTACATTCTTACCACATTCCTTAACTCTACATGCAATTTGACTGGTTTATCTCTCTTTGTGACATACGCTTAAAAAAAAACGCCCATTCCAGAAAACATTTGGGTGTCTCATTCTCGTACCACAAAAACAGCTTTCAAAGTTCCTTGAAACAAGACCTTTCAACTTATATCAAACGTTTTGACCTGTGACCATGACCTTTGAAATATAAGCCTAATATTCAAAGTTTATCAAAAAAACTTAAACCAAAGCCATATTTCCAGAAGTATTTGGCCCGGCCTCATGAAACTTTATAAACATCTGTATCATCAAAAGAGCTACATTCTGATAAGGTTGCATAACTCTGTCATATAATGTGAATGATTTATCTCCCTTGGTGACATACGAAAAACATAAAACAGACGAACATGACACCCGCTTGAGGTGCGCTTGTTTTATTCTGCTGTACCTGGGCATTGCCGACTAAACTCGTTGTAGATAAATTCCCAACCCTGGTCATGATTTAGCAATTCTGTAAACTTTGACTTGACGTCCTTGTGTACACTAGAACGGGACTTGAACAGTTCGGTGATTGGGTCCGCACTGCATTTGTTCAAACAGGCAATGAACTGACTGATAGGATGGCTGCAATATAACAAAAACAGGTATTAAGAGCAATAAATACAGATCCAAACGAAATAACTACAGACATTACGATAACACACCCGTGCGACATGTCTCACAAATGGCTACTTTTCCGATGAAAATTTGTTATATTTTACTAATTTGTACTTCAAACATAGGTTGTTGGTGTTCGTTAGAACCGCCTCATTGAGGCGGTTCTAACGAGTACCCACAACCTATCTCTAGGAGCAGAAATAAGCAAAATAATGTAGAACCCTGTAAACCCCAGTTTTCTCTAAATAAAGTGGGGTTTAGGGGGATGATAATTTCACGGACTTGTTCAGGTCACTCTTTTTACCGAAATTTAATACAACGACAAAGCTCATTACAATGACAATTTTAATGGAAAGAATCCATGGCTAAAGATACTCCAAAAAACAAATTTTGTGGATATCTGCGAGGCGACTCCAACAAACATCCACACCATTTGTTTCTTCGAGTGACAAGTGTGTGTGTGTGGGGGAGGGGGGGGGGGCTTTATTACATATTATACTACTCGTAGGATACTTTACAGCTGCAAATTCTTAATAACGGTGAAGTGCTTGGGAACAAATACTGTCGTTATAACGATGGTACTCTATAATGGTAATCAATGCAGCTTTTAACACAAATATGCCTAGCGGCCCTTTTCTTGGACATTGGCAAACAGTGCAGTCCCATATCAGTCGCGGTAAACGAGCCATCCTTGTTCGAGTTTCGAAGTTTAGCTGTACTACTCAGCATTGCGCAAAATTGCCTATTCAAATATACTGAAAAAATTTACCACCACATATTGAAAATTTTCAGGCAAAAAATCTGATATTTTTCGTATTTCTTCTCCAAACATAGATTGTGGGTACTTGTTAGAACCGCTTCTAACAAGCACCCACAATGTATGTTTTTGAGCAGAAATAAGAGAAAAATATACTCCTATAAACCTCAGTGGGGTTTCAGGTGTCAAAAATATAAAAAGTGTTTTCGTGGGTGCTTTATTTTTTTTTCTAAATTTCGCATACAACACGACTCCTGCAATAAGTCCATGTTACGCCTTATCCTTGTATGCTGCGTAATCGTGCATGATGTGGTCTGGCGTTGTCGTGTTGCAGCGTAACAGCATGTTGACGCGAAACGGGACGACGTGGGCTTGCAGAATCTCATGCACAGTTTCCTTTTTCCGCTAGAATACATGTAGTCGTAACACATAAAATTCTGTGGCAAAAGGTAATCGAAACGTGCCTTCCCTAAAAATGAAATAGTCTCGTCACGTTTGAATTTTGAGCTCTCAAAGGTCATTGAATGTCTGCGCCTATGGGCATAGACATGGGCAGGATGGGGTGAAGACTGGCAATTAGAATATTACAAAAGACAGTTAATTGTTTAAAACATATTTCTTGGATATAACTCTAGACATTCACATCTAATATGTGCCAATCGCAAACCTAGTTTTTTTTGTAAAAGCTATACTTGTATACTAAAGTCGCAGCTTCATCTCGAACCAGAGAATGTCAAATAGCAACGACGGTACCAGTTGAACATAGACATGTAATCAGTATCTGTGCATGTCATTTAAGCCAATGATACCGTGCCTTGAGGAATTGTTAGTCCAGTTTTCAACACAAAATGGATGTAACAGTCTTCGTTTTTGATTGGCTGTTTATGTACTTGCCTAACTTTGACCCTTGCCGTAGGTGTTATATAGGAAAATGGAACAGCAACCAAAGTAGCCACTCCAGGTGAAGATGGCTTAGACTGAAATCAGGTCTTGTCAATTTATGCCGAATACGCTGAGTTCACAAGAGCCTTTCGTATGGTTTTGCAAGCGGACAAAATGATCATATACGCCACAGTTTTGTTTGTGTAACAGTTGAATTCACACAATCGTTTCCAACGTTATCTGCGACTACTATACTGTTTAACAAATGTGTGTATGTCAAATAACAACTAAAGTCATAAGGAGACGGGCCCTCGGTTTAAAGACTCATTCGAGGTTCGGGAAAGCCCTGAAACGAATCCATGAACCCTGATTTATGAGACATTTATATAATATTCAATTTGATACAGGCCATTGCAGCAACTCTCGCCAGAACTGAACACGGGAATATCACATGGCTCCATCTAACCAAACTATTTGATTGACTTATGTCAATGTAAACCTAAAAGACAGTTTTCCTCCCTTAACAACTTTGGACTGTACCTGCATAATTCTGCTTCAGTTGATGGTGGCAATACGCATTCATGAGGGCAGGTACCTGTAGAAATCAAAAGTATAACAAAATTGTTTGACATATGAGTGTTTTGATGAATTTATTAAACAAGTTGAGGAAAGAGGATAAAATGCGAGGCTTTGCCGAGCATTTTATCCCCCTTTCTCAACGAGTTTAGTAAATTAGATAAAACATGAGCACAAATGCAAGATTCTATCATACGTCATTTAAAACGCATTTTATTTACGATTGTTTTAAACAAAAATGCCAATATTCCGCCATTAGTAAACGCAACGTCGTTAAGGACTACGTACGTGTAACGTTACGGGCGCTAACTTAAAGACGAATGAACCAAAGTATTGAAAGCATTGCTAGGTCGATTAACTCTCAGTGACTGATACATGTATTAAACCATTTACAGAAATATAATTCTAGCAAGAAACAAACATGAAAAATTGAACTGTAAAGATAGAGCATGACTTTTTCGAGACGGCAAGCGAAACCTAGGCACACAGCATAGATTCAGATTAATCGGTAAATTCAATGCAATCTGACCAGAGTCTACGCTTGATGTTTGGACATTGGTTCCGCCACAAGTTCCCCGATTTCTCGGGTTCGCCATTTGGGCTTGGATTTGCACACAATACAGATGCATATCTAGACACAGTGTCTGTTTGTTTGTTTGTTTCTTTCACTGAGGTTTAACGTTCCTGTCAACACTATTTAGGACGTTGGAGACGTTGCTTCCTTTTAGTGTGACTTTTACCCGACAGTGAAATTAAATGGCATCTCAATCCCAGCCGCCCAGTGAATCCAATAGGGCTTATATGCACTAGACTTTCTGACTCGCATCACTTTGCCTGGGCAGGTTTAGTCCATCTAAGCGGTTGAGGTTGAACCGGTACTCATATGTGGTCAGTTTCAGCTCTGCGTGGAAGCATTCATCACGAAAACACGCCTATATAAATTTGCCTTAAACCCAACTTTTATATAGTAAAACAGGGGTTTACAGCAGTAGAAGTATTTCCGTATATCTGCTTAAAAACATAAGCAAAAAAATTCAATGTTGGGACTCAAATCTCTTCTGCAACAAGGTCTATCGGAACCCGAATTTTATAGTAACTCCGTATATTAATTCAGAAAAATATATAATTGCAATGACTTTAGCAACCAACTTCGATAAATCATTCTTCGATAAAAAAAAGATTGGGTACAACATAAATGTTATACGACAGACTGCATGCATGGTAGTTAAACCAATCACGGTTGACAACTTTGCTTCCCTCTTTAATTGCACGCCGGTGGGTCAGGCTTCAGGTTCTATAACGGTTCCAGCTTAAAGGCTTACTCAGAATTAGAGAAGATTTAATTTTATGTTATGTTGGTTGGTCCTTGATGCTCTGTCTCTGGTCGGGCCAATCGGAGTCTAACTGTTGGTTTTTACTTTCGCTCCAGCATTTCAGTGGTTTCTTGTTATCGAGTCCACACTTTTGTTTAATCTTCATGGTTGTTTGTTTTTCGTGTTCTCGGAGATGTTGCACCGGTGAGTTGGGAGGCCTTCATGCGGACTGAACACATTATTTGAGTAAATCGCGACGGAGTAAGGGCGAGGATTGCGGCCGCGTAAAATAGATTTAAGCCCCCCAGTTTCACTGACCGTTGAAAGGCAGTTCTTCTGTCGCGGTTTAGTTTTGTTATGGTTTGTCTTTGAGTGTGTGTAGCGCTTATTGTTTGCTTGTTTGATTTTGATAGACAATTGGCCATTTTGTGGAAAAGTGACTGTCCTTTTGGCTTTCCGCTATTGGTGTTTTCATTAGGGTCTAGTTGTTCCATGTTTGTGTTTCTTTCCCTTTGGTGTCTGGATTAATTGTATCGATTTCTGATCATTGCCTTCACTTTTATTCTATATTGTTTGTTTGATTTGAGGTTTAACGTCCCCTTCAACACTGTATAGGGCTTTTTGGATTCGTTGTTTCTTTTACCTGACATTGAGATGAAATGACATCTCAAGCCCATTGAAGCCAATAGAGTTTATAAGCATGGACGGTCCGACTCGCACCGCTTTGCCTTGGCTTCTCCCCGTACATCAACCATAGTGCAGTTTATATTTCACTTTTGGTCCTTTGAGATCAGCGTGAATATTCTGAGAAATCAGAAATAAATTATTGGTTTAGACTCATATTCTAGACAGGTTTTTAATTATTTGGACCCCATTTTGATTTATATCAGTCTTTGAATCGACTGCCTATTCGAAATTCGCAAAATTGCAGTATGTTTCCTCTGGCTTTCGTTGTCGGAGCATTACAGGGTCACTGATGAGGCTTTATTAGCCGAAACTACGTAGTTTGACCCATCTTCTTTCTTATGAATGTTTTCATTGCTCTTAAAGGAACTCGTTTTTGATTTTTATTTGCCTTCACTGCAGCTGGTGTTGTGCCGTGTGGCGGCCGTAAAACGTCTCCCCGTACATCAACCATAGTGCAGTTTATATTTTACTTTTGGTCCTTTGAGATCAGCGTGAATATTCTGAGAAATCAGAAATAAATTATTGGTTTAGACTCATATTCTAGACAGGTTTTTAATTATTTGGACCCCATTTTGATTTATATCAGTCTTTGAATCGACTGCCTATTCGAAATTCGCAAAATTGCAGTATGTTTCCTCTGGCTTTCGTTGCCGGATCATTACAGGGTCACTGATGAGGCTTTATTAGCCGAAACTACGTAGTTTGACCCATCTTCTTTCTTATGAATGTTTTCATTGCTCTTAAAGGAACTCATTTTTGATTTTTATTTACCTCACTGCAGCTGGTGTTAAGTGCCGGTTGGCCGCTGTAAAAGTTAACCGTGCTTCATCGTAGTGCAGATTATATTTTATTTTCCTTTGGGATCATTGAGCACATCCTAGTTACATTGAAAATCGTGATCAAGCCGGCGCTAGGGGCCTTGCTGTATATGAAGAGACTCAGTAAATCCGCGTCTCCGATTTTCGTTCTTTTATGTGTTCTTGTTTCCAAAGGCAATATTTTAGCTTTTTATAAGATCTCTAAGCGGTTTACCAGTACTTGTGTGAGGTCGGTTTTAGCTCTGTGTGGAAGCATCATGCAGCCCAGCTATTTCTTCTCTTTATTCCGAGGATCTTACATTACTGAACTCATAAAACGAGTTGAGGAAAAGGGATAAAATGTGAGGCTTTGCCGACCATTTTATGCCTTTTCCTCAACGAGTTTAATGAATTCAGAAATACATGGTCACGAAAGCAAGATTTGTACATGTAATGTTACGGGGCGAATCTAGCAAATTTGCATATTTAATCTAGTAAAAAACGTCGAATTTTTTGTGTGTTTTTGCCGCGCTTTTTTCGGCGATAACTTCTTTATTTGTATTACTTTTGATCAACACACCCAGCAATAAAGTTGTAGAGGACAAGCTCCGCCAACTTCTCAAAAAGGCTTCATATCCGTAGGTTATCTCAGAACAGCTGTACATGTAATCAGATGGAGATTTCTGCGATTTTACTTTTTTGCCAAATTTTCTGTTTCTACAAGTCTACAATGGTGGTGTGGTTTTTCGTTTTGTTGTCTGTTCAGTGCTTGACTGATGGAAAATTATGAAGGTCATTCAAATATCCTTCAAGTTTACAAAATGCACATTCGGGAGTGAAACAAAAAGTCGCAATTACTGGAGCAGTTGTTTCATTACGATAACACACCCGTGCGACATAGTGCAGTTTTTACATCTCCAAAATGGCTAATTTTCTGATGAAAATCCGTGATATTTTGCTTATAAATACTGCAAACATAGGTTGTGGGTGCTCATTAGAACCGCCTCAATGAGGCGGTTCTAACGAGTACCAACATTCTATGTCTTTGAGCAAAAATAAGAGAAATAATGCATACCCCGTAAACCCCAGTTTTCTCTATATAAAGTGGGGTATAGGGGGGTCTTCATGTCACGGACTTGTTCACGTGATGTTAGTATTTGAACAACATAGATCAGATGCTTAGGATCTGTTTGTCTCTCCATGCATCGGGTTTGCTGACTAAAACCACGTATTTCATGTTTTTGACTGTCTACACCCAAATGCTTTGTACAACGTCCTTTCAGTTGGATGCTTCGTTGGATGCAGGGGATTTATTCATATACAGACATTGTTTAAACTGGATTTGTTTACATTTCGATAGTGTGAGTTGCAGAATTGGACTTAGTTTTTATCGAAAACTTAAACAATTGTAAAACAAGTCCGTCTGAGTATACCAAAAAGTATACCAGTCAGGAGGCTGAGTCCTTAACGAGAAGTTGGCGGAACTTCTCCTCCACAACTTTCCCGCTGAATGTATTGATCAAAAATAAAAAAGTGATCGCCGAAAAACGCGGAAAAAACGAAAAAAAAAAAAAAAAAAAAGAGATGTCACTATAGGTGACCAATGCCCCCCGTGGGAGCCAATTTCTGAGTTTTTGCAAAATTTCAAGGGGAGATAATTCAGCCCGAAATGACAACAGAGTTATAGAACTTGGTAAGAATGTAGCCCTTGTGATGGTGAATAAGTGTGTGAAGTTTCATGGGGCTAGGTCAAATACTTTTGAAGTTATGATCAAGGTTAAAGTTTTTGTGACGGACAGACAGACAAACAAAACAACCGACAGACAGGGCAAATACTATATGCCCCACAAATCAAAGATTCTCGGGGGGGGGGGGGGGGGGCGGCATAAAAACGACTTTAGTGGATAACCGAATGTGTTACACTGCGTTATTGCATTCTCCGATGGGGCGTCATAAGATGATATAGGGAATTTGTTAATCGAAATAGTCTAGCCCATGGTAACCCTTATCCTGCTGAACACGATAAACCCTGCTTTTGCAAAAAGTTTAGATTCCGATCAGATAGCGGACAAGATATTATCTTGTGCGGACAAGATATTATCTTGTTCGCACAACTTAATATCTTGTTCGCACAACATATTAAAAAAAAATTCATGTCCCTTCCCGGGTTTCATAGGGTTCCGTAGCAACCTGACAATCTTAAATTTCGCCTTATACCTTATACATGTACATACAATGTAAGCCAGAAGATTATATTCACGAAAAGCTTACCTGTTGGTGTTGGCGTTGGTGGTGATGGCGGTGCAGTTTGTGTCATTAGTCTGTTTGATCCGGTCGTCGAGGCTGTTCCTTGGATCAGGTCATCCTCATCTGCAAAAAAAAAAAAAAAATGATTTGAAGTTTAACGTCCCTGTCAACAAAGGGACATGACATCTCAAGCCCTGCCGACCAATGAAATGAATAGGTATTATAAGCACGGATTGGCTAACTCGCACTGCATTGCCTGGACAGGCTTAGATCCTCTTAGAGGTTTACCGGTACTCGTGTGCGGGTCGGTTTCAGCTCTGCGTGGAAGCATCATGCAGCCCATCTGTTTCTTTAAGCCCCGATGGGCGGGGGCTAAACAATTGACAGAGAAACTACTTTTGTCAAAGGCCCGATTTCTCCATCACGACAATCTGTGTGCTACCATGTCGAAATCAATATCTGTATAGAACTAGCATTTTTCAGATGAAAAGTTTTGACATGTTTCTCACTTCCAATCATAGATTATTGGTGCTCGTTAGAACCGCATCCCTCATCGGTTCAAACGAGTACCCACAATCTATGCTTTGAGCAAGGAAATCATGTAGACCCTTGTAAGCCCCGTTTTCCCTATGTAAAGTGGGCGTATAAGGGAATTTTTACACTGACTTGTTAACGAGATGTCTTTCGTAGATGCCCGTGATGACACATTGATAAGGACATTAATGACACATTGTGGAACGCTGTGGTGCAGTGGTAAAGCATCGGATTTGATATCGAGAGGTAGCCGGTTCGATCCCCGCAAGCGCCAAATGTTGTTTCCTTGCGCAAAAGACTTAATCCACATTGCTTAGTACTGGTTCCTACCCAGGAAAAGAGGGCCTAATTGAAGATTAGTACAAGTACTAAATGGGTTACCCTCTATAAATAAGGTCCATTATTATTATTATTATTATTATTATTATTATTATTAGGAGATGTCCTTGCGAGTCGAACAGCCAACTAAATTGTGTGAGTGAGTGTTTGAGTTGTACGTCTCAGCAGCAACTATGGACATACGGAGACGGGACCTCGAAATAAAAGACTCATCCGAAAGTCTGGAGAAGCCCGGGATCGATCCTGCGACCCCTAGTTTACAAGGCGAGTAGCATAACCCCAACGCCACGGAGGCTTCTACAAAATTGTGTAAACCGCGGTGGTAGATAAGGGTGATTATTTGTTTGTTTGAGGTTCAGCTTCCCCGTCAACACTGCATAGGTCATTTTGGAGAACCATACCCTGTGTAGGTTTAAGATCCCTAACGTTATTACATGATTACTGTGTAGGCTTTCATCCTTCAAACCTGGAGTGCATGTAATGTACACTTGCGAGTGATGGTCAAATGTGACCGATAGTAGAATCAGCAGAAATAAAGTTTGATTTAAGGCTTAAGGTCCCCGTCAATACCGCATATGTCATTTTGGAGACGTTGCTACTAGTTTCGTGGGACTTTTACCCAACAATGAGATGAAATGACATCTCAAGTCCTGCCGCCCAATGAAACCAATAGGGTTTATCCGACTCGCACCACCACCTTTACTGGACAGGCTCAAAACATCTAAGCGGTTTAGGCGTACTCATGTGCGGTTTGTTTCAGCTCTGCGTGGAAGCATCATGCAGCCCAATCTATTTCTTCAAGCCCCTATCGCCGCGGGCCAAGGTAGATAAGGGTGAAGGTTGGGGCCCCGTAAAACCGATTTACCCCCTTTTGCGGTTTCATTTTTTTTACCATTTCCACATGTTTTCATTTTTACGCCATTTAGCTCAGTAAAGGTAATTGAGAGAGGACGCGGGTTCGATACCTGCCGGGGTCGGCAACATAATTTCGTGGAGATTGATCATGAAACCTTTTCTACGGTTATTCTCTCCCTTCCGCTGTTTCAAGAAGGGCAGCTGTCAGTTTCTGGCGAAAGAATGTGCACTGTTGTCGTTAACTGCTTACGTGTAAGTCCGCCGAGGAAGAGTGTGTATAGGGAAACTGACCGGCTTAAAATGACCTGAATAGTGTTGACTGGGCCGTTAAACTCCAATACAAACAAACAAACAAACAAACAAAAAGGTAATTGAGATGCCACCTGTTTAGCTCGGCTTGCTGCCCGTGATTTTGTTGTTCGTTAAGATGTGTTTGTCCATCTTTCCCTTTGAAGTTTGGGATAGGCTTTGGATTCTGATTCGATCAGTTCCTGAAGTATCTTTACTCATTTAATTTGGACCAGACGTTATAATACGTTTTTTTTCATGCCCAATTCAATTAACATGCAATTTGTCCTGCTCATAAATTATAAAATATAAAAAAAAATTCCAGAAGCCTTCGTAGTGTAGTGGCTATGCTACTCGCCTTGTAAACCAGGGGTCGCAGGATCGATCCCGGGCTTCTGCAGACTTTCTGATGAGTCTTTAAACCGAGGTCCCATCTCCGCATGACCTTAACTGTTGGTGAGTCGTAAAACTTACCCAAACACTCACTCACTCATAAAAAAATGCCAACATCTTAGTCCTTGGAATGAATACCCCTCTAAACACTACTTTATATAGAGACAAGAGGGCCATGATGGCCCTGGATCGCTCACCTGATCCATAGTGTAAAAAGTGGGCCCTGGGGAGGGCCATTGTAGGCCCCAGGGCTATAATGTGCATAATGTTGATGGAGGTCTAATACCAAACATCAACAAAGGCTATAATTTGAAAAATCTTGGCAAAGGTCCACTAGATAAAGCTACACATCAAATATCAAAGAACTAGGCCTTGGGGTTTCAGAGAATAAGATTTTTTAAAGATATTCCATACATAAGCCTATGCAAAACCAAATGGCCATGGGGTGGGTGCATTTTTGGCCCAAGGGCTTCAATTTAAACAATCTTGATAGAGGTCCAATAGATGAAGCTACATTACAAATATCAAAGACTTGGGCCTTCTGGTTTCAGAGGAGAAATTTTTTAAATGTTTTCCCTATATAAGCCTATGTAAAACCAGTAGGCCCCGGCGCGGTGTCATTTTTTTACCCCAGGACTATAATTTGAACATTCTTGGTAGAGGTCTACTAGACAAAGCTTCATACCAAATATCAAAGACCTGGGCCTTCTGGTTTCAGACGAGGAGATTTTTAAAGATTTTCCCCATATAAGCCTATGTAAAGCCAGTGGGCCCAGCCCCAGGGCCATTTTTATGCCCCAGGGCTAAAATTTGAACAATCTTGATAGAGGGCCACTAGATGAAGCTTCATACCAAATATCAAAGATCTGGGCCTTCTGGTTTCAGACAAGAAGAATTTTAAAGGTTTTCCCTATATAAGTCTATGTAAAACCAGTGGGCCCTACCCCGGGGCCATTTTTGGTCCTAGGGCTAAAATTTGAACAGTCTTGGTAGAGGTCCACTACATGAAGCTTCATAACAAATATCAAAGACCTGGGCCTTCTGGTTTCCGACAAGAAGATTTTTAAAGGATTTCCCTATATAAGCCTATGTAAAACCAGTGGGCCCGTCCGAGGGCCATTTTTTGGTCGCAGGGCTATAATTTGAACAATCTTGGTAGAGGTCCACTAGATGAAGCTTCATACCAAATATCAAAGACCTGGGCTTTCTGGTTTCAGACAAGAAGATTTTTAAAGGTTTTCCCCATATTAGCCTCTGTAAAGCCAATGGGCCCCACCCCAAGGCCATTTTTGGCCCCAGGGCTATAATTTGAAAATCTCGGTAGGGGTCCACTAGATGAAGCTTCATACTAAATATTAAAGATCTAGGCCTTCTGGTTTCAGACAAGGAGATTTTTAAAGGTTTTCCCTATATAAGCCTATGTAAAACCAGTGGGCCCAGCCCCAGGGCCATTTTTATGCCCCAGGGCTAAATTTGAACAATCTTGATAGAGGGCCACTAGATGAAGCTTCATACCAAATATCAAAGATCTGGGCCTTCTGGTTTCAGACAAGAAGAATTTTAAAGGTTTTCCCTATATAAGTCTATGTAAAACCAGTGGGCCCTACCCCGGGGCCATTTTTGGTCCTAGGGCTAAAATTTGAACAGTCTTGGTAGAGGTCCACTACATGAAGCTTCATAACAAATATCAAAGACCTGGGCCTTCTGGTTTCCGACAAGAAGATTTTTAAAGGATTTCCCTATATAAGCCTATGTAAAACCAGTGGGCCCGTCCGAGGGCCATTTTTTGGTCCCAGGGCTATAATTTGAACAATCTTGGTAGAGGTCCACTAGATGAAGCTTCATACCAAATATCAAAGACCTGGGCTTTCTGGTTTCAGACAAGAAGATTTTTAAAGGTTTTCCCCATATTAGCCTCTGTAAAGCCAGTGGGCCCCACCCCAAGGCCATTTTTGGCCCCAGGGCTATAATTTGAAAATCTCGGTAGGGGTCCACTAGATGAAGCTTCATACTAAATATTAAAGATCTAGGCCTTCTGGTTTCAGACAAGGAGATTTTTAAAGGTTTTCCCTATATAAGCCTATGTAAAACCAGTGGGCCCCGACCCGGGGCCTTTTTTTTGCCCAAGGGCTATAATTTGAACAATCTTGGTAGAGGTCTACCAGGTGAAGCTTCATACCAGATATCAAAGACCTGGGCCTTCTGGTTTCAGACAAAAATATATTTTAAAGGTTTTCCCTATATAAGTCTACGTAAAACCAGTGGATTCCGACCCGGAGCCGTTTTTTGGTCCCGGGCCTATAATTTGAACAATCTTGGTAGAGGTCCACTAGATGAAGCTTCATACCAAATATCAAAGACCTGGGCCTTCTGGTTTTAGACAAGAAGATTTTTAAAAGTTTTACCTATATATGCATATGTAAAACCAGTGGGTCCCGACCCGGGCCGTTTTTTGGTCCCAGGCCTTTAATTTGAACAATCTTGGTAGAGGTCCACTAGATGAAGCTTCATAACAAATATCAAAGACCTGGGCCTTCTGGTTTTAGACAAGAAGATTTTTAAAAGTTTTACCTATATAAGCCTATGTAAAACCAGTGGGCCCGTCCGGGGCCGTTTTTGGCCCAGGGCTATAATTCGGACAATCTTGGTAGAGGTCCACTAGATGAAGCTTCATACCGAATAACAAAGACCTTGGCCTTCTGGTTTCACACAAGAAGATTTTTAAAGATTTTACCCATATAAGCATATGTAAAGTCAGTGGGCCCCGCCCCAGGGCTATTATTTGAACAATCTTGGTAGAGGTCCACTAGATGAAGCTTCATACCAAATATCAAAGACCTGGGCCTTCTGGCTTCAGACAAGACGATTTTTAAATGTTTTCCCTATATAAGCCTATAGATGTAGAACCAGTGGGCCCCGCCCCGGAGCCATTTTTGGCCCCAGGGCTATAATTTGAACAATCTCGGTAGAGGTCCACTAGATGAAGCTTCATACTAAATATCAAAGACCTGGGCCTTCTGGTTTCAGACAAGAAGATTTTTAAAGTTTTTTTTTCTCTTTTTTCCCCGTTTTTGTTGCCATGGCAACCAGAGTTCTGCATGGAATGGAATTCTTTCAACAACCTTGAGAGAGGCTCACCAAAAGATCATTTCTGCCAAGAAATTGTGGATGGACATCCGGACGGACGACGACAACGCGGACGACGATGACGACGACGGACGGTGATTGATCACAATAGCTCCCCAGGAGCGTTCGGCTCAGGTGAGCTAAAACAGATGTTTACGGGGGTATAAATTATTTTACTTATTTCTGCTCCAATACATAGGTTGTGGGTACTCGTTAGAACCGCCTCAACGAGCACCAAAAACCTATGTTTGCAGTATAAATAGGAAAAATATCACGGATTTTCATCAGAAAAGTAGCCATTATGAAGATGTGAAAAATGCACTATGTCGCACGGGTGGGTTATCGTAATTCTCGCTTTATTCCTCGAGTCGTAATCGATCATCGGTTTGTTATCGATCAACCGTCATTTGCATCCAGCCAATAGTGGGGAGGTTTCATTATACGACTATATTACGAAGCCACGCCTATACAAATACATTGTAAACTTAACCGCCGAAAAAAAAAATTAAGATGAAAGATCGTAATATTTTTCTTGTATCTGCTCTGAAATATAGATTGTGGGTACTCGTTAGAACCGCCTCGATGAGGCGTAAACCCCAGTTTTACTTTATAAATTGTAATATTTTTCTTATTTCTACTCTCAAATATAGACTGTAGGTACTCGTTAGAACCGGCTCGATGAGGAGGTTCTAACGAGTGCCCACAATCTATATTTTAGAGCATACATAAGGTATACCCCTGTAAACCCCAGTTTACTTTTATACAAGCGGGGTTCAAGAGGGTCAAAATTATAAAGGCATGTTTTAAGATGGAAAATCGTATTTTTCTTTTTTTCTTTTTTCTGCTCTGAAATATAGATTGTGGGTACTCGTTAGAACCGCATCGATGAGGCGTAAACCCCAGTTTTACTTTATAAAAGTGGGATTCAAGGGGGTCCAAATAATAAAGGCGTGTTTTCGTGATGATATTAATATGATACACGATCTAACTTACCAACATAGCACTGGCTTTCGTTCATCAGTCCGATTCTATCTTGGGGTGGGTTCGAGTATTCAGGACACTCAATGCAGCTCATGTCCCTGTCCCAAGTCGGTTTGAAGGTACCTGGTCGACACTTGGCACATGTCTTACCACACAGAGACATCTCATAGCCAGGAGGACAAAATGCTGAAGCGAGACAGAAACATTAGAATAACGCATACCTGTGAAAGGTATGGATAATGTGTATCAGATTCTAGGCCCCCGCCCATAGGGGCTTGAAGAAATATATGGGCTGCATGATGCTTCATCGCGGAGCTGAATCCGGCCCGCACACTAGTACTTGTAAACCGCTTGTAGGATCTAAGTCAGTCCAGGAACCGCGGTGCGAGGCGGACCGTCCATGCTAATAAACCCTATTGGTTTCATTGGGCGACAGGGCTTGAGATGTCATTTCATCTCAGTGTCGGGTAAAAGTCCCACAAAATTGGAAGCAACGTCTCCAAAATGACCTTTACAGTGTTGACGGGGACGTCAAACCTCAAATCAAACAAACAAACAAAATGTGTATCAGATCAATAAAAAAAATCTTCCATATCGCAGTATTTGTGTTCCAGTCAAGACTCAAAGATACTGAGCACAGTCGCTTTACGTTGTTGATGTCCATGTGAGTATCACTTATTTACAGGAAAACCAAGTTTACGGTTTTTTATTACTGCGATATTCTTATACGAGGGTCGTTCAATATTTACACTGTAACTTGCCTAACCAAGTTTTTGACCCTTGGCAAGTGTACGCTTTTACATATGGGCCCCGTCAAGCGATTTTGGTACTTATCGCCTGTGCGAGCAGCGAAGGTTCAGGCGAGCCTGCGCATCCGCGCAGTCTCGCCAGAACCATCCCTGATCGCTCATACAAGCAGTGAATCAAGAGGAACCTTCAGACAGAATGCCATATCCCTGGCCCCTCTGAATGGCTGGGCATGCGCAGTTAAAATTTGTCATGACAGAATGCTCGAAGACACAATTTCGCTTGGCGGGGCTCATATATCAATGCATTATGTAGACACGGTTATTCAAAATTTTATCGGTCAACCTAGTATTTGTAGTCCGTTCAAGGTACATTAACATGCCAGGGGTCACTGTTGCCGATTTTTCTTCACAAATCGAGTACAGAGCAGTGATTAGAAAAAAAGAAGACGAACCACGAACTTTATGAGGAATTGTGTGAAGTTTACTTTAAGACTGCTCCTTCATATGAGCCCCGCCAAGCGAATTTGTGTCTTCGAGCATTCCTTCATGACAAATTTTAACTGCGCTTACCCAGCCATTCAGAGGGGCCAGGGATATGGCTTTCTGTCTGAAGATTCCTCTTGATTCACTGCTTGTATGAGCGGGCAGCGAAGGTCATTTTGGAGACCTTGCTTCCAATTTTTGTGGGACTTATATCCTACATTGAGCGGCATCCCAAGCCCTGCCGCTCAATGAAACCGCGCATGGATTCGCGCCACTTTGCCTGGCCGGGCACTCTAAGCGGTTTATCAGTACTCATGCGCGTTCAGTTTCAGCTCTGCGTGGAAACATCATACAGCCGAATCGATTTCCCCAAGCCCCGAAAGGCAGGGGCCCTCTTATGTTTCATATATCTTAATTCCGAGATTTACTAGTTACAAAGACAATTTCAGTGGGATTAATCCTTAGGCCAAGATGGAGAGTTTAATGGAGATATTCCAGAAAAAGAGGATCTTACATGAGTGCTCAGGTATTATTGAATTTATTAAACGAGTTGAGGTAAAGGGATAAATTGCGAGGCTTTGCCGAGCATTTTATCCCTTTTCCTCAACGAGTTTAATAAATTCAATAATACATGAGCAACGAATGCAAGATTCTATCATGTGACATTTAAAACGCATTTTATTCACGATTGTTTACAAAAATGCCAATTTTCCTCCATTAGTAAACGCCACGTCGTCACAAGGACGTCGTACATGTAACGTTACTGGGCGTATCTAACTAATTTACATATTTAATCCACTAGTGGATTATCGAAAATATTACATGGCGTTATTACACTCTTTATACGCGACGTCATATGGTAATATTTAATTATTACTCCAAGAAACAAACGGTGTGGACGAAATATTTTATTTTTTTTGAGTAACTGATGGGAAAGGCCCTTTATTATCTAATATTTACATTTCCAGTGTAAAGTCTAATGTAAACCTATAGAAAACAATTGCGTTCATACTTCCATGAACGCCTCGAATCACATGATTTTCAGTGACGTTAAGTGACGTCATTTTATACCATTGTTCTCTACGGGCGTTGATGACGTAAACGCTGCTCCGCTCTTTGTAGAAAACCAGCGTGCCAATGTTTTTCAGCTTTAAAAGTTCACCCTACAAGCATTGTTTCGCCCAGTGATGTGGGGCAAATAATGTAAATATAAAAAATAAACCTAATTTTTCTGCTTTTCATGAAAGTATGAACGTCAGTGGGTCGCTAATAAAGTTTACATGAACCCCTTTGGGGTTCATTTACTTTGCACGCGACCCACTGCGTTCATACTTCCATGAACTGCAGAAAAATAAATTTCATTTCTTAATTATATTACTGCTTATTGGGAGTCTTCTAACGTAAAATTAACGTTAAAGTGCAAAGGAACAAATACTGTCGTTATAACGTGCGTCCTCTGTAAATAGTATTCTCTAAAACAATGCAAAAAAAATATCGTTGCGGGAAGACGCCTATAGAAATACATTATAAATTTTACCGCCGAAAAAAAAAGAGGAAAATTTTAAAATGAAAAATTGTTATTTTTTTTTCTGATTATTACTCAAAATATAGTTTGTGGGTATACGTGAGAACGGCCTCATCGAGGCGGTTCTGTCGTGCACCCACTATCTATATTTTACAGCAGAAATAAGAAAAATATGGTTTGCCCCTGTAAAACCCCAGTTTTACTATAAGTTTTAGTATATGGAAGCGGGATTCAAGGGGGTCAGGATTATATAGACCTTTCGTAATAAGATCGGTTTGATATTTTTCTTCGTTTTTTTTTTTTTTTTTTTTCGTGGGTTGAAAAGATTTCCTCTTCACTTGCTCGCGCTAAAAATAATCCACAATGGGTGGTATAAGGAGGGCAATAAAAGAATTTCTATACCTTGTAATGTCGGATATTCATATCTGGTATGGAAAAAATGCTTTGCCATGGGAAAAGGGTGCTTATTACATAGCTCTTTGCCCCACCCCCCCCCCTCCCGTCAATCGGGGCTTTGAGAAATAGATTGGGCTGCAAGATGCTTCCACGCAGAGCTGAAAGCGACCGCACATGAGCACTTGTAAACCGCTTAGACGGTCTAAGCCTGCTCAGGCAAAGTGGTGCGAGTCGGGCCGCCATTGCATATAAACCCTATTTGTTTCATTGAGCGGGAGGGATTGAAATGTAATTTCATCTAGTGTATAGGTCATTTTAGAGACGCTGCTTCCAATTTTGTAGGACTTTTACCCGACGTTGAGATGACATGACATCTCAAGCCCTGTCGCCCAATGAAACCAGTAGGGTTTATAGGTATGGACGGTCCGGTTCACCAGTACTCGTGTGCGGTCGGTTTCAGCTTTGCGTAGAAGCATCATGAAGCCCATCTATTTCTTCAAGCCCCGACGGGCGGGGGCCGTGGGTCTGTTGGATAAATCGTGTGATTTTCAGGGGTCTTTTCTCATAGGTTGATCCATTTGATACTTACGGACACACTCCTCCTTAGACTGTGCGCCTTTTCTCAGTGTGGTGCAATCAGGTGGACATTTTTGACAGAGGTCTGCGTTCTCATTGTCTTTATATGTGCCATAGTCGCAGGGTAAACAATCCAGGACAGGACGACATATGTGTCCTTTGGGACAGGTGACTGAAATGGAAAAATCATCTTTTTACATCTGCTTTTCAATGAAATATATAGATTTCTCAGTGAAATCGAAATTGATATTGTCATTGTTTCAAACAGTGAAAATACGATTTTTATTTTCACTGTTTGTGAATTCCATGTATCATCAAAAAATAACATATACTTTGTCTTTGTCAGATGTCAATTAGCTAAACGTTATAAATGAGTGTCAGAAATTACGTCACGCACGTTTTCACGTCATTCGGCCGTTGATGGCGTCACTTTTAGCACCTACGCATGGTGAATAATGCACGTGTTATTTCCCTCAAGAACGCCACTCGTGAAAATTCTCCTTTCGGTGTCCATTCGGTGAAATAAAAATCAAATATCCTCTATATGTCAACAAGTCCACGTAAAGAAAGCCACTGTACACATCACTTTCCCGTGTTCTACATTATTTTCTTTACTTTTCTCACATACATAGATTATGGATTCTCATTGAGGCGATTCTAACGAGCACCCTCAATCTATGTTCGGACTAGAAATAACAAATATAAACAAGAAAGATGAGTTTGGGAAACACGAACGTGTCCCCGGGCAAGGTCTTTTTTTTTCAAAGTTGGTTACACATCAGGTCAAGGTCACAGGTCAAAGTTTTTCTATGAATGCGAAGCTCTTGTCACAGGGAACCTACAAATATGAAAATATGAATGCTCTATCTCAAATGGTTCAAAAGTTATGACCGAAGTTAAAGTTGTCCACGTACAAACAAACCAACCAACAAACAAACAGACAGGGCAAAACAATATGTCCCCGCTATCGCTACCGGGGACATAAAAAGTTTCAACTGAAAACTGCAAGAAGACGCTATTATAGCGCATGGGTATGCTGTATGTTGTCGCCATGGGGCTTTAGGTGAGTGCTTTATTTGGTTTCTTGTTTGTTTGTTTCGTTTGTTTTGAAGTTTAACGGCCCAGTCAACACTATTTTAGGTAATTTTTGTGCCGGTCAGTTTACCTATCCACACTTTTCCTTTCAGCGTTTTGGAACGTGTCTGCGACAATCAACGTGCGTACAGTGCAGAAAAATGAGTTGTCATTTGCGTGAACAATATTATTTGATATCATTGCGAAAGTACGCCCATACAAATAAATTTACCACCATAGAAACGAAAATATGAAGATGAAAAATTGTGATATTTTTCGTATTTCTGCTTAAAATATAGATTGTGCGTACTCGACAGAACCGCTTCATTGGGGCGGTTTTAACGAGTAACCACAATCTAAATGTTGGAGCAGAAATAATAAAAATGATGTGCACCTCTGTTAACTCAAGTTTTACCATATAAATGTGGGGTTTAAGGGGGTTAAAATTATATAGGCGTGTTTTCGTGATGTTATATAAGCACCCAGTCCCTGTCCTGCGTTATTTTTGCATGCAGGTTAATTAAACGGAGGTTTAATGTCCACGTCAACACTATTTATGTCATTTTCGAGACGTTGCTTGCAGCTTTATGGGACTTCTACCCAACATTGAGATGCAAAGACATCACAAGCCCTGCCACCCAATATATTTTCATTGACGGTCCTGTTTGCGTCACTTTGCCTGGGTAGGCTTATACCTAAGTGGTTTACCAGTACTCGTGTGTGGTCGGTTTCAGCTCTGAGTCAAGCACCATTTAAATCAATCTTTTTTTTTTTGGTTTTGGCTTTACGGCCCTTTCAATATTATTTATCTCACATCGAGCCGATCGTTAATAAGAGGTGGGCGAAAAGCGGAGTACCCGGAGAAAAACCACCTGACCTTCCATTGCAGAACTTGGCGTCTATTGCCGCAAGCTTCGATGGGCGAGGCCAACAACTCCAGATAAAATATATTGATAGATAGTTAAGATAAGGCATAATGAGGGATAGTTAAGATGAAATTGTCATTTACGTATGTTATCTTGAAAATGTTATCTCTCTTTGCATTGATGAGGCGAATCTAACGAGTACACACAACGTGCCTTTATTCAAAAGAACATTTAAAATATATGTCTAAATTATTTTATAATGAGAATGAACTAACGCCATGTAATAAATTCAATAATCCATATGCAAATTAGCTAGATACGCCCCGTAACGTTACATGTATGACGTCCGTAACTAATGGCGGAATATTGACATTTGTATAACCGTTGAATAACCATGCCTCATCGACACGTACGGCCCATTACTCGAACATATCCCCATTATCTATTAGGCATTCGAGCCATTGCAATTCGTCTGTAGTTACAGTATACAGTTGCACCTGACAAATTTAAGTCGATTGTTTATCACAATCGACACAAAGTTGCTTTCTACAGGAACTTCTCGCCACGTGACTATCGCTGATTATGTACAAAATCTAGGTACCGGTTGTCCGTGAATAGCAGCACTTATCTTCTCCCTGTGACTTCAGAGCGCTGTGTACATAGTAAAGTCTTGACTGGGCTCGGTCATTGGCAAACAGTGCAAAACCAGGTCAGACGCCGCATAACGCGGCATCTGATCAGGATCTTCACTTTTTGCGTACAATACTGGGGTTAAACGAAACAGTTCAGGGTTATTTTCCCAGCTTTCACTCATAGACAATCGATCCACCAGTACGCTCAGTGCTTTGATTTTTACAGGATCCAATGTACATGAGGTCATGAAAATTACGTTCCCTGTAAAACATGGCGGAAAAGATTAAAGAAAAGAAAATTGTACTTACGGCCAAAGTAGTTCGCAAGGGTATCTGCGGCAGCGTCGGCCTCCTCTTTCAGAGGGTCCTGCAATTAATAGGAATAAAACACATGACGACTCTAGGATTGCATTTGACATGCCCCCTAGAATGTCAGTGAGGTGAGATATTTTTTATTTCAGCATAGATTTAAGACATTTGTTAGAAACACCTCATTAACCCATTTAGTACCCAAAACCCCAAAATGGGTACCATGGCAAACAGTGCAGGCTCAGATCAGACGCCGCAGAACGCGGCGTCTGATCAGGGCCTACACTTTTTGCAAAAAGTTCAGCTATTTACCA
Source organism: Lucinisca nassula (assembly GCA_963580285.1). Classification (NCBI taxonomy): domain Eukaryota; kingdom Metazoa; phylum Mollusca; class Bivalvia; order Lucinida; family Lucinidae; genus Lucinisca; species Lucinisca nassula. The sequence continues at coordinate 108,977,040 of OY757012.1, read as the reverse complement.
AATAAATTATAAAGATAATACAACCTGTCACCCCTAAATTTTGAAAGGTTCTCCTGCTATATATAAGGAGGAAGATTCCATTTGGTACAGAAAGGGTTAAGGCGGTTTAAACGAGTATCCGCAATCTATGTTTGAGCAAATATAAGTAGAAAAATATCACTATAAATGCCTGTTATTCTCAAAACTCTAGAGAATAGAGTTAATCATTCTCATAACTTACACAAATTGACTGCTATTTTAACTTGGAAATGTTCATTTGCAGCTTCCCTAAATATTGTACTGTGTTACGATCCAAGCGAATCGGAAAAGAAATGAAAGCAAAATAGCATATTAGCAACGTTTATCCGAATATTTTCTGAAAATTCCCAAACTGAACTAAAGAAAAATCCTTCTCCTTTTATTGATTTAGTGAAAGTTCTAGAATACTGTAGAAAGAAATTTGCCCATCCGCTAAAACGGTAAGGTTTGTCTGGAAACTTCTGGATTATTCTTTAATGCATTTTCTTATAAACAAGTTGTTTACCAACTATTAATATTCTCGAACTTATATTCTAGATATTTCCTTTCATAATTACATGTAGAAAATGACTTAACAAAATATGACATAGTTAATATCCAGTGGAATTAACATGTGAATCAAATAACAAAAAATATAGTTCTTACACATACAACTAGGAAAAGACATCCGTACGGCCTAGTGCAAATAGCAATTTCCGGATGCATTAAGAAAACACGCCTATACAAATACATTGTAAACTTTATCGCCGAAAATACGAATATTTTAAGACGAAACATTATTTATGCTCAAAATATAGATAGTCGGTACTCCTTAGAACCGCCTCATCGAGGCGGTTCTAACGATTACCCACAATCTATATTTTAGAACAGAAATAAGAAAAATAAGGTTTACCCCTGTAAAACCCAGTTTTACTATATAAAAGTGCGGTTCAAGGGGTCAAAATTATATAAGCGTGTTTCAGTTGAGATGGATTTTTTTTTATATTTTACCTCATTCTGCTTCAAACATATATTGAGGGCGCTCGTTAGAAACGCCTCATTGGGACGGTTATAAAGAGTACCCACTTTCTATATTGGTGAGTTTAAATAGGGAATCTCTGCATACAATTTCTCTCTAGTTATTTGAGTAAATACAACATGTACAACAAACGGCCACCGCCCATCGGGGCTTGAATAAATATATGGGCTGCATGATGCCTCCACTCAGAGCTGAAACCAACCCGCACACGAGTATACTGGTAAACCACTTACAGGATCTAAGCCTTCCCAGGCAAAGCGGTGAGAGTCGGCCCGTCCATGCTTATAAACCCTATTGGTTTCATTGGGCGGCAGGGCTTGAGATGTAATTTCATCTCTATGTCGGGTAAAAGTCCCACAAAATTGGAAGCAACGTCTCTAAAATGACCTTTACAGTGTTGACGGGGACGTTAAACCTCAATACAAACAAAACAAAAAACATGTACAACAGAGAATGAGTTTCGGAAGTCGTGCACGAAATTCAATCATTTGTTAATTAGTGAAGACCCAGATCAGACGGCACAGACTATTTGATAACAGCATGGATCACTTTAAGGGGAATGGGAACACCTGGCAGATTTTTCCGCCATTTTTCAAAGGGAGACAACTTTCTGGATTTCCTGTTCACTTTTCTATTTACAAGTCCTATACCACTGAAAAAGGGGTCTACTCTTAAAGAAAAGAATTTGCTCCTCAGGAGCAAATTCTTTCCATTAAGAGTTGACCCCTATTGACATGGGAGACAAAAATACCTTTGCAGGAGTTTCCTCCCTAGAAGGTGTTCCCATTCTCTTAATAAGCCCGTGCAATGAATACTTATGAAAACCCCAAATTATATAAAGCAAAGTTTGGTTTACAAGGGTACGTTTATGTTATTTTCCTTAATTTTGATCAAAAAACATAGACTGTGGTTAATCGTAAGAACCGCCCAACGAGGCGGGTGTAACTAGTACCCACATTCTATAATTCATAAAAGGTCCCCCATCACTGATAGGCTCTAATATACATATATAGATAGTGTATATTAGAGCCTATCAGTGATGGGGACATTTTTTAAAACATTGTTTTAAGGCCGCCTTAAAACAATGTTTTTAAAAAAGGTCCTCATCACTGATAGGCTCTACTATACATATATAGATAGTGTATTTTAGAGCCTATCAGTGATGGGGACCTTTTTTAAAACATTGTTTTAAGGCCTTCAAACAAGTTTTATCGATAGTAGGCCTGTTCTGTCGGGCTAGAAAGCTAATCAGACCTGACCCCAAGCATCTGTGATTCTTATACCTCACGTGACATTCTCATACAAAATCACCATAGGCCTAAGGGGGATATTTTTTAATACTTTTAATACCTAATACGGTTTCGTTGTTGTTGTTGTCTTCTGTTAGATCCAGGGTAGGATTGGGTGTTAAAAAGTTCGGGCTAACATTATGAAATCTCGGTAATTTTTGACACTAATCTGCCGATGATCTGTCAATTTCAGAGCACAAAAACATGTAAACAGGACACGTTAACAATTTTGTTTATTCATTTTTTTAAAGTAGTTATTTTCAATGTACATTATACCCAAACACTAACATATCATTGTTATTTGGGGTCAGGTTACCCGGGCTAAACAAATCATTTTAAGTCCAAACGATTTCAGAATTGTCTGCATGTGTATGTACCAGTATAGAATTTGACCTCGTTTGCTTGCTTCCTGGTACGTTTAACCTATATTTGACAACTGGAATGAGATTTATACATATCCCATTTCTAATGGAAGAAAACAAGTTGGTTTTATTTGTTATAAAATTCACATAAAACCCTATTTTACTTTACAAATAGTGTGGACCTAGTCAAGACACCGCATTTTGTGGTGTCTGATCCGGAGCTGCACTGTTGTCAATGTCCCGTTCGTGGGACGTTAGCCATATTTGGGATAAAGATTGCACTTTGTTTTTTTCGATCATATCCTATTTCCATACAACAAATGCCCCCCGTTTTATGTTATTCTACAGTTTCTGTCAATGCTTTTGTGAATCATATATTCGCATGATTAACTTTTTTTTATATAGTTTATGAAAACAAAAGGGAGTTTAAATAAAACAATCCTCTTTTTGACAAAATATATCACTTGTCTGAAATGGTTGAAAGAAGCCACAACACTTCCTGATTTGCGTCTTAGACGTCCTGGTTATACATACTATCGGATTTCGTAAATTTTGGAACCGAAGCAAGATGGGCTGATAAGAGTGATTGAGTAAGTGAGTTTAACGTCTCACCAACAGCTAAGGTCATGCGGAGACGGGACCTCGGGTTTAAAGACTCATCCGAAAGTCTGCAGAGGGCTGATAAGAAAAGCATTACGAAAACACGCCTATACAAATACACTGTAAACGTTACCGAAAAAAAAAAATGGTTGAAAAACAGTGATATTTTTCTTATTTCTGCGCTAAAATATAGATTGTGGGTACTCGTTAGAACCGCCTCATCGAGGCGGTTCTAACGAGGTTCTAACGAGTACCAACATTCTATATTATAGAACAGAAATAAGAAAAATAAGGTTAACCCCTGTAAACCTCAATTTTACTATATAAAAGTGGGGTTCACGGGGGTAACTAGAACTGTCAGAGGATCTGACTATAGCCCCGCTATAGCCCTGTCAGAGGAGAAAGACTCATGAATTTAAGGTAAAGACTTGTGAGAGGGTTAAATCCCTAACAAGGTACTTACGCCTTATTAGATCTGAAAAACAGTCTAAGTTAAAAAATAAGTTTTGGATAATGAAAAAAGCACATGCACATCTTCAGACCTATATGAAAACACCTGTAAAGTTTCAAAAGGATTGACCTAGAACTGTAAGAGGAGTTGCGGTAACAAGGTAGCTACTCCCTATACAATTTAACATTAGTAGATCTCAAAAATTGTCTAAGTTAAAAAAGGTGAAATAAGTGAAAAAAATTATTTAAGGATAATGAAAAAAGAATATGCACATCTTCAGACCTATATGAAAACACCTGTAAAGTTTCAAAAGGATTGACCTAGAACTGTAAGAGGAGTTGCGGTAACAAGGTAGCTACTCCCTATACATTTTAACATTAGTAGATCTCAAAAATTGTCTAAGTTAAAAAAGGTGAAATAAGTGAAAAAAAAATATTTAAGGATAATGAAAAAAGGTAAGTGCACGTTATTTACATATTATACATCAATGCATTATATATGGTTACACAAAATTTTATCGGTCAGTCTAATATTTTTAGTCCGTGCGAGGTAAAATAACATGAAAGGGGTCCATGTTGTTGAAGTTTCTTCACAAATTGCGTACAAAGCAGTGATAAGATTCCTTTTTTTGAAAAACGTAGACGAACCAGAAAATTTATGAGAATTGTCTGAAGTTTACGGAAAGACTGCTCCTTCATATCTAATTGTTAAAACTTGGGAGGCTGATTTTAAACGTGGTCGGGTAACGTTGGAAAACGAGCACCGTAGTGGAAAACCTATTAACGCTACTAATGACGCCACTAGTGAAAAATCTAAGGGAACTTGTAAAGCAGGACAGGCAAATGAAAGTTTCAGAAATTGCAAGAAGATTGGGGTTGTCTGAGGGTAGCGTTTTTGCCATTTTACACGAACGGCTGGGCATGAGAGGCTTTCAGCGCGTTGGGTGCCAAATGCCATAGAAACGAGTGTCCATGTCTGAGTCACTTTTGGAAAGATATGACTCTGATCCGGAAGACTTTCTTGAAATATTGTTACCGACACTTTGATCCATCACTACGATCCTGAGACTAAACAGCAGAGTAAACAATGGACTGGTCACGGTTCGTCGCGTCCAAAGAAATTCAAGACTAAGCCTTCAGTTGGCAAGGTCATGACAACTTTGTTTTGGGATAGTAAGGGGGTTCTGTTGGGGGTCTATTTACCTTATGGCCAGACAATTAATGGGGACTATTATGCTAATATTTTGGACCAATTACGTGCAGCTATAGAACAGAAAAGGCGTGGGGAAATTACAACAACATGACAATGCTAGAGTCCATACATACAAAGTTTCTGTGGGACGCAAGGAAGCGGAAGGCTTTCAAACCCTTACCCCATCCACCCTATTCTGCTGATCTGGCACCTAGTGATTATTTTGAGTTTCCCATCTTGAAGAAAGAATTGCATGGACGTTACTTTCGGTCAGCTGAAGAGCTTAAGGCAGCGGTTGGAGGGTGGAGTGACTCTAAAGACCCTAAATTCTACAGAAATGTACTTTCAGCCTTGGAACATCGATGGAGGAAGTGCTTATTGTTGCGGGGTAACTATGTGGAAAAACAAAAAGTCAAGCGTGGCAAGGCCAGATACTTATTGAACGACACTCGTATCTACTCAAAACAAAAGCTATGGTTCCGGAATCGTTCTAACGACTATACCGAATCCAAGTTTTAGTTTAAACAATATTTTATTTACTTCTTTTCAATTACAGATACATAACAAGATTATAACATATTAGAAAGATCAACAGGATTTGAACAACAAGCATGTTTTGATGGAATGAAAAGAAAGAAGAAACAATGCTTACTATTTCATTTCGGGCAATCACTATAGAGGATCTTACACGAGTGTTCATGTATTATTGAATTAAATAAACGAATTGAGACAAATGGATAAAATGAGAGGCTTTGCCGAGCATTTTTTCCCTTTTCCTCAACGAGTTTAATAAATGAAATAATACGTAAGCACGAATCCAAGCTTCAATTTATCATATGACATTTAAAGCGCTTTTTATTCACGATTGTTTTACAAAAACGTCAATATTCCGTCAATAGTAAACGAGATGCTGTTAAGAACGTCGTACGTTGTAACGTGTTACGGGACGTATCCAACTTATTTACATATTTAATCCACTAGTGGATTACCGAATTTATTACATAACGTTATTACATTGCGACGTCATATGATAAATATATATATCTGATAAAGGGCATCTCAATCAATCAATCAGTCAATCAGTCATTCAATCAATCAATCAATCAATCATTAAATTAGTCAGTCAGTCTGCCAATCAAACAAAGAATCAATCAATCAGTTCATGATCCTCTTAACATAAGCAGAGTATTTTGCTTGCTGTTGCTTACCTCATTTTGATCTTGGGTACCCGGAGCCTGCTGTGACGTCACACATGTGATGATGGCCACCAGCCAAATAATTTCTTTGAGCATCGCATTCATTTCTGTAAATATGTTCTGGAAAGGGTTATCTTTTGGAAGCAAAGAATACACCACGGAACTTGAAAATGTGGTGTGTACATGTTTTCTGTGCCAGACTAGCTAGTTTCGGCCAATTAGGCCTCATCAGTGACCTTCAAATATTTTCAAAATTCGTCAATGGAATTAGTGATTCAAAAGGACAAGAAAATATAAACTACACTATGAGACTTTTTACGGCCGCCACACATTCCCAGACACCAGCTCTAATGACATTAAATATTATCTTTTGGAAGCAAGGAATTAAAGTCGAAATAAAACTAACTCACTGTTGCTTCTAATACCGCATAGCACCGTGGTGTCTAGCACAGCTCAAATTCTCTGACTAGATGATCATTATTCTAGATGAGCTATAGATTTTATTTCATTTTCGTTCGGATCTGACATCAGTATACAACTTTGTTATTTATATATGCTCAGTCTGAGCAGCACTTTCGTATTCACTGTTTGGATGATAAAATGCGTGGTAGCTCAGTGGTTAGTGCACTCGCCTATCATGCTAGAGGACCCTTGTTCGATTCCCGGCAGCGGAGATGTCCGAACACGCTCCACTGAGATCATTTGTAGGGATGAATGCCACTAAGTGCACCGTTCTTCGGTGCACCGTTCTTCGGGTTGGGACGTTAACTGGAGGCCCCTGTGCAGGGAGAACTATCCACTTTGCAGGTAAAAGATCCCTACCGTAATTACATGATTACTGTGTAGGCTTTCATGCGGACTGAACAAATTGTTTGTCTAAATTGCGACGGAAAAAAGGGGCGAGGATTGTGGCCACGTAAAATCGATTTAACCCCCCCCCCCCAGTGGAATTCGTTTCACTGACCGTTCCAAAGCGGTTCTTCTGTCGTGGGTTATTTTTGTTATAGCTTGTATTTCTCTGGTGTCTCTGATGGAGGCTGTGGGTTAATTGTATCGATTCTTGATCATTGCCTTCACTTTTAGTTTCCATCCTGCAAACCTGCAGTGTATGTATAGTACACCTGCACGTAATCCTCGTGAGTGGGTGTTGCTGTATATAAAGAAAGAAAAAAATCTTGATTCTAGATATAATTGCTCATTACTACAACACCGACGAGCGACAAAGTACATTCTTTCATATTTCCAAAATGGTGACTTTTATGGTGAAAATTTGTGATTTTTTTTCTTATTTGTAGTCCAAACATAGGTTGTGGGTGCTTGTTAGAACCGCCTCATTGAGGCGGTTCTAACGAGTACCCATAACCTATGTCTTGGAGCAGAAATAAGCAAAATAATGTATACCCCTGTAAACCCAAGTTTTCTCTGTATAAAGTGGGATTTAGAGGGGTGTTCATTACACGGACTTGTTAACATGATGTAGTCTGAGTAACAGGCCGGTTTGTGTCTCACCTGTTCACAAACACAGAAGACAGGTGTCATTTCGACAACTTATCCGTGCGATATAGAACATTCTTTCATATTTCCAAAACATTTAAGTTTCTGATAAAATTTTGTGATATTTTTCTTATTGCTATATAAAACATAGTTTGTCGGTGCTCGTTAGAACCGCCTCATTGAGGCGGTTCTGTGTGTGTGTGTGAATTCGGGTTTAACGTCGCTTTCAACAATTTTTCAGTCATAGCACGACGGTGTCTGGTTGCGACAGGGAGCTCAATGCTCACGTTTATAGTGCTGCCTCACTGAAGTATCATGTCCCAGACACATTACATGATACCACACCCAGTCACATTATCCTGACACTGGATCGACCAGTCCTAGCTCTACCCCGTAAATCTGAGTGCCAAGCGAGGAGCAGCTAGTACCATTTTTAACGACTTTGGTATGTCGCGGCCCGGGATCGAACCCGAGACCTCCCGTTCCTGAGGCGGTTCTAACGAGTAACAGCAACCTATTTATTGGAAATAATGTTTACTACCGCAAAGCCCATTTTTCTCTATATAAAGTGGGGTTTAGAGGGGTGTTCATTTCTCGGACAAGTTTACGTGATTTCTGCGACGGGAATCACGCGTAATGGAGGTCAAATCTTCTCATGGCTGTGTATCAGTTATCAGTCGACCTTTTTCCGTTGCAGAACCTGGCACGTGACATGCACATGTGACTCAAGTTTCGAATCACGGCGGTGTGAGAGCTAATTATTAAGGGTCAGTGCTGTTACCCACTAGGCAATGGAGGTCCGTTCAATATCCATTATACATTCTAAGTATAGTAGTAGTGCTGGTAGCAGTAGTGGTAGATTTTTGGCTTTGGTTTTTGTTTTACGACCCTTTCAACATTATTTCACTTATATCGAGCCGATCGCTAATCAGATGTGGGCAAAAACTGGAGTGCCCGGCGAAAAACCACCTGACCTTCCACTCCAAAACTTGGCGTCTCACATGTGACCCGAGCCAGGCTCGAACCACAGCGGTGAGAGACCTAATGAGTATTATTATTATTATTATTATTGCTGTTTTTATTATTAAAAATATTTCATTATTATTAAAATTATTATAATTGTTTTCTTTTTCCTAGAAACAATATCGTTTATTGTTTAACCAATTACATAATGTTTGGCAAACACGTTCTTTGAAGACACAGCTTGATAAAAGAATCATAGAATTTTGATATCTTTAAATGAAACTTTTGTTCAGTATGACTAAAATAAAAATTGCTAAATGTTTCTTTTGAACAAGATTAGAAAAAAACAAAACGGTGATACATTATTGTAGAGTATGTACTTTTGATGCCTACCCAAAGAAAAGGGCTCATTTTTAAACAAATGGAAAAAAGAGAAATCAAATTCGTAAAAATCATATTTTTTTTTTTACTTTTCATTTAAAACAGAACTACAACAGAATTGTACAGTATATAAAATAATATATTATACTTTAGTTTCTTAGTCATTACGATAACACATCTGTACACGTTGTAGTGCATTTTTTTCACATCTCCAAAATGGCTACGTTTCTGATGAAAATCCGCGATATTTTTCTTATAAATTGTGCTATCATAGGTTGTGGGTGCTCGTTAGAACCACCTCAATCGAGTACCCACAACCTATTTCTTGGAGCAAAAATAAGAAAAATAATGTACACCCCCTTAAACCCCCCGTTCTTTCTATATCAATTGGGGTTTAGGGGGTCTTCATTCTACGGACTTGCTCATGTGATGTTTAATTTGATGTATAACATAGTAGGACTGCGCCTTGTAAAGGCTGAGTAATAGTCGCAGATAAGACTGACTAGACGGAGCTATCGTTTGTTCCTCTATTAAGAACCGACCCCGATAGCTCATTTGGTAGAGTGTCCGCTCCGGGGAACGGGAGGTCACGGGTTCGATCCCGGGCCGCGACATACCAAAGTCGTTAAGAATGGTACTAGGTGCTCCTCGCTTGGCACTCAGATTTACGGGGTAGAGCTAGGACTGGTCGGCCCAGTGTCAGGATAATGTGACTGGGTGTGGTAGCATGTAATGTGTCTGGGACATGACGTACTTCAGTGAGGCAGCACTATAAAAGTGAGCATTGAGCTCCCTGTCGCAACCAGACACCGTCGTGATATGACTGGAAAAATTGTTGAAAGCGACGTTAAACCAGAATTCATACACACACGCGTACCTCTATTAACAAAAAGGTAAACCAAGTCACCCGTGTGAGTTCAGCTGTAACACAAACAAAGCTGTGGCGTATATGGCCATTTGGTCAGCTTGCAGAAAGCATGCGAAGGTCACTCTACCGAATCTTCTGGTGGACTCAGCGAATTTGACATATATCGACAACACCTAGTCAATTTTATCTGCGACTACTATAATAACCAGTGCTTCAGCTGAAGTGCATGACCCGCCGGATGCTTTTAGCTTTATGAGTGTTACCATATATGGGTATGGCGGCCATTTTGGTAATGTGACCTGGACCTATAACGGTTCCCCCAATAAATGCGCCTTATCGTAAGGAGCAAAAGTATATCTTATACTTTAGTACTGTATTCTGAATCGTTTGCAGGATAAAATGCATTCTCACTTTTCCAATACAAAAGCATATGTGTCAAAGTTTGACCTAGGCACAAAGAAGGTCAAGGTGAACCCAGGGTCACCATTTTAGCAATTTATGATGGGCCTACGTCCCAGATGCTATTTATCAAGTTTCGTGGAAATCTGCCCAGTGGTTCTGGAGAAGACTATTTTTGAAGGTTTTTTACCATATATGGCTTTGGGGCCATTTTGGTCATGTGACCTGGACCCCATGAGCAAATTTTGGTTTCCCCCATCCCATAGAGGCTCCATATGAAATTTGACTTCAATCGGCCCAACGGTTTCCGAGGAGAAGCAGTTCGAAAATTTCCCATTTTCGCCTCGGCGAGGCTATACTAAATGGAATGTAATATTTCGCAAGTTCATTGGTTAGATCTCATTCATATCTATCAGTATGCCAAAATTGTTTAAATATTCCAAGCGGTTAAGTCACTATCACCAATTTTCACAAACGGGTTACGGACGGACAGACAGACAGACCATCTATGGCTTGGCAGCCATTTTGGTCATGTGACCTGGACCCCATGAGCAAATTTTGGTTTCCCCCATCCCATAAAGGTTTCATATGAAATTTGACTTCAATCGGCCCAACGGTTCCGAGGAGAAGCAGTTCGAAAATTTTCACATTTTCGCCTCGGCGAGGCTATACTAAATGGAATGTAATATTTCGCAAGTTCATTGGTTAGATCTCATTGATATCTATCAGTATGCCAAAAGCTGTTTAAATATTCCAAGCGGTTAAGTCACTATCACCAATTTTCACAATCGGGTTACGGACGGACAGACGGACTGACAGAATGACAGAATGACACGGTGATTTTAGGGCACTCTTAGAAAATCAACCGACTTCAGTCGTTTGCTTTTTCTGCGGGTCGTGCAATCATTTAAAAATGATCGCTGTCCCAAGGTGTAGTCTATCCTTAAGTTGCCATATCAGTACGAAAACACGCCTATACAAATACATTGCAACCTTAATAATCCAAAAAGTGAAAATTTTAAGATGAAAAATTGTGATATTTGTCTTATTTTTGCTGAAAATATAGATTGTGAGCACTCGTAAGAACCGCCTCATCGAGGCGGTTCTAACGCGTATCCACAATCTATGTTTTAGAGCAGAAATAAGAAAAAGTAATGTTTACCCATGTAAACCCCTGTTTTATATGCAAGTTTGTACCAAGTATCATAACTGTAATAACATAGAGTCGAAGCTAGGGTAGATGAAATATTTCATACAGTCCGTGAACCATGAAATGTTGGCTAAGTCAAATTGGGATGTTTGTTTGTGTGATTGACTGAAGTTTAACGTCCCCATCAACACTATTTTGGTCATTTTGGAGACGTTGCTTCCAGTTTTTTGGGACTTTTAGCCTTGCGCTAAGGATTCATTCTATTGAAATTGTCGTTATAACAAGTTTTGTGATTTCAACATATGTCGGTATAAAGGGTTTTGGCTTTATGATTTATGAAGCACTTGAAAACTCGTTCGGCAATAAAAAATAGAAGTGAAGGCAATGATCAGGAATCGATACAATTAACCCAGAGCTCCCATCAGAGACCCGTAAGGGACAGAAACACAAACATGAAATAACTAGACCCTAATGGACAAATCAATAGCGGAAAGCCGAAACGACATTTACTTTCCCACAAAATGACCAATTTGCTATCCAAAACAAAAAAGTTCAAGCGATAATCACACTCAAAGACAAACTATAACAAAAATAAACTGCGACAAAAGAACCGCCTTGGAAAAGTCAGATTTAAAATCGTTTTATAAACAACAGAATCTTATACTCGTGGCCGGAGGCTCGTTTAATAAATTTCAAATGAAAAGCCAACTCGTGCGAGAACCTTCATTTCTGAAATTGTGTGATTTTTGTTTTTCACTTTTGCTCTAAACACACAGGCAGTGGTCGTTAGAACAGCCACTGGGAGTAACCGCAATCTATACTTTTGAAATAAGAAAATAATGGCATATTGCCCTTTAAAAAACATTTTCTCTATATAATCTGGGCTTTACAAATATGGATATTTCATGTGGCGGAAATGAGACAATCATAAATTTTCATCCAAAAAATGTCTCTCACAGGACCATAAGATTAAGTTTCAATACATCAATGACGTCATATACCTTGTTATAACATCATCACATTTAATCGTATGATAAAACTTATCCTTCCTAGATTAGTTGCACTGCAAAACAACGTGACGATGTCCGTACCGTTTTATCAGTTTCCTGTTCTGAATTTTAAGCGATGGACTCACTGGTCGAAGATTCGATTCATATATTATTAACCCCTTTTTGTACTAGAAACCCCAAAACGGGTACCCTGGCAAACAGTGCAGGCCCAGATCTGATCAGGGCCTCCACTGTTTACTACAATTTCAGATTATTTCAAAATAAATTTTGAAGGAAACACAACCTGGCACCCCTAAATTTTGAAATGGACTCCTGCTTTATATAAGGAGGAAGATTCCGTTTGGTACCAAAAGGGTTAATTGACCACGTGTGAAAAATAGCCATCGGAAGAGATGGCAAATCCCCCGACATAAAGCCAATATGGCCTTCAGAAGAGTGTTCACCAATAGAAAGTGCACCAGAATCAAACCAACAATATATCACAAAAGTATTCGAGTTAAGGCCACCGCAAGGTTATACTGTTAGGGGAGATAAATAAAAAACAGGACACCCAGAATTGTGGTTCTTGCGCATGACATGCCTGCTCAAGTATTTCTGTACGAAGTACCATCAATATGTCTCAAAGGGTATTGGAGATATGGTGATCGCAAGCTGGCCATACTGTTATATTGGAAGGGTAGATAACTCAAATACCACAGCACCAACAGTTGTGGTTCTTGCACATGACCACCCCTTCTGTACCTTGTATACAATTGTGACAAGTTCCTTCAATATATCTCAAAGGGTGTTGGAGTTATAGCCATCACAAGGTTATATTGTCAGGGGAGATAACTAAAAAACCAGAGCACCCAGAGTTGTAATTCTTGAGCATGACACACCTGCTTAACCTCATATAAATCTGCATCAAGTACCACCAATATGTCTCAAAGGGTATTGGAGGTACGGTGATCACAAGGTGGTCATACTGTTATATTGGAAGGGGAGATAATTCAAATACCATAGCACCCAGAGTTGTGGTTCTCAGGCATGAAGTGCCGTCTCGACTTTGTATAAAATTGTGCCAAGTACCATCCATATATCTCAAAAGAGTATTGGAGTTATGGCCATCACAAGGTTATATTGTCAGGGGAGATAATTTAAAAAAACCAGGGCACCCAGAGTCGTGGTTCTTGCACGTGACACACCTGCTTAACCTCATGTACAACTGTACTAAGTACCATCAATATATCTCAAAGAGTATTGGAGATGTAGCCATCACAAGGTAGTGATTCTATTTTATTGGAAGGGGAGATAACTCAAAAACCATGGCAATCAGAGTTGTGGTTCTTGTGCATGACACGCCGTCTCAGCCTTGTGAACAACTGTGCCAGGTACCATCAATATATCTCAAATGGAGTTATGGCCATCACAAAGTAGTCAATCTATTTTATTAAAAGGGGAGATAACTCAAGAAGTATGCCATCCAGAGTTATGGTTCTTGCGCATGACACGCCGTCTCACCGTTGTGAACAATTGTGCCAAGAACCATCAATGAATCCCAAAGGGTATAGGAGATATGGCTGTCACAAGGTTGCGTCTACGGACGGACGGACGGGCGGACAGACGGGCGGACGCCAGGCTGATCGCTATATCCCCCGAGGATAAAAGATGTTATAAATTTTTGATGATTATTTTTCAGCGAATTTCGCCTTGGCGAGGCAGATGCTCTAAGAAAAGATGTGTTTAGTAGCAACAGCTCTATTTTCACAGACGATATTACATTTTAACGATTCAGTTCTACATAGAAATTATAATATTTTGCGTTGAGCTCACTTTTTCTCGCAACGTTAAATGTTATGAAATGTTGATGAATAATTTTCCAGCGAATTATCACCTTGGCGAGGCAGATGAAATGGGAAAAGATTTGTACAGTAGCAACACGTCAATTTTAGCGCCAAAAACCTTACCTGTTAACAATTCAGTAATATAGTTCTACAATTTTGTCGTTTAGGTGATCTTTGTCCATTTCTGAAGGTCACAGGCCAAACATTTGAAAAAAAAAGTGGTTTTATTCATAGATAGAAGTTATGGCATTTTGCTTCAAGCCAGATTTTTTACCAGATTTTTTACCCGACGCAAAATGTTGTAAATTTTTGAAGTAAGATTTAACCCTTTACCACTCAGGGATTTTGTGAATTTAGCTTATTTTCACAGTGTTGCACCTGTCAGCAACTTCAACTAGCCATTGTTTCATAATGGATGGTCCGTTTTACACCAAACTCGGTATGAATGTTCATTGGGCAGTAGCCTTTCAAATGCAACCTTTCATGACTTGATCATTGTTGTCATGGTAAAGAGGGGGCATCTCAAAGTTGGCAAAAAGTGAGTTTTCACATGAATTTTTGACCACATTTTAATCTTCGCACAGCTGTCAAGGCAACAATTAAGGTGTTTGGCACTGGCCATTTTCACTGCTTGCAGCATGTTTTATCAGCATCAATTTTCAGGCATTTTTGACCCCAGACACCCTCAGGATATAAATTTTAGCGGCCAGTTGGGCCATACACCCAAAATTTTTCGGGATGTGAGGGGGGCGCTGCCCCCCTTCAATCCCCCCCAGAATATTTTTAGTGGGGAGGCGCACGAAAAAACAGGTCACTTTTTTGCCCAAGAAATCCTAAAGCAAACATAACTATCCAGGGGTAGAAATGCAGATTTAAGGTGCTTCTGGGGCTTAAAATGAGGGGGGGGGGGGGGTGCAGACACGTAAAAACACGTATCTGAGTGGTAAAGGGTTAACTGAAATCTGGGAACATACTGAATTTTAGCCTAAAATGCATTTATTATATCTGAAATATTGTTTCTTTCATTAAAATGATGAAAAAACATTATTTTGGTCAGTTGGGATTTTCTTCATTAACCCTTTACCACTCAGGGATTTTGTGAATTTAGCTTATTTTCACAGTGTTGCACCTTTCAGCAACTTCAACTAGCCATTGTTTCATAATGGATGGTCCGTTTTACACCAAACTCGGTATGAATGTTCATTGGGCAGTAGCCTTTCAAATGCAATCTTTCATGACTTGATCATTGTTGTCATGGTAAAGAGAGGGCATCTCAAAGTTGGCAAAAAGTGAGTTTTCACATGAATTTTTGACCACATTTTAATCTTCGCACAGCTGTCAAGGCAACAATTAAGGTGTTTGGCACTGGCCATTTTCACTGCTTGCAGCATGTTTTATCAGCATCAATTTTCAGGCAATATTGACCCCAGACACCCTCAGGATATAAATTTTAGCGGCCGGTTGGGCCATACACCCCAAATTTTTCGGGATGTGAGGGGGGCGCTGCCCCCCTTCAATACCCCCAGAATATTTTTAGTTGGGAGGCGCGCGAAAAAACAGGTCACTTTTTTGCCCAAGAAATCCTAAAGCAAACATAACTATCCAGGGGTAGAAATGCAGATTTAAGGTGCTTCTGGGGCTTAAAATGAGGGGGGGGGTGCAGACACGTAAAAACACGTATCTGAGTGGTAAAGGGTTAGCTGAAATCTGGGAACATACTGAAATTTAGCCTAAAATGCATTTATTATATCTGAAATATTGTTTCTTTCATTAAAATGATGAAAAAACATTATTTTGGTCAGTTGGGATTTTCTTCATTAACCCTTTACCACTCAGGGATTTTGTGAATTTAGCTTATTTTCACAGTGTTGCACCTGTCAGCAACTTCAACTAGCCATTGTTTCATAATGGATGGTCCGTTTTACACCAAACTCGGTATGAATGTTCATTGGGCAGTAGCCTTTCAAATGCAACCTTTCATGACTTGATCATTGTTGTCATGGTAAAGAGGGGGCATCTCAAAGATGGCAAAAAGTGAGTTTTCACATGAATTTTTGACCACATTTTAATCTTCGCACAGCTGTCAAGGCAACAATTAAGGTGTTTGGCACTGGCCATTTTCACTGCTTGCAGCATGTTTTATCAGCATCAATTTTCAGGCATTTTTGACCCCAGACACCCTCAGGATATAAATTTTAGCGGCCAGTTGGGCCATACACCCAAAATTTTTCGGGATGTGAGGGGGGCGCTGCCCCCCTTCAATCCCCCCCAGAATATTTTTAGTGGGGAGGCGCACGAAAAAACAGGTCACTTTTTTGCCCAAGAAATCCTAAAGCAAACATAACTATCCAGGGGTAGAAATGCAGATTTAAGGTGCTTCTGGGGCTTAAAATGAGGGGGGGGGGTGCAGACACGTAAAAACACGTATCTGAGTGGTAAAGGGTTAAGGCAGAGTACTGCCCCACCGAGGCAAATAAAATGGCAACAGACATTAACAGTGTAAATGCGCCGATGTTAACTCTTAGCAAACTGGGACGATTAATAGTTTTACATTACGCAAACACGCCTATACAAATACATTGTAATTTTTACCGCAAAAAAACAACAACAAAAAAAAACACGATAATTTTAAGATAAAAAAAAAAAATGTGATATTTTTATTATTTCTGCTCAAAATATAGATTATGGGTACTCGTTAGAACCGCCTCATCGAGGCGGTTCTAACGAGTACCCACAATCTATATATATTTTAGAGCAGAAATAAGGAAAAATAAGGTTTACCCCTGTAAACCCCAGTTTTTCTATATAAAAGTGGGGTTCAAGGGGGTCAGAATTAAATAGGCATGTTTTCGTGATGATAAATGTTATAGCGTTTTGCGACGAACAAAACTTTTCTTCCAACGCAAACTGATACAAACTTTTGATGATTAATATTCCAGCAAATTTTCGCCTCGGTAATGCAGACGAACAAGACAAAAGATGTGTAATTACGATAACACACGCGTGCGACATAGTGCATTGTTCAAAACTCCAAAATGCTACTTTTCTGATGAAAATCCATACTATTTTTCTTATTTATACCGCAAACATAGGTTGTGGTACTCGTTAGAACCGCCTCATGTTCATTTCACGGACTTGTTCACGTGATGTTAGTGGCAACAGGACGATTTTGTCTCCAAACTACCTCATATTTTAATGATTTAGTTCTTCATAGATGTTATAACATTTGGCGCTGCGTTTTATTTTTCAACCGATGCAAAATGTAATAAAATTTTGAAGATAGAGGTTTGTCCGACTACAGCCTCGGAGAGGCATAAATAGTAAAAACGAATGTACAGGTATAGAGCAAATACGTTGATTGTTAAGTAACATAATATTCGATAGTTAACCCTTTTCTTGCTGAATATTCATTTAAGCCACACCCATTTCTGTCTGTCAACCAATCAAATTACTTGATGTAATTTATTGCTAAATAGTCATAAACTGAATGTCAAACAGTGTAGATCCTGACCAGAGATGGCTTCTTCAGATAGGGGTTGTCGTGAACAGCAAGATAAGGGATAAGAATTATTACATTTTGCGTCGATTTATATTTTAACGAAAAATGTTATAAAAGTTTTAAGATAGATGTTTGGCCGATTACAGCCTCGGCCAACCATAAAGTAAGTACGCATGTACAGGTATAGAAGCCTTCATGGTGTAGTGGTTACGCTACTCGCCTTGTAAACCAGGGGTCGCAGTGTCGATCCCGGGCTTCTCCAGACTTTCGAATGAGTCTTTAAACCGAGGTCCCGTCTCCATATGACCGTAGCTGCTGGTGGGACGTAAAACTCACTCAAATGTACAGGTATAGTGCAAATACGTTGATTTTAACTCTCAGCAATCTATTATTCCTACAATTAAGAATTTTATAAAAGTTATAACATTTTGCGGTGGGAGAAAAACTGAGCTCAGCGCAAAATCTTATACCTTTTATGTAGAACCGAATGTATTGGGTTAAAAAGTTAAAAACGGCGTGTTGGTAATGAACACATCTTTTCTCACTTCGTCTCAGTGCCTCATCGAGCGAAAATTTGTTGAAAAATTAAGATTGACGCAAAATGCTGTAATTTTTAGGCAGAACTGAATCGTTAAAATATTAGGTAGTTAGTTATCCACTAAACAAATCTATTCTCACTACGTCTGCCTAACCGAGGCGAACATTTGCTGGAAAATTAATCATCAAAATGTTATACTATTTCGCGTGGTTCGAAGCAAAATGTTGTATTTTTTTATAAAGTTATGAAACAACCTAATATTAGGTTGCTAAGAGTTAAAATCGATACATTTGCACTTTTGTGTCTACCATGTCTATGGTCATTTTCTTGGCCTCGCCGAGGCTTGTTTGTTTGTTTGATTTGAGGTTTATTGTCCCCGCCAACACTGTAAAGGTCATTTTGGAGACGTTGCTTCCAATTTTGTGGGACTTTTACCCGACCTTGAGATGAAATGATATCTCAAGCCCTGCCGTCCAATGAAACCAATGCACCACTTTGCCAGGGCTTAGATCCTCTAAGCGGTTTATCAGTACTCGTGTGAGGGTCGGTTTCAGCTCTGCGTGGAAGCATCATGCAGCCCATCTATTTATTCAAGCCCCGATGGGCGGGGGCCGTACCTCGCCGAGGCAGTAAAATCTACCCTTAAAAATTTTCAACATTTTAGGTCGGTTGACAACTTTAGCTTAACGCAAAATGTTAAAACCTTTATGTACACAAAATCAACTTATTTGCACTGCACCTATAAATTCATATTTCCAATGCCTCGACGAGGCTGTAATCGGCCAAACATCTTTTTTTTTTTTCATTTTTAACATTTTGCCTCGGGTGAAAGACAAAGCTCGACGCAAAATGTTATAACTTTTATGAAGAAGTGAATCGTTAAAATATTACGATATTTGAAGATAGAATCGACGTGTCGGTACTGACATTACGAAAACACGCCTATACAAATACATTGTAAATTTAACCACCGAAAAATGAACTTTTTAAGACGAAACATTTCGATATTTTTCTTATTTCTGCTCAAAACATAGATTGTCGATACTCGTTAGAACCGCATCAACGAGGCGGTTCTAACGAACATAGATTGTGGATACTCGTTAGAACCGCCTCAACGAGGCGGTTCTAACGAGTACCCACAATCTATGTTTTTGAGGAGAAATAAGAAAAAATAATGTATACCCCAGCGAACCCCAGTTTTACTATGTAAAAGTGAGGTTTAAGGGGGTCAAATTTAAATAGGCAAGTTTTCGTGATGACACATCTTTTCTCACATCGTCTGCTTCCCCGATGCGAAAATTAGCCAGAAATATAACACAGTTTGTGTCCTACTACCATCGCTGTAGTTCTAATATACACTTGAACATTTCCAAAAGCAGGCACGACACAAAAGAACAAAATTCCGATAACAAGAGCTGTCACTATAGGTGACCAATGCCCCCCCCCCTTCCCAATTTCTGAGCTTTTGCAAAATTTCAAGGGGAGATAATTCAGCCAAAATGACAATGCAGTTATGGTCCTTGGTCAGAATGTAGCCCTTGTGACGGTGAATAAGTGTGTGAAGTTTCATGGGGCTAGGTCAAATACTTTTGAAGTTATGATCAAGGTTAAAGTTTTTGTGACGGACAGACAGACAAACAAACAAACAAACAAACAGGGCAAATACTATATGCGCCACGAATCAAAGATTCTAGGGTGGCATAAAAAAGAATTTTGCCGTACACTCGTTTCGTAATTTCATATGTAATGACCATGTCTAAATTTGAGACCAACACTCAGGTAGCATCACGAAAACACGTCTATAAACCTATTTTTTCTTATTTCTGCTCTAAAATATAGATTGTGGGTACTCGTTAGAACCGCCTCGATAAGGGATTTCTAACGAGTACCCACAATCTATATTTCGAGCAGAAATAAGAAAAATATAACACCTTTTCGCCTTAATTTTTTTTTGGGCGGTAAAAGTTTACAATGTATTTGTATAGGCGTGTTTTCGTTATCGTGTGCTATTTAAATTTACATTTATTTAGCTTCTTTCTTTGTATATATATTCTTTAAAAACAATAATAAGAATAATAATAATAATAATAATAAAATCGAATAAACGTAAAAATGAACAAATAATTAAGTTGGAGTTCAGAGATAAATATAAAAAAAATGTAATAAAAAGAATACCTACAATTATTACTATATCGCTTCCCAAAATGTCAGTTATCAAAGGGTTTAAAGTGTACCTGGCAGTTATTTTATATGTGCTTTCACCAAATCTATTAAGTGTAAGACAATGCTGTCCATTGTTTTGTATAGTCTTAAGTTTCAAGTTTATAAAAAACAATCATTAAACAAAATGGGTTTTACATAGAGGGTGATCACTTTTGAAAGGTCTTTTCAGTTCTGCCAATGAAAGCATGACTGTATATTGACACTATGCAAAAATAGAAACATATGTACGTCATCAATTTTATTTGGTGAAAAAAAAGAAGTGAAGGCAATGATATTACCTAACACCTTCCATCTAAGACAAAAAAGGGAAATGAACGCCCGTATAACATCTTTACCATTATTAAATCGTCACAAGCGGAAAGCAAAACGGACAGTTTCTCCATAGAAAATGGTCAAATGGCTATCCAAAATAACAAAAGATATTATAACCTTACGAAGCGCAGTCTGACATGACTGCACTTTTATTTTGGACTTGTCTATGTTTAGGTAAGTCGCCTTTAGCTGGTAGTTTACATTGGTAGATAGTTACCATTCTGTTCTTAATTGTAAACTATGTGTTACCGGATAGACGTCTAGTCGGGACAGTCTGGAATTTGTACAAACATCATGTTTCTAAAAACAAAAGGTATCCGAAACTTGCCTTCCCTAAAAATGGAATATTCTCACGCTTGAGCTTTGAACTCCAAAGGTCACTGATTTATTATAGCAGCACATACATGTACATGCAAACACAAAATATAACAATAACAAACCACAACAGACGTTTTTCATTACAGAAACACGCCTATTCAAATACATTGCAAACTTTACCGCCGAAAAAAAAAGAAAATTTTAAGATGACAAAATTTGATATTTTCTTATTTCTGCTGAAAAAAAATATATCTTGGGTACTCGTTAGAACCGCATCATCGAGGCGATTCTAACGGGTACCCACAATCTATATTTTAGAGCAGAAAAAAAGAAAAATAAGGTTTACCCCTGTAAACTCCAGTTCTAGTTTCTAAAAGTGGGGTTCAAGGGGGGGGGGGTGAAATTATATGGGCGTGTTTTCGTGATATTAGAACTGTCAGTAAAAAGTTTTTTCCTTTATTACCGGGAGTGGGGTGGGGGTGAGGGTAGCTTAAATCAATTTTAGGGGCCACAGTCCCCGCCCTTGGTTCTGCCGTGGTCTAGACATTTATTTGTTCGGTCCGCATGAAAGCCCGCACCAGATGTCTCAACGCGTTTTACATGTACTGGCAAGTCCTTGGGCCAACTTGGTTTTAATAGTGATTTCTTTGTTACCCGAATTAATTTCCCGACTGATTCATTGATGCGTTAGAACACCTTTGCGCGGACCGAACAAATACATGTTTGAACACAGTAAAAGTGAGGGTGAGGGTTTGTATACCGTAAAGTTTATTTAAGCTACTGACCGTTCTAAGTCGGTGCCTTTGCTGTAGTTTCTTGCTGTATAATATTTGCTATGTTGGTGAATCTTATTGTTTCCCTCATTATGTATGTTGTTCATTTTTAGTTAGTTTTGAATGATATGTTTGGAAAAGAGCTGCTGGCTCGGTTTACCAGATGTCTATTTTTGCATACTTTCGTTACTCCATGTTTCCACTTCTTTCCCCTGATATTCTGGTGGGGGGAGCGGGGAGGTTGATTAGGGATCTGATTGTATCAGTTCTTGATCGTATTCCTTTTCAGTTATCACTGTAATATCTTCGAGAGCATTAAATTGATTGATTAAATGATAGAGTTGGGGTTAACGTCTCCGTCAAAAGTATTTAGGTCATTTTGGAGACGTTGCTTCCAATTTTATGTGACTTTTATCCTACTTTGATATGAAATGACATCTCAGGTCCTGCCGCCCAATGAAACCAAAATGGTTAATATGCATTGGACGGTCCGACTCGCACCATTTTGCCTGGGCTGGCTGAGAGACTCTTAGCGGTTTACCAGTACTCATATGCGCGGTCGTTTTCAGCTCTGGGAGCATCGTACAGCCAAATCTATTTCTTCAAGCCCAGATGGGCGGGCGCGACAGAGATGAAACAACGATGATGACTCGACAGCAAGAAATAACGTAAATGCTGGAGAAAAGAAAATCAACATTTAGACTCCGGTGGGCCCGACAGAAACAGAGCATGGGCACCAACCGGCCTTGATTCCGCCACTGCCCTTACAAAACCGGCCCCGATAGCTCAGTTGGTAGAGTGTCCGCTCCGGGGAACGGGAGGTCACGGGTTCGATCCCGGGCCGCGACATAACAAAGTCGTTAAAAATGGTACTAGCTGCTCCTCGCTTGGCACTCAGATTTACGGGGTAGAGCTAGGACTGGTCGATCCAGTGTCAGGATAATGTGACTGGGTGTGGTATCATGTAATGTGTCTGGGACATGATACTTCAGTGAGGCAGCACTATAAAAGTGAGCATTGAGCTCCCTGTCGCAACCAGACACCGTCGTGATATGACTGAAAAATTGTTGAAAGCGACGTTAAACCCGAATTCACACACACACACACACACACACACACACACACACACACACACCCTTACAAACTTCCTGTATGCTTTCCAATAAATTTCGTCCCTCTGAAATAGAGTTCTATTCTTGATGGAAAGAATTTGCTCTTACAATGATTCGGAAGACCATATTTCTTTGAAAGAGTAGCCTTCCCTGACGACGTATCAAAACATATCCAAATATTACAGATACTTGCACGTGGAAATATAACTAAGGTAAACATTGGCACTTGCATTGCGTCACTGGGGCATACAGTTGGGCAAGGTTTGCTGCCCTTGCAGCAGGTAAGGTAGAGTGGTTAATATTGTTATTTCTTCAGTTTCTACACTTCCATTCAGTTTCCACCTTCTCCCCTGTCGGTCCTTCCTGTCATTTCCACTACTGTCTAGTGTCTAGTCTATCCCTTTTCTCTCATTCTCTGAGAGACGACACAAAATGACCCACAGTTTGTCAATAAGGAACAATATTCGCGTAGTCAGATTTGCATTTTCGTCGCACTGCTTGGGTAGTTTCTATGTTTAGACTTTTTAAGACTCTTGCTAGTCTGTGTAGCTGAGTTGGCCGGTTTGTGCCTAACCCCGAAAGCAGGTTTTCTCGAGTCAAAGCTCAACATGACGTAGGTTACTCTATAATACATTAAACTTTACAGCATACTACCCGCCGACTGATGTGATATAAGTTATACATGTATATGCAGATACAGTTTCTAAGCACAAAGTTTTGTGTTCCCGTCACGAAGAAGTTTTAACTTTGTGAGTTAAACTTCTACACGAACGAACATACCGTGTCCGCATGTACGCTTTATAGTTCTGCTCTTGATCCTACTGTTCTCAAGATCTAGATTTGAAACTTCCGTGGCAGAAAGTCTATGTGCTTGACAAATGCATAAAGATCAGATAGCTCTGATCATGCGATTAGTAGAAGACAGGTTATATGCTTTACACAGAAATTGTGGTGATGGGAGCATTAATCCTCTCCAGGGACTCTCAAGTTTAAACTTATTTAACTTAAGCAGTATTTTTGTCAGTTGAAACTTGTTTGGAATTTAACAGCGCTGTCAACACTTTGAATGTTATCTTAAACAGGTCGGTCTATCTAATCGCACTTTTCCGGGACATTCGTATATGTAGTTCTTCTAAACAGTTAACCATAACCATGCAAATTCTGTCGCAATAAACTGACAAGCGGTCCGACTTGAGTCAGTGAAAAGGAGAGAATGGCCGTATAAAATATTTCATGGTAGATCTCCATGAAATAATGTATTTTTAATTGTTTTATCTGTATAATAATTTTAGTTCTTCTATTTACATTCAATACAATTGGAAGCGCTTTCAAGATGGTGTCTATACAATTTCTGTTTCAGTCAGCTGGACTGTATGTCAAAAGATCCATCAACCCTATAAAATGCATGTAATATACAGTTTATTGACTCAGCTCATTTAAAATATGGGATTTATAAACCTCGGGAGGTTGAACAACCGATAAATATATCGGATGCTCAACCTCCCTCGGTTAATTAATCATATATTTAAAATGGGCTCAGTATAAACTGTACAACTGGTGTTAAGGGTCGGTTTGGTCACCATAACAACATTTCCGTGCCTTTCATTTTTATTTAATGTCATTTGGAATAATCGATACATAATAACGACACAAATAGAGTCATAATGAGATGTGGCTTGAAGATATTTGTATGAACATAATTTGTCATATAACGTCTGTCATATTTGGTGGATAAAGCCATGCCACAAAAATCAAAGGACTACAAGCGTAATAGCGCATAAAAGCATGCCGCCGTCCGTAACAACCCTATTATATCTGATGATTTTTTTTGCAATAAAATCCGATTTAAAATCATTATATGATAAAGAGAATGTTACACTCGTGGCCAGTTCATATGAAATTCCTATGAAATGACAACTGGGGTAAGAAGCTCTATATAAAATCATATACGCGGGAAAACAGAAACTCCTTCGACGCCGCACTGGAAATCCACCATTTCTTTCATTGACATCGTAGTCATCATTTGTTTGTCATGATAAAGAAAACATACAGCAGCAGCAGTGGAAGCTGTGGCTTGGATTTTATTCCTGAAAAAATAAATTCAAACACTCAAACATCGATGTTTAGTTTACTATGGTTAAGTGAAGCACGTCCTTGAGTCCCCAGAGAATTGTTCCCATATCTCCAGATAAGAAATAGCGAGGCATGCTTTCAGAAGAGTTTCTACTTTTACCATGAAAATGCATGTCGTGTGTACGCATTAGAATTTCCACGATGATATACAGGTCTGGCGCTATGAGTAATCCTCGTTAACTCGATATAACCCTGCGAAGAACATATTTTCTTGGTCTCAAATGTGTTCGAGTCATTAGATTTAAAATATACAGAAGTTACACGATATAGAATGTAACGCACTTGACTGGTTATTTCACACGTCACTTGGGGATTATTAGATTATTATAAATGTTGCCTTTGCACATTATAAATAGACAATGGGAGTTTCGATTTAATAGCCACTTTGCATAAGCAGTGATAAAGAATAAAGCAGCCGCACTTTAACATCTCAATTATGTGTAATGTAGCAATAGGTTGTAAAAGATCTTTTCCCTAAACTATCCCAGAGAACTAATGGACATTTTGTTGGAATAGCCCGTACCAATTTGCTTCCTCGCGTATAAGATAGAGTATTTATTAATAGTGTCATCTTAAGGTAGACATTCGTGCCACTGATTAATATATATAACAAAATACGTCAGTCATGATAAATATTTGGTTTAAACCATATTTATAAATAATTATTCACATGTATTCATCGCATAATAGTATATGGAACAGGATTTGATAAAATGGTATAAGCTTATATAAAACATCTGAAATAGAAATAATGCATAAAATTTACATACGTGTGTGGGAGATAAATTGGGTAAGGAAAAATCATTTCTTAATTAACATCCGCCATATATTGAATTGTCATTTAGATCAAATGCTACCAAGTTATTGCACCACATGGGTTCAACAGAACAAATATTAGGTTTGAACTTACCATTGCTTGTCGGACAGTCTGCAAAGAAATAAAAAAAAGCTATTGCAAATTTTGCTTTCTGCATGTATTTGTATGCTCGCATGATCTGAGATATCCTTATTAACAGAGATATGAATAAAAGTGTACAATGTTTGCATTGATCGAAGTCCACCTTATCGTCTGACTGGTGCATGTCATAACTTGCCGCCTTACCGAAATCTGTCTGCACAAACATACAACTGGAATACAATCAAGTTCCCTAGCAATATTTTCGTTTTCTTGCTACCTTCTTGCATCTTACTGGCGATATACACTCGTGATCATTTCATATGTTGTTTATATCCGATTTTTATAAATTCCATATGCAAGGCTCAGTCCCATTAATATTATATGAAATAATCATGGGATTGTCTGTTTATACCTTTGTAAACCTCTTCTTTCTCTTTATATAGCATGACTGACATAGACGGTCATTACACGGACTTGTAAAATTAATGACAATAAAAAACATTGCATTACCATGGGTGTGTTCCACTCTCATAAAGTTGTCGTAATTCAAGCAAAGTCCAATAATGATTTGCCTTGCCGCAGTCACAGTTTCTACGCTTGGGGATGGCGATCTAGTCCAGAGAGAGGCCGTTGGCTTGCTGCATTTGGAGTATTGATCTTGACCTTGGCAGCTATATTCTAGATAGTAGGATGTGTAATCCGTACCCATTATGTAGGACTCTTGCTGGACAGTCCCTGTAAGTAATGTCATGCTGCATTATTAGGCCGAATTAAACATTCCAGTGGTTACGGTTTTCTTACCCTACCTTTATTTGTATGAAATAAAAATCAAAATTAAGTTCCTTTAAGAGCAATGAAAACATTCATAAGAAAGAAGATGGGTCATACTACGTAGTTTCGGCTAATAAAGCCTCATCAGTGACCCTGTAATGATCCGGCAAAGAAAGCCAGAAGAAACATACTGCAATTTTGCAAATTTCAAATAGGCAGTCGATACAAATACTGATATTAATCAAATTGGGGTCCAAAAAATTAAAAACCTGTCTAGAATATGAGTCTAAACAAAAAATTTATTTCTGATTTCTCAGAATATTCACACTGATCTCAAAGGACCAAAAGTAAAATATAAACTACACTATGGTTGATGTACGGGGAGACGTTTTACTGCCGCCACACGGCACAACACCAGCTGCAGTGAAGGCAAATAAAAATAAAAAATGAGTTCCTTTAAGAGCAATGAAAACATTCATAAGAAAGAAGATGCGTCATACTACGTAGTTTCGGCTAATAAACCCTGAATACTTCTCATGATTTCTGAAAAAGGGTGGATTTTGTTGTTTTCAGATGCATTTGGTCTTATTTATTTAAATCATCACCTTAGTCTAACATTATATATACACTGCATCAAAACGGACGACGGACGAAAAGGTTTCGAATTTCGAAATCTCCGGTTTTAAGCCAAAAACAGGCGTGTTATTTGACAACTCCAATCCTGTCAACCATAACAGATTCTAACATGTGCCGCCACAAGCGATACAGGTCTTGGGCACTCAGCAATGCTTCAGATTAGTCTGCTAAGTGCTTACCCACTCAGTCATAGTACATTCTTTCGGTCAGTATGAAGAAACTTTTGAACAAGATGCATCCATATAGCACAAGTCAATGACTCTGAACAGACTGCGCGGATGCGCAGGCTGTTCAGAGGCTTTGCTGGGCGCACATGCTCGAGAACCTTTTTCCGCTTGGCGCGAGCAAATCATGTTTTGTTTTCTAATTTGTATGTGCTTCTGATCCCATTTTTTAAGCTTTTTTTGATGGTTTTGGCGAGTTACAGTGTTTGAATGTGGCTTTCATGTCTTACCAGTTCTAGGTGTCCAGTTATAATGGAAAATGCATAGAGCTATTAAGGTTGTCTTTGTAAACAATAACTACATAATACAGACAAGACAGTAAATTATGGAAGTCTCCGTTTCATAGCGGGTCTTCATAACCTGTACTGATGTTCGGAAAACTGCTTAACGCCTCTAGCGTACACGAGCAGATTAAGTGAAATCGAAGATACTTCATGAAGTGGTCCATTCAGAACCCCAAGCATCAAAGGGACAGACAGATCAACACATCTTAACAAGCAACATAATCACAGGCGATAAACCGAGTTATCAGATCTTTTTCAAACAGGTGGTAACTCGGTTACCTTTACTGAATTTATTAATACTGACCCACAGAAGTGTTAAAAGGAAAACATTTACGAGAAATCAATAGCAACAATCATAAAATAAATGAACTTTTTTTTAATTTTTTATGTTACTAAAATCGGCTTCACTTCTATTTTGTAATCAACTTGAAATTCAAATATTTAAACTGCATTAAGATTTAGTTCGGGAAGAAGTACTACCGCGATCACACGACATTATAAACCAGCAACAGGTAAGAGATATGCAATATCCATCAACGACGCTCTAATTTGATTTGGTTTAAATATATTTTATTACTAAAGCACTAACATCATTACAACATGTGACAAATTATTATACGATTTGGGATTAGAACGAAAGCACAAGTACTTATATAGTTCTTCTCCTAGGCTAATTATGAATTTATAGGCTAAAATAAGCATATGTCACACCTTTCATATACCTGTTTCAAAGCAGCTAAACATTATCTTAATATTTGTTCAGCAAGGGCATAAATTAATAATTTAGAAAGTTTGGTTGTCATACGGGCACTTAATAGGCTTAATATTGTTTTATCTTTGCAATGCTTATACTGACACTTGAGTACATACAAGACTTTCACTCACGGCTGTGTTGTCATCCTCCGGACCTTATGATAGGTCTTAGTTCCACCAAAGTGATAAAGAGTTCAATGCTTTTAAACAATAAGTGAAGGCAATGATCAGGAATCGATAAATTAACCAGCAACTCCCATCAGAGACACAAAAGGGAAAGAAACACAAACGTGAAATAACTAGACCCTAATGGAAAAACAAACAGCAGAGAGCCAAATGGACAGTTACTTTTCCACAAAATGGCCATTCGGCTATCCAAAACAAAAAATATAAGCGATACACACACTCAAAGACAAACCATAACAAAAATGAACCGCGGCAGAAGACTAAGATCATTCAAATATTTAAGATTATCAAAATAATGCAAGCGTTACATGAAATGATAAGACGGACTAAATGTTCCCAAAGGAAATACAATTATGGACTTCTCCACGATTAACATTATGCTACGGATGTGAAATTATAAATATATACATACCACCCTTATTTATTTTGCTTGTAGTTAACAGTTTTCCTCCTTGACCTGTCTGGAGTATCACATTGTCTTCGGACTTGCATTCACCACCTTGCCTGGGACACAAGACAATAATCCATTTTATACAGAATGATTTTGGGTGCTCGTTTAAACCGACTCATTAAAGTGGGAATTATTACACTCACTTTTTAATGTAATTGTTGTGAGACATTATATAAAATAGAAGTGAAGGCAAAGATCAGGGATCGACAACCTCACTCTTAACATCAAACACGCCAAAGGGACAGAAACAACAATAAAACAACTTCTTTTTTACACGTAAAATCGATTTAAGCCCCCCAGTGGAAATCTTCCACTGACCGTTCCAAGGCGGCTCTTCTGTGGCGATTTATTTATGTTGTTGTTTGTTACTTACTGTGTGTATCACTTGTGTCTTTTGGTTTTGGATGGCCATATGGCCATTTTGTGGGAAAGTAACTGTCCTTATGGCCTTCCTTTGTTTAGGTTTCCATTATGGTCTGGTCGCTTAATGTTTGTATTTCTTTCCCTTTGGTGTCTTTTATGGGTGGAGTTAGTTAATTGTATCAATTCCTGATCTTTGTTTTACTTCTTCTTCGTCATAATTAGAACGCCACACGCGGAAAACCAATGGACAGTTTTTTCCTTCATATTACCGCGATTAAGTTAACTGCCATGCATGAAGTCTGTCATGTAACATTTATGTTGTATCCAATCTTTTTATATCTAAGATTGATTTTACGAAATTTGGTTCTGAAACCATTGCAAGCGTATTTTTTTCTAAATTCATTTAGATGAGTTTAGGACGCCACCGGTCGCTAAGGAAATGCTATCCCACGATTCCGTATTTTCGCGCATGCGCAGTTTTGTGTGGCAAAAAATAACCGTTGTTCAGACTGATCCGATAGCAGTTATTAATTTCTTTGAATTTGATGATTTTAAATAGAGCGTAAGGTAAAGGTGACGTATGTCTTGCGTCACTGTGGCGTCCAACTGATAATGGCTGACAATTGGGTAAGACCTGCTATCCTTGCAGCAGGTACATGTAAGGGTAGAGGGGAGTACTCTTATTCTTTCTGTTTCTACACTTCCATTCATGTTCCTCTTTCTCCTCTGTCCTTTACTTTAACCTACGATCTCTTCTATATGTTTTTCTCCCTTTCTCTGGGAGACGAGACAAAATTACCCACAAGGGTTGACGTGTCGTTAAACCCAAAACAATTAATAATCGAATAATTAACTGACAATGGTCTCGTCATGTTGCGTTAATCGCAAGACAAACGATGCGACAGTGAAGATGATTGGTTGGTCGGATGAATTGTGGTTTAATGTCCCCGTCAACACTATTTAGGCCATTTTGGAGACTTTGCTACCAGTTTGGTGGGACTTTTTGCCGACATTGAGATGAAATGACATTTCAAGCCCTGCTGCCTAATGGAACCAAAAGGCTTATATGCATTTCGCGGTCTGACTCACGTCACTTTGCCTGGGCAATCTTAGTCCTTCTAAGCGGTTTACCAGTACTCATGTGTGGTCAGTTTCAGCTCTGCGTGGAAGCAACGTGCAGCCCAATCTATTTCTCCAAGCCCCGTTGGGCGGGGGCGAGACAATGAAAATGAATCGAAGGATTACCACCCTGACGGATAATATGTGGGTGATGAAGATCAATCGTTTACCACCAGTAACAGGATTTTTGAATATTGAAATTCACCGTCCCCGTGACCCCCACCCATCGAGGCTTGAAGAAATAGATTGGCTGCATGATAGATCCACGCAGAGCTGAAACCAACGCACACGAGTACTGGTAAACCAATTAGAGGATCTAAGCCAGCCCAGGCAAAACGATGCGAATCGGACCGTCCATGGTTATAAACCATATTGGTCCAATTGGACGACAGGGCTTGAGATGTCATTTCATATCAATATCAGGTAAAAGTCCCACAGATATGGAAGCAACGTCTCCAAAATGACCTATACAGTGTTGACGGGGACGGTAAATTTCAAAATAAACCGTTAACACTATTTAGGTCATTTTTGAGACGTTTCTGCCTATACCCACATTGAGATTAAAAAACATCTCAAGCCTTGCCGCCAAATAAAAAAAGATGTGGTTTATAGTGATTTACCAGTACTCATGTGCGGTCAGTTTTAGATCTCCGAACCCAGGGCCTCTCGTATACCGTAAAAACACTCTATCGACTGATATACCGAGCCACACCTTCGACCTTTTACCCCCCCCCCCCACCTGCCTAATGAGATTTGTCCCGAATCTCTAAGTGCTATCTAGTCTGGCTATGGTACGTTCATGTTCAGGTTTTTCAAAGTATCGCTTCTGAAACTCTGCCAGTAATGTTTTTGCTTAACTGCTCTTTTTTTTCTTGCAAGTCAAGTCAGGTCAAAGATTTATTCAGGGCCCCCTAATTCAGGGTATGAGAATTAATCAAGCATTCATTTAAAACATACAACAAACAACAAATAGCATGTACGTGTATAATGGAATAGTAAACTAACATATAAAATCGGAGAATTCGGACATTCGGACATCTGCTCAGTACTGTTGTGATTCAAAAGATTGCGAACTGCAGTTTTTGTTTCTTTGATTTGATGTTTAACATCCCCGTCAACAATGTAAAGGTAATTTTGGAGACGTTGTTTCCAATTCTGTGGGACTTTTGCCCGACACTGAGATGAAATGACGTCTCAAGCCCTGCCGCCCAATGAAAGCAATAGGGGTTATAAGCATGGAGGTCCGACTCGCACCGCTTTGCCTGGGCAGGCTTAGATCCTCTAATCGGTTTACCAGTACTCATGTGCGGGTCGGTTTCAGCTCTGCGTGGAAGAATCATGCAGCCCATCTATTTCGTCAAGCC
Organism: Lucinisca nassula; assembly: GCA_963580285.1. Classification (NCBI taxonomy): domain Eukaryota; kingdom Metazoa; phylum Mollusca; class Bivalvia; order Lucinida; family Lucinidae; genus Lucinisca; species Lucinisca nassula. The sequence goes on along the minus strand of OY757012.1, from coordinate 108,944,870 downwards.
TCGATGGACGGGGCCGCTGAACTGCAGTATAAAAGTCTATGACTGTTGTGGATGAAATGACAAACACTATGCTTAAAAATCTTATTTTTCCTTAGTTTACTGTATACACACGGGCTCGATTGATTACTTTTGCCACACAAGACTGCGCATGCGCAGCGTAACCAAGGAAGTTCATCAACCTAAACTCATCTATAGGCCGATATGACTTGTTTGCAGAAAAGATACAAGTCAAACATTGAATTTTGAAAGTAAATCGAAATATGTATAGTTAACTTTGAAAAGGCGTTACCAAGTTTATATGATATTGCCATCATTAAGGAGTTCAGCAGTCAATTATAATGTACGCTCTTTTTTGAATGCGTAGCGTTTAGAAACACTTTTGATCTGGTGATTTGCTGTTAACCCTGACATTAAATCTTTGAAGTAATATTGAATTATTTGTATCGATAAGCTGCCAATTTCAGGCGCAGGTTTGCAACTTTTTCATCATAGTGTGGGTTATATTTTCTACTCCTTTGGGGTCATTGATTCTATTGCAGAATTTCATAGATGATTGAGGGTCACTGATGAAGCCTTATCGGCCGAAACGTGCTAGACTGATCCAGGAAAATCGTGTTCATCCGCGGTTTTAAGTTCTATCTTGTAGTCCTAGCTTCCTCCTATAGAACATATTTAACTTCATCACACATCACGAAAACACGCCTATATTATTTTGACCCCCATTGAACCCCACTTTTATATAGTAAAACTGGGGTTTACAGGGGTAAACCTTATTTTTCTTATTTCTGCTCTAAAATATAGATTGTGGGTACTCGTTAAAACAGCCACGATGAGGCGGTTCTAACGAGTACCTTCAATCTATATTTTGAGCAGATATAAGAAAAATATCACAATTTTTCATCTACAAAATTCAAACGTTCGGAGGTAAGTTTACAGTGTATTTGTATAGGCGTGTTTTCGTAATGAGTTGGTGTAATGGGAATGTGTGGAGGCCGTAAAAAAGTTTCTTTCCCTTTGGTGTCTCTGATTGGAGCTGTGGGTTAATTGTATCGATTCCTGACCATTGCCTCTACTTCTTTTTAGAGTCCTTCAATATAACGTGGGGAATATTTATCATTGATTCCTTTGCGGAATTTCGAAAATGTTCGAGGATCACTGATGAGGCCTGATTGGCTCTAACTAGCTAGCCTGGACCAGAACAAATTCGCAGTTTTCAGTTCTTTAATGTAGTCCTTGCGTTCAAAGGATTGCAATTCTAATAACATACTGTTGGTTTCCTTTTTCTTCAGCTTTTCAGTGGTTTCTTATTGTTGAATCGTTGTTTCATCCCTGTGGTTGTTTGGTTTTTATGTTTCGGAGATGTTAGACTGATGATTTAGGAGGTATTCATGCGGACTGAACAGATTATTTTTCTAAATTGCGACGGAAGTAAGGGCAAGGATTGCGGCGGTGTTAAAGCGATTTAAGCACACACCCAACCACACCACACACAGTGGAATTCGTTTCACGGTCCGTTTCAAGACAGTTCTTGTGTCGCGGTTTATTATTGTTGTGAATCGTCTTTAAGTGTGTGTATCGCTTATATTTTATGTTTATGATAGCCAATATGCAATTTGTGGGAAAGTAACTGTCCTTTTTGTTTTCTGCTATTGATGCTTCCATTAAGGTTTAGTTACCTCATGTTTGTGTTTCTTTCCCTTTGGTGTCTTTGATGGGAGCTGTGGGTTAATTGTGTCGATTCCTGAGCAGTCCCTTTTCTTATATTTAGATACGATGCAAATAAAACAGTATATTCATGTTCGACTATATTTGCTTGATAAAATTTGATGTCGTTTTCGTTTAGTTGAACATACGTATGATTGCCCTTATTTGGTTTCGTTTGAAGTTTAACAGCCTAGTCAACATTATTAAGGTCATTGTAGAGCCGATCAGTTTACCTAATCACAAAGTTCTTTGACATGCTTATACACAAGCGGTAAACCAGTGCAGCCAGAAACTGACATCTGGCTCTGCTAATTTTACAAAGAAACAACCAATACAATGTAAGTTTAAAACATTATTTTATACGTACCGAACTTTCGTTCTAACTTTTAAAGTGTGTGCATCCGTGTCAGCCGAATCAATGAATTTAATAGAATCGGTGATCAGTTCAGGGATTGTTGTTGACAAAATCTTGTATTGGTACCAAAGCCCACCTAACTAAAACAAATATTAGCTTTTACAAAAAGTTTGAGTCTACGCTTAGCACACACTTATTTAAGTTTTGCAGTACTGAAATGACAAAATTTACCATGCGTATGTTGTAAGTTAATATGTAAGTGTGTAACAGTCATAGATTATAAATAAGGGTTTCTAAATGTTCTCTTCAATGTGACATAAAAACAAAAGTACCGATCTTTCACTAACATCTACTTGCACTACATGCCTACATTTACGGTTGCGTTAATTTCGCATTTTAGGTTACATTTTTATTTCACATCCTAGGTTAACCTTATGAAAAAGCACTTCCGAGCAGTAGGAACTAGATGTGTGAAGAACTAGATGAGGGCGAAGTCAACATCATGTAAACCGCGATGTATGTTTATTTTGCAAGCGTGAGAGCAAACAGGTGTACAGGTGATAAATTTTCTCTCATATTCAATATACTGCCATACGCCCTCGCGGACATTTTAGGCAGGTGTACATTACATACACTCCTGATTTGCATGATGAAAGCCTACACAGTAACCATGTAACCTTGCTATTACGGTAGGGGTATTTTACTTGCACAGGGGATGCTTCTGTCTGCACAGGGGGGGGGGGGGGCTCCAGTTAACGTCCCAATCCGAAAGACGGTGCACTTTGTGACATTCATCCCTGCAAATGTTGCCAATGGAGCATGTTCGGATACCACAATTTTATTACCGCTGCCGGGAATCCAGCCGGGGGCCTCTGCACTAACCCCTGACCTACCACGCTCCGTTCTGGGAAGCGTTTCGGTAATTACCGGGTATTAATGCGCACGGGGTGATGCAGTGTAATCAGCGTTTGGGCGTCCTTGGTAATCTGATGGAAAATAGCCCTGTCTTTGAAAAGTGAAACCAGTCAATTGAAGACCAGTCACAATGACCTTTTACTAAATGTTTCCTTAGCAAAAGCTATCCTTAAGATAGAGAATATCTAAAAGGACGTTTTTGTTCACAATGATATGACACTTTAACACCTGGTCCTTATTTACTATTTACAGTTTAACATCACCTTCACATATCCGTTTTATGTTTACCCTGGCAAACCCATATTATTTAAAACGGCGTTTACATAATTGTACATTATTTTCCTATTCTTGTTCAAACACACATTAGCACATCCTCGATGATGAGATTCTAACGAGCACACATGGTTTGTGAAGCAGAAATAACAAAACAATTAATGTTTTTTTTTTTAAAATATGCAGTCACTAAAGAAAACATCACCTAATATACTAATGTACTATCCGACCGAATAATGACAATGACAATGATTTATTTGCACTAAACACATTCACAATGAATGGTAATGGCAAGCCTGTAAAACAAGAAGAAGCAATGGTGATAATGATCGTAAATGTATTTGAAATCATGGAAGTTACTTATAACAAGCTTTCACGTGTTTCAAAAAGCGATGTCATGCATTTTATTAACATGAATCAGAGTGTGTGATTAAGAAATCTAGGTAGCTCATTAGAAAAAGAAACAACATAGAGCTACCATTTTGTGTTTTTGTGTGTTTTCATCGAACATATGCGCTCAGCAATGACTCTGATCAGCCTGCTTAACTGCACAGTCTGATCAAAGTCTTTGCTGTGTGCTGCTTATACGCACGTTGACCAATCGATTTTCCATGCAGTCAGGCAAGTCTGTATTTTGATTGCGTTAAGTATTTTTTTTCTTGACTGAGGGCATGCTCAAAGATACCTTTCCGCTTGTATCCGCCCAAATGCACTATTTACAGATTTATATTTCTGAACAGCAGCTGGTGTTATAAGACACGTGAATGTTTACTCAAGTTCAAAATATTAGAGATTATACTCGTTCTTGTTTTCATTAGGGTCACAAACTCATTCGAGTCTCGCTGCTTATGTGTAGACCAAGTCTAACAAGCTACACTATTATTCAGTATTACGAGTATGAAATACCTAATCCATCGCATGTTAGCGGGGATATTAGACCTCAATTTAAACAAAGACCAATAGCTGACTATCGACCAGTCAAATTACTAAATAAAATGTATTCATTCAATTGACAAACTGCGTGATAAACATTGTAGCTCCTGCCATCTGACCGGGATCTGCACTGTTTTGCAGTGTTAAGCTGGATATGGATTATCCAATTAAGCTATATGCATTGTACAGTGACATATAAAGGCCATCCTTAATTCTAGCACTTACTTGCTTTATGTCCAAAGATTCCAACGACCTCTGAGTAATTGAATCGACTTTACAATCTAAAATCAGTGTCACAATAGAAAAAAAAAATAAAACACTGTTACATGGTAGAATATGAAGATTTCCAAATGGACTAGTTCAAGCTTTTGTAGAGTTTCACAACGGGAAAGTGTATCCCTCTATTAGAATATTTATTAGCAAAGCAGGATGTTTTTTTTTTTTCAATTCGTGTAATTCCATGATCTACATTAGAGAGACATGTTAAGAACCTGGTACTAAACTGTTTTCACTACTGTTTGCACTCGGCTGTAATTGTGTGGTCGATTATCAACCTATGCAAATTTTATATCGAAACAACAACAACAACAAAAACCCTGATAGAATGATTTGGGACAGAATAGATCTTGAATCATTTAGTTTGCTGGCGTCGTATCTCTATATAATCTATATATTTGTAATTTTCAATAATTACACATCTTTCAGTGAACACTAATTTTATTCTAGATCCTCGACATTTTATAAACAGAGCTCGTTAAAGAGTCATTTTTAATACATCTTGGAAAATCAAGATTAGTTATGTACATATTTGCCTTAAAGGAATAACCGCTAAATCCACCGATGTTTCGGCGATCCAACAGTATTCTTTCCTTTGCATTTGCCTGCGCAACGTTTAGGAGTCCCAGCCAGCACAAAATGGTAGGCTAATGTCGGACCGACTTCGTATCTAGCACGTCGTATCGATGCTGGCCCGACCCGACATACTTTGCCAGCTGTGGTAGTACACATTCTTATGCTAAAGCCATAAAGATTGGTTTTGGGACAAAAAGACACAATAGAGACAGAAAAGAATGGGCTATGCTATATTGAGACTCTTCATAAGCAGAATAGAGTAATAAAGACGTACCTCGATCTTTTGGACATTCTGCAAGAAAATCAAACAAAGAATGAATGAAGACGGCATAAGTCAACTTACATTCATAACCACCATTTATTATATAGCTTAAACTATTGAATCATTTGAAAGGAACATTAAACCCACAGAAACACTCTACTTAATATTGCACGCTCATTCGAATACCTTCGAATTTTGCCGTTAGGCGATGTTGCTATGATGGCGTTTTACATCATTGAATAAAATGTGATATCTGTCATACAACCGTACATATTCTGATAAAATGCATATTTTAGACTAATGACGCAAAGTGTTTACATCTATATAATCAAAGGCTATTACTGGCAATTTAAAATTATTCCTGATTCCTAGGATACGAAATATTATTTCTAAAGGACCGAAATATCGATTTCCTTCTAAAATTGATTTCAATAAATGTAGAAATGAAATCGCTGATGCCTTGAATGAATTTGGTAATCGATGGTGTAAACGAGAGTATGTTGAGCATAAAGCTCTCAAAGAATGGAAACTTAGCATTCTGAAACTAGTGAACAAACGCATTTCTATCTACTCTCAAAATAAGAACGTATTACCTCCTAAACCTAAGACATCTTTACGTCACCTTAAACTAGGTATTCAAGAATTTCATAAGAAGTTTGCTTTGCCCCCAGCAGATAAGGCTGCTAACATTTGGGTCGTTGTTTGACGGCTTCACTATGTTAACACTCTTCAGCAAGAGCTTGGTGGTACTAATGCCTATAAACTGCAGCCTTTAGCTGTAGAGAGGGGTTTAGTTGATGACCACATTTGAAGTTCAGCCACCAAGTTTGCTGTATGTGTTATAGAAGGCCCAGACAAGCTTCCTGCGCTATATTGGTTACCTAAACTTATTAAAGACAGTACAAAGCACGGTTTATTGCAAATTCAAGCTCTTGTACCACCATTGAACTCCAAATTATTAACTTCATGTTTTACTGCCATCAAAAAACATGTGATTAAATATTGCGACAAAGTCTTTGAAAGATCAGGGAGAAATCTGCTTTGGTCCATAAACAATTCTAATGAAGTTTTAAATAAATTGAAATCCAGACGTTTTCCTGCTTCAAGTCTGTCTACTTATAATTGTTCAATCATTTACACTACACTTCCTCAAAACCGTATAAAAGAAAAACTTAATGATTTAATTGAATGGACATTTCATCCAGAAGACTCCCTCTATCTTGCATGTAATGTAAGATGTAAGAAATGATTTTTTTTCACTTCTGAAGAGCAAAGAATTAATACTTTATGGTCATGTCAGAAAGTGTATGGAGCTCTCACCTTTCTGCTTGACAATATTTACATAAGATTTGGTACTAAATTTAGACAAGATATTGGTATTCCGATGGGTACAAAGTGCGCACTCCTTGTGGCTGATTTGTTCTTGTTTTGTTATGAAAGAGACTTCATGATGTCCCTTTCCGTGAAAACCAATCTGAAATCATGAAATCATTGAAGCCTATAGCTCGACTTCTAGATATATGGATGATTTATTAAATATTGACAATTCCTATTTCGATGGTTTGATCAGTCAAAGTACCCCCCCCCCAGAACTTCAGTTAAATAAAGCAAATACTTCTGATACCGAGGCCTCGTTTTTTGAATCACACATATCTATTGTAGATGAATTTGTTTCTTGCAAAATGTATGATAAACGCGATGATTTTGATTTCGAGATTATAAAGGATGGTGATGTTCCCCGTGCGATATTTCGCAATTAATTCGATTTGCCAGAGTGTCTAGTCATGTAACTGACTTCAACACTCGTAATAAATTGTTAACTGGTAAACTTCTTAATCAGGGTTATCGGTATCATAAACTACGCAAAGCCTTTTCAGAATTTTATAGACGTCATTCCGATTTAATGTCAAAATTCAATGTTGGTCTTAAATCTCTTCTGCAACAAGGTCTATCGGAACCCGAATTTTATGGTGACTTAGTATATAAATTCATAAAATTATATAAATGCAATTACTTCAGCGACCCATTTCATGTGTGTGTGTGTGTGTGTGTGTGTGGTTGTGTGTGTGAATTCGGGTTTAACGTCGCTTTCAACAATTTTTCAGTCATATCACGACGGTGTCTGGTTGCGACAGGGAGCTCAATGCTCACTTTTATAGTGCTGCCTCACTGAAGTATCATGTCCCAGACACATTACATGATACCACACCCAGTCACATATTATCCTGACACTGGGTCGACCAGACCTAGCTCTACCCCGTAAATCTGAGTGCCAAGCGAGGAGCAGCTAGTACCATTTTTAACGACTTTGGTATGTCGGGGCCCGGGATCGAACCCGTGACCTCCCGTTCCCCGGAGCGGACACTCTACCAACTGAGCTATCGGGGCCGGTACCCAATTTCGTAAAAGCATTCTTCGGTATCCAAAATAGGGTACAACATTTTTGTATTACGACAAACTGCATATATGGTAGTTAACCCAATCACGGTTGACAACTTTGCTTCCCTCTTCAATTGCACGCCGGTGGGTCAGGCCTCAGATTCTATGACGGTTCCAGCGTAAAGGCTTACGCAGAATTATAGAGAATCTAATTTTATGTCATGTTGGATGGTGCCTGATGCTCTGTCTCTGGTTGGGCCCATCGGAGTCTTACTGCTAGTTTTCTTTTGCTCCAGCATTTCAGTGGTTTCTTGCTGTCGAGTCCTCACCGTTGTTTCATCTCTGCGGTTGATTGTTTTTTGTGTTCACGGAGATGTTGCACTGATGAGTTAGGAGGCCTTCATGCGAACTGAACAATTATTTGTCTAAATCGCGACGGAAGTAAGGGCGAGGATTGTGGCCACGTCAAATCGATTTAAGACCCCCACACCCAGTGGAATTGGTTTGACTGACCGTTCCTAGGCGGTTCTTCTGTCGTGGTTTATTATTGTTATGGCTTGTCTTTGAGCGTGTGTATCGCTTATATTATTTTTTTTTGATTGGCCAATTGGCCATTATGTGGGAAAGTAACTGTCGTTTTGGCTTTCCACTGGTGATATTTACATTGGCGTCTGGTTATTTCATGTTTGTGTTTCTTTCCCTTGGTGTCTCCGATGGGAGCTGTGAGTTAATTGTATCAATTCCTGATCATTGCCCTCGATTCTATTTTCTATTATTTTACTGTGTTAATGAATAAATTCCGTCACCGGGATCGACTGGCTCTCGCAAGCTCGTGTCATCCAAATCGAGACATTATTCACCAATATCAGTGCATTAACTAAATATTGCCGCTCCAGATGCTGTAAATAAATATGTTACATTGGATGTTTTGACTTGATGTGTTGATTCTATTCGTTCTGTATAAATCCTGTTCTTGAGCAACACATATTTCGACCTCGACGTTCACACCGGATCAAATAACCCAGATTTTTTATCTTTAATTGTTTAGTATGTCAAACAATTCTAACTAACACTTTGTCTAACGGTTATGGATAAATATTGATCTATATCAAGTGATAAACAGCATGCCATGCTCATCTAGAGGCATTGCATTTGCAGAAGAGTTTGTTATTATGAACACTAAGAACATAAAAGCAGAATCAGAACTAAAATGAATTTTGTCATGGTGGCAAACACGAAACGAGTGCATTCTATGACAACGCTACTGCTGATGTCACAAACGTTTCCTACCTTGAAATTTGATAAAAAAAAATCTTAATTTAGCATTCTGAGCCTAGTCATACAGAGAAAACGACAAATTAAAATGTGGGGTATAATTAATAAAACAAGATTCACCACTTGTGTTGCCAACCACTGTCTCCATTTCAATATTTCTCCATAACATTAAGACTAAGTGTAACCTAAAATAGTCTGAAATATAGGGTGATCGTGAAAGACAGGTAAAACCACTAAGTGATCAAGCGAGAAAAGTTTCATTCTCGCTTCCTTGATTATTTGATTTGTTCCTTCGAAGACACTGACTAGCCCAGAAAAACTTGTAATCTCCATATTTTTCAGTCCTTGTTTCCAAAGATAATCCTTTCATAGAGCATATATGACATCACTACAGCTGGTGTTAAGGGAATCTGTGGCCGCCGTAAAAAGACCCCACTGCCCTTCATCGTAGTGTAGTTTATATTTTCTTGTCCTTTTGGATTATTGATTTCATGGCATTTTGAAACAAATAGGGGTCACTGATGAGGCCAAATTGGCCGAAACTAGCTAGTCGGGCCCAGAAAAACTTGTACTCTCTATACTTTCAGTTCTGTGGTGTATTCCTTGCATATAAGAATATTAGCCAGCACACATCTAAACATTTCGACTAGAGCCGTACTGATCAAGCAGAAATATAAACAAGAGGACCATGATGGCCCTGGATCGCTCAACTGATCCATAGGGTATCAAGTGGGCCCCTATGAGAGCCATTATTGGCCCCGGGCTATGATATGAATAATCTTGGTAGCTGTCTAAAAGGTCAAGCTTCATACCAAATATCAAAGAACAGAGCCTTCTGGTTTCAGACAAGATTTTTATAGGTTTTCCTCATATAATTCTATATAAACCTTGGGGTCCCCGGGGCGGGTCATTTTTGGCTCCATGGCTATAATTTGAACAATCTTGGTAGAAATCCACAAGACGAAGCTTCATAACAAATACCAAAGACCTTGGCCTTCTGCTTTCAGACAAGAAGATTTTCAAAGGTTTTCATTGCCTTGACTTCTATTTCCTAGGGCTATAATTTGAACAATTTAGATGAAGCTTCTCACCAAATATCAAAGACCTGGGCCTTGCGGTTTCGGAGTAGAAGATTTTTTTAATCCACAAGACGAAGCTTCATAACAAATACCAAAGACCTTGGCCTTCTGCTTTCAGACAAGAAGATTTTCAAAGGTTTTCATTGCCTTGACTTCTATTGCCTAGGGCTATAATTTGAACAATTTAGATGAAGCTTCTCACCAAATATCAAAGGTTTCGGAGTAGAAGATTTTTTTTTAAAATTCCCCTATATTAGTTAATGTAAAAACGAAGGGCCCCGGGACGGGAGCATTTTTAGCCAAGCGCTAAGATTTGAATAATCTTTGTAGAAGTCCACTAGATGAAGCTACACACCAAATTTCAAAGAACTGGGCCATGCGGTTTTAGAGAAGAAATTTTTTTAAAGATTTTCCCTGTATAAGCCAATGTAAAACCAAAGGGCCGCAGGTGGGGGTATTTTTCACCCAAGGCATATAATTTGAACAATCTTGATAGAGGTCCACTAGATGAAGCTTCACACCAAATATCAAAGAACTGGGCCTTGCGGTTTCAGAGAAGAAGATTTTTAAAGACTTTCCCTATATAAGTCTGTGTAAAACCAAAGCCCCCGGATCGGGGGCATTTTTGGCCCCAGGGCTATAATTTGAACAATCTTGGTAGAGGTCCACTAGATGAAGCTTCATACAAAATATCAAGACCTTGGCCTTGTGGTTTCAGAGAAGAAGATTTTTAAATATTTTCCCTATATAAGCCTATGAAAAACCAAAGGGCCACGGGGCCGGGGCATTTTGGGCCCCAGGGCTTCACACCAAATATCAAAGACCTGGGCCTTGCGGTTCAGAGAAGAAGATTTTTAAAGATTTTCCCTATATAAACCTCTGTAAAACCAAAGGCCCCCCGGGGTTGAGACATTTTTTACCCCAGGGCTATAATTTGAACAAACTTGATAGAGGTCCTTCATGCGGACTGAACACATTATTTGTCTAAATCGCGACGGAAGTAAGGGCGAGGATTGTGGCCACGTAAAATCGATTTAAGCCCCCCAGTGAAAATCTTTCGACTGACCGTTCCAAGGCGGTTCTTCTGTGGCGGTTTATTTATGTTGTTGTTTGTTACTAACTGTGTGTATCACTTGTGTCTTTTTATTTTGGATGGCCATATGGCCATTTTGTGGGAAAGTAACTGTCCTTATGGCCTTCCTTTGTATAGGTTTCCATTATGGTCTGGTAGCTTAATGTTTGTGTTTCTTTCCCTTTGGTGTCTTTGATGGGTGGAGTAAGTTAATTGTATCGATTCCTGATCTTTGTTTTACTTCTACTTTGGTAGAGGTCTACTAGATGGAGCTTCATACCAAATATCAAAGATCTCGGCCTTGTCGTTTCAGAGGAGGAGATATTTAAATAACCCTATATAAGCCTATGAAAAAACAAAGGGCCCCGGGGGGGGGCATTTTTGGCCCTAGGGCTATAATTTGAACAATCTTGATAGAGGTTCACTAGATGAAGCTTCACACCAAATATCAAAGACCTGGGCCTTGTGGTTTCAGAGAAGAAGATTTTTAAAGATTTTCCCTATATAAGCCTATGTAAAACCAGAGACCCCCGGGGCGGGGGCATTTTTGGCCCCAGGGCTATAATTTGAACAATCTTGGTAGAGGTCCACTAGATGAAGCTTCATACCAAATATCAAAGACGTGGGCAATGTGGTTTCAGAGAAGAAGATTTTTAACATTTTCATTAAACATATATTTTTAGCTCCTGTGACCTAGATGTGCAACAGACCGGAACCATTTGAACAACTTTGAAAGGGGACCACCTAAGGATCATTTCTGTGAAGTTTGGTCGAAATCCGATCAGTGGTTTAGGAGGAGATGTTGTTTGAAGAAAAAGTTTACGGACGCACGCACGCACGGACGCACGACGGAAAAAAGTGATCCCATAAGCTCACCTCGTCACTACGTGACAGGTGAGCTAAAATATTGAGCAGTTAACAACACGCTGTGAGAACAGCAATCTCCCTCCATCTGCTACAATCTAACTTTTAAAAGATTTTACATAAGGTTTGACATTACCCGTGGTGAATCGTCTAAGATTCACATGAAATGTAAAGCCTTATTGACTCTGTAAATAAAAAAAAAACACTCTGCAAATTCCGCCAGGTAGTCGTTGGGTTGTTACTTTTAGTTTAAACAATATTTTAAAAACTTCTTTTCAGTTACAGATATATAACAAGAATGTAACATACTAGAAAGATCAACAGGATTTGAAAAGAAGCAAGGTTGCTTATACTAATCATCTGTTACGTTTGTATGTTTTGTAAAATGTAAAATAATTATGATAATCGGCTCCGAGTAGTTAGTGCACGCTTTGATTCATGTTACATGTAATTGGCTTTTTTGTCGGTTTATTTGTAGTTGATACATATTTTCTGTTGTTGTTTTTTTTTTTGTCGTTTATTTGCCTGTCATTAAGTCTTTCTCGACTCTTCGTTCAGTGGCTTGATGCGGCTGCGTTTTTTATTCGTGGCGTTTCCTGAATAAAGTTCCTTTTATACTAAATATAGTATTGTGTCAATTTAAACTGGAAACCGTCGTAGATTTAGCATATTACTCGCTCAGTGAGCATGATTTACAACAATACCAGGGTATACAAACTGGAAGTTGGATTATATTCAGCATGTCGCTGTTAAGTTGGATAGCTTTACGATCGGTTCATCACGAAAACACGCCTATATAATTCTGATCCCCTTGAACCCCACTTTTATATAGTAAAACTGGGGTTAATGGGGGTAAAGCATTTTTTTCTGATTTCTGCTCTGCAATATAGATTGTGAGACTCGTTAGAACCGCCTCGGCAGAAATAAGAAAAATATCATCATTTTTTATCTTAAAGGGTTCGTTTGTTCGGCGGTAAAATTTTCAATGTATTTACAATATATTTGTATAGTCGTGTTTTTGTAATGCTTTGTTTTATCATATAGCTCTGGAAGCGCTTTACCTTGTGTTTGCTCAGTGGGAAGATAGATTGTAGCATTCACACAAAGACTGTTCTTTATGTTTTCAACTTGGTCGGTTATGTTGGCTGGTAGGCTGGGATATCTGCTCCAAATCCAAGAATCGGCGTAAGAGCAACTTCCGCTCTTACCAAATTTCTGACAACCATATATGACTGCGTAGTTCACGTAATCTGTACTCATGACCCAGTAATCCGTAACAATGATATCTTGTAAGACAAAAGGTAGAGGATAAAGACAAAGACCGATAATTTGTCTTCACCCTCTAATTGACTTTTATGCTTGTTTTAATTGATCATTTTATTCAAATTTAAGTTTTACATATTAACTTAAAACAGATATTAGAAATATTAGGTCTTAAGAAAATTCAGTCCTTTGACCAAATATGTCCATAAACGCTTACAGTGCAATGGAACCAAAGCTCTCTTGGATATAGAATGTATGATACCTCAAGATATGGACGAGTACAAAATATATTTTGGGGAGACCATTTATTTCTACTAAAAATCTTTGCTGTCAAGTGTATTAGAATCGCACCTCTAAAACGATTGTATTATAGCAACCATATCATTGGTTTTTACCAAACGATAAGGAAAATGATCCCATAATTATCGTCGCTACTCCTCATTATCTGGACCTGCCGTTTTGTGGGTACAAATGGGTGCAAATTGCACACACCTTGTGGCTGATTGCTCTTGTTCTGATATGCGAGAGACTGCAGGGTTGCATGGTGTCCCTCTCTGAAGAAAGTTATTCAAGCTTTCAGTTCGACGTCTAGATATTTGAACGATTTAGTAAATATTAACAATACCTACTTAGACATTTCGATAAGTCCAATTTTCCCTTCGGAACTTCAATTAAATAAAATGAATTCTTCTGATACCAAAGCACTGTGTCTTGATCTATATTTGTCTATTTTAGATGGGTTTGTTTCATGCAACATATATGATAAGCAATGTTTCTGAGTTTGGGGTTGGACTCAGACTCTATGAAGACTTACTTTTAAATAAGTTGGTTTGTGCCCGATATCCGGTCCAACGGCGTACTACTGTTGTTTTTGTATTTTTATTTATATTCTCGCAGATGCTGGACTGATTTGTTAGAAACCATTCTCGCAGAGTGAACAAATTATTTCTGTAAACCACGACAGAACCAACGGCAAGGATTGTGGCCGTTTAAAATAGAAGTAAATGCAAAAAAAATATAGGAATCTTAAATGGGTGTGTGGGGTGGATTGAAAAATCCGTCCCGAGGGACACTGTCCGGCATCACGAGGCTTGCCGAGTGAAGCCTCGTGACGCCGGACAGTGATCCCGAGGGGCGGATTTTTCTATCCACCCTTCACACCTATATTAGATTCATTTTCTTGCATACTTTCCATTTCTATTGCGAATTTTTAATGCTGCTGTCACTTCGGTCATCGACGTCCGCCATTTTGTGATGACACAACAGGAATGTTGAGTGACGTCACGCATGACGCCGCCGCACATGAGGTTGTAATCAACCAGTGCATTTATCAAATACGGTATTATATTCGAGTTGGGGTCAGAACACCAGGGTCAGAACATAAATTTCTATCCCAGGGTAAAATCACGGATTTCCTTGTCTGGTGTGCAAGAATAAGCTCTCCATTATTTTTACCAACCATTTCAATGCAGTACATCTGTTGTGGTTTATTATGCTCATTAATGTTTGACTTTGCATGCATGTACTGCTTAAACATTTTTTGTTTGTTTTGAGAGCCGTTTGGGATGTTGTGGGAGAGAAACTGTCCTTTGGCTTTCAACTAGCAATGCTTTAACCACGGTGATGCTGCTATATGTTTAGGCTTCTTTGCCTTTGATGGAAGGGGTTTGGTAGCTGTATCGATCAGTGATCATTGCAGCTACTTATTGCTTTCACTTCTATTATGATGTCACACAAAAATAAATCTTTGTCATGGAAACCATGGTAAAATATAACTGAAGATGGCCAAGAAGTGCCACAATCGCATATCATAGGCTACCAATGGCACCAAGAGAAACAGTAAACACAACGATACATATAAAGACCATATTCAATGGGATGGAAAGCAATCAGCTCTCTTCCCAGACCTGGCCATTACAATGATATAAAAGGAACAAACATAACAATGCATCAAACTATGTTAAGCCATTATCCCGCTGAACACAACACTCGCTACCTTTGCAAACAGTGTAAATCCAGATCAGATGGCTTCTGCTTATCAGGATCTACACTGTATTTCAGTTGGCAAATTTGAATGAATACATTATATCATGAAATTTGATTGGTTAATTGTCAGAAATGGCTGTGGCTAAATAAATTTATTCAGAAGGATAAGGGTTAACACTAAAAAACATCTGCGTAGCAATGGACCAAATAGAATGGTATAAATACCAGCACATGAACCGTCAGCAGTGAAATGGCAAATAGTATAGACCTTGATGAGACGCATCTGGGCCAACAAAGTTCGCTAAACGTGTCTGTGTTAATGTATATGGAAAGTACGGTAATTAGTTTGAAAAAAAGGTTTGGCTATACTTACAGGTATCATTCTGTTTTCTTCTGTACTGAAACTTTCCCGGCTCAGCGGTGGTAATTAATTCACCCTGATTATAGAAGCATTTAGAAAGATCCACAGGGTTCCTTAAAAATAAGATAGTAGAGGAAAGGGTCAACACCTTCGTCTATCTTTTTCATTGACTTTATATGGCACAAATGCCTTAGATCAGTTAAAACCGGATATAAATATACAGTAGAACTTCGATGGCTCGAACACCGATGGCTCGTTTACCATGGGTGAGTCGAACCCATTCTTGAGCCCCTAGCGAAATCCTCTACATAAGAAATAGTGCGGGATAATTAAGGAGATTTAAGTCTTTTATCTTGCAAATGCATGCTGTGTGTACTCATTAGAATCGCCTCGATGAGGCGATTCTAATGATTACACACAACATACATATTCATTATAGAACACCGAAAAGATGTCCAAAAGTATCTCATTATGTCTCCTGGAAGTAGCTCTCAGTGGCTCGAACTACCCCTGTCTCGAACAGATTTTCGAGGTCCCAAAGGTTTTCGAGCCATTGAAGTTCGACTGTACATATAAGGATGCAATTACAGGCAGGTAAATTTACCAATTTTGTTCCGGAAACCCCAAATAGGGGTAGTTGGCAAACAGTGCAGGCCTAGATCAGACGCCACCGAACGCGCCATCTGATCAGGGCCTACACTGTTTGAAAAACATGCAGCCAGTTGTTTGTTCAGTTAAGGTAACTGAGTTGCCATCTGTTTTGGAAAGAGCTGCCAACTTGGCCTGTCGCCTGTGATTTTATTGTCTGTTAAGATTTGTTTGTCAGTCTTTCCTTTTTAAGTTTTGGATAGGCTTTGAGTTCTTATTCGATCAGTTCCTGAAGTATTTTTACTGTGTCCGAAAACTATCATATTTGGCACAGATAGGTATGATAGGGATCGTTGGGCCCATTCTGGTTGCTTTGAAATCGAATATCGTTTAAGCCGGTGCTAGGAGGCGTATGCAGACTTGCAAACTATATTGCTGTGTATGAAGTGACTCAATAAAAACGAATCTCCGATTTTCGTTCTTTTATGCGATCTTTATTTCCAAAGGCAACCTTTTACCTTTTTATTTGACCTCACTGACCTCACAGCTGGTGTAAAGTGCTGTGTGGCGGCCGTAAAATGTATCCCCGTGCTTCATCATAGTCCAGATTATATTTTCTTTTCCTTTGGGATCATTAAGCCCATTCTGGTTATTTTGAAAATCGAATATCGCTTAAGCCGGTGCTAGGAGGCGTATGCAGAATTGCAAACTATATTGCTGTGTATGAAGAGATACAATAAAACCGAGTCTCCGATTTTCGTTTTTTTATGTGTTCTTTGTTTCCAAAGGCAACCTTTTTGGCTTTTTCATTTTATCTTATATCTCTCGCGTGCCGTTAGGTTGACACATCTATGTGACATACTGAATTCTCCTGTAACTGAAACACAACATGTTCTGAAAAGATAATGTATTTTTTTCTTATCGCTGCTTCAAACACATACTGCAAGTGCTCGTTAGAACCGCCTGATTGAGACGGTACTTAGAAGTAGCCACAGACTATGTTTAAGAAAATAATGTAAGCACCTGTAAAAGCCACTTTTCACTGTATACATTTGGGTCTACAAGTTTGCTTGTTACATGGACTGACTAACAAAATGAATGTCTTTTTATAGATAAAAGTCAGTGATAATTCTTACTTATCCGACAAACACTATAAACCAGACACCATAAACGTAATTATCAGGTGCTTTTTAATTTTGCTTAAACATATACAGTCGAACTTCAATGGCTCGAACACCTTTGGGACCTCGAAAATCTGTCCGAGACTGGGGTAGTTCGAGCCACTGAGGTTACTGTCAGGAGGCATAACGAGATACTTTTAGACATCTTTTCGGTGTTCTATAATGAAAATGTATGCTGTGTGTACTCATTAGAATCGCCTCATCGAGGCGATTCTAATGAGTAGACACAGCATACATTTGCAAGATAAAAGACTTAAATCTCCTTAATTATCCCCATCTATTTCTTATGTAGAGGATTTCGCTAGGGGCTCAAGAATGGGTTCGACACATCCATGGTAAGCGAGCCATCGGTGTTCGAGCCATCGAAGTTCTACTGTATTGCGGATTTGCGATAGAACAGTATCAATGAGACTGTTATAGTCTATGCTGTGGTGATAAAGGGCATTTATTTTAAAGGCCATAAAAACAGCATACATTTCACTAATGTGTATGGTACATACCTCCCACGAATAAAAGCTGTAAGAAACGTCCCGTCACTGCTCAGATCATAGACATGCTGATAATCTTGAAACAGTTCGTCCGCGGGAATGAAAACCTGTGGCAGCCAGCTGATTTCAAACCATTTACCAGCGTACTAGGTAAACAATAAACAAAGAAACACAATGCATTACGCTAACACGTCTATACAAATATACTGTAAACCTGATCGCCGCAAAAATAAAAATTTTAAGATTGTGATATTGCTCTGATTTCTGCTCAAAATATAGTTTGTGGGTACTCTTTAGAACCGCCTCATCGTGGCGGTTCTAACGAGTACCCACAATCTATATTTTAGAGCAGAAATAAGAAAAAAATAGGTTTACCCCTATAAACCCCAGTTTTACTATATAAAAGTGGGGTTCAATGGGGTCAAATTTATAAAGGCGTATAAAAACAAAGACACAAAAGACTCTAGCTCAAAGCCAACGAAAATGGTTGGATAGAGTAAAGTTTGAACAGGGTTTTCCAGAACCCTCACTTTGGCTGTTTCAGATCCCTAAACACTGTCTGGGACCCTCAAATGTTTGTAGCAGGGGTTTCATGTGATGCAAAAATCTCCAAACTAAAACCAATTATTTTCATTTCTGGTTTTTTGGAACTGAACAGGCATACAACAGAAGTACGGGCGAGGATTGCAGCCACGTACAATCGATTTAAGCCTCCCGAGTGGAATTCGTTTCACTGACCATTCTTAGGCGGTTCTTCTGTCGCGGTTTATTTTTGTAATGGCTTGTCTTTGAGTGTGTGTGTCGCTTATATTATTTTGTTTTGGATAGCCAATTGGCCATTTTGTGGGAAAGTAACTGTCTTTTTGGCTTTACCCTATTCCATTAGGGTCTAGTTGTTTCATGTTTGTGTTTCTTTCCCTTTGGTATCTCTGAGAGGGGCTGTTGGTTAATTGTATCGGTTCCTGATCATTGCCTTCACTTCTATTATGTTGCCAACTTGTATTATACAGCCAAAATACAAGAACTGCAATTATTTGGACAATCATAAGCCTCTTATATACAAAAGACCTGTGTATCGAATATTTTATAATAAAAGTAGTTTAGGTCGTAGTACCAAAGCGTTAATCCAAAAGCATTAATCCATAGACAAAGTGGCAAATATCAATGTTCAGATCAACAGACATGGACTACAGAAGAGTGTAATCAGGCGCCCGCGGATAGTAAGCATTACTTGGTAAGCAAGCTTCGCCCACCATGCCCATCGACCAGAACGAAGAAAAGGTGTAAATGCCGAGAAGGGTGTGTCCGAGATTTTGGAAGTCTCCCTTTGGCTTTCCATTGGCAAACATATCAGAAATAATTCTGGAAATGGCCACATTGTACCGATCAACAAGATCATGGTGCCTCCCATAGAACTTCTTTAGTGTTGATACCAGTTTGGTTTTTTGATACCCCTGACATAACAAAAAGGTCAATACAATTTATGGGCCTATAATAACACATGATTTCACTGGCGTGTAATGTCATGGAACCGTTCATGACAACCCATTGTTTTAATTGAAAGTGGTTTGAACTTCTTCATTTAAAAATCGTTATATGATAAATAAAAACTCGCACTCTTGGGCATTTCATATGAAATTTATTAAACTTGTAGGGGGCTCTTTTAAAGCATTCCATATGAAATGACCACGAATGTAATATCTTATATTTGTCACCCTTTTTATCTTTTTGTAGACAAGAATATCGCGGCTATTCTTTTCCTGTATTTCGTACAAATGAGTGCTAGGTAAGTGGACAGTAGCAACGTAAAGCTACCGGGCTTAGTAACATTTGCTCGATCAACAATTCTAACACAGCGCGCCTATATAGGCAATGGAAAATAACTGTTTTATTCTGCAACAAATCTCAGCTCGGAAGAGCGTGACGAGTGACGTCATTAAAATTCCCAATTTATGACGTCACTAGTTGATTTCCTTGACGTTAGACGGTGTAACGTCATTTTCTCGCATCGAAAACGTTGGAAAAGGATATAAATGCATGTGTTTCAGTCGATAATTTTAGCGGGATTTCTTCTAACAATGGCGAAAGGTTGTGAGATTTTGAAGGAAACAACAACATTATTGCCGATTTTCAGCGTGTTAGAATCGAAATAGATCAGCTGTGATTTGTTGAGTAATAAATCACAGTTTGTCGGTCAGTTGTAAGTAGACAAATCACGCGCGCTACAGCAAACGCGATGCCGTTAAGGACGTCATATATGTAACGTTACGGGGCGTATCTAACTAATTTGCATATTTAATCCACTAGTGATTTATCGAATTTATTACATGACGTTATTGCACTCTCAGACGCGACGTAATATGATAAATATTTTTCATTGTATTTGAGTTTGAAGCGAGTATGTTCCATATCGTCTATCATACTTACTCTTTGAATATCGAAATTCTTTTGCCTTCGATTGTCAATGGAGTAGAGTCGACATTCTGTAAAGCAACATATTTGTTTATATATGTTCAAAATACAGGAAAGTCTTTTTAACCTGCAACTACACTATATGATTAACCCTTTTTGTATCAAATGGAATCGTCCTCCTTATATATATCAGAAGTCCATTTCGAAATATAGGGGTACTTCGTTGTGGTTTAATCAAAATGTATTTGGAAAATGACTGAACTTTTAGCAAACAGTGGAGGCCCTGATCCGACGCCGCAGTCTGCTCTGTTTGCCAGGGTACCCAAGTTTGGGTTTCTGGTACAAAATTGGAAAATGATTTGCGCTTCACTAAGAACAAACTTCTTGAGCCGATTATTTTAACACAGCGCGCATAAACATGCAATGGATGAGAACCCGACCCATTTGCTTGAAAGCAATTAAATATGTTTACCAAATCAACTGACATCAATTAAATGAGGGAAAGGACAAGTTACTGCTAGGTTTTGTGATTTATAACACATACGACAAAACTGAACAAAACATATCAAATTTCTGTATAAGTTTTATTATATTTTCTCCAAACATAGATTGTGGCTGCTTGTTAGAACCACCTTTGACGAGCACCCACAAGTTATGTTTTCGAGCAAAAATAAGTTTAACCATGTATTGAATGTATACACTTGCAATCCCCACTATTTTCAAAATAAAGTTGAAATTTCAACGGTACTGAGTTGACGGACATTCTATCGTGATGTTCAATAAACTGTACGTGAACAAGTCCATGAAATGAGAAACCCTAAACCCCACTTTATATAGAGAAAACTGGGGGGTTACGAGGTCCACTTTATTTTTCTTATTTCTGCTCCAAGACATATGTTGTTGGTACTCGTTAGAACCGCCTCATCGAACCGCCTCAATGAGGCGGTTCTAACGAGCACAAACAACCTATGTTTGCAGTACAGATAAGAAAAATATCATGGATTTTCATCAGAAAAGTAGCCATTTTGGAGATGTAAAAAATGCGCTATGTCGCACTGGTATGTTATCGTAATGAGGAGAGACTATCAGAAAAAAAGGCCGCTATTGCGACATGGAATATACCATTTTCTGAAATGGAGATATTATCCTAATGAACTGAATATAACGGGTTAAGGGGAAGATAAATACAGCATAAATTTTCTGCCATTTTGCAAGGCAGAAAATTTGCAAGACTTCCTGCTTGCTTTACTATAAACAAAAGCTCATGAACAATTTCTTTCCTTCACGTGTAAAACCCCTATTGATATGGAAGACAAAACTATATTTGAAAGATCAAAAATAGCCAAAAGAACGAACAACCAACGAGAATACCTTTTTGCATTTTTATCAACGGGTTTCGGTATTTCCAATGACGTATTTCAATACTTTTTTTCAAACATTTGCGTCCCATGAAAGTGTATTTATCCTCCTAAAACTTTACCGGGCGTCAAATTAACCCTTTTTGTACCAAATGGAATCTTCCTCCTTATACACAGCAGGAGTCCATTTCAAAATTGAGGGGTGTCAGGTTGTGCTTTCTTAAAAATATATTTAATGGCTTAACTTTTGCAAACATCGTAGGCCCTGATCAGACGACGCGTTTTGCGGCGTCTGATCTGGGCCTGCACTGTTTGCCACGATACCTGTTTAGTGGTTTCCAGTCTGAAATTGGTTAAAAAGATCATGGCATTTCAGGAATGTCGCATCAACGTTGATATAAGAATGGCTACACTCTGACAGTGTATGGCTGCTTGGTAGGTGGTGCATCTTTTATTCTCAATCACTTACCTCGGTTTTCAGAGCATTCTGAAACAAAACAAGAAAACGATAAACACATGGATATAACTATTTTATAAGTATACAACGCAACCTTTTGATTCATGTACTTGTGATACTTTTTGAACCACTTAAAGCACTTTCATGTACATGTATTAAAAACGTGAGCATTTGACATGTCAACGGACTGTCATAAGTAGCATCCACTTGTCAGCAACGTTGGGGTTGTTAAATAAGAATTGCTGGAGTACATTATGACCACGTCGCTTGTTTGGCTCTATCGAAAACCCATAATCTATGTTTTGAAGACAAAATGAGGAAGGAATTTTCGCCAGGTGAAGAGATATGGAGCAGACGTCCAAAAGCTGAATTTTTAGACCCACGTGACCTTGCAAGTAAGTCAGGACATAGTCTTTTGTTTGTTGAACCGATATATTTCACCTAATTTGACTGGGTTTCATATGTATTGTGCAGACAGGAAAATTTTGACAATGAAAATCATACAATCAAAAACTAATTAAGTCTAATCAGCCGTTGGTAGGTTGCAATGATATTATTTGCGACAAGTCATAAATTCATTCCGGATATGGTTGCATACAAGGTATTTAATGGGGGAAAATGACTATCGTTGCACTCTTGGTGACCTTTAAAATTAAGCCATTGTCACAAAAATCTAATCAGATCTGTAGTCTGTGATAGATTGCAACGATATATTGTATATTGTACCAAATTTGGTCACATCTCATAAATTTGTTATTTGAGATTGCATTCATACAATGTATTTTTGGTCCCAATTTGAGTTTCTTGGAGCCTGAAACCTTGAAAATTATGTCAACCAAAATCTTACCAAATTGTTGGCAGCTGCAATAATACTTTGTACCAAGTTTGACTAAAATACATTAATTCGTTCTGAAGATAGGATGAAGACAGTTTATGAGAGGCTGTGACCTTGAAAGGAAAGGAAGACCAAAACCATCGAAACCTAGCCACTACATCACGTGAACAAGTCCGTGAAATGAAGACCCCCCTAAACCCCACTATATATAGAGAAAATTGGGGTTTACGGGGGTAAACATTATTTTTCTTATTTCTGCTCTAAGACATAGGTTGTGGGTACTCGTTAGAACCGCCTCACTGAGGCGGTTCTAACGAGCACCCACAACCTATGTTTTGATTATTTATAACAAAAATATCAAGGATTTTCATCAGAAAAGTACCTATTTTGGAGATGTGAAAAATGCACTATGTTGCACGGGTGTGTTATCGTAATGTTTCCTCCTATGCTAATTATGCAACGCAAGAACTATCGGCATAGGAGATGCTGCTTTCGCCGATGCAATCGCCGAACCCGATGCCGATGCCGACGCCGACGAAACGGTCCCCTTAAAATTGCTTAACCTCATAAACCCCTCTTTTGTGTATAACGTGAAGTTTCTCTAAAATGTTCTTTGCGTGGTCACTTTAGGATAACGCACCCATATGACGTAGTTTATACTGTAATATCTCAAAACTTGTATTTTTCTAACAAAACATGATATTTTTTATTAGCTCACCAGAGCCGAAGGCTCCGGGGGAGCTTATAGGATAGGCATTTGTCCGGGGTCGTTCGTCGTCGTCTGACGTCATTTGTCGTGTGACCTCAACACTTTCAAACGACATCTCATCTGAAGCCACTGGGCAGTGGGGGTGCGGGTGAACGTTTGTTTATTTAATGAAAATCGGTTCATTAGTTTGGTTGCATTGGCAACTTAGAGTTTCCATATACTTATAATGGGGAAAAGAGAATTTTGCATTAATGGAAAGCCTTTGCAGATATTTTGATTTTTTTATAGAAATGTTCCTTGAGTAAACACTTCTTTCAGCCATATGCTTTTATTTTAACCTGAGGGCCCCCAGGGTATGCCGGGGCCATGCCCCACCCCCTCCATTTCATATAAAGCCATATAGTTTAGAAATCATTTAGATCCCCACCCCAAACCATAAGTATTTTGTTCCTTATGATAAGACGCACTAAGTGACACCAACCTGTGGGTCCTCTGGGTGTGCTTGGGCCATGCTTCAACCCTCCCCTTCGTAAACGGTCCAATATCTCATACCATACCATATATATTCTTGTTCCTTTAGGTAAGGCACATTTAGTGATACAACCCTAGGGGTCTCCCAGGTTGCGCTGGGGCCATGTCCCACCCCTCCACTTCACAAAAGGCCAAATATCTGAAAAACTGTTCACAGCCCCACCCCTAAACTATATATATTCATGGTCCTTATGATAAGACTCATACAGAGACACCAACATAGGGGCCCCCGGGGTGCCCCGAGTCATGTCCCTGGTCATGCCCCACCCCTCCACTTCATAAAAAGACATACATCTTAGAAACTGGTAAGATCCACACCCTTATACCATATATTTTCTTGTTCTTTATGGCACATGTAAGACTCATTCAGTTACACCAACCTAGGGGTCTATTAGGGCTTGGTTAATGTACTGGGGCCATGCCCTGCCCCTCCACTTCATAAAATGCCATAATACATCATAGAAGCCATTCAGAGCCCTACACCATGATTATAGAATTTATATTCGTTTGTAATGTTTTATTACGGATGAGGTTTCTTGACGGGTTATATATGGTATTTAAAAATTTACTAACGCACGGAAGTAACCAAAGGATAACCCTTGTCTAGAACATATTTGACGTCACTACAGCTGGTGTCTGGGAATGTGTGGCGGCCGTAAAAAGTCTCCCTGCCCTACATCATAGTGTAGTTTATATTTTCTTGTCCTTTGGGATCATTGATTCCATTGTAGAATTTTGAAAATATTTGAGGGTCACTGATGAGGCCTAAATGGCCGAAACAAGCTAGTCTGGCCCAAAAAATACATGTACACTCCATAATTTCCACTTCTGTGATGTATTCCTTGCTTCCAAAGGATAACCCTTGTCTAGAACATATTTGACGTCACTACAGCTGGTGTCTGGGAATGTGTGGCGCTGTAACGTAAAAAAAAGTGGACCGTGAAAAAATGCGACATTTCCGCCACTGCGCAAGCGCGTTGCTAAGTGGGCGTTAACCGATTGTTTAAGACGGGGCTTACACGATAAACAAAACAATAGTCACATTTTCAATCCTCCTTGAATGAACTATTGCCCAGCCTGCCAAAAACATCGGACCAACGTCGGGTCGACAGCGATACGACGTATCAACGTCGTTTCGCTCTCAGCCCCATATTGGCCGGCTATTGCGTAATATCTGGGAAGTATACGATATACCATGCAATGAAAGTTTCACCTCTGTGACTGTTACTGACATTTTGCTCTTGAACAGCAGTTGTCAATTTCTGGCGTAAGAATGTGCAGTGTGCTGGTTAACTGCTAACGTATAAGCCTGTCAAGAAAAAGTGTGGATAGGTAAACTGACCGGCTCAAAATGACCTGAATGGTGTTGACTGGGCCGTTAAACTCCACTACAAACAAAGAAAAAAATGTTTGTTTTTTAATTATTAAACCTCTACCTCTCCCTCTGTTTAGTTTAGTATTACACTTCTCTGAGTATTTCTCTAATCCATCTGGGAGAGGAATTATGATTTTGTTACCTCGAAAATTGTGTACAAGTGCCAAAAAAAATTTCGATGCATTTTAAAAGTAACATTAACAACGAGAAGATCCTGCATATGCTGAAGTATAAGAAACATCCTCACCCTGAGTTATGTAGACGAGCTATTGATCAGTACACATGAGAAACCCTAAATTTGCAGCCTGCGTGGAAAAGGAGGTAGACGTGTAAAAAGTAGATAAGGCATCAATCCGTGAAAAAAGTGGACATGCGTGAAAAAAGTGGACACAGCGAAATGCAAAATAAAGGATAGAAAAAAGATGGATGTGCGTGAAAAGGGTTGAAAAGGCACCAGTCCGTGAAAGCAGAAGATGTGCGTGAAAAGGATAATCCCGAAGAAAAATGTACACTGACGTGAAAGAAAAATGGCTAAGGATCCAATCCGTGAAAAAAAGTGGACATCCGTGAAAAAAATGGACATAAAGAAATACAAAGAAAAGGAATGAAAAAAGAAGATGTGCAAGAAAAGGGTTGAAAAGGTACCTGTCAGTGAAAGATGAAGATGTGCGTGATAAGGATAATCACGAATAAAAATGTGCACTGACGTGAAAGAAAAAATAGGTCAGGCACCACTCCGTGAAAAAAGTGGACATCCGTGAAAAAGTGGACATAAAGAAAAAAAAGAAAAGGAATGAAAAAAGAAGACGTGCGTGAAAAGGGTTGAAAAGGTACCTGTCCGTGAAACAAGAAGATGTGCGTGAAAAGGATAAGCATGATGAAAAATGTACACTGACGTTAAAGAAAAACAGATAAGGCAACAATCTGTGAAAAAAGTGGACATGCTTGAAAAACGTGGACATAAAGCAATGCAAAATAAAGGAATGAAAAAAGATGGATGTGCGTGAAAAGGGTTGAAAAAGTACCAGCCCGTGAAAGCAGAAGATGTGCGTGAAAAGGATAATCCCAAAGAAAAATGTACACTGACGTGAAAGATAAATAGGTATGGCACCAATCCGTGAAAAAAGTGGACATCCGTGAAAAAGGGGACGAAAAGAAATACAAAGAAAAGGAATGAAAAAAGAAGATGTGCGTGAAAAGGGTTGAATAGATACCTTTCCATGAAAGAAGAAAATGTGCTTTATAAGGATAATCAAGAAGAAAAATGTACACTGACCTCAAAGATAAATAGATAAGGCAACAATCCGTGAAAAAAGTGGACATCCGTGAAAAAAGTGGACATAAAGAAATGCAAATAAAGAAACGAAAAAAGAAGATGTGCGTGAAAGGGTTGAAAAGGAACAAGTCCTAGAAAGAAGAAGGTGCGCGTGATAAGGATAATCACGAAGAAAAATGTAGACTGACGTGAAAGAAAAACAGACAAGGCAACAATCCGTGAAAAAAGTGGACATGCGTGACAAAAGTGGACATAAAGAAATGCAAAATATAGGAATGAAAAAAGAAGATGTGCGTGAAAAGGGTTGAAAAGGTACCAGTCCGACGAAGAAGGAGAGGCGCGTGAAAAGGATAATCCCGAAGAAAAATGTACACTGACGTGAAAGAAAAGCAGAAAAGGCAACAATCCGTGAAAAAAGTGGACATGCGTGAAAAAAGTGGACATAAAGAAATACAAAGAAAAGGAATGAAAAAAGAAGATGTGCGTGAAAAGGGTTGAAAAGGTAACATTCCGCGAAAGAAGAAGATGTGCGTGATAAGGATAATCAGTTATTAATCACGAAGAAAAATGTACACCGACGTGAAAGAAAAATAGATAAGGTAACAATCCGTGAAAAAATGGACATCCGTGAAAAAAGTGGACACAAAGAAATACAAAGGAAAGGAAAGGAAAAAGAAAAGGTGCGTGAAAAGGGTTGAAAAGGTACCTGTCCGTGAAAGCAGAAGATGTGCGTGAAAAGGATAATCACGAAGAAAAATGTACACTGACGGTGAAAGAAAAAACAGATAAGGCAACAATCCGTGAAAAAAAGTGAACATCCGTGAAAAAAGTGGACATAAAGAAATGCAAAATAAAGGAATGAAAAAAGATGGATGTGCGTGAAAAGGGTTGAAAAAGTACCAGTCCGTGAAAGCAGAAGATGTGCGTGAAAAGGATAATCCCAAAGAAAAATGTACACTGTCGTGAAAGATAAATGGGTAAGGCACCAATCCGTGAAAAAAGTGGACATCCGTGAAAAAAGTGGACAAAAAGAAATACAAAGAAAAGTAATGAAAAAAGAAGATGTGCGTGAAAAGGGTTGAAGAGATACCTTTCCGTGAAAGAAGAAAATGTGCGTGATAAGGATAATCAAGAAGAAAAATGTACACTGACCTGAAATATAAATAGATAAGGCAACAATCCGTGAAAAAAGTGGACATCCGTGAAAAAAGTGGACATAAAGAAATGCAAAATAAAGGAATGAAAAAAGATGATGTGCTTGAAGGTACCAACCCGAGAAAGGGTACCAACCCGAGAAAGAAGAAGATGCGCGTGATAAGGATAATCACGAAGAAAAATGTACACTGACGTGAAAGAAAAATAGATAAGGCAAAAATCCGTGAAAAAAGTGGACATCCGTAAAAAAAGTGGACATAAAGAAATACAAAGAAAAGGAGTGAGTGAGTTTTAGTTTTACGTTCCACCAACAGATAAGGTCATACGGAGACGGGACCTCGGTTTAAAGACTCATCCGAAAGGCTGGAGAAGCCCGGGATCGATCCTACGATCCCTGGTTTACAAGGCGAGTAGCGTAACCACTGCACCACCGAGGCTTCTTCAATGAAAAGGAATGAAAAAAGAAGATGTGCGTGAAAAGGGTTGAAAAGGTACCAGTCCGTGAAAGCAGAAGATGTGCGTGAAAACGATAATCACGAAGAAAAATGTACACTGACGGTGAAAGAAAAAACAGATAAGGCAACAATCCGTGAAAAAAGTGAACATCCGTGAAAAAAGTGGACATAAAGAAATGCAAAATAAAGGAATGAAAAAAGATGGATGTGCGTGAAAAGGGTTGAAAAAGTACCAGTCCGTGAAAGCAGAAGATGTGCGTGAAAAGGATAATCCCAAAGAAAAATGTACACTGTCGTGAAAGATAAATGGGTAAGGCACCAATCCGTGAAAAAAGTGGACATCCGTGAAAAAAGTGGACAAAAAGAAATACAAAGAAAAGTAATGAAAAAAGAAGATGTGCGTGAAAAGGGTTGAAGAGATACCTTTCCGTGAAAGAAGAAAATGTGCGTGATAAGGATAATCAAGAAGAAAAATGTACACTGACGTGAAAGAAAAATAGATAAGGCAACAATCCGTGCAAAAAGTGGACATCCGTGAAAAAAGTGGACATAAAGAAATGCAAAATAAAGGAATGAAAAAAGATGATGTGCTTGAAGGTACCACCCCGAGAAAGGGTACCAACCCGAGAAAGAAGAAGATGCGCGTGATAAGGATAATCACGAAGAAATATGTACACTGACGTGAAAGAATAATAGATAAGGCAAAAATCCGTGAAAAAAGTGGACATCCGTAAAAAAAGTGGACATAAAGAAATACAAAGAAAAGGAGTGAGTGAGTTTTAGTTTTACGTTCCACCAACAGATAAGGTCATACGGAGACGGGACCTCGGTTTAAAGACTCATCCGAAAGGCTGGAGAAGCCCGGGATCGATCCTACGATCCCTGGTTTACAAGGCGAGTAGCGTAACCACTGCACCACGGAGGCTTCTTCAATGAAAAGGAATGAAAAAAGAAGATGTGCGTGAAAAGGGTTGAAAAGGTACCAGTCCGTGAAAGCAGAAGATGTGCGTGAAAACGATAATCACGAAGAAAAATGTACACATAGGTGAAAGAAAAACAGATAAGGCAGAAAGCCGTGATAAAAGTGGACAACCGTGAAAAAAGTGGACATAAAGAAATGCAAAATAAAGGAATGAAAAAAGATGGGTGTGCGTGAAAAGGGTTGAAAAGGTACCCGTCTATGAAAGCAGAAGATGTGCGTGAAAAGGACAATCCAGAAGAAAAATATACACTGACGTGAAAGAAAATAGAAAAAGGCACCAATCCGTGAAAAAAGTGGACATCCGTGAAAAAAGTGGACATAAAGAAATGCAAAATAAAGGAATGAAAAAAAAGAAGATGTGCGTGAAAAGGGTTGAAAAAGGTACCAGTCCAAGAAAGAAGAAGATGCGCGTGATAAGGATATTCACGAAGAAAAATGTACACTGACGTGAAAGAAAAATAGATAAGGAAATAATCCGTGAAAAAAAATGGACATCCGTGAAAAAGGTGGACATATAGAAATACAATGAAAAAGAATGAAAAAAGAAGATGTGCGTGAAAAGGGTTGAAAAGGTACCTGTCCGTGAAAGAAGAAAATGTGCGTGATAAGGATAATCAGTTATTAATCACGAAGAAAAATGTACACCGACTTGAAAGAAAAATAAGGTAACAATCCGTGAAAAAAATGGACATCCGTTAAAAAAGTGGACATAAAGAAATACAAAGGAAAGTAATGAAAAAAGAAAAGGTGCGTGAAAAGGGTTGAAAAGGTTCCTGTCCGTGAAAGCAGAAGATGTGCGTGAAAAGGATAATCACGAAGAAAAATGTACACTGACGGTGAAAGAAAAAACAGATAAGGCAACAATCCGTGAAAAAAGTGGACATCCGTGAAAAAAGTGGACATAAAGAAATGCAAAATAAAGGAATGAAAAAAGATGGATGTGCGTGAAAAGGGTTGAAAAAGTACCAGTCCGTGAAAGCAGAAGATGTGCGTGAAAAGGATAATCCCAAAGAAAAATGTACACTGACGTGAAAGATAAATAGGTAAGGCACCAATCCGTGAAAAAAGAGGACATCCGTGAAAAAATTGGCAAAAAGAAATACAAAGAAAAGGAATGAAAAAAGAAGATGTGCGTGAAAAGGGTTGAAGAGATACCTTTCCGTGAAAGAAGAAAATGTGCGTGATAAGGATAATCAAGAAGAAAAATGTACACTGACCTGAAATATAAATAGATAAGGCAACAATCCGTGAAAAAAGTGGACATCTGTGAAAAAAGTGGACATAAAGAAATGCAAAATAAAGTAATGAAAAAAGAAGATGTGCTTGAAAAGGGTTGAAAAGGTACCAGTCCGTGAAAGGAGAAGATGTGCGTGAAAAGATAATCCCAAAGAAAAATGTACTCATAGGTGAAAGAAAAACAGATAAGGCAGCAATTCGTGAAAAAAGTGGACATGCGTGAAAAAAGTGGACATAAAGAAATGCAAAATAAAGGAATGAAAAAAGATTGGTGTGCGTGAAAAGGGTTGAAAAGGTACCCGTCTATGAAAGCAGAAGATGTGCTTGAAAAGGACAATCCAGAAGAAAAATGTACACCGACGTGAAAGAAAAATAGAAAAGGCACCAATCCGTGAAAAAAGTGGACATCCGTGAAAAAAGTGGACATAAAGAAATGCAAAATAAAGGAATGAAAAAAAAATGATGTGCGTGAAAAGGGTTGAAAAAGGTACCAGTCCAAGAAAGAAGAAGATGCGCGTGATAAGGATAACCACGAAGAAAAATGTACACTGACGTGAAAGAAAAATAGATAAGGCAACTATCCGTGAAAAAAGTGGACACCCGTGAAAAAAGTGGACATAAAGAAATACAAAGAAAAGGAGTGAGTGAGTTTATGTTTTACGTCCCACCAGCAGCCAATGTGATACGGAGACAGGACCTCGGTTTAAAGACTCATCCGAAAGGTTGGAGAAGCCCGGGATCGATCCTGCGATCCCTGGTTTACAAGGGGAGTAGCGTAACCACTGCACCACGGAGGCTTCTACAAATAAAAAGGAATGAAAAAAGGTAGATGTGCATGAAAAGAGTTTAAAAGGTACCAGTCCGTGAAACCAGAAGATGTGCGTGAAAAGGATAAGCACGATGAAAAATGTACACTGACGTTAAAGAAAAACAGATAAGGCAACAATCTGTGAAAAAAGTGGACATGCTTGAAAAACGTGGACATAAAGCAATGCAAAATAAAGGAATGAAAAAAGATGGATGTGCGTGAAAAGGGTTGAAATAGTACCAGTCCGTGAAAGCAGAAGATGTGCGTGAAAAGGATAATCCCAAAGAAAAATGTACACTGTCGTGAAAGATAAATGGGTAAGGCACCAATCCGTGAAAAAAGTGGACATCCGTGAAAAAAGTGGACAAAAAGAAATACAAAGAAAAGGTATGAAAAAAGATGATGTGCGTGAAAAGGGTTGAAGAGATACCTTTCCGTGAAAGAAGAAAATGTGCGTGATAAGGATAATCAAGAAGAAAAATGTACACTGACCTGAAATATAAATAGATAAGGCGACAATCCGTGAAAAAAGTGGACATCCGTGAAAAAAGTGGACATTAAGGAATGCAAAATAAAGGAATGAAAAAGGAAGATGTGCGTGATAATGGTTGAAAAGGTACCAGTCCGAGAAAGAAGAAGGTGCGCGTGATAAGGATAATCACTAAGAAAAATGTACACTGACGTGAAAGAAAAATAGATAAGGCAACAATCCGTGCAAAAAGTGGACATCCGTGAAAAAAGTGGACATTAAGAAATGCAAAATAAAGGAATGAAAAAGGAAGATGTGCGTGATAATAAAGGAATGAAAAAAGATGGATGTGCGTGAAAAGAGTTGAAAAGGTACCAGTCCGCGAAAGCAGAAGATGTGCGTGAAAAGGATAATCCCGAAGAAAAAATGTACACTGACGTGAAAGAAAAAATAGATAAGGCACCAATCAGTGAAAAAGTGGACATCCGTGAAAAAAGTGGACATAAAGGAACACAAAGAAAAGGAATGAAAAAAGAAGATTTGTGTGAAAAGGGTTGACAAGGTACCTGTCCGCGAAAGAAGAAGATGTGCGTGATAAGGATAATCACGAAGAAAAATGTACACTGACGTGAAAGAAAAATAGATAAGGCAACAATCCGTGAAAAAAGTGGACATCCGTGAAAAAAGTGGACATTAAGAAATGCAAAATAAAGGAATGAAAAAGGAAGATGTGCGTGATAATGGTTGAAAAGGTACCAGTCCGAGAAAGAAGAAGGTGCGCGTGATAAGGATAATCACGAAGAAAAATGTACACTGACGTGAAAGAAAAATAGATAAGGCAAAATCCGTGCAAAAAGTGGACATCCGTGAAAAAGTGGACATAAAAAATACAAAGAAAGGAGTGAGTGAGTTTTAGTTTTACGTCCCACCAACAGCTAAAGTCACCGCCCCCGCCCATAGGGGCTTGAAGAAATATATATGGGCTGCATGATGCTTCCACGCAGAGCTGAATCTGGCCCGCACACTAGTACTGGTAAACCGCTTAGAGGATCTAAGCCTGTCCAGGAACTGCGGTGCGAGGCGGACCGTCCATGCTTATAAACCCTATTGGTTTCATTGGGCGACAGGGCTTGAGATGTCATTTTATCTCAATGTCGGGTAAAAGTCCCACAAAACTGGAAGCGACGTCTCCAAAATGACCTTTACAGTGTTGACAGGGACGTTAAACCTCAAATCAAACAAACAAACAGCTAAAGTCATATGGAGACGGGACCTCGGTGTAAAGACTCATCCGAAAGGCTGGAGAAGCCCGGGATCGATCCTGCGATCCCTGGTTTACAAGGCGAGTAGCGTAATCACTACAGCATGGAGGCTTCTACAAAGAAAAGGAATGAAAAAGAGAAGATGTGCGTGAAAAGTGTTGAAAAGGTACCAGTCCGCCATGCCCGGTTATGGTGAAAACCTTAAAAAATCTTCATCTCCGGAATCACTTGACTGATTGTCTTGAATCTTGGTTTATAGCATCAGGTGATTGAGTACTACCGAATTTGCACAGGGCTCAGGGGAGCGACCAGGACCTCATGGGCCTCTTGTTTTTTGTTGTGTGTTGTTTTGCTTTGATTTTTCTGCGGCTTTTCCCTCTGTTTCTGTCGAATGAATGTGCACTGTACTGGTCAACCAGTGATGTGCATGTCTGCCCAAGGTAAGGTGGCCTGCTCGGCGTTGTCTCAATGGTGTTGACAAGGCCGTTAAACTTCACACAAACTACCGAACAAAAACTCGGACCCCGCCCATCAGGGTTGGCAGAATAGATTGGGCTGCATGATGTTTCCATGCAAGGCTGAAACCACTGGTAAGTCGCTTAGAGGGTTTGAGCTTGCACAGGCAAAGTGGTGCGAGTCAAACCATCGGTGCATATTAACCCTATTGGTCTCATTGGGCGGCAGGGTTTGAGATTACATTATATCTCTATGTCGGGTAAAAGTAGCAACGTCCCAAATATGACCTATATAGTGTTGGTGGGGACGTTAAACAAACAAACAAACAAACGAACGAACAAAATTACTAGCAGGTATTTGGTTATCCTGCACTCTCATTGCGTTTTGTCAATAATAAAACAGTGTATACTGCCTTTTTGGAGCCTTCATGGTCTAGTGGGTAAAAGCTTTGACTCTTAATCACCTTGCATGTGTGACGCAAAGTAAAGGTCATATATTTTTCAGTTACTCCAGTTGTCGCCCACCTTTAATTTACGGTCTGCTCGAAATCCAATGGGTCTTAAAACCAGAAAAAAATCGCCTGGTTTTACTCATACGTAGTGTATAAGGCCTTAGACGAATTGAACATAACAGCGCAGTAAAAGATATGTGGCTCGTACAAACAATATGTGAAGAAACCTTGGCAACAGGCTGATTTTAGGCTATATACAGTGATTCTGAAATGTCTCGAAGAGAGATGGCGGGTTTACCACGGATAATTCGAACTCGTTCTTAGACCCTAGAGAATTAATCCTATAGCCTCCGTTAGGTTGTTCATATATAAAGAATAGTTCATTTTGTCTAAAAAGGTATGTTGCGTATAATCACCAGATTCGCCTAAATGAGTACTCACAGCATTCCTTTAACCTTAACGCTTTTTGTAACAAATGGAATATTCCTCCTTATATATAGCAGGAGTCCATTCCAAATTTAGGGGTGACAGGTTGTGTTGTCTTCAACATTTATTTGGAAGATGGCTGAGCTTTTTGCAAACAGTGTAGGCCCCGATCAGATGCCGCGTTCTGATCTGGACCTGCACTGTTTGCCAGGTTACCAGTTTTAGGGTTTCTGTTAACTTAGAGAAGACTGCAAAGATATCCTCCTCTCATCACCATTATATCTCAAGACCAGGGCCCCCGCCGATCGGGGCTTCAGGAAATAGATGAGCTGCATGATGTTTCCACGCAGAGCTGAAACAGGCCCTACACAAGTACTGGTAAACCGATTAGAGGTTCTAAGAATGGCCGGGCAAAGCGATGCGAGTCGGTTTCATTGAACGACAGGGCTTGAGATGTCATTTCATCTCAATGTCGGGTAAAAGTCCCACAAAATTGGAAGCGAAGTCTTCAAAGTGACCTATACAGTATTGACGGGGACGTTAAACCTCAAATCAAACAAACAAAGTTATACCTCTATTTAAGTTTACATTGACGGACGGCGATTGACGCCGCCATTTTGAAAGTGGCGCTGCAGTGTCAGACGTAACGTCTTTCACAACGCACTTAAATAATTGTGCCATTTATTTACGTATTCTTGACCTTTAATAGTGGAAAAGAAATTCAAAGTAAAAACAATTATCAACTGTCATCTTGGCATCCAAAAGTCGTGAATTCTTACCCTAAACGACCCGCGTTTGATGGAGGTCTCGTAACCTCACACTGCAATCTACGCTTGCTAGTGCACATCACGATCAGATATTCCTATGCTGATATACGACTACTGTCTCTGTTATAGGTGAGGTGAGTGTTTGAGTTTTACGTCCCACCAACAACTAAGGTCATACGGAGACGGGACCTCGGTTTAAAGACTCATCCGAAAGTCTGTCTCTGTTATAGGAGATACGTAAACTGTGCATCGGTTTAACCCGTATACGCCTAGAAGCCTCTGTGGTATAGCACCTTTTCCCTGTGGCCTTGGCGAACATTGGCTAAGGAGCGTCTGATCTAGGTCTGCACTGTTTTCGTAGTGTCCATACATAGAGAGTTTGGAATGATATGAATTAATGGGCACCTGATCTGGGTCTGCAATGTTTCCTAGTGTCCTTTATTTTAGATGTTGAGTTAAATGGGTTAACCGACATCTGAGCCGGGTCTGCGAGGATCTGCGCTGTATCCATTTGGCCTTAAATAGAGGTGATGTGCTAATTTGGTTTAAGATTGAATAAACCAGCTCTAGCGGTGATTTGTTGAGTAATATATCACTGTTTGGAGGTCCGTTGTATGGTAGATCACATCACGAGCACGTAACAATAGAGCTGATAACACACTGAAAGTCTACTAAAATGCTGTTGTTTCCTTCATATTCTCTCAACATTCCGCCACTGTTTGAAAAAATCCCGCCGACATGTTTGACTGTAACGCATGTGTAACGTACTGAAAAAGACGTTACACGGTCTAACGTCAAGGAAAGGATCGATATCGTCGCAAAACTTCATAAAACGGCGGCTCTTCACGTCACGCTTTTTCGCCTAGTGATTTATCACGCAATATATCACCGGATTTAACCATTGGCTGTATAAGCGACTAGTGACAGATAAGCTCTAGCTGTGATTTGTTGCGTCATAAATCACAGTTTGGAGGTCCGTATCACGAGCGCGTAGCACATGTGATTTGTCTACTTACAACTGACCGACAAACTGTGATTTATTACCCAACAAATCACTGGCTAGAGCTGAGTTATTTCGATTCTAGCACGCTGAAACTCTTAGATAATGTTGTTGTTTCCTTAAAATTCTCAAACATTTTCACCATTGTTAAAAGAAATCGACTGTAACACATGCATTTATGTCCTTTTGAAACGTTGTCGGTGCTAGACAGTGACGTTACACCGTCTAACGTCTACGAATCTACGTAAGACGTCATAAATTTGCAGCTTTTAATGATTTCACTCGGCCC
This sequence comes from Lucinisca nassula, assembly GCA_963580285.1. Classification (NCBI taxonomy): domain Eukaryota; kingdom Metazoa; phylum Mollusca; class Bivalvia; order Lucinida; family Lucinidae; genus Lucinisca; species Lucinisca nassula. The sequence continues at coordinate 108,908,331 of OY757012.1, read as the reverse complement.
GCTTTTCCGCACCGTGATTTGTTGCATAATAGACACAGTCCTTTCCCATTGCCAATGTAAAAATACGGGGCATCATCTGGTCTGCACTGTTTGCCTTTGTCATTAAACAGATATGCTGCGCTTAATTGGATTGAGGAACATCTGAGCTACGTCTGCACTGTTTGCCTATGTCCTAAGAGACACTAAGCTTATATGGGTTGTGTATGTCTTTGAGAATTACGTCCTAACAACAGCTAAGGTCATAATGATACGGGATCTCGGTTTAATATCCGCAAGTCTGGAGAAGCCCGAGATGGAACCAACTAACCCTGGTCAATGAGGCGAGTAGTATAACCATTTCAAGGCTTAGGCAAACAATGCAGTCCGAGATCAGGCATTGCTTAACCAGCGTTAGCCTTTCGCTTCTACTTTAGGACTAAGGCAAATGACACAGACCCAGGTCAGACGCCGCTTTAACGTCGTAAGCTAAGCGTTTCTTTCAGGACTGGCAAACAGTGCAAACCCAGGTCAGACGCCGATTAACCCGTATTAGCCTGGCATATCAAATTTAGACCATAGACTAACAGTTCCGATGCCGCAAAATATGTTGTTTGATCGGGTGCTTCACTTTTTAGTCACGATGCTTCCACGCAGAGCGGAATCCGGCCCGCAAACTAGTACTGGTAAACCGCTTAGAGGATCTAAGCCTGTCCAGGAACCGCGGTGCGAGGACCGTACATGCTAATAAACCCTTTTGGTTTCATTGGGCGACATGGCTAGAGATGTCATTTCATCTCAGTGTTGGGTAAAAGTCCAACAAAATTGGAAGCAACGTCTCCAAAATGACTTTTGCAGTGTTGACGGGGACGTTAAACCTCAAATCAACCAACCAACACGAGGTGAAGATTTACGCCCCGCCCATCGGGGCTTGGAGAAATAGATTGGGTTCATCATGCTTGCACGCATAGCTGAAACCGACCGCACAGGACTACTGGTAAACCGCTAAGAGGATCTAAGCCTGACTACGCGAAGTGTTGTAAATCGGAACGTCACCTATATATAAACCCTTCTGGTTTGTTCAGGCGGCAGGGCTTGAGATGTCATTTCATATCAATGTTGGGTTAAAGTCCCACAAAACTGAAGCCACCTCTCCAAAATAACCTAAAAAGTGTTGATGGGGACGTAAAACACTAATTCAAACAAAGAAAACATGAGGGAAAAAAGACGTGTTATGAGCAAGAACCATAACTCCGGGTGTCATGGTATTTTAGTTATCATTCCTGAGAATATAATCTTGGCAACACAATATCTCTAACACCTTACTTCATGTTAACAAGTCCGTGAAATTAAAACCCTCTAAACCCAACTTTATTTAGAGAAAACTGGGGTTTACAGTGGTATAAGTTATTTTGCTTTTTCTGTTCTAAGACATAGGTCATGGGTACTCGTACGAGCACCCGCAACCTATTTTAGGAGTAAAAATAGACAAATATCACAAATTTGCATGGAAAAAGAAATTGCACGGGTGTGTCATCGTAATGTGAGAATAATGATGGGTCGTTGTACAGTTGTACAGAAGGTTAAGAAGGCGTGCGTCCGTGAAATTAAAACACTCTAAACCCCACTTTATTTAGAGAAAACTGGGGTTTACAGTGATATAAGTTATTTTGCTTTTTTCTGTTCTAAGACATAGGTCATGGGTACTCGTGGGAGCACCCGAAACCTATTTTAGGAGTAAAAATAAGACAAATATCACAAATTTGCATGGAAAAAGAAATTGCACGGGTGTGTCATCGTAATGTGAGAATAATGATAGGTCATTGTACAGTTGTACAGAAGGTTAAGAAGGCGTGTGTGCGTGCGTGCGCGTGTGTGTGTGTGTGAATTCGGGTTTAACGTCGCTTTCAACAATTTTTCAAGCATATCATGACGGTGTCTGGTTGTGACAGGGAGCTCAATGCTCACTTTTATAGTGCTGCCTCACTGAAGTATCATGTCCCTGACACATAATGCTTCTTCTAATACATGCTGCAAAAGAATACAAAAGAAACTGATGTGAGAATTTTAAGAAGTCATACATTGTTACAGACTTTAAAACTGAAAGTGACTTGGTGGTGGTGTCTGTTCCATCTGCAAACTGTTACAAGGAGAACTCACCTTATAGCTCGCTAACAGGGCGAATGAGGGGAGGTAACTGCCAGACTACACGATAATAAAGCAAATAGCAATCCGATAAAACGTATCTAAGGTAGGCGGAGCAAATGTGTTGCGCAAGCGCAGTGGCGGAAATGTCTCATTTTTTCACGGTCCACTTTTTTTACGTTACAGCGCCGTAAAAAGTCTCCCTGCCCTACATCATAGTGTAGTTTATATTTTCTTGTCCTTTTGGGATCATTGATTCCATTGTAGAATTTTGAAAATATTTGAGGGTCACTGATGAGGCCTAAATGACCGAAACTAGCTAGTCTGACCCAGAAAACATGTACACTCCATAATTTCCACTTCTGTGATGTATTCCTTGCTTCCAAAGGATAACCCTTGTCTAGAACACATTTGTAATAAGCTGATTGAGAAAAATGTATCGTCATTCAAGTCAGGGTTTGTGACGCGTATGGATGCTATGACATCCCACCCACGCACCCAATACAGTAGTCGGAGGATAAGTTGAAAGTGACGTTTTAGATTGCGAGTGTATACCACCATCAATAGGTGAGACAGGGTTTTACAGTTATTATCAATAAAAACGAATAACCACCCTATAAAGTGAAATGAATTAAGACCCGTTACAAGCCAAGATGAAATGGCTCAAGTGGTTAGTGTTGGGTTGTTTAAAATACGAATTGACCATTCGTGGTTCGATTCCTACCACTGCTTTTTTCCTTTTATCATGAATAGAATTTTTGCCTTTTCTTTGATGAATTATATTTTACGGAACCCTACGGAACCCGGGAAGGGACATGATTTTTTTTAATATGTTGTGCGAACAAGATATTATTTTGTTCGCACAACATATTATCTTGTGCACACAAGATTATTATCTTGTGCACACAATATATTATCTTGTGCGGACAAGATAATATCTTGTGTATAAAATCTTTTGTGCACAACATATAAAGTTGTTCGAACATGATAATATCTTGTGCGCACAAGATATTATCTTGTCCGCACAAGATCTATGTTGTGCGCACAAGATATTATCTTGTCCGCACAAGATAATATCTTGTTCGCACAACTTAATATCTTGTGCACACAAGATAATATGTTGTGCGAACAAGATATTATGTTGTCCGCACAAGATAATATTATATATATATATATATAATTAGATGATATTATCTTGTGCACACAACATATTAAAAAACAATATGTCCCTTCCCGGGTTCCTTACTTTTTAGGTCAACGTTTCAATGTGTTTTTTTTTTTCTTCTTCTGATTTTATAATGCCGGCGCTGGTTCGATATGTGCCTGTGTTGGCAACATTCTTTCGTGGAGATTGATCTTGAAATCTTTTCTACGGTCATTCTCCCCTTCAACTGATTCAAGAAGGGCAGTTGTCAGTTTCTGTACATGTTATCCGCTTATGTTAGGAAAGTGTGGATATGTAAACTGACCTGCTCAGAAATCACTTAAATATTTTTGACGTAGGTTGCTTTCAGTTGTGTCCTGGGCGTGGTCTTAAGGAATCATATCAGCAGACATTATCCTTGAAACATAAGACAGACGTTTATAGCTTTGTGAGAATGTTAAACTTTGATTTTTTGGAAACCTGCATGAAGCAAATGCAATCGGTGAAAGAAGGTCGTGTAGTAGCTCGTCAACAGCTTCGTGACATTGTTTCGTGTTTCTTCTTCTTAGCACATAAAAACAGAATCACTTCTCTTAGCAGAAGAAAAGGGCATTGCAATATTTTAAACAATAAAAAGCACAATGTAATATTTTAAGAAGGAAAAAGAAAAATGTAATAGGGAGGCTCGAACCCACAACTATAAAGTACAAAATATTTGACGGGCTATTAATCAGCCGTCTTAAGCTTTCCACTGCGCCAGTTTGAATGTCGAACAAGTATACAACAACATCGCATTATATTGAATATTATCGACGCTTGCTTACCTTTCGATGCTCAATAACAAAAACATTCGCTGACGTCACTGTCAACTTATCCTCCGACAGCAGTACATAGCATAATGTGCTGCTTGACAGAATGTCAGTTTTATTTGTTAAGTTGAAAAATTATAATAATAATTAACTGTTTATTACAAGAGAAATACAGGCTTGTGCTTTGTAAAAAGCATGTTGGAAGAATTCAGACGGGCGCACGGCAGTATGTTCGAACTTATATGCAGCATTGCAAACATTGTTTGTAGTGAAAAGATACTTTATGAAATATGTATCAGTTCTTTTCAGATTTGTTAAGGGTCATTCGCTTTTCCATGGTATGTCTCTGTGAATACGGTGTGTAGTATTGGACTTCGACTGAAGAGATGTCCAGCGAACAGAAACGTTTCTATGTGCATATTTCTCTGTACGCGCTGATCAGTAAACCGCTGACATCACTTATAACATGTGTTATCTTTTATGTTATGTTATATATAAATGATACAAATTGGTTTAAGCGTGTAACGCCAGTAGTGCAAGAGAGAGTTTGCCGAGGCGGTGGGAGAATGGGCTGATATCACATTACAACAGAATATAAATGATTTATGTTCGTTTGAGACGAAGGCGAATTAGAACATAATATACATATATTCGTGTTCCTTATGATAAGACACATTCAGTCATAACAACTCGTGCCGGTAACCTCCATTTCATGAAAGGGCCTCATACCTCGGAAACCTTTAAGAACTCCACTTGAGCTTTCCTAATCCCTTCACTGCCGAAAAAGCCTTACTTCTCGGGAACCGTACAGATCCCCTAAACCACATATATTCTTGTTCTTTATGATATGGCGCCTCCAGTGATAACAACCACGGCTACGTTGGGTCCATGCCCCATCCCCCCACTTCATAAAATGCCTAATATGTCTGATATAGAGTCCACATGGTGCTCATTTGGGTGTGAGGGCTCGTTTGGGAGACTTTATGATTGGTAAATTAAAATATATCAGGTTAAAGTATATGGCTGCCAGTGGGCAGTGGCATAGTGGCCCATGGGCCTCTTGTTATTATTTCTCCTGCAACCCATGGGCCTCTTGTTATTATTTCTGTTGCAACCCATTGGCCTCTTGTTATTATTTCTGCTGCAACCCATGGGCCTCTTGTTATTATTTCTCCTGCAACCCATGGGCCTCTTGTTATTATTTCTGTTGCAACCCATTGGCCTCTTGTTATTAATTCTGCTGCAACCCATGGGCCTCTTGTTATTATTTCTGCTGCAACCCATGGGACTCTTGTTATTATTTCTGCTGCAAATATGTATTGTGTGCACTTGTAAAGGCGATTCTAACAAGCACTATGTTGTTCAACATGTTAACAAGTCTGTGAAATGAACACCCCTCTACACCCCACTTTATATATGGAAAACTGGGGTTTACGGAGGTATACGTTATTTTTTCTTATTTATGCTCCAAGACATAGGTTGTGGTAACTCGGTAGGACCACCTCATTGCACCAATAACCTATGTTTGCAGTATAAAGAAGACAAATATCACGGATTTTCATAAGAAAAACATTCATTTTGGAGACTTGAAAAAATTGCGTTATTTTAATGTTACCCCCCCCCCCCCAAAAAAAGGCTAATAATGCATATACCTGTAAAACTGCTAGTTTTCCTCATAATAAAGTGTGGTTTCCTCAAGGGTGTTCATGGTAAGGATTTGTTAACTTTCAAAGAAATAACAAAACATTACAAGAACACGCCTATTCAAATATTTTGAAAATTCTATCACCAAAAATGAAAATTTACAGATAAAAAATCTGATATTTTTCCAATTTATACAGCAAATATAGATTGTGAGTGCTCCTCCTTGGAGCAGAGATAACAAAAACAATGTATACCTACGTAAAGCCCAGTTGTGTCTATATAAGTGGGAATTAGGGATGTTCACGGGCTTGTTCACGTGATGTAATAACGTTGGGTTTCTTCAAGGGTGTTCATTACAAGGACTTATTAACTTTGCTAGAAATATCAAAATCAGGCATACCATTATTTTGACCCGTCTCTAAGAAATCTGACTTGTTGTGAACACACAGCGCAATAATCGTGTTTTCAATAGTAGCCAATTTATCCTGTGACAGTTTCTCGGGCTTGCGACTCCAGACCCACACAAGGGGAAGGGTACATTCTCCTGCAGCGTTCTGCTCCCGACACCCGTATGTCACAGAGTAGTTCACATAATCTGTCCTGATAACCCAGAAATCCGTTGTATAGCCATCTGAAAAAAAATCAAAGCACTGAGAGTACTGGTGGGTCGATTGTCTCAGAAATATATCTTAATTAAGGTGTAACTATACCAAATTAAGTGACAGAGAGACCTTTCTGATATTTGATCTTCATAAGTGTGTCTCAAACGCAAAGTTCTGAAACCAAAACGGATGATGGACAAGACCCGGCAAATACAGCACATCCTCCTCCGAGCAAACACCGACCGACGTAGCTCAAGAGACAGGTCAACTGGACTGAGGCATCAGGCAAGAGACGCCTACCCTAGGACTTATAGGCGCCCCCACCGAGCAAACACCAGCAAACATGGCCCACACCCCATGGAAGTCCCGGGCATCAGGAAGGAGAGAGACTTGCAAAGTTTAAAATATAACAAAAAAATGGCAACCAAATTAGCTAAGATACATAAACTGAGACTTAACCTGTTTCGTTTAACCCTTAGATTTATATGTTAATGTTTGTATAAAGTAATATTCTGTAGGTGTTCTGTCAAATCATCAACTGCTGCAGGACAGGAAATGGCCATCGAGGTGAGGGTAACCTCTGGGAAGCAATACTGTTGGCATAAAATTGGCCGCAGTCAAATGTCGGTGGGGTATTGTTTACAACTTAGCTACAGGTTGTGCAATAGCTACGGCTCATGCATCACGCAAACATGCCTGTATAGTGTTGACCCCCTTGAAACCCACTTTTATATTGTAAAACTGGGGTTTACAGGGGGGAACCTTATTTTTCTTACTTCTGCTCTAAAATATAGATTGTGGGTACTCGTTAGAACCGCCTCGATGAGGCGGTTCTAACTAGTACCCACAATCTATACTTAACTTTATATTATCCTCGCATGTTGTACTGTCAACCAAGAGTGAATAAAGTATATATGTATGTATGTATATATTTTGAGCATAAATAAGAATTTTGAGCATAAATAAGAAAAATATCGCAATTTTTCATCGGAAAATTTCTGCTTTTTCAGTGTTAAATTTACAATGTATTTGTATAGGCGTGTTTTCGTAATGATTTTTGGCGCTTAAAAGTTGTACTTTGTAATCAGTTTGTGAAAAGTTTGCCTCGGTGAGGCTATTTATCTTGCATTAGACAATCTCCTTGCCTTGGTTATGTCTTGTTAATATTATCATCATGCGAAAAAGTATCCAAATATTCATAACGGTTTACAATACATCCGTTATCAGTTTGTCAAAATTTCGCCACGGCGAGGCTATTTATCAAGCTATCTGGCATTAGACGATCTTGTCAATATACATGTACATCTGCCCGCCAAAATTATCAAAATAGTCATTTTGGTTTAAAAGTTATATGTCTGTAATCAGTTTGTAAAAACATTGCCGGGGTGGGGGTAGGGCTAGTTATGAAGCAATCAGGCTTAAAGAATATCACTTGTTAGGTCTTGTCGGCATGCAAGAAATATCAAAACATTCCTATCGGTTTGAAAGTTATATGCTCGTAAAAGTAAATCAAATGTTTGCCTCGGCGAGGCTATTTATCAAGCTATCTGGCATTAGAAAAATCTCATTGTTTAGATCTTGTCAGTTAGTGAAAATATTGCCTTGGCAAGGCTATTCATAAACCAGAGGACGAATGGTCTTGAATCGATCACCTGTTGCTGAGTGTTTATGGAGCTATTTGGTTTCTGAGAAGAAGATTTTTGAAAAGGTTTTACCATGGCAGCCATCTTGGTCACGTGGACTAAACCATTTGAAAAAACAAAACAAAAAACTTTTGTTTCTCCATCCCATAAAGGCTTCAGATGTAAATTTGGCCTTAATATGCCCATCTTTTTAGCTCACCTGAGCCGAAGGCTCATGTGAGGTATTAGTATACCACGAGCCGGCGTCCGTCGTCCGTCGTCCACACTTTCAACGAAGTATACCTCTGGAACCAGTGGGCCGGCCTTGTTCAAATTTCATATGAACCATCATCAGGTAGGGGAAAAGGCTGTATTAGGTTTTCATGCAGATCGGATGAGAACTCTGGTTGCCACAGCAACAAAGAGCTCCCATAGGCTTAACATAGGAAAAAGCTTGTCATCACTCTAGCTCCGTCAATTTTTTTCTGATCGACTTCATTCTCGCAGATAATGAGGACAGGCATGAAATCTCGATCAAGTTCGATTTTGGGCTGAATCGGATTATTCACTCAGGAGTTACGTGCCCTTGAGCGTTGAAAAAATTGCCTATTGACTTAACATGGGGAGAATGTTGTTATCACCGTAGCTGCTTCAATTATTTGCAGATTGGCTTTATTCTTGCAGATAACCAGCACAGCCATGAAATCTCGGTCAAGTTCGATAACTGGCAGAATCGGATCATTCACTTAGGAGTTACCTGCCCTTGTGTGTTTTTGCATTAGGGTTAATGGGAATTTCAAAAATGTATATCTTAAAGACTACTTGGCCAACTTTGATCAAATTTCATGTGTCGCATTATTGGGCAAGTGGAAAGGCTTCATTAGGTTTTCAGGCAGATCTGAGTGGAACTCTGGTTGCCATGGCAACATCTAGCTCCCATAGACTTCACATAGGAAAAAGCTTGTCATCACTCTAGCTCCGTCAATTTTTTTCTGATCGACTTTATTCTTGCAGATAACCAGTACAGGCATAAAATCTCGGTCAAGTTCGATTTTGGGCCGAATCAGATAATTCACTCAAGAGTTACGTCCCCTTGAGCGCCCGAAAAATTGCCTATCGACTTAACATGGGGAAAATGTTGTCATCACTGTAGCTGCTTCAATTTTGTTCGGATTGGCTTCATTCTTACAGATAACCAGCACAGCCATGAAATCTCGGTCAAGTTCGATAATTGGCAGACTCGGATCATACACTTAGGAGTTACCTGCCCTTGTGCATTTTTGCATAAGGGTTAATGTGAATTTCAAAAATGTATATCTTGAAGACTACTTGGCCGACTTTGATCAAATTTCATGTGTAACATTATTGGGCAAGTGGAAAGACTGCATAAGGTTTTCATGCAGATCTGAGTGGAACTCTGGTTACCATGGCAACATATAGCTCCCATAGACTTAACATAGGAAAAAGCTTGTCATCACTCTAGCTCCGTCAATTTTTTTCTGATCGACTTCATTCTTGCAGATAATAAGGACAGGCATAAAATCTCGGTTAAGTTCGATTTTGGGCAGAATCGGAATATTGACCTCGGAGTTACGTGACCTTGAGCGACAAAAAAATTGCCCATAGACTTAACATAGGGAAAATGTTGTGACTACGATAGCGACTTGAATTTTTTTCAGATCAGCTTCAAACTTGCAGGTAACGAGGACAGACATAAAATCACGGTTAAGTTCGATTTTGGGCCGAATCGGATTATATGCCTTGGAGTTACCTGCCCTTGAGCATGAAAAAATACGTTGTGACCACGATAGCAACTTTATTTTTATTCAGATCAGCTTCAAACTTGCAGGTAACGAGGACAGCCATAAAATCCGGGTTAAGTTCGATTTTGGGCCGAATCGGAATATTGACCTCGGAGTTACGTGACCTTGAGCGACAAAAAATTTGCCCATAGACTTAACATAGGGAAAATGTTGTGACTACGATAGCGACTCGAATTTTTTTCAGATCAGCTTCAAACTTGCAGGTAACGAGGACAGACATAAAATCTCGGTTAAGTTAGATTTTGGGCCGAATCGGATTATTTGCCTTGGAGTTACCTGCCCTTGAGCATTAAAAAATACGTTGTGACCACGATAGCAACTTTATTTTTATTCAGATCAGCTTCAAACTTGCAGGTAACGTGGACAGGCATAAAATCTCAGTTAAGTTCGAATCGGAATATTGACCTCGGAGTTACGTGACCTTGAGCGACAAAAAATTTGCCAATAGACTTAATTAGGGAAAATGTTGCGACTACGATAGCGACTTGAATTTTTTTCAGATCAGCTTCAAACTTGCAGGTAACGAGGACAGACATAAAATCTCGGTCAAGTTCGATTTTGGGCCAAATCGGAATATTTGCCTTGGAGTTACCTGCCCTTGAGCATAAAAAATACGTTGTGACCACGATAGCAACTTTATTTTTATTCATATCAGCTTCAAACTTGCAGGTAACGAGGACAGGCATAAAATCTCGGTTAAGTTCGATTTTGGGCCGAATCGGAATATTGACCTCGGAGTTACGTGACCTTGAGAGACAAAAAAATTTGCCCATAGACTTAACGTAGGGAAAATGTTGTGACAGAAATAGCGACTTGAATTTTTAGCTCACCTGAGCCAAAGGCTCCAGTGAGCTGATAGTATACCAAGGCTCCGGAGTCCGTCGTCTGTCGTCCGTCCATCCGTCGTCCACACTTTCAATGAAGCATATCTCAGAAGGCAGTCGACCAATCTTGTTTAAATTTTATGTGTAGCACCATTGGGCAAGGGGAAAGGCTGCATTAGGTTTTGGAGCTAGTCTGGTTCATTTGTTCCTTCATTCTTCTTTCTCTCCATATAGAGATAATAGACCAATGTTAAATTTTTAATCAAAGATTTCTCAGGAACTATAAAAGCTAGAAGCATCAGATTTGGTATTCAATAGAATAATGATGACTTATTTTGTGTAAGAGACATTGGGCTTTCTCAGCTTATTTGTTCATCTGTTCTTTCATTCTTCTTTCTCTCCATTTTGACCAATGTTAAATTTTCGTCAAAGATTTCTCAGGAACTATAGAAGCTAGAAGTCTCAAACTTGGAATACAATGCAATAATGATGACTTATATCCTGTAAGGGTCAATGGGCTGGATTCTATTAGCAGATTTAGTAGTCAAGTCTGTGAATTGTTAAAACTTAAGTTCCTCAGGTGAGCGGTTTAGGCTCATTGAGCCTCTTGTTTTAAGTTATTATTATAACTGAGTGGCCCTGGACCAAGGTCAATGACTTACGTTGACGTTTGGTACTCATGTAGCTTCGTTTACTTAAGTTCACAGACAAAAGCAGTTTTAACTAACTTCATTTAAAAGTTTTAAGATTACAGGCTGCAATAGTTTCCGAAACAAACAACAAACAGTTTTGACTTTTTCTCATACATTTAAAGCCTATGCAACCAAAGTTTACCATGGCCTAAATTTGGTCAAGGTCACCCTGGGATCATCATTTGAACAAACTATGATTGTCTCCAGTCCCAAATGCAATGAAATCCAACGAAAATATTTCTGAAGGGTTTTTACCTTATATGGGCATGGCCGCCATTATAGTGACCAAACTCATATTATTTAATTTTTATTTCCTTGTTTCTAAAAGCTTTCGTATGAAATTTGGTTACAAATCGTCCAGTGGTTCGAGTGGAAAATAAGTTTTAACATATGTGCATGCCCTAATGCCAAAGTCAAACTTTAAGAATGACACTGAGCTTTAATACCCATGAAGTTTTATCCACTCATTTAGCGAACCGTATGTACCAATTTTCAGATCACAAGCAGCAATAGTTTCTGAAAAATATATAGTTTAACTTTTTCCCATATAAAAGTCTATGACCAAATTTTACCTTGGCGTAAAATAGGTCAAGATCATTCGCGGGACATGATTTGAACAACCTATGATGGGTCCCGAGTCCCCAATGTTTTATACCAAGTTTCATGACAATCGGTCAACTGGCTCCTGAGAAGATTTTTGAATGGTTTTATTTACCTTATATTTGGTATGACGGCCAGCTTGGTCATATGACGAAACTCAAACAAACCAATGTTTATTCCCTTGTTCCTAAAGGCTGTGGAAAACATGTTTTAATTTTCATATCTGAATGACCTTGGGCTAAGGTCAGGTAAGGACCCTGACCTTGAATACGCATGTAGTTTCATCCACTCATTTAGCTTACTGCATCAACCAATTTTTCAGCAGTTTCCATAAAATGCCCAGTTTTGACTTTTTCCCATACAAAAGTCTGTGACCAAATTTGACGTTGGCGTAAAATAGGTCTAGGTCATCCGAGGGTCATTATTTGAACAAAATGCTACATACAAATTTCATGACAATCGGCCCACTGGCTTCGGAGAAGAAGATTTTTGTAGGGTTTTTACCTTATATGAGTATGGCGTCCATCTTGGTCATGTGACCTGGACCCCGCGAACAAACTTTCGTTCCCCCATCCCATGGATGCTCCACATGAAATTTGACTTAAATCGGCCGAGTGGTTTCGGAGAAGAAGATGTTTGAAAATGTTGACAGACAGACAACAGACAGGCAACGGAACCTTGCCATACTATAAGCTCATCTGTGAGCCTTCGGCTCAGGTGAGCTAAAATAAGCATTACACAGGTTAGATCTTTTTGTTTTCTATCTACATGCCCTAAAATGTTATCAAAATATTCCAAGCGGTTTAAAAGTTATACTCTGTAATCATTTTTAATATTTGCCTTGGCGAGGCCATTTACAAAGCAAACTGGCATAAGACAATCTCTTGGGTTAGATTTAGTCAATGTCTATCAATATGCCAAAATTTTCAAAACATACCAAGCGGTTTAAAATTCACAGCGATTTTCACAAACTGACCACGAACGGACGGACGGACTCATAGGGTGATTACAAGTCAGCCTCGCCCACTTAGCTTCTGGTCTTGCAATAATCAATGTTGAATGTTCGTGGGCACTTTACATACCATGTTTTCGTAGCCACTTTCCTGGTTCTTCAGTGGTAACGAACTCATTAGTATAATAGAAACACTTGGAACAATCTGGAGGGTTCCTGAAAATAAGAGAAACATCTTTTTTCATTGCTTCGGAATACCATGGCTGTTTCAAGAATACATGCAATGGAGAAGCCAGGAAAACTTATTATAACGCAAAGCAAGCAAAGTCTGAAATATGTCTTGTCAGTCAGGTCTCAGGTGCGATCCCCGCCGAGAAAGCAATTTTCTTGCCAGGACTATGATCTTTTATCGTATGACGTCGCGTCTGAGAATGTGATAGCACCATGAAATAAATTCGGTAATCCGCTAGTGGATTAACTAAGCAAATTAGTATTGATACATATACATCGCGTTTACTAATGACGAAGTTGACATTTTTTGTACAAAAATCGTGAATTAAATGCGTTTTTAAATATCATATGATAAACGGAATCTTTAATTCGTGTTCGGCGGCCTCTGCCCATCGGGGCTTGAAAAAATAGATGGGCTGCATGACGCTTCCACGCAGGGCTGAAACCGACTCGCATACGAGTACTGGTAAACTGCTTAGAGGATCTAAGCCTGCCCAGGCAAAGCGGTGCGAGTCGAACTGTCCATGCTTATAAACTCTATTGGTTTCATTGGGCAGCAGGGCTTGAGGTGTCATTTCATCTCAATGTCGGGTAGAAGTCCCACAAAACTGGAAGCAACGTCTCCAAAATGACCTTTACAGTGTTGACGGGGACCTTTAACCCAAAATCCGTGCTCGTGTATTATTAAATTATTAAACTCTTAGAGGAAAAGAGTTAAAATGATCGGCAAAGCCTCGCATTTTATATCTTTTCCTCGACTCGTTTCTTAAATTCAATAATACATGAGCACTCATGTAAGATCCTCTGTTAAATATTTTTAACGGTTGTTCTCTCTTTTCCGCTGATTCAAGAAGGGCAGTTGTCAGTTATTTGCGGTTTTGTAAAAGAGAAGCATGTGGTGATGTAAAATGATTGGCTTAATTGACATGACCGTAAAAGCGATGACTGGGTGGTTTAACTCTAAAACAAAGCCTCTTCCTAGAAAGAAAGAGGGTATAGGAGGACTTGCCATTTTAAAGATTTTGTTTTTAAGTTTTACGTCTGGTGGCCAGCTTGTTCACCGCTGGGTAAAACACTATAGCCACATTTATTTGGTAGGATTGGGTCTGGGCCGGGTGGAGGGTAGCAACATGCCGAATCGATGCCCAGGTATAGTACGTGATGTCATTTAAAGATTCTCTGTGTTTAACTCTGATGGACATGTTAATGACGCAAACTATTTAAAGCTATATGGGCCCCGTCAAGCGATTTTGGTACTTATCGCCTATGCGAGCAGCGAAGGTTCAGGCGAGCCTGCGCATCCGCGCAGTCTCACCAAAACCTTCGCTGCTCGCTCATACAAGCAGTGAATCAAGAGGAACCTTCAGACAGAAAGCCATATCCCTGGCCCCTCTGAATGGCTGGGCATTCGCAGTTAAAATTTGTCATGACGGAATGCTCGAAGACACAAATTCGCTTGGCGGGGCTCATATAATAAAAGAATTATTGCACTGATGTTGATGAATGCTTCCTTCCACGTCCTTCAGATGAGGATGTTGTCCGTTTTCTATGCGAAAAGAAGAAAAAAACTAGGCCTACGTTACACAGTAAAACTACCCATATGATAAACAGACTCTTATACTCGTGGCCACCGCATGTGAAATTAACGAGACTTCCAACACTTTCGCTTCATTTCTATAACTAGAAATTGTCACGAGTGTATGGCGAGTTGGACAGAAGCGCTAGGGGCATCAGTAGTGAGTATTAGAAACGCTAGTCTACGGCGAGTCTCAGAAATATCATTTATTATCCCACGGGTCTGAAATCTTCTAGATGAGCCAGCGCACGGCAAAACCTACAATAAGACATGTGCGCCCATCGAAGACTCAGATCAGCCTGCGCATCCATAAAGTCTAACCAGAGACTTCTCTTGCTGCATGAAGGAACATTGGGCCCTTAGATATCCTTAGAATGCACAACAAAGACCCTGATCAGACTGCGAGGATGCGCAGGCTGATCTGAGGCTTCGATGGGCGCACATGTCTTATTATAGGTTTTGTCATGCGCTGGCTCAATTATAGTAAAAACATCACCTTCCGTTAATGAATGCGGTGATTGAAGAATCGTCAGGATGCAAGTAATACGTATGGGTGAAATCATCTGAAAGGTTTGTAGAATGACTTGGCGCCGGTAGCCAGCTCTGCTCGTACCATGTTACACCCACATACTGCAATGTTAGAGTTTATTACATTTACATTAGAACATTTAACCTTCAGGTTAACTAGTCCGTGTAATGACCCCCCCCCCCCCAGAACCCCTTTTTATAAAGAGAAACGTGGGGTCTACGGGGGTTCTCTTTATTTTCCAATATTTTCATCCAAAAATATAGATTGCGGGTACTCGTTAGAACCGCTTCATTACCTAGCCACAATGTAGCCACAATGGGATTGTCATCGATCCATAGATTGTGGTGCTCATTAGAACCGCCTCGTTGAGGCGGTTCTAATGAGCAGCAACAATCTAAACGAGGCGGTTCTAATGAGCACCACAATCTATGGATCTGTGACAGATCCAGTACGGCTATGTAAACTGACCGACTCGGCATGACCTAATGAGTGTCGACTTGGCCGTTAAACTCCAAACCAAGCAAACAAGCTGACAAATTTCTGTTAGAAACATATATGGGTGTCTAGTGAACAACCACAAGAAAAATGTTGTACACCCTTGCAAACGACATTTTGTCTCTGTACAGAGTTGCAAAAACAAACGCGTTCATCGCACCCGTGTGGCACAGTGCAATCTTCCATACCTCCAAATAGGTTACTTTTCTGAAGAAACATTTGTATAGTATGTTTTCTTTCACTCAAAACATAGAAACACCTCAATGAGGCGGTCCAACCTAACGAGCACCAACAACCTATGTCTTGGTTTGTTTGTTTGTTTGATTTGAGGTTTAACGTCCCCGTCAACACTGCAAAGGCCATTTTGGAGCCGTTGCTTCCAATTTTGTGGGACTTTTACCCGACCTTGAGATGAAATAACTTCTCAAGCCCTGTCGCCCAATGAAACCAAAAGGGTTTATTAGCATGGACGGGCCGACTCGCACCGCTTTGCCTGGGCAGGCTTAGATCCTCTAAGCGGTTTACCAGTACTCGTGTGTGGGTCGGTTTCACCTCTGCGTGGAAGCATCATGCAGCCCGTCTTTTTCTCAAGCCGCGATGGGCTGGGGCCGACCTATAATAAGAAAAAATAATGTATATTCCCTGTAACTCCCCCCCCCCCACCCCCCGCTCCGTTTTCTCTATATAAAGTGGAGTTTAGAGGGGTGTTCATTACACGGACTTGTTAACATGTTGTCATTACACGAACACTAATGATTTGTACAGGTAATGGTGTTGATATTACTTTCATTGGCATTTGTATTATTTTCAAAAGTAAATATACATAAGCATAATTATCTTTTCTTTAGATGGAGATTACGGACCTCCGCGGCCTAGTGGGTACATGTAAGAGCGCTGATTAAGATTCTTTAGGTGTCTCAGAATCAGAATCAGAATCAGAATCAGAATTGTTTACGGGTGACACGTCACCGCTGCAGTTCGAGTCTCGCTCGGACTAAATGTGAGATGCTAAGTTCTGAAATGGAAGGTCAGGTGGTTTTTCTCCGGGTACTCAGGTTTTGTGTCCAACTCTGATTAACTATCGGCGCGAAATAAGTGAAATAATTTGCGAACCGTAAAACCCAAACAAAAATACTCTGGAGATTTGTTTTCAGCCATTTCTGTAAGGTTCACTTCTCTCTCACTGCATGTAACAAGTTTGTGTACCATCATGAAAACACGCCTATATAATTTTGACCCCCACTAAACTCCATTTTTATATAGTAAAACTGGGGTTTGCAGGGGTATACATTATTTTTATTATTTCTGTTCAAAAACATAGATTCCGGATACCCATTAGAACCACCATAATCTATATTTTAAGCAGAAATAAGAAAAATAACACAATATTCCATCTGAAAAGTTCCATTTTTACGGTGGTAAAATTTACAATGTATTTGTATAGGCCTGATTTCGTAATGCTGTAAACTCCACACTGTGGTTCACTACAACATGCAATACTACATCATTTGAGTTAAATTTTTTTTCTTAACCCCCCCCCCCCCCCACACACACACAAAAAACAAACAAACAAAAACAAAAAAAAAAAGCTTGTGTAGTCTAGCCTTAAAGAATTGTCTGCTCGGGAAGACGTAGTAGTCTTGGATTTATTGGGATATACAGTGCGTGTGCGTGTGCGTGTGTGTGTGAAACCCAGAATGTCTTGTCTACCCTTAAAGAAAAGAACTGGCTCTGTGGGAGAAAATGCATCCCTTTCAAAATTTAACAAGTCTGGGGTTTACTAGTATACATTACTTTTCTAAACAAATATATAGAATGTGGGTGTCCGATAGAACCACCATAATAAACCTCAGAAAAATAAAAACATTCTTAATTACATATTGCATCTAAGTGAACGGCAATAGTTCTTTGCGCCTTTAAATCATGAAGTCATGAAGGATTGATTTGTGGTTAATTTTTACAAATTACAATGATAAAATAGACAGTGAGTATTATAAAAAAATCACAAATGTAAGATTAATACGTTTTGCAATTTTACGCGTGGGAAAATAATTGTCTTCATTTGAATGCCGCCTTTAGACATTCTACGTTTTAACCGTGTGAAAGAATGCGATGACGGCTGAAACGATCCGGAGTTGCGTACACATAGAAGAAGAGTGAGTGAGAGTTTGAGTTTTACGTCCCACCAACAACTAAGGTCATACGGAGACGGGATCTCGTTTCAAAGACTCATCCCAAAGTCTGGAGAATCCCGGGATCGATCCTGCAACCCCTGGTTTACAAGGCGAGTAGCGTAACCACTATACCACGGAGGCGAACCGCCTCATTGAGGCGGTTCTAACGAGCACCCACAACCTATGTTTGCAGCATAAATAAGAAAAAATAGCACGGAATTTCATCAGAAAGTAGTCATTTTGTGAAATCTGAAAACATGCACTATGCTATCGTAATGATAGGGAAACATAGTCTACTCTCGCAAATCCCACTTTCTTTTATCTAAAGTGGATTTACAATGGTATTCATTACACGATAACTTGTTTGTATGATTTTAGCCTATCATTAATCTTGGACTGGTATACGACTGATAAACTGTGGAAAATGGAGGTATCCAGAGAACACAACAAGAATTCCGCCGAAGGCTATGTCGCGCTTATGGGGGCGCAAAGTCACCCAACCATGATATGTAGGTAGTCAAGGTCAAACATAGATGCTTGCATAAAAGTTTCCATTCTTAAATGCATGCTTGTACTAAGTATCAATAATGAAGCTCTAATAATTCTTGCGAAATGAACTTAACCAATAGGGTGAACGCTAGGGTGGTCGCAACATTTTACAAAGTCAGTGAACCATGAAATGTAGGTCAAGGCCAAATATGGATGCTTACATGTAAGGTTAAGGTCAAATATGGATGCTTGCATTTAAGTTGCCATCCCCAGATTCAAGTATGTACCAAATATCATTAATAAAGCTCTTATTGGTCTTGAGAAATTAACTTGACCATTAGGGTGAACGCTAGGGTGGTCGCAATATTTAACAAAGTCAGTGAACCATGAAATATAGGTCAAGGTCAAATATGTATGCTCGCATGTAAGTTGTCATCCCCAGACACAAGTGTGTACCAAGTATCATTAATGAAGCTCTTATAGTTCTTGAGAATTAAACTTGACCATTAGGGTGAAAGCTAGGGTGGTGGCAATATTTTACAAAGTCAGTGAACCATGAAATGTAGGTCAAGGTCAAATATGGATGCTTGCATGTAAGGTGCCATCCCCAGACACAAGTTTGTACCAAGTACCATTAATGAAGCTCTTATAGTTCTTGAGAAATAAACTTGACCATTAGGGTGAACGCTAGGGTGGTCGCAAATGTTGACGCCTTGACAAACGGATGGACGGACGGACGGACGGACAGACGGACGAACGAACGAACGGACGGAAAACCGGGCGCCTATATCGCGCCATGCTAATAGCAGGCGCGACAAAAATACAATTACAAACCCCAGAAAATGTTTACTTTTCCGATGTACAGTTGACTCTCGTTATCTTAGACACAGAGGATCTTACACGAGTGGTCGTTTCAGATGAAATTTATGAAACGAGCCTTCGGCGAGTTTCATAAATTTCATATGAAATGACCACGAGTGTAAGATTCTGTTTATCATATGACGACTTAAAATTGGATTTTATCGCCTTCAAATTCGACAATTTTTCCACAACTCGGAAAATGCATGGTTGACATGGACGTCGTCATGATGTTACTTAATCCCGCCAAAGTGTTATTACACATGTGGTCATTCAATTTTTATTACACGACGTCATATGATAAACTGATTTATCATATGAACTGCTTATCAACGACGTCATATGATAAACTGATTTATCATATGACGTCGTTGATAAGCAGTGGATAACGTCCTGATTTATCATATGACGTCGTTGATAAGCAGTGGATAACGTCGTTTATTATACCTCACGCGATTTTACCATACAAAACGCTCATAGACCAGAGGGTGATAATTTTTACTATCCCATGCGATATTAAACTATCACATGCGCAAAAATGATGCGCGTACGGTTCAAATTTTTTCCGATTCGGTTCTTCTATAATCTGAGGCAAGTGGATAATAAGTTCGGTATAATAAAATAAATATCACATTTCTGAGAGGGTGATAGTAAGAATGTTCACCCTTCGGAAATGATTATCGACCTCGGCTTCGCCTCGGTCGATAATCATTTCCTCAGGGTGAACATTCCTACTATCACCCTCTCAGAAATGTGATATTTATATAATATTACATGCATAACAGAGAAATACCATGATTTCTATCAGACAAAAACATGATATTTTCCTTTCAGCTAAGGAGAAATATTTCCTCTTAGCTGGGGAAATAAATCTTTCTGGCTGGAACTACTTTTGACACAAGAAACAAGGTACCGCTTTTGCAATGAAATCGCTTTATTCAAACGCGGGAAAACTCAGACACGTCGACGTTAATCATGACGTCATCTCAATGGCGTCTGAGAAGATATCAACAAACGTTCAGAATGCGTGACGTTCGAGTAGGATGCAAGGTTGGAATACAGATTATCTGGACATAACTACAGAATGAGGGGTACGTTTGGTGACCGTTCCCTTGCATTTTTAATTGTTTTATCATTATAATAATTTCTTCCATCTTCATGCATTACAATAGGAACCGCTTTCAAGATGGCGTCTATACAGTTTTTGTTTCAGTCAGCTTATGTGTCACTGCGCCCACTACCTTTTGCATAGACTGTATGTTAACAGTGAAATGAAACAGAATTAGATGCAAAATGATCCATCAGCTCTATCAAATGCATGTAATATATAGTTCATTGATTCAGCCCATTTTAAATATGGGATTTATAAACCTCGGGAGTTTGAACATCTGATAAAGAAACTCGTGCGCAAGCGCACTCGTTTCTTTATCGGATGTTCAACCTCCCTCGGTTTATAAATCCCATATTTAGAATCGGCTGAGTAATAAACGCTATGTAATAAAAATCGTATGACCACACGTGTAATAACATTTCGGCGGGATTAAGTAACGTCCATGTCAGCCAAGCATTTTTGTCGAAAATCTGTCAAATTTAAAGGCGATATAATCCAATTTAAAGTGGTCATATGATAAACAGAATCTTACACTCGTGGTCATTTCATATGAAATTTATGAAACTCGACAAAGGCTCGTTTCATAAATTTCATATGAAATGACCACTCGTGCAAGATCCTCTATATCTTAAACTACTCGACCGGCCCCGATAACCCAGTTGGTAGAGTGTCCGCTCCGGGGAACGGGAGGTCACGGGTTCGATCCCGGGCCGCGACATACCAAAGTCGTTGAAAATGGTACTAGCTGCTCCTCGCTTGGCACTCAGATTTACTACTCTTTAAAACTTTTGGAACTATTGTTGCTTTTTTCTTTAGATTTCAACTGTTTTTAAATGAAACTAGATTGAGCAGTCGCTGGAGAACGACTGAAATATCCCTGCCATGAGCAAGTGACAATAAACTGAATTGCAATTGAATTGGAATCAAGCATTTCTGAGCAAATGAGGAACATGTAAAAACTTCACGAACAAAGGGCCGTAACTCTTGTGACATACGTCAGATTTTGACGATGATCGAACTCGTGAGCGGTCTTATGGATGCAAAGCCTTGTATCAGGTTTGGTAGAAATCGGTAGGTTAACACAGGCTGTAGAGTCAGGAAACTGCTAATTTCAGCACGATTTAAAGAATAAAGGACCATCATTCCCGTGATACACGTCGGATTTTGACGATGATCAAACTCATGTGAGGTCTCATGAATGCAATGCCATGTATCAAGTTTGGTGGAAATTGATAGGTAAACACAGGCTGTAGAGACAGGAAACTGCTATTTAATCATGATTTGAAGAACAAAGGGCAATAACTCCAGTGATACGCTTCGGATTTTGACGATGTTCTAACTCGTGCGATGTCTCGGGGATGCAAAGCCATGCATTAAGCATGGTGGAATTCGTTAGGTTAACATAGGCTGTAGAGTCAAGAACGGCTAATATCAGCATTTTTTGACAAACAAAGGGCCGTAACTCCCGTGATACGCGTAAGATTTTGACGATGGCCGATCTCATGTGAGGTCTCATAGATGCAAAACCAGGTATCGAGTGTGGTTGAAATCGGTTGCTAAACACAGACTTTAGAGTCCGAAAACGGCTAATTTCAGCATCATTGGGCCCTGTCAAGCGATTTTGGTACTTATCGCCTATGCGAGCAGTGAATCAAGAGGAACCTTCAGACAGAAATCCATATCCCTGGCCCCTCTGAATGGCTGGGCATGCGCAGTTAAAATTTGTCATGACGGAATGCTCGAAGACACAAATTCGCTTGGCGGAGCTCATTTGAAGAACAAAGGGCCGTAACTCCCGTGATACGTATCGGATTTTGATGATGATCGAACTCGCCCGAGGACTGATGGATGCAAAGCCATGTATGACGTTTGATTGTAATAGGTTGGGAAACATAGACTGTATAGTCTGGAAATGGCTAATTTTAGCATAATTTGAAGAACAATTTGAAGAACAAAGGTCCGTAACTCCCACGATACTCGTCCGAGACCCCATGGATGCAAGGCCATGTATGAAATTTGGTGGAAATTGGTAGGTAAAGAGAGACTGTAGAGTCCGGAATGTATGCGGACGGACGGATGCACGGACGGACGTACACACGCACGGACGGACGGACAATCTGAATCCGGTATAACCCCCACCCTAAACTTCAGGTGGGGAGGGGGTGGGGTATAACTACGTTTATCTAAAAAACATATTCTAGTCCTTGGAGTTTGAGATAATGAGAGTCGAAGTCAACGCATTTCGATATTATCACGTTCCTGAGTTGGTACAGACTTCATTCCAGTGACAGTGCACCAGTCTTACATAACCTTATAACAGCTTGCCGAGACAACACCAATTCACTCCCATTCAGGTTTCATAAAGAGTTCTGTGATATATAAACCCTAGCAGACCACCATGGCCGAACAATAAACATAGCAGTCTCGAAATGTCAGAATTCCCTCGTTTATCCTGAATGAGCAAGTATTCGAACCTTCCACGCAGAGCTGAATCCGGCCCGCACACTAGTACTGGTAAACAGCTTAGAGGATCTAAGCCTGTCCAGGAACCGCGGTGCGAGGCGGACCGTCCATGCTAATAAAACCTATTGGTTTCATTGGGCGACAGGGCTTGAGAAGTCATTTCATCTCAATGTCGGGTAAAAGTCCCACAAAATTGGAAGCAACGTCTCCAAAATGACCTTAACAGTGTTGACGGGGACGTTAACCCTCAAATCAACCAACCAACCAATTCGAACCAATATCACATTAAGTGACGTAAAACCATACTTTACGTCTTTATAAGTGATATGTTTCCCATAAGGATTCAAAAACATGTTCGAAACAGCCATGTCAACCCTAATCTTGCTGAATATTCAGTTTAGCCACACCCATTTCTGACTTTGAAACAATCAGATTACTTCATGTAATTTATTCTTACAAATCCATGAACTTCACGTCAAACAGTGTCTGGATCTACACTGTTTCCAAAGATAGGGGTTGTCGTGCACAGCATGATAAGAGTTAAATAAGCCATCGATACGCACATCATTTATGTGGTCCCGCCCATCGGTGCTTGAAGAAATAGATTGGACTGCATGATGTTTCCACGCAGAGCTGAAACCGGCCGCACATATGAGTACTGGTAAACCACTTAGAAGGTCTAAGCTTGCCGAGGCAAAGTGGTGCGAGCCGCCCCGTCCATGCATATAGACTTTATTGGTTTGATTGGACGGCAGGGATTGAGATGTCATTTCAACTCAATATCGTGTAAAAGTCTCACAAAATTGGAAGCAACGTCTCCAAAATGACCTAAATAGTGATGACGGGGACGTTAAACCTCAAATCAAACAAACAATTCTAACACAGCGCGCCTATATAGGCCATGGAAAATAACTGTGTTTTATTCTACAACAAATCACGGCAAGGAAGAGCGTGACGAATGACGTCATTAAAAATGCAAATTTATGACATCATTAGTCGATTTTCTTGACGTTGGACGGTGTAACGTCATTTTCTCCAATCGAAAACGTTAGAAAAGGATATAAATGCATGTGTTTCAGTCGATAATTTTAGCGGGATTTCTTCTAACAATGGCGAAAAGTTGTGAGAATTTGAAGGCAACAACATCATTATTGCCGAGTTTCAGCGTGTTAGAATCGAAATAGATCAGCTCTAGCCAGTGATTTGTTAGATAATAAATCACAGTTTGTCGGTCAGTTGTAAGTAGACAAATCACGCGCGCTACGCGCTCGTGATTTGTCTACTTTACAACTGACCTCCAAACTGTGATTTATTACTCAACAAATCACAGCTAGAGCTGATCTATTTCTTAAACAAATGTACGTCATTTAAGTTTAATTCTACATGTTATGGAATAAAGACTCTTATACTTACCTTCCTGAGATCGAAGTTTGGTTGCACGGAAAAATCCGACACTTTACAACTAGAGAAAACAGTCACAAACTCGGACATTAAAACAAAAATGCACAATATTATCTTCATTTTCAATGCCATACTGTCAAACATGTTTAACCTAAATAGAATTGACACAAGTGATAATGCCACTATTTTTAAAGGGAGACAATTTTCTGCTGAAATGAAGCTGTCATCCCTCGCCCCCAACCCTTGCATGCGAGTCCTTCAAATCTCGCGAGAGTGAGAGTCTACACTTAAAAGGAAAACATTCTGAAAATAAATTATTATTATTTTTTTCTTTAACAGTAACCGATACTCCACCGTAACTCATCACGAAAACACGCCCATAATATTTTGATCCCCCCTCCCGATCCTCACTTTTATATAGTAAAACTGGGGTATACAGTGGTAAACCTCATTTTTCTTATTTCTGCTGTAAAACATGGATTGTTGGTTCTCGTTAGAACCGCCTCGATGAGGCGGTTCTAACGAGTACCCACAATCTATATTTTGAGCAGAAATAAGAAAATAACACAATATTTCATCTTAAAATTTTCATTTTTTCGGCGATAAACGTTACAATGTATTTGTATAGATGTAACACAAGTGAAACGTAAGGAAAATGTGTTCGCGCTAGGGCATCTGACTGGTGTTACCCTTCTCTGATACGCATTAACGGTCGATAACCCTTTCAAAAATGAGCCGGGGCATATAATTTCCTACAGTAAACATGTGCGACTAGCGAAGTTACAGATCAGCCTGCGCATCAATATAGTCTGACCAGAGACTTCTCTTGCTGCATGAAGGCACATTGGACACTGACCTATCCTTGGAGCGCACCACGAAGACTCTGATCAGACTGCGCGGATGCGCAGGCTGATCTGAGTTTTCGCTGGGCGCACATGAAATTGTACGCAATGCTGTGCCCCGGCCCAATTATATTGTCTATATACCTTATAAATGATAATCACCTAAGGAGTCTTCTAAAAATAGGGGCACACTCTTAAAGGAAGATTTTGCTCCTGAGGAGAGAATAGTTTCCTTAAAAAGTATACCCCCAATGGACGAGGGGGACAGAGTTGCTTACCCTGAATTGTATATATCCCCCTTAAAGTGTAAATAATGACTACATTTGTATATCAATGATAAATAGAGAAGAGAATAAATTAAAACAGTATGCAAAACTTAAGAAAATACTTTATCTCAATCCAATTCATATTTGTATAGTTCAGTAGGTAACGCCGTGTCCTCGCTACCAAATGTAGTCGAATTAGAGAGTGTTGAATTGAATCGAACACAGGTATGGAGACGAGTACGGAGACAAAAACATTACGCAAACACGCCTATACAAATACATTGCCACCTTTATCGCCGAAAAATGAAAATTTTAAGATGAAAAATTGTGATATTTTTCTTATTTCAGCTCAAAATATAGATTGTGGGCACTCGTTAGAACCGCCTCTTCGAGGCGGTTCTAACGAGTACCCACAATCTATATGTTAGAGCAGAAATAAGACAAATAAGGTATACCCCCGGAAACCCCAGTTTTACTATATAAAAGTGGGGTTCAAGGGGGCAAAAATTATATAGGCGTGTTTTCGTGATGAGTGGGGAAAGTTTGGCCCTGTGGTCACGGCTTAAGTTTTCTCACATGATAAATGTACGAGGGATGTCCGAAAACTTTCGCAAATGACATTAAGATATCTAGTTGCCTTCGAAATAATCCACCCTTTTAGCTAGAATACATCGTTTCAATCTTGAAACAACTCTCATACATACATCTAAGAAACTGGTAAACCGCAGACCCTGGCGCACTTCACAGAGTAAGAAACGCTTGGAGAAAACGACACTAAATTGTCAGACTTCAAAAACAGGTATTGTGAGCTGTATAAATAGATATTCTCGATTTACTATTTAATCCATATTTACAGATATCCATAATTCGATTTATGGATATCCACGATTCAAATTATGGATATCACTAATTCCAATTATGGATATCAATAAACGAAAATATACTTATCCATTATTCCGGTGATTTACTGCATTTATTTGCCAAGACGATTATGGATATCCAGAAATCGAATTATGGATATCCATAAATGGACCGAATTATGGATATCCATAATTCGGATTAATGATATCCATAATTCTAATTATGGATATTCATAATGGATCTGAATTATGCATATCCATAAATCGAATTATGGATATCCATAATTCGAATTATAGTGATGACAGGGACGTAAAATACAAACAAACAAACGAACAAACACACGACATGCCTTTATTTTACAGAAAATCGAAGAGACAGCCCCATAACGGCGCTAAAATTAACCCTCTGTTGCTGGAACTATCCCGTCTCAAACAGATGTGACCACCTGCTTCATGTATCGTCATGTTCGTCCACGAGTCGAACACCGTTTTATCATATGGCGTCGCGTCTGAGAATGTAATAACGCCTTGTATTACTCGTCTATTCAGTAATCCACTATTGGATTAAATATGCAAATTAGTCAGCTACGCACGGACGACGTCCTTAATGACGTCCCGTTTACTAATGGCGGAATACTGACGTTTTTGTTAAAAATCGTGAATATGTCATATGATAAAAGAATCTTACATTCGTGTTCATGTACTGTTAAATTGATTAAACTCTCAAGGAAAAGGTATAAAATGCTCGGCAAAGCCTTGCATTTTATCTCTTTCTCAACTCTTTCAATAAATGCAATGATACACGAACACTCATGTAAGATCCTCTGTGTAAATATCAATTTGTATAGACAGAGGTGGCGTTTACAAGTGTACATTATTTTTTATTGTGGGTCAAGGCACATGTTGTAGGTAGTCGTTAGAACCGCATCAATATGGCGGTTCTAATGAGCACCCACAATCTATGTTTGACGCTGGCCCCCGCCCATAGGGGCTTAAAGAAATATATGGGCTGCATGATGCTTCCACGCAGAGCTGAATCCGGCCCGCACACTAGTACTGGTTAACCGCGTAGAGGATCTAAGCCTGTCCAGGAACCGCGGTGCGAGGCGGACCGTCCATGCTAATAAGCCCTATTGGTTTCATTGGGCGACATGGCTTGAGATGTCATTTCATCTCAATGTCGGGTTAAAGTCCCACAAAATTGGAAGCAACGTCTCCAAAATGACCTTTACAGTGTTGACGGGGACGTTAAACCTCAAATCAAACAAACAAACTATATTTGACGCACGAATAAGAAAAATGACGCATTTTTCTTGAAAATGTCAGTTTCCAGGTATAAAATGAGTGCTGTATATGCACGACGCACGGGCGTGTTACACTTAAGAAATGATTTTTTTCTGCAGTTCATGAAAGTATGAACGTAGTGGGTCGCGTGTAAACTTTGCTAGCGATCCGCTGTCGTTGATACTTCCATGAAAAGCAGGACAATTAGGTGTATTTTTTATATTTACATTCTTTGCCCCTCATCACTGCGAAAAAAATTCTAATATTGCAAACTTTCAAAGCTGAAAAACATTTACACGCTGTTTTTCTACAAAGAGCGAAATAGCGTTGACGTCACCAGCGCCCGTAGAGAACAATGATTTAGACTGACGTCACTTGACGTCACTGAAAATTACGTGACTCGTATCGTTCATGGGAATATGAACTACATTGTTTTCTATAGGTTTACATTAAACTTTACACTGGAAATGTAAATATTAATGAATGACTAAGTTTGGTCCAGAGGTACTGGTTGCATGTTTCATGCCCGCCATGCCGTTACCGTTAATTAGTTCGTAAAGGTTTGATTAATTGTGTCGGAGTTTAACCACAAGTCAACATTTGTGCGCAATTTTGTGTCGTTTCCCAGAGAAAGGGGGAGGGAAAAAGAGATAGAAGATGCTAGAGGAGATGAAAGTGGGAGTAAGGGAAGAAAGACGAAACCGAAAACGAAATGATGACAACATTCCCACTCTACCCTTACCTGCTGCAAGTAGGGCTGGCTAATCGGAGCTGAAAAGATCATCGAATATCATTCCTGTCATTGCGATCAATAATCGATTAGTAATCACTGAAGATTTTGTCATAAGTTTACCTGTCTGGCTGCTACCATATGCTGTACTTTGCTATATGTATTTGAACAGACATACCTGAGCAAGCAGTGTAGACCCAGATGAGACGCCGCAGAAAGCGGCGTCTCATCTGGGTCTGCACTGTTTGCCACACGTACAGCTATTTAAGCACAACTTTGGGTAGGAAATTGTTCTTATCAAATAATCGATTGCAAGCAAATCAGTAATGATAATCCTTTTTGTGGAGTTTATCGATTGAATAACCGATTTCCCGATTAATCCTGCCAGCCTTAGATGCAAGATACCCGACAAAACTGCTGAATAAATTTTATGTCGAAGAATACCACGATGGCCCAATATTGAGTACTAATGCAGTATACTGTAATGATCCCAAGTACTGGTACAGATAGGCCTAAGCAAACAGAGCAGACTCAAATCAGACTTCTCCTGAAGGAGAAGTATGATCAAGATCTACCCTGTTTACCATTACGTCTGCACGTTTTTACTCCGTGCTGGATTGTGAAACAAATTTGTTAAAATTATAGGACGACTGCAGCAAGTCCTCAAGGCATCCGAAATTTTAGGATTTTTACGGTATGAAAAGCAATGCTTTATATTTCACACAAGAAGGTTTTCTATATCATTACGCAAACACGCCTATACAAATACAATGCCACCTTGATCGCCGAAAAAATGAAAATTTTAAGATGAGAAATTGTGATATTTTTCTTATTTCTGCTCAAAATATAGACTGTGGGCACTCGTTAGAACCGCCTCATCGAGTACCAAGTACCAACAATCTATATTTTAGAGCAGAAATAAAAAAACTAAGTTATACCCCCGGAAACCCCAGTTTTACTATATAAAAGTGGGGTTCAAGGGGGTCAAAATTATATAGGTGTGTTTTTTTTTACGGTATGAAAAGCAATGCTTTATATTTCACACAAAAAGGTTTTCTATATTTCCCCCAATATGATTCCAGTAAGAAGAAGTGGCATCCTCAGGAGCACATCCTTTCAGGAAAGATTTTGCTGGAGACTCACGAATGCAACCATTACGAAAAGACGCCTATACAAATACATTGCCACCTTTATCGCCGAAAAAATAAAGATTTTAAGATGAAAAATTGTGATATTTTTCTTATTTCTGCTCAAAATATAGATTGTGGGCACTCGTTAGAACCGCCTCATCGAGGCGGTTCTAACGAGTACCCACAATCTATATTTTAGAGCAGAGATAAGAAAAATAAGGTATACCTCCGGAGACCCCAGTTTTACTATATAAAAGTGGGGTTCAAGGGGATCAAAATTATAAAGGCGTGTTTTCGTGATGATATTTCCCCCGATATGATTCCAGTAAGAAGAAGTGGCATCATCAGACGCACATCCTTTCAGGAAAGATTTTGCTAGAGACCCACGAATGCAACTACACACCAACTATCTAAGGCATGTGCCTTTTGTTTTTAGACAATAAGGTGTTTAATGTGTTCACTATATGAGGCTGTGGACCAATTTTTAACCCAGGGTAGTTAATATAGAATATCTGACCCTGGGATAAGCCTACTTTTGACCCCATTACGCAAACACGCCTATACAAATACATTGCCACCAAAAAATGAAAATTTTATGATGAAAAATTGTGATATTTTTCTTATTTCTGCTCAAAATATAGATTGTGGGCACTCGTTAGAACCGCCTCATCGAGGCGGTTCTAACGAGTACCCACAATCTATATCACAGAGCAGAAATAAGAAAAATAAGGTATACCTCCGGAGACCCCAGTTTTACTATATAAAAGTGGGGTTCAAGGGGATCAAAATTATAAAGGCGTGTTTTTGTGATGATATTTCCCCCGATATGATTCCAGTAAGAAGAAGTGGCATCATCAGACGCACATCCTTTCAGGAAAGATTTTGCTAGAGACCCACGAATGCAACTACACACCAACTATCTAAGGCATGTGCCTTTTGTTTTTAGACAATAAGATGTTTAATGTGTTCACTATATGAGGCTGTGGACCAATTTTTAACCCAGGGTAGTTAATATAGAATATCTGACCCTAGGATAAGCCTACTTTTGACCCCATTACGCAAACACGCCTATACAAATACATTGCCACCAAAAAATGAAAATTTTATGAAGAAAAATTGTGATATTTTTCTTATTTCTGCTCAAAATATAGATTGTGGGCACTCGTTAGAACCGCCTCATCGAGGCGGTTCTAACGAGTACCCACAATCTATATCACAGAGCAGAAATAAGAAAAATAAGGTTTACCCCTGCAAACCCCAGCTTTACTATATAAAAGTGGGGTTAGACGGGGTCAAAATTATAAAGGCGTGTTTTCGTGATGATATTTCCCCCGATATGATTCCAGTAAGAAGAAGTCGCATCCTCAGGAGCACATCCTTTCAGGAAAGATTTTGCTAGAGACCCACGAATGCAACTACACACCAACTATCTTAGGCATGGGCCTTTTGTTTTTAGACAATACGATTTTAAAGTTTTCACTATATGAGGCTGTGGACCCATTTCTAACCCAAGGTAGTTAATGTAGAATATTTGACCCTGGGATAAGCCTACTTTTGACCCCAAGGGCTATAATCTGAACAATCTCGGCAGAGGTCCACTAGATGGAGCTAGGTGTCAAATATCAAAGACATGGGCCTTCTGGTTTCTTTAAAAGTGTTTCACTATATTATTCTGTATACAACAAGTGTTGTCCATGGCGGACCTGTTTTGAACCAAGGGCTTCAATTTGAACAATCTTGGTAGAAGTGCACCAGATGAAGCAATGTAACAAATAGCAATGACCTGAGACATCCAGTTTTAGACATTTAGAGAGTATTAAAGGTTTTCCCAATATAAGTCTATCTTAAATATGTGGGCCTCGGATTGGGACCATGTTTTGGCCCCAAGACTATAAATTGCTTTTGTTTTGGCAGAGGTCCACCAGATAAAGGTGTATATCAATATGCAAGATCTGACCTTCTGGTTTCGGACGAGGTGACTTTTAAAGGATTTCCCTATATGTCTGTGGAAACATGGGCCCCTCGGTGGGGCCATTTTTTGTCCCGTAGCTATAATTTCAACAATCTTGGCAAAGATTCTCCAGACGACTAGGTCGGCAAAATGCCGGCAAATATGATTATTTTCCATGTCGGTGGAATTTACCGGTAAACACCGGCAAATGGAATTTTTCCACCCTGAAATTAAAACAAAACCATATACTCAGCATATACATGTGGGCAATTTCAATAACAGAGGTTACATTTTACTAATATAGTTTAACTCTGGTATATTGTTTATTTGTTACTATCTAATTCAGTTATATAAAAATGTAATTTAAGAAACAAGGCCTATTTTGAACCCACCTTGACTAATTGTTTAAAGTCATATAAAACATGACATCCTATAGCCCATCCTTGCCCCTGATTATCATGTGCTCTCTTGAATAAACAAGGTCTTGAGAGTTGTTGTTTTAGAAATTTAGTCCATATGATCTTGCTATTTACTGTGAAACTAAAGTTTTTGACAATAGTAAAATGCTGTAACTATCCTAAAATTTGAAAACAGGGTTATTGCCTACAAAAGTACAGATGCTCTCAGTTAAGGCGTAACTATACCAAATTTAGTGACACAGATATTCTGATATTTAATTTTCATCAGTGTGTCTCAACCCCAAAGTTCTGAAACCGAAACGGATGATGGACAAGTCCCGGCAAAAACGGCACATCCCCTTCCGAGCACACACCGGCCGACGCAGATCATGAGACAGGTCAGCTGGAGGCATCAGGCAAGAGACGCCTACATCAGGACTAATAGGCGTTCCCACCGAGCCAACATCAGCAAACATGGCCCACACTCCACGGAAGTCCCGGGCATCAGTAAGGAGATGTCCAAAGTAGCGAGACTGATCTTCATCTGATAAGGTTAGTCAATACAAAAATTTGAATAATTGTTGATTGTTTGTTTGTTTTGGAGTTTAACAGCCCAGTCAACACTGTTTTACGTCATTTTTGAGCCGGTCAATTTACCTATCCACACTTGTCCTGGACAGGCTTATTTGCCACCAAAAAGAGAAACTTTCAAATAAAAAAAATCTGATTTTTTTTTATTATATCTACTCAAACTTTAGATAGTGGATACTCGTTAAAATCGCCTTAACGAGGCGGTTCTTACGAGTACCAACAATCCATGTTTTAGGGCGGAAATAAGAAAAATAACATATACCCCAGAAAACCCCAGTTTTACTATATAAAAGTAGGGGTTAAAGGTGTCAAAATTATACATGTGTTGTTTCATGATTGATCACCCTCCATACCTTTTGCAGAAGGGTGGCTCATCGGAGTCTAACTGTTGGTTTTCTTTTGCTCCAGCATTTCAGTGGTTTCTTGTTGTTGAGTCCTCACCGTTGTTTCATCTCCATGGTTGTTTGATTTTTTTGTGTTCATGGAGATGTTGCATTGATGAGTTAGGAGGTCTTCATTCGGACTGAAGAAATTGTCTAAATCGCGACGGAAGGGCGAGGATTATGGCCACGTAAAATCGATTTAAGCCCCCCCCCCCCCCTCCACCCGCCAGTGGAATTCGTTTCACTGACCGTTCCAATGCGGTTCTTCAGTCGCGGTTTATTTTTGTTATTGGGTTTCTTTGGGTGTTTGTATCGCTTATATTATTTTGTTTTGTATAGCCAATTGGCCAGTTTGTGGGAAAGTAACTGTCCGCTTGGCTTTCCGCTATTGATGTTTCCATTAGGGCCTGTTGTTTAATGTTTATGTTTCTTTCCCTTTGTTGTCTCAGATGGGAGCTGTGGAATAATTGTATTGATTCCTGATCATTGCCTAACTTCTAGTATACGTTAGCGGTAAACCAGTACAATGCACATTTCGACGGAAACTGACAAATGCTCTTCTTGAATCGCAAAAGGGAAAGAATGACTGTAGAAAAGATTTCATGATCAATCTTCACGAAAGAATGCTGCTGACCCCGGCAGGTATCAAACCCGAGTCCTCCTGATCACCAGTCAGACGAGCATCCGACTGAGCTACCGAGGCAGGCAGAATAATTGTTGTAAGTGACATTATTAAACCGGGTGCACAGGGGAATTTCTACCTACATTTTTCTAATGTTGATTTAAAAAGATACATGTACATTTTTTTGTTTAAATTATTTCAAAATTTTAGTCTTAGATTCACTTTTTGTCTGGTTCAACAAGTTTAAATTGAGAAATATTTTATTCTGTAGGTTGATAACCTTATATAGATGTTAACTTTTAACATTCTTTTACTCATTTGGTTCCATTATACTATTTTAAATCAAGTTTGTTAAGATTTCTGCAATATTTTAAGGCTAAAAAAGTTATTTTGCCAGTATTTGCCTGTATTTACCACTTGGTGAGTATTTTCCAGACCGGTAAATTCCGGTAAATGCCACTGGCAAATACCGAGGGTGGAATTTGCCGCCAAACCTTGCAAGACAAAGTGGTGTACCAAAAATCAAAGGCCACAACCTTCTGGTTTCTGACAAGATGATTTTAAAGGTTTATCCTGCGCCCCTTCGGGACTTAGAGAAATAGATTGGCTACATGGTGCTTCTTGGCAGACGTACTTGATTACTGGTAAACTGCTTAGATCTAAGCCTGCCCAGGAAAAGTGATGCGAGTTGGACTGCTCCTTAAACCCTAGCGGTTTTTATGCACGGTTGGACTGGAGATATCATTTCACCTCAATGTCGGGTAAAAGGCCCACAAAATAGGAAGCAGCGTCTCCAAAATGACCTGAATAGTGTTGACGGGACAAAAAGCCTGAACTCAAACAAACAAAGCTCTTTCCTATATAAGTCTATGTAAAACATAAGGGCCCCTGGGCGGGGCTATTTTTCGCCCTAACTCTGCAATTTCATCAATCTTGATAGAGGTCCACTAGATAAGAGTGAGTGAGTGTTTGAGTTTTACGTCCCACCAACAGCTAAGGTCATACAGATACGGGATGTCCACTAGATAAAGCAGTGTAAAAAAATCGAATTCATGAGCCTTCTAGTTTCTGACAAGACGATTTTAAAAGGTGTGGGCCCCAGGGCAAGGACATTTTTGGTCCCAGGGCTATTGTTTTAAAAATCTTGGTAGAGATCCACTGGACAAAGCTCTGTACCTAACATCAAAGGACTGGGCCTTTTGATTTCAGACAAGACGATTTATTAAGATTTTCTCTATATTACCCTTGTAAAACAACTGGGCCCCTGGGCATTGTCCAGGGCTATAATTTGAAAAGCTTTGGTAGAGGTCCAGGTGACAAAGCAACATATAAAATATCAAATACCTGGACCTTTCCAAGAAGACTTTTAAATCTTTCCCTATATAAGTCTATGTAAAACCTGGCCCTGGGGGCGATCCATGTTTTGGCCAAGCTCCCCATTTACTCCAATGGTAAATGGAAACACTTGGCAGATTGTTGTCATTTTTTTTAAAAAGGTACATTTTTTTACCATTTTCCTTATATTGTAAAGTCATGACCCTATAAAAAATTGGTCTACTCTTAAAGGAAAGAA
The DNA here is from genome assembly GCA_963580285.1 of Lucinisca nassula. NCBI lineage: Eukaryota > Metazoa > Mollusca > Bivalvia > Lucinida > Lucinidae > Lucinisca > Lucinisca nassula. Next base: position 108,873,541 of record OY757012.1, on the reverse strand, counting down.
TTTGCTCCTCAGGAGCACATCCTTTCAGGAAAGAATTCAACTTCAATAAAGTTGATGTCGCACCTGCCCCCACCTGCCCCACCAAAATATAAATGTTTTTAAGGCAATAGAAATGAATATAGGACTTTAAGAAGTAGCCATAGTCTGTATATCTGAGTTAAGAAACTGACTAGGTTCACATATGCAAAAAGGAGTTAAAATTCATCCAAGAATAATATCCAAACCACATGCACATCCTCATACCATGGAGAAAACACATGCAAAGTTTCAAAATGATTGGTATAAAACTGTAAGAGGTGTTGCGATGACAAAAGGTGCCTACTGCCTATCAATGGAAGGTTAAATTGACTAAGTTCCCACTGTGAAAAAAATGACAAAAATTGATCCAAGATTTATATCCAAACCACATGCTCACCCTCATACCATGTAGAAAACACATGTGAAGTTTCAAAATAATTAATCTAAAACTGTTCGAGGAGATGCGATGACCAGAGGTACCTACTATCAATTGATGGTTAAAATGACTTAAGTTCACAATGTGGAAAAAGTGACAAAAATGCATCCAAGATTTATATCCAAACCACATGCACATCCTCATACCATGGCAAAAACACAAACAAATTTTCAAAATGATTGGTTTAAAACTGTAAGAGGAGTTGCGATGACAAGAGGTACCTACTTATATCAATTGAAGGTTAAATTGACTAAGTTCACAATGTGGAAAAAGTGACAAAAATTGATCCGAGAATTATGCACATCCTCATACCATGGCAGAAATAAATGTTAAGTTTCAAAATGATTGTTATAAAACGGTAGGAGTTGCGATGACAAGACACCCACTGTAAAATGTTGACAGAAAGACGGATGGACAACCAGATGGATGGACGGACGGATGTCAGGACAGATGGACAGACGGAAACTGGCACACCTATGTCTTCCTGCTAAAGCAGGTGCGACAAAAACACTAAAAAAAAGCCCAATTCCTAAACAAAAGTTCTAATTTTTTAATTTATCCCTAAATTTCAAAATTTCTGACTGAACTTAAATGAATTTTTGAGCAAGTCATAAAATTTAGACCAATTACTTACTTATTCTTTATGTTTCATACAGAGGATGCTTCTAATGGGTTTCCATGAGTTCCTAGGCAACAGCTTTATGAAACTGTTATAAAACCACAGCTTCTTTATATAACACTTTTGTTCGCGTCAATAGCTGAAACAGTGTCAAACATCTCATTCTGTATTATAGCCAAACACAAGTGTGTAGATTATCACAAAATATGACCATTTATGGTCATTTTTCTGTATCATCTATACATTTTTATCTCACTAGGATGAAGTTCAGGAAGTGATACATGCAATTCACTACCTCCGGCATTGGCATTTGAGTTAAATTTTTTGAGAGCACATATTTTCTAAACCATATGATGGATTTGGTGATAATAGATATAGGTCCAAACTTTTATTCAGCTATACCCCCACCAATGCTCAAGGTCACAGACTCAAAAATTCTCTGCTTTAATATTATGTGAAAGTTATTAAGAGCATATATTTTTCCAAACCATAGCCAATATTAGGATGGAAGTTGCTAAGGTATGATGATAGTTTATTTCAGAAATACTTCCAGCTGTGCTTTTTGCCTAAAGTTCAAGGCCACAGACTAAAAGTTCTATGCTGAAGTTTTTATATAGCTCATATTTTCCTAAATATATGATGGATTTTGTTCATATTTGGTTTGATTATAGATATAAGACCACAGTTATATTCAGCAATACCCATACCCTTTCCTATGGCCTCAAGGTTAAGGTCACAGACTTATAGAAATCCTATGCCATGGATTTATGTTTAAGTTTTTAAGATTTTATACGAGGGGTGATCAGGAAATACGCGGAAAAGTGCTGTTATTTTTTTTATTTTTCGCCCGACGTTCACAGTATTTCACAGAAACAAAGGTTTAAGAAATCTAAATCCAGGTCGCAAATTTTAGGACTGTAGAAGCTTCATAGAAGTAAATGTGGTTTCTATAGTAACGTCAACAACGTCATCCCGGCCCAAATTTACGAATTTTGAAAACTAAGCGGTAACGAAACACCGCGTCGCGTTCGTAGTGTTTTTAAGATAGCTTCACCAAACGAGAGGTGCTAAACGAGCGAACTTTCGTCATGACGTCATGTTGATTTCTGACGCCAGACATGCAAACAACGTCTTTTTTATGGCTTATCGTGTGAAAATGAGTGATGAACAGAGATCGGCTATCAAATTTTGCGTGCGAAATGGATTTTCAAAATCAAAAACTATTGAGATGCTACTGAACGCATATGGGGAAAAGGCCATGAAAAAACAGCAGTTTACATGTGGTATAAACGCTTCGAAGAGGGCAGAGAAAACATCAAGGATGATCAGCGCAGTGGTCGTCCAAGCGTCGTTACGTCATCTCACGTCGCCGCCGTCAAGCAGCTACTGGATAATGATCGGTGCATCTCGATCAGGGATATTGTTGCAAAAACTGTCTACAGTTACGGTAGTGTCGGGTATTATTCATAACCAATTAAATGTGCGTCAAATTTGTGCTTGGTGGATTCCCAAAATGCTCAATACTGATCAGAACAGACTTTGTGTGGAATGTTGTGGACAGCTTCTGAAGAGATTCGAACGAGAAGGGGAAAAGTTAATGGACAGAATTTACACCGTTGATGAATCGTGGATCAGACTGTACACGCCAGAGACCAAAGCTCAGTCGACGATGTGGAAAACCCCAGGATCGCCATCCCCAAAGAAATTCAAAATAAGCCAGTCCACCAAAAAACAGATGTTCGTGGTATTCTTCGATGCGAGAGGGTGATCTTAGCCTATGCAGTTCCCCAGGGACAGACGGTGGATGCCGCATATTATACGAAGGTGAGTTGGAACATTTTACCTGTTATACACGTAGTGAGTAGATATGGTTTAGATATATAGATAAAATACACCAGCTACCGAAGAGCCGCGATTTAGAATATTTACAACTTGCTTACATTTTCAGGTTTTAAAACGAGACTTCATGCGAGCAATGCGCAAAAAGAGGACCTCACTCCTACCATCTGTGCTATTTCACCATGACAATGCCCCGTCTCATCGAGCAGCACAACTCAGACCGCTGTACGCCAACTAGGGTTTGAGCTTTTGAGTCATCCACCATACAGTCCGGATTTGTCCCCTGTGACTTTTTTCTCTTCCCGGTAATGATGACCTACCTTAAAGGAACGCACTTCGATGACACTTATGAACTTTCAGCGGCAGTACAGAAGGCTATATCCAACATACAACCATCTCCATTTAGATGGTGTTTTATCCAGTCATGGCTAGAACGTTGCAGGAAGTGTATCTCATTTAATGGGGGTATTTTGAAAAAGACTGAGCGTTTTTAGCGAAACGCGTATCATGAACAGCTACGTTAACGTTCGCGTTATATAATGTTGGGCCGGTGTTGGCTAGTGGACATTACCATAGTAACAATATCGTTGTGCATGCGCAAGCTACTGATGTAAAAATTTATTGCATAATGTGAAATGGTTGAATATATATTCACACACCATTTCAGCAGAATCAAAAATACGGTAACGAATTTAGAGCACTTTTCCGCGTATTTCCTGATCACCCCTCGTATTTTCAAAACTGATACCATTGATGTAGCTTATATTTGGTATGAGGATGGATATATGTCCACAATTTTATTCAGCAAAAGACCCACCCATGTACATGGTCTCAAGGTCAAGATTACAGACATAGAAATCCTTGCGTAAGTTTTATGATAAAATTTTTAGGAGCTCTGCCTAATATTTTCCAAACCATATCATGAATGTTGTTCATATTTGGTATGACGAAGACATTTTATTTAGCAATGCTCCCACCCATGCCATTGGTGAGTAGTCTCAAGAACAAGGTCACAGACCTAACAAGAGGCCCATGGGCCACAATGCTCACCAGAGCTCAGGCTGCACTGCCCAATGGCAGCCATGTATTTTAACATGATATCATTTTAATCTACCAATTATAAAGTCTCCCAAATGAACCCCCATATCCAAATGGGCACCCGTGTGGACACAGTATCTGAAACATTAGGATTTTTATGAAGTAGAGGGGATGGGGCATGGACCCAATGGAGCCCTGGTTGGAATCACTAAATGCGTCTTATCATAAGGAACAAGAATATATATGGTTTAGCAGTGGGGATCTGTATGCCGGAAATATAAGGCCTCTTAAGCGGTGGAGGGGTTGGGGCATGCCCTATTGATCCTAGGAAAGCCCAATATTGTTGTCCCTAAATGTGTCTTATCATAAGGACCAAGAAAACTAGAGAAGGCGACCAGTGGGTCACGTATACTCTCGGCCAGCGCCATACTCTGATATATCTTTTGAGCTTGTATGTAATATGAATGAAGATGTCAAGAAGCTATAAGAATCTATAAATGTGCTTGTAAAAGCTAAATCAAACATAAAATTTCTGAATGGACCAAGGGAGTGAGGGCATCAAAGTTACTGAAGGGGTGGGGGTATCAATGTAACTGAAGCAGCAGGGTGGGGTATGCATCGATGAAATCTTTGGACTGGTACATTGATGCAAGTATCAACTGAATTTGTCTTAGAGTTTAGAACATACAGGCATCTAAAAACTTTGTCATAAAACTTTAACCAAATGTAAAATTTCTAAGTCGTGACCTTGACCTCAAGGTCACTGTGGGGGTGGAACATGCATCAATGAAATCTTTAGACCAGTATGCAACTTAAAAGTAAGTATCAACTAAATCTATCAAAGGGTTCAGAAGATACAATGAAGTGGAGAGGAGAAGAGTGGCCCCTGCGGACTCCCAAGTTGGTGTGCTATTGTTAAGGAACAAGTACATTTATGATTATGGGGTGGGGATATGAATGGTTTCTGAAATAAATTGCCTTTTATGAAGTGTAGGGGCGGGGCACATTGCCCACGCACAAAGAGACACCCAGGTTGGTGTGATTGAATGAGTCTTATCATAAGGAACAAGAATATATATATAGATTAGGGGTGGGGATCTGAATGATTTCTGAAATATGTTGCTTTTAATGAAGTAAAGCAGTGGGGCATGACCCGGGCACCATCCTGAGGACTCCCAAGCTGGTGTCATTTGAATGCGACCCAATTTCGTAAAATCATTCTTCGATATAAAAAGATTGGGTACAACATGGATGTTATACGACAGACTGCATGCATGGTAGTTAACCCAATCACGGTTGGCAACTTTGCTTCCCTCTTTAATTGCACGCCGGTGGGTCAGGCCTCAGATTCTATGACGGCTCCAACGTAAAGGCTTATTGAAAATTAAAGAGATAATGTTGGTTGGTGCCTGATGCTCTGTCTCTGGTCGGGCTCATCGGAGTCTAACTGTTGGTTTTCTTTTGCTCCAGCATTTCAGTGGTTTCTTGCTGTCGAGTCCTCACCGTTGTCTCACCTCTGTGGTTCTTTGATTTCTGTGTTCACGGAGATGTTGCACTGATGAGTTAGGAGGCCTTCATGCGGACTGAAAAAATTATTTGTCTAAATCGCGACGGAAGTAAGGGCGAGGATTGTGGCCACGTAAAATCGATTTAAGCCCCCCAGTGGAAATCTTCCACTGACCGTTCCAAGGCGGCTCTTCTGTGGCGATTTATTTATGTTGTTGTTTGTTACTTACTGTGTGTATCACTTGTGTCTTTTAATTTTGGATGGCCATATGGCCATTTTGTGGGAAAGTAACTGTCCATATGGCCTTCCTTTGTTTAGGTTTCCATTATGGTCTGGTCGCTTAATGTTTGTATTTCTTTCCCTTTGGTGTCTTTTATGGATGGAGTAAGTTAATTGTATCAATTCCTGATCTTTGTGTTACTTCTACTTCGTAAGGAAGATGAATATGAATATATATGGTTTAGGGGTGGAGCTCTGAATGGTTTCTGAGTCTCAAAGACATATGGCCTTTTGTGAAGTGGAGGGGGTGGGGGGTGGGGGGGTAAGGCCCTGGCTTGACCCAGGAGACCCCCAGGTTGGTGTCGATGAATGAGTCTTATCACATGGAACACTAATATATATGATTCTAGGGGTGGGGATCTGTAAGGTTTCCAAGATATTGGGCCTTTTATGAATGAAGGGTTTGGGCACGGCCCCGGCACATCCCAGGGGACCCCCAGGTTGATGTCACTGAATGTTTCTTATCATAAGGAACAAGAATATATATGGTTTAGGGGTGGGGATCTTTAAGATATATGGCGTTTTGTGAAGTCATGGGGTGGGGGAAAGGCCCCGGCACACCCAGGGAGACCCCGAGGTTGGTGTCAATGAACGCTTCTCTTCATAAGGAACAAGAATATATATGGTTAAGGGGTGGGGATCTGTAAGGTTTCTGAGATATTGGGCCTTTTATGAAATGGAGGGGGTGGGGCATGACATCGGCGCATCTCAGGGGACCCCCAGGTTGGTGTCACTGAATATGTCTTATCAAAAGGAACAAGGCTATATATGGTTTAGGGGTGGAGATCTGAATGGTTTCTTAGATAAATGGCCTTTGTGAAGTGGAGGCGTGGGGCAAGGCACCGGTGCACCCCGGGAGACCCCAAGTTTGTATCCATGAATGCGTCTCTTCATAAGGAAAAAGAATATATATTGTTGAGGGGTGGGGATCTGTAAGGTTTCCGAGATATTGGGCCTTTTATGCAATTGAGGGGGTGGGACATGACCCCGGCACATCCCCGGATTGTTAAGGAACAAGTACATTTACGATTATGGGGTGGGGATTTGAATGGCTTCTGAAATATATTGCCTTTTATGAAGTGGAGGGGCGGGGCACATTGCCCATGCACAAAGAGACCCCCAGGTTGGTGTCACTGAATGTGTCTTATCATAAGGAACAAGAATATATATGATTTAGGGGTGGGGATCTGAATGGTTTCTGAATTACATAGCCTTTTATGAAGTTGAGGGGGTGGGGCATGGCCCCAGCACAACCTGGGAGACCCCCATGTTGGCATAAAAGCATATGGCTGAGGGATGTTTACTCAAGAAACATTTCTATAAAAGTTTTGTCAAAATATCTGCAATGACTTGGCAGTAAATGCCAAATAAATGCCATTTTTCAATTTCCTCCATTATAAGTCTATGGAAACTCTAATTTGCCATAGCAACCAAACTAAAGAGTCGATTTTCATAAAAAAACACGAACTTCCAATCCCCCCGCCCAGGGATACTACAGATGAAATTTGAGCACAATGGGCCCAGTGGTTTCAGAGGAGAAAGTTTGAAAGTGTTGACGCAGACGACATATGTCATACGACATAAGACATACGACGACGGACAACTGCCTATACTATAAGCTCCCCGGGAGCCTTCGGCTCTGGTGAGCTAAAAATTCTATGCTAAGTTTTACATTTAAGTTTTTAGAGCATGTGCTCCAAACAATATGATGAAGGGATGCTTGTATTTGGTATGATGATAGCTATAGGTGCAAATGTTTATTCAGCAATACCTCCATCTGATATAAATCCACAGTATACCCATGCTTGTTGCCTCACGACCAAGGTTGGCTATTAAAAATTTCTATGCTAAAATTTTACTTTAAAGTTTACTATCATATTTTCCAAACCATATGGTGGTTTTGATTCGTATTTGATACACTGATAGGTATACTCAAAGTTTTATTCAGTAATACCCACATGAATGTCCATGGCTTCATGATCAATTAAGGTTAATTTGTGTTACAATTTTTGACCTACATATAAGGGCTAATGGTATTTTATGTAATAGTTTTATGTTAAAAATTTTTAGACTTCATATTTTCCAAACCATACATTGGGTTCTTTTATATTTGGTGTGAAAATAGATGCATGTGTGATTAAAAAGACTTTATTCAGCAATACTTCCACTACAGATCAATGACTGTTTACTGAACATATGGACGGATCCATCAGGAACTGTAATGTATGGTTACCAACTTTTCGCTCGCTTTTTTCGCAAAATCTTTGCTGTATATTATTCCGATTTGACATCGGTACAGCAATAATACGATGTGGCGGTATCTGTTAGATAGAAAACTTTCACGACCTAGTTATCCAAAAGTTGTAAGTTCGAATTTCAAATTTTGAATAACATTTTTGTTTTTCGTTTTTTTTTTTTTTTGTTGTTTTTTTTTTTTTAAACAGATTTATGCAGCCTGTGGCAAGAAATGCTCAAGCCTAACCTTTGGGAACTTTGCAAACGAAATAAACCAACTCCCACTTATTGAGTTGACCAGTTTTTGAAGAGACACAGGCACACGGTTCTGAGGCTACCACCATACCATCCTGATCTGAATGCCATTGAGATGATATGGGGAAATCTGAAAGGTTCTATTGGCCGACGAATTTTACAGCTTCGCATGACAGATATCAAGGCTATGATCCATTTGCGAATCATAAACCATATGGACTCTTACAGTGACGTGAGAGATGATAGCGAGGTACAGAGACTGCTTCTGAGGGTGATGAATCTACCGACACTGCCGAAGAATCAAAACTGTTTTTGTAATGCAATTTTGAAATATGAAATTCTGAAATTGTGAAATTCAAGCCAATGTGAATCGCTGAAATTTGAAAATAATCAATTACATATTAAGAAAAAAATCAAACGGAAAAATCAAAACAGAAAAAATCTTAGAATAAAAAAAAAAAAAACAAATATACATAATAAAAATAATCAGAACTATACATTGAGCTATAGCAAGGCTCAAAATATATGTGATACAATTTCATTATAATAATACAGAAAAACAAAATAAACAAGGCAACGCAAGCGTAGCATCCCCTCGCAACTGCATACCATTCATTAACATGAAAATCCAATCTGAATATGTTAGACCATTGTGACCTTGACCTTTGACCCCTGACCTTGAAATTCAATAGGGTTCATCCTCTGTACATGGTGAACATTTGTGGAAGGTTTGATGCTTCTACGATGAATACTGTGTCTTCTATCCTGCTCACAAGGTTTTCAAGGTCAAGTCCATTGTGACCTTGACCTTTGACCCCTGACCTTGAAATTCAATAGGGTTCATCCTCTGTACATGGTGAACATTTGTGGAAGGTTTGATGCTTCTACGATGAGTACTGTGTCTTCTATCCTGCTCACAAGGTTTTCAAGGTCAAGTCCATTGTGACCTTGACCCCTGACCTTGAAATTCAATAGGGTTCATCCTCTGTACATGGTGAACATTTGTGGAAGGTTTGATGCTTATACGATGAATACTGTGTCTTCTATCCTGCTCACAAGGTTTTCAAGGTCAAGTCCATTGTGACCTTGACCTTTGACCCCTGACCTTGAAATTCAATAGGGTTCATCCTCTGTACATGGTGAACATTTGTGGAAGGTTTGATGCTTCTACGATGAATACTGTGTCTTCTATCCTGCTCACGAGGTTTTTAAGGTCAAGTCCATTGTGACCTTGACCTTTGACCCCTGACCTTGAAATTCAATAGGGTTCATCCTCTGTACATGGTGAACATTTGTGGAAGGTTTGATGCTTCTACGATGAATACTGTGTCTTCTATCCTGCTCACAAGGTTTTCAAGGTCAAGTCCATTGTGACCTTGACCTTTGACCCCTGACCTTGAAATTCAATAGGGTTCATCCTCTGTACATGGTGAACATTTGTGGAAGGTTTGATGCTTCTACGATGAATACTGTGTCTTCTATCCTGCTCACAAGGTTTTCAAGGTCAAGTCCATTGTGACCTTGACCTTTGACCCCTGACCTTGAAATTCAATAGGGTTCATCCTCTGTACATGGTGAACATTTGTGGAAGGTTTGATGCTTCTACGATGAATACTGTGTCTTCTATCCTGCTCACAAGGTTTTCAAGGTCAAGTCCATTGTGACCTTGACCTTTGACCCCTGACCTTGAAATTCAATAGGGTTCATCCTCTTTACATGGTGAACATTTGTGGAAGGTTTGATGCTTCTACGATGAATACTGTGTCTTCTATCCTGCTCACAAGGTTTTCAAGGTCAAGTCCATTGTGACCTTGACCTTTGACCCCTGACCTTGAAATTCAATAGGGTTCATCCTCTGTACATGGTGAACATTTGTGGAAGGTTTGATGCTTCTACGATGAATACTGTGTCTTCTATCCTGCTCACAAGGTTCCGGACAGACACACACACAGAAACACAGACACACAGACACACGGACACACGGACGCACGGCACCGATGCTATATCCCCATTCGCAACGTTGTTGCGAGGGGATAATAAAAATAAACTAGAAATGGGTCCATAGGACACGGATGCCCCCGCCTGAAAATATGTCTATGTTCGTATTCATCCATAGAAAGTTATTAACCGTGTTTAAGTTTTGGACCCTTTTTTCACGTTTCACCTCTAATTATGACCTTGACCTTGCAGGTAAGGACCTTGGTTTTGTGTGAGGCAGATTGTCTCATGATGGCCAACATTTCTGCCAAATAATTTCAAAATCCATCCAGAGATAAGAAAGTTATTGATTGCGTTTAAGTTTCGGACCATTTTTTTACATTTGACCTCTTAGTATGACCTTGACCTTGGGAGGTACGGACCTGGGTTTTGCACATGATACATCGTCTCATGATGGTTAACATTTCTACAAAGTAATTTCAAAATCCATCCAGAAATAAGAAAGTTATTGACTGCGTTTAAGTTTCGGACCCTTTTTTTGACCTTTGACCTCTAAGTATGACCTTGACCTTGGAAGTACGGACCTGGGTTTTGCACGTGACACCTCGTCTCATGATGGTTAACATTTCTACAAAGTAATTTCAAAATCCATCCAGAAATAAGAAAGTTATTGACTGCGTTTAAGTTTCGGACCCTTTTTTTTACCTTTGACCTCTAAGTATGACCTTGACCTTGGAGGTACGGACCTGGGTTTTGCACGTGACACCTCGTCTCATGATGGTTAACATTTCTGCTGAGTAATTTTAAAATCCATCAAGAAATAAGGAAGTTATTGACTTTCGGACGCACGGACGGATGGACGGACGGACAGGGGCAACGCTATATGCCCTTTCCACCATTCTTCGAATGGCGGGGGCATAATAAAATTCAGACTGTGCACGTGTCTCTTCCATCCCTGGCCCTCACCATACCGAGAACTTCAATGATATTGCGAGCTGTAATTGGAACCACTCGGCTGTTTGTTATTCACGAGCATTTCTGAGTACAGTAAACTTACATGTCTAATATTTAATTATTATGTAAGTTATTTGTCTTAAAGTTTTCAGTTCTTCTTGACAATTTTTGTCATATTTTTATTTCCTATATTTTATAATTCAAACAATGTGTTCTATTGTTGCGCATGATAATGCGTTTCAGCTTTTATTTCAGAAGTTTGCCTCTACTAATGACATTGTCATCCCTAGATAAAGGTATCAGATGGACCGGCTCGTGTGACGTAATGTTCAGTGAACATTCATCGACCTATAACTAATACGTCAAGGTAACAGACTAAGACAGCTTTCCAGGCAAGCTATGCTGTCTGATGACATCTCATGTTAGGATCAATCAATATAAACCATGCAATATATAAAACCATCTTTTAATGAACAGGCTTGTAAAGAGATTTAAGGATACTTCACTGAGTGCTGATGATAGGCAGTAACATATAGTCGAACCTCAATGGCTCGAACACCTTTGGGACCACAAAAATCTGTTCGAGACAGTGGTTGTTCAACAACTGAGTGCTACTGCCAGAAGGCATAAAGGGGATAATTTTGGACATCTTTTCGGTGTTCTATAATACATTGTATAAATGTATGCTGTGTGTACTCATTAGAATTGTCTCATTGAGGCGATTCTAATGAGTATACAAAACATACATTTGAAAGATAAAAATATTCTAAATTCCCCCCCCCCCCCACTATTTCTTATGTAAAAAAGTGCCCCTAGGACTCAAGAACAGGTTCGACTCAGCCATGGTATACGGCGAGCCATTGGTGTTCGAGCCATCGAAGTTCTACTGTATGAAGCTACAGCTGAATATATCATATTTTTCGAATGCTGCTATAGACTAGACATGAGTGACATGATAACTGTTAACACAGGGGTGGATAATAAAGTTAGTTTTAACATCTCAAGAGTTATCTACATTTTATAATAAGGACAATTCATAATTTTTATTTGTTTAGCCCCAATGTCCATAATTTCGACCTTATTTTTGGCAAAAAAAGCCCTGATTTTTTTGGCGGAAACAGCCCAAATATTTTGCCAAATAGTGCTAGAAAGCCTAAACTATCAATCTTGCCGCTTCAATGCAGAATCAAACTGTTTTCCATCCCGCCAAATATTGTCAAGATATAAGGGGGTAGAGGGTTATATCATTGGAGCGTATGCTATTTCAGCTTCACAGGAAATAACGAAGAAGCATGCAAAAGGTGTCATTCTTGCCAGCTGTATGTCCCTGGATATTGGAGCCAACATGTGCAGCTAATGAAGATGGTAATTAATGTATGGTCTAAAACATATCATATCATTTACTGACATTTAGCATACATAAATACTGGTATTTTTGCTGTCATGAGAAGCTTTTGGATTTGCAAAAGCTACTCATTATTCTTCAGCAAAAATACCACTGTCAACACGTGAACAAGTCCGTGAAATGAACACCTCCCTAAACCCCACTTTATATAGAGAAACTGGGGTTTACGGGGTATACACTTTTCTTATTTCTGCTCAAAGACATAGGTAATGGTTACTTGTTATGACTGAACGAGCATCCACAACCTGTGTTTACAGTTTAAATAAGAAAAATATCAAAGATTTTCATAGAAAAGTAGGTATTTTGGATATGTGAAAAAATGCACTATTTCGCACGGGTGTGTTATGGTAACGATTACCGATTAACTTGCTAGAACAGTGAATATCTGACTCCTAATGAGCTCAGAAAGCTGCTCGATGATGCTTTGAAGGTAAATTCTGACAATGCTATCAAAGTATCTTTAAGGGGTTACCGAAAGTACAAAAAGTGAGTGGGGTACCCCTCAACATGACTTTTATTTTCAGCCAAAACACCGAGTCGGAGAAAAAGTTTGAATATACTGGAAAGTAACACGTCTTCAAACATAACATTATCTAATAAGCAATTATCAAACAGCTTGTAGGTTTACACAGCCGATGCAAAAAAAAATGAGAGTGACAGCATTTGCGCTCAAAGTCATATTTACCTAATTTTTCAAGACCTAAAATGTACAGTGTACTGTTCTTGGAAGGGTGAACTACAATGTCTTAGAGTATTACCAACCGAAATTGTCTCCTGTCTAAGAACCATTTGTGCCACCACGAGATATTTTTCATAAGTTCTTTGGTCGCCATTTTTCATTCATGGGATTTGTAAACAAAATATCAACACTTATTTGGAAACGCATATCGCCAAATCGGCTTGACGATGTAACATGACAACTATGCGCCGTGAAACAGGAACCCTTCCTGCATATTTTTGTGCAAGTTCAAGTATTTTACAAACTTACGATTAATCATACATCAGGTCAATTTTATTGTCATTTTTTAATCATAACAGCTGATTGGAAACATTAGTTGTTCAGCATGAGGAAGTCATGGCTTTATCACATAAATATTACTACGCCTCAAGCGGAGCTAGGACAAAACATCGGAAAAATCCGATATGTCCTCAAAGTTTTTATTGTTTCATAAATCTAAATGACTTTTGTGCTTAAATTGCTTAAAATTGTTCTTGAATAAATGGTAATTCTTCAAAAATATGAATATTTTGGGACTATATTTTTGCGTTCGTGTCACCAGCAAATTTTGGAGCATGTTCAATCCGCCAAATATCTTGGTATCACCATCACTGACGATCTTGATTGGGGTCAACATATCTCAGAGATTACATCTAAAGCAACTAGGACTTTAGGATTCCTTAGACGGAACTTGGCTTTTGCACCTAGGCAGACAAAGGATGTTGCATATAAAACATTGGTTCGCCCTCAACTTGAATATGCATCACCCATTTGGCATCCCTATGTTAAAACTCAGACTCAGCAGGTGGAGAAGGTGCAGAGGACAGCTGCTAGATGGACCTGTAGGCGATGGCGAAATAGAAGTAGCGTCGGTGACATGCTTAATGAGCTAGAGTGGCCGTCCCTGGAGGCCCGTCGTGAGCAGTCCTCTTTAACCTTCTTCTACAAGATACACTCTGATTCAGTGTCTATTGATAAAGATAGGTACTTGACCCCTGTAACAGTGTCGACCCAAACAAGGGCATCAAAAGTAAACGACTCACAATATCGTAGATACCAGTCCTATAGTGATGCCCTGAAGAACTCGTTCTTTCCTAGAACTATTCCCCAATGGAATAGTCTTCCCTCCTCTGTGGTGAATGCCAAGTCCGCAGAAGAGTTCAAAGCCCGCACAGTGTAAGATTGGGACTCAGAGTTATGCGTTTTAGGATACCTCTGTTATGCAGATTGTAAATAGTTTTAAGGACGCATCCAGTGTCCTCTCTCTTTTTTTTCAGCTAAATTCTAAATTTAGCTACTGAATCAACTGAGGTAATGGCCAGATATGACCGAGAGATATGGAAGTCCTTAGGTGTTTCCGGTTTCATTGACAAGCCTTTGAAAAAAAAACATGTTAACAAATTTCACAAATTTAGCACTGTAGACATGTGAATCAAGTTAAGTATTTATATAGAGACTTAGATTATGGATTTTGCTGTAAGAATGAATAGGTTCATGGGTTCGATTGTCGAAAAAACATCACTTGTTTGTGTTTCAACATCTCGTCTAATTTACGTTTTTGATAGTAAACCAAAACCTCGTGACCAAATGTAAACATGTATGGTTGTCAATAGAAGACGGCAGTTATGCCCTCTCTGCAATTATTTTGTGTCAATGATGTTGTAATTAAAATATGTGGTCCAGAAAAAGATACATACTTCTTTAAGGAAAGAATTTGCTCCACAGGACCAAAATTTTTCCTTTTCAATTTAAACACTTATTGATAAGGGAGACAAAAATAATTTGGCTCCTTTGAATGTGTATCCTTTCTTTCTTTCTACTTAAACTGCGATCGGTCACATCTGACCATTACTCGCAGGTGTACATTACATACACACCAGGTTTGCAGAATGAAAGCCTACACAGTAATCATCGGCCCCCTGCCCATCGGGGCTTGGAGAAATAAATGGGCTGCATGATGATTCCATGCAGAGCTGAATCCGAAGGCACACAAGTACTGGTAAACCGCTTTAATAGAGGATCTAAGCCTGCCCAGGAAAAGCTGTGCAAGTCGGACCCTCCATGCTTATTTATAAACCCTTTTTGGTTTCTTTGGACGAAAGGGCTTGAGGTGTCATTTCATCTCAATGTCGGGTAAAAGTCCCACAAAATTGGAAGCAACATCTCCAAAATGACCTATATAGGATTCCAGGACATTTGCCCCCCAGGACATTTGCCCCCCAATGTATTAATCTAAAAATGGACATTTGCCCCCCAGTTGAAAATGTGACCCGGACATTTGCTCCCCAGAGTTTATTTTTGGTATGGACATCTGCCCCCCAGTGCTTATTTTACAGGTGGACATTTGCCCCCCACTGTTTATTTCAGAAAGGGACATTTGCCCCCCAGATAGACCAGGGCTAATACAAAGGAGGAAAAAATGTATTTATTGGTTAATTATCATCAGAAATACAAAATGTTAAGCAATAAATTACACCATCTATATAAATATGAATCCCATAATAACCTGCTGTTATGGACAACCCCTACCTTTGAAAGCAGTATGGATCCAGATCAGATGCCAAATATGATGGGGATCTATACTGTTTGTCATGCAATTTGTTAAGTTAACAAAAATATACCAAGAATGTGATGGTTAATAGTCAACAATTGGAGATGCTTTATTTATTCAGCAGGATAAGGGTTAAGCAAGTCAGCTACAGAACCATATATTGAACTTGTGCCTCACTGAGAGTCCAATGTCAGACACCTATACTCAAGTGGTTTTTAGACTGGATACACTGATGGATAATTCTTGGTCAAAACATTATCATGTAAATTATGTAGCTATATACAAGTCTGTAAAATGAATATCCTTGTAAGTTTTCAGAAAAAAATTAAGGCATACAAGGGTTTGCATTATTTTCTTGATTTCTGCTCAAAAACAAAGATTGTAGGAACATGTTAGAACTATCTAGAGGTGGTTCTAGCCAGGTTGGGGGGGGGGGGGGGGGGGGCAAATGTCCCTTTCTGAAATAAGCAGTGGGGGGCAAATGTCCACCTGTAAAATAAGCACTGGGGTGCAGATCTCCATACCAAAAATAAGCTCTGGGGGGCAAATGTCCAGGTCGCATTTTCAACTGGGGGGCAAATGTCCATTTTTAGATTGAGTCATTTGGGGGCAAACGTCCTGGGGGGCTAACGTCCGGAGACCCCTATATAGTGTTGACAGGGACGTTAAACTTCAAATCAAACAAAACAATGACATGAAAACAAGGGAGACAACTAAAACTTCAAATGATTCAGTTGTGGTAGCAGTTATTGTCCACCATACCTTTTTTCTAGACTACTTTTCAGCAACAAATATTGTCTGGAAATTGTATTATTTTGATACACGGTATGGGCACAAATTTGCTGTATACTCTACTGTGGAATATTTTTGAGCAATAACGTTCTCGCACATTGTAGCATAATAACTGATGAACCTATTTATGCAATTTTATTTGGCTATATTACCATGGAGAATATGTTTGAATGCAAATGGATTGAAGCACATAAAGAGAGGTATGTTTTTCCCAATAATTCCTGAATTTCTGAAAAAAGTCTAATAGAACATGTGAATAAGTTGGTATAAATTGTGGGCCAAGTAACTTTTTAAAAAACTTGACAGTTTTGCAAAATTCAATTAAACAAATTTTGAACACCACACCATTACCCCACCCACTTTTTGTACATTCGGTAAACCCTTAAGAGTATGGGAAATATGACAAACATGCAAAATTTTCTGTCATTTGACTGATCATTTAGATCTAGCATTTTTCAGATGAGAATTTTTGATAGTTCTTTTTTTTATTTCTAGTTCAAACATAGAATGTGGGTGCTCTTTAGAACCACCTCATTGGGGCAGTTATAAAAAGTACCCACTGTTTTTGAGTAAAGATAAAGAAAATAATGTATACCCCCATAAACCCATATGTTATCTATATAAAGTGGGGTTTAGAAGGGTGTTCATTACACAGACTTGTTAACCTGATGATTATCCAGCACTATTATAAGAATCTTATATGGGCGTGAGGGGTGGATGGAAAAATCCGTCCCGAGGGTCACTGTCCGGCATCACGAGGCTTGCCGAGTGATGCCGGACAGTGAACCCGAGGGACGGATTTTTCTATCCACCCCTCACACCCATATAGGATTCTTTTCTTGCATACCTTCTATTTCTATTGCGAATTTTTAATGCTGCTGTCACTTCGGTTGCCGACGTCCGCCATTTTGTGATGACACAACAGGAATGTTGAGTGACGTCACACATAACGCCGCCGCGCATGAGGTTGTAATCAACCAGAGCATTTATCAAACACGCGATTATATTCGATTTGGGGTCGGAACACCAGGGTCAGAACATACATTTCTATCCCAGGGTAAAATCAAGGATTTCCTTGTCTGGTGTGCAAGAAAAAAATATCCATCACAACCAAATAAGAAATGTGTCAAGGTCACTGAAATCCTATGTGCAAGGGAGATCCACCAAATGATGGTTTGTACGAAACTCTCCAGCGGATGGGAAGATACTCCAATGAAACCCTTTTCAAAAGCTTTCTTAAGTTCTGTAACGACCTTTAAGATCGGGTCAAGGTCACTCCAATCCATTCTGTAATAGATTCCCTGAAAATGATGCATTTGATTTTACCAAGTTTTAATAGAATTTATCCATTGAATGTGGCAATACTACAATGAAACCATTTTACTGCTAAAAGTTTGACAATCTTTGTATGTGACCATGAAAACTAGGTCAATATCGTAAGAATCAGCATTTCCCCTTTCCCGGCAATGTATTTGAACAAGTTTGGTAACAATCCATCCATAAGTCCTCAAGCTCTAGTCCTCCAAACAGGCTATGGGAAGGCTCATGCTAACAGTATTTGCACCAAAGTCAAAATGATTATCAACATTCCCTTCCATGGTGGAACATAATAAGTGTGTAATAATTCAGACTAGAATTTGACTAGCTAGACTGAAATTTAATATGGCCTACAATTTAATTATGCAGGTGGTCTGGAATTTTGTTATCCACACTGACATTTAAGGCCTGGAGACTGAATACTAGGATCCAGACTGGATATTAAGAATGGATTTGAATTTTTAGTGCAAATATCATTACTTTTAACACTTAACCCATTTTGTACTGGAATCCCTAAAACAGGTACCCTGGCAAACACCGCAGGCCCAGATAAGATGCCGCAGAATGTGTCGTCTGATCTGGGCCTACAGTTTGCAAAAAGTTCAGCTATTTTCCAAATAGATTTTGTTTAAAGATAATGCAACCTTTCACCCCTAAATTTTTAAATGGACTCCAGCTATACATAAGAAAGATTCCATTTGAAACAAAAAGGCTTAATGCACTTGAAAATGCTGTCTACTAGTCTCAAGTGGTGCTATAAAAGAGTGTTTTGGTCTTCTGTATTTAAGATTAAATTTCATTTATTTTAAAGGATTTCATTTATTTTACTTCAATTACACAAATTAAGAAAACTTAACCCTTATCTTGCTGAATTTCATTTAAGCCACACCTATTTCTGTCTGTCAACCAATCAAATTATTTGATGTAATTTATTGCTACAAATTCATAAACTGAATACCAAAAAGTACAGATCCTGATCAGATGGCTTCTTCAGAAGCCATCTGATCTGGATCAACACTGTTTGCAAAGATATGGGTTGTCGTGAACAGAAAGATAAGGGTTAATAAATGTTTGTCCTGCTGAAATAATTAATTTACCCATCCATTTTAGACTGCAAGCCAACCAAATTACTTAATGTAGTCATTCAAATTTGTAAACTTAATGACAGTGTAGATTGATCTCAATCTGAAGAAACCATCTGATGAGGATCTACACTGTTTTAACTCTTATCCTGCTGTTCAAGACAACCCTTTTCTTTGCAAACAGTGTAGATCCAGATCAGATGGCTTCTGAAGAAGCCATCTGATCAGGATCTACACTGTTTGACAATCAGTTTATGAATTTGTAGGAATAAATTACATCAAGTAATCTGATTGGTTCAAAGTCAGAAATGGGTGTGGCTAAACTGAATATTCAACAAGAGAAGGTTAAAAGGAAGGTGCAATCATGAGCATAAAGCTCTCTCAAAGGTGTGGTTGTTGATGTTGTTTTTTTTATTTTTTGGTGGAATTTGCTAGGGTACCCAGAGAAAACTTGCCAAATGCAAATCTGAGATTGAAACTGCAACGAGATTTGGCTACATTGAATATGGTGACATATTTCTGTCAGTTAACCCTCACGATGCTGAGTATTTTTGTATGCTATACTCCTCCTCAATTTTAAGCCATTTGTGCTGCATGCTTTCGATTTTCACCATGTATATGTATTCAGAAGCAGAATGGAAAACATTATGGATCCTGGTCAGCTGGCTTCTCGGAAGCCAGCTGATCTGAATCTATACTGTTTTCAAAAGAATGGATACATTAGAGTTCATCATGGATGTATATTAAGGATTCTGACATCATTAAACTTTTGTCTCATGGGATTTTAAGGGGAATGGGTACACCTTCAGGGGAGGCAACTCCTGCAAAAGTATTTTTGTCTCCCATGTCAATGGGGTCAACTCTTAAAGGAGCAAATTCTTTCCATTAAGAGTAGACCCCTTTTTCTGTGGAACAGAGCCTATAGAAAAGAGAACAGGAAGTCCCGAAAGTTGTCTCCCTTTGAAAAATGGCAAAAAAATCTGCCAGGTGTTCCCATTCCCCTTAAGAAACAAATAAAAACAGAAACAATGACTGCAAAATTTATTTTACAGATAACTATGACTATTCTGGAAATAATTGCCTGTCTTTTGTATTTGTATCAGTAACAATTTTACTTCATGATTTCATTACAATGTAATATACAAGACTATTTAGGTCATATCAGGCCGGTCCGGTCAGTTTACCTAAACACACTTTTCTTGGGTGAGGCTAACCAATTGGGTGAGGTTAGCCAGAAACTCACAACTATCCTTCTTGAATCAGCGAATGGGAGTAAATGACCATAGAAAATATGATGACCAATCTAAATGACAACTTGTTGCTGATCCAGCAGGTATCTAACCCACAGCCCCCTAATCACCAGTCAGACGTGCATCCAACGGAGCTACCAAGTCAACAAATCAGGGGCCGAGGTTATAAAAAAATTTCATGCTCAACTCAGCTGAGCATAAATTATAATGCTCATAAATCCTACTCATAAATTTTAAAATGCCAAAAATTAAATTTATAAGCAGGACAACTTTCATGCTCAAGTGAGCTGAACATGAATAAGGTTTTATAACCTTGGGGCCAGTTCTGTGATAACAACAAAATACAAGAGGGCCATAGTGGCCCTGGATCACTCACCTGATCCTTATTGTAGAATCAGACCAAAACTGTGGCCTCTAGTGTGTTCACAAAGTTTTCTATGATTTGACCGACAGACCTACTTTTTGACCCGACACGACCCACATTCGAATTTGACAACATATTGTCAAGCTGATCATTCTGAGCAAGTTTGATGATGATCAGATCAAAACTGTGGCCTCTGGTGTGTTCACAAGGTTTTTCAATGATTTGACCTACTGACCTATTTTTTGACCCAACATGACCCATATTAGAATATGAGATATTGTTGTGATCATGCTGAGCAAGATTGATGATGATTGGACTATACTGTGGCCTCTAGTGTGTTCAAGGATTTTTCTATGAGTTGACCTACTGACCTACTTGTTGACCCGACATGACCCAGATTCAGACTTGACCAAGATATTGTCAAGATGATCATTCTGAGCTAGTCTGATGATGATCAGATCAAAACTGTGGCCTCTAGTGTGTTCACAAGGTTTTTCTATGATTTCTATACTTTTTGACTCAACATGACCCTTACTCGAAATTAACGGAAATATTGTCAAACTGATCATTCTGAGCAAGTGTGATGATGATCGGACCAAAACTGTAGCCTCAAGTGTGCTCACAACGTTTTTCTATGATTTGACCTGCTGACCTACTTTGGCCTCTGGTGTGTTCACAAGATTTTTCTATGATTTGACCTACTTTCTGACCCAACATGACCCATATTCGAGTCTGACTGAAATATTGTCGAGATGATCATTCTGAGCAAGAAAGATAATGATGGACCAAAACTGTGGCCTCTAGTGTGTTTTTCTATGATTTTACCTACTGACCTACTTTTTGACCTGACATGACCCATATTCGAACTTGACTGAGATATTGTCAAGATGATCATTCTGAGCAAGTTTGATGATGATTGGACCAAAACTGTGGCTTCTAGTGTGTTCACAAGGTTTTTATTTGACCTACTGGCCTCCTTTTTGACCCGACATGACCCATTTTCGAACTTGGCCCAGATATTGTCATGATGATCATTCTGATCAAGATTGATGATGATGCCCAAAACTGTGGCCTCTAGTGTGTTCTCAAAAAAAGTTTATGAATATTTAGGATTTTTAAGGTAAAATATTTCAAGATCAATCTCCACAGAAGGAGTTTGCAGGGCTGATCACATTATCATACCACACAGAGTTTTTTGTGTTTTTTTCATGTCTTCAAAACTGACATTTTTTTCTGATGATAATTTTCAACATTTTTCTTTTTCCTGTCATTCTTACAAGTAAAACTAAGGAAAATCATGTAAACCCCACTTTTTCCAACAGGAAGTGGGATTTACAGGGGTACACACATTACTGAATTGTAAATGTGATAATTCAACCAAACAAGTGAGAATAATATCTATCAAGATAATCCCACTCTATAGAGAAACTGGGGTTTTCAAGCTAAACCAGTCCCATTGTATATAAAGATAATAAAATATATTTATTCTGCTTTAAATGTCATTTCTCAAAACTTATTAAAATCAAAATCAACCCATGTGTGTCCAAAATGTTTCTTGGTATTAAAATTTCAATGCCAAAATGTTCTGCTGTATAGAAACATTTCACATAACATGAAAATGTTCCAAGTCTATAGTTCATTGTACTGGTGGACTCTTCCATTCTTATATGTTGGACAAGTCCATTTGTCATTTAAGGGGTGCCGGATTTTTTTTTATTATTATTCTATTTTTGATGAGAAAGCCTCTTAGCAAACAGTGATTCTATTTACGATGGAAAAGTCTGTTAGCAAACAGTGTAGACCCAGATCAGACACTGCATTATGCAGTGTCTGATCTGAGTCTGCACTGTTTGCCTATTTCCCTCTGCCGCGGTTTCCAGGTCAGAATGAGTTAGAACAGAATGACAGAAACTCCAAGAATGGCCACCTGTCCATAAAACCAACATCCTTATAATAATTCATGGTCTCCAATCCAAACAATATACAGCTGCACTGAAAATATGAAGACCTGTGCATCACAACCACCTCCATGCAACAGTCATTTTTACACATTCTTGTGACCACCTCCATGCCACAGCCATTTTATTGATTCTTTTTAGTGATCACGGCCACACTACAGTCATTTTACACATTCATATAAGTGACCATGACAGGAAGGTAGCACTGCATCATTGCCTTCACAACATTTATTAGTTCAGTCATCAGTGTCTGTCACGTTGGTTTCACCATCGTATTTCTGAAAAGGAAAACAATAAATTCAGAAATCCAATAAATATCATATAATAGAAAAAATCTCATAATTCGGCATTTGTTTGTTTGTTTGTTTGATTTGAGGTTTAATGTCCCCATCAACAATGTAAAGGTCAATTTGGAGACATTGCTTCAAAATTTTGTGGAATTTTTACCCGACATTGAGATGAAATTACATCTCAAGTCCTGTCACCCAATTAAACCAAGAGGACTTATAAGCATAGATGGTCCGACTCAAACCGCTTTGCCTGGGCAGGCTTAGATCCTCTATGCAATTTACCAGTACTCGTGTGGTTGGATTAAGCTATGCATGGAAGCATCATGCAGCCCATCTATTTCTTCAAGCCCCGATGGGCGGGACATAATTTGGCATAAAATATTTTGTAGTGTGGATGAAGATGTGATTAATCGGTTATACTATGGCCCTGACTTATTTTACATAACAATTTTTGCTTCATTACACTGATGGATCCGTTTTCATCTTCAGTTGGGAGTTTTACAAGATCTGATCTGGATTTACAATGTTTGTAATTTTGTCTGTGAATTTAATAAATACATCACCAAGCTATTTGATTGGTTGATAGTCACAGTGGGTGTTGCAAAAGTTATTTATTCAGCAGGACAAGAGTTTTTAACCACTAAGCCATGGATACTCATATAGTCACATCCGCATTTGGCTTTATTTCACTTCATTGGAGCTTGTATTTTTTTTTTTAAAGAGTGATGTGTAGTGGTGACAAAATGACTAATAATATTTCATAATAATGTAGAAAGTTGCTTTTATTTCCTTTGGGATACTTTAGCACATTTTAGTATCTTTTGAAACTGGAGTTCGTTGAAGTGGAAAGCAGTTTTTGAAATGCCTTGGTCCAGTTGTTCAAAATAACCTAACTGTAAGTTAACATATAGTTAAAAGTCTGACCCCAGGGGCCAGTTGTTCAAAACTAACGACGTCGTTAGTTAACGTATCGTTAAAACTTCGATCATTAAATATGGCAAATATGCTGAAATTTTTGCTGAAAAAATGTGGGCAATTTTTGCGTCCGCAAAAGTTGCTCACATTTTTTCAGCAAAAATACCAAAATTTACGATATTGTACTTGCTAGAAGAGTTAACAATATGACCACTAACGACCTCGTTAAGCTAACGATGCTTTGAACAACTGGGCCCAGGTGTTCAAAGCATCTTTAACTTAATGAGCGTGTTAGTGGTCAAATTGTTAACTGTGCTTTTTCAGCAAAGATATTAGCATATTTGCCATATTAAATGATCAAAGTTTTAACAATACGTTAACTTACAACATCATTGGTTTTGAACAACTGGCCCCTGATTGTTATAAATTCATATAAATTAGAAGTTCTGCTTTAAAATTGTGAGTACATGTATCTACACACATTTGTACAGCAAAAATACCAGAGTATTAACTATTGTACTTGCTAGAACAGTTAACATTTTGACTCATCACATTAACAGGTCCGTGAACACCCACGTAAACCCTACAATATAGAGAAAACTGGAGTTTAAGGAGGTATACATAATTTTTCTTATTCCTGCTCCAAAACCTAGGTTGCGGGTACTCGTTAGAACCAATGAGACAGTTCTAACGCGCACCCGCAACCTAGGTTTGGAATATAGATAAGACAAGAATTCTGCAGAAGGCGGCGTCGAACCTGCTGGGGGCAAAAGTCATAGGAGCCACAATCAGAATGTTGATATTAATTAAGTAAATTTCATTCTTAGCAGTTTATAGTTGATGTAGAATGTGTCAAAGACACTGGACCAAAAAATATAGGCCATGGTAACCAGGTCAAGGTACATGCCAAATCAGTACATTGAGGAGAAGCACTATGCAAGGTTTGGTGGCTGTAGGCCATTTATTTTAGTACATATCTAACATTGACATAAAATGTGTTAAAGTCACTGGAGTGCATAATATAGGTTAAGATCACCAGGTCAAGGTACCCACAGAGTCAGTAAATGTAGAAGAACCACTATGCAAGATTTGGTGGTTGCAGGCCTTTTATTTGAGAAGATCTGGAACATTGACACAAATTGTGTCAAAGTCACTGGAGCATAAAATACAGGTCAAGGTCACCAGGTCTAGGTACCTGCAGAGTCAGTACATCCAGGAGCAGCAGTATGCAAGATTTGATGGTTGTATGCCTTTTATTTGCAGAGATCTGGAACTTTGACGTAAAAAATTGTCAAAGTCGCTGGAGCGTAAAATATAGGTCAAGGTCACTGGGACAAGGTACCTGCAGAGTCAGTACATCTAGGAGAAGCACTATGCAAGATTAGATGGTTGTGGGCCTTTTATTTGAGGAAATCTGTAACTTCGACTTAAAATGTGTCAAAGTCAGTGAAGCATAAAATATAGGTCAAGGTCACCATGTCAAGGTACCTGCAGAGTCAATACATCTAGGAGAATCACTATTCAAGATTTTATTGTTGTAGGCCTTTTATTTGACAAACGGACTTATCCAATATATAGCAATGGGAGTGTCCTCTAGTATACAATGGGTTAACCTGATGAATAGAAAGAACACTACGTATACACATAAGACATTGTGCGTTCTTCCATGGCTTTCAAATAAAACAAATTTTCTGATGATAGTTTCTTATTTTTGCATCAAACATAAATTGTGGGTGCTCGTTAGGACCACATCATCGAGGTCTACCAATATGAAAAAACGCCTATACAAATACATTGTACACTTTACCGCCGAAATAATGAGACTTTTAAGATAAATTGTAATATTTTTCTTATTTCTGCCCAAAATACAGATTTTCAGTACTTCTTAAAACTGCCTAATCGAGTCTGTTCAAACGAGTACCCACAATCTATATTTTGGAGCAGAAATAAGAAAAATAAGTTTTACCCCTGTAAACCCCAGTTTTACCATGTAAAAGTGAGGTTCAAGGGAATTTATATATATTTGAAGTAGAATTTACTAGGGTATTCATTCTACAATGTGATGGGGTGCTTGTTAGAACTAGAGAAAGCGACCTGTCGGTCACGTATACCCCCGGCCAGTGCCACCTCTGATATATCTTTAGAGCTTGTATGTAACATGAATGAAGAAGTCAAGAAGCTAGGAGAATCTATAATGTGCTTATAAAATCTAAACCAAACATAATCTTTCTAAATGGACCAAGGGAGTGAGAGCATCAAAGTTACTGAAGCGGTGGGGCCATCAATGTTACTGAAGCAGCAGGGTGGGGTATGCATCAATGAAATCTTTGAACTGGTATGCAACATTGATGCAAGTATCAATTGAATTTGTCTTAGAGTTTAGAACATCATGTAACAGGCATCTATAAACTTTGTCATAAAACTTTAACCAAATGTAAACTTGTTAAGTCCATGACCCTGAGGTCTAGGTCACTGTGGGTGGGGAAGCGACATGCATCTCGAAATCTTTGGAATGGAATGTAACATTGATGCAAGTATCAACTGAATTTGTCTTAGAGTTTAGAACATAAAGCCATCTATAAACTTTGTCATAAAACTTTAATCAAACGTAAAATTTCTAAGTCTGTGACCTTGACCCCAAGGTCATTGTGGGGGGTGGGACATGCATCAATGAAATCTTTAGACCAGTATGTAACTTCAGTGTAAGTATCAACTAAATCTATCAAAGGGTTCAGAAGATACAACCTCTTAGAAACTTTAACGCAAAACTTTAACCAAAATGTAAAATTTCTAAGTCTGTGACCTTGAACTCAAGGTCACTGTGGGGGGGAGGGACATGCATCAATGAAATCTTTAGAACAGTATGTAACTTCAGTGTAAGAATCAACTGAATCTATCAAAGGATTCAGAAGATACAATCTCTTAGAAACTTTAACGCAAAACTTTAACCAAAATGTTAACGGACGGACGGACGGACGGACGGACGGACGGACAGACAGACGGACGGACGGACGGAAACACGGATGGACAGACGAACGGCAGGACGAAAACTATATACCCCCATAGCATACTTCGTATGCCGGGGGTATAATCATCTCAATGAGTTGATTCTAACAAGCACCCACAACATCTGTTTCTTTGGACAAATGTTTCTTTGGAGAAATATGAAAAGTTATTAAGGGGAATGGGAACACCTGGCTGATTTTTCGGCCATTTTTCAAAGAGAGACAACTTTCGGGACTTCCTGTTCACCTTTCTATAAGCCCTGTCCCACGGAAAAAGGGGTCTACTATTAAAGGAAAGAATTTGCTCCTCTGGAGCAAATTCTTTTCTTTAAGAGTTGACCCATATTGACCTGGGTCACAAAAATACTTTTGCAGGAGTTGCCTCCCCTGAATGTGTTCCCATTCCCTTTAAGTATCTAGAAAACTGAGCATGTCACTTACGTGAATCCCTTATTCCCACTGAGAACTATATATGGTGTCTTCTCTTGTGTCTGTTTTTCTCGTAGTAGTGCCACAGTGTTGAGAGGTGTGTCTGTAGAACTCATACGCTTCATCAACTGTCAAGGAGAAAAGTAAAATCCATGGTTAAGATATAATTGAATGGTATTTTCAAATTATTTTTGCATGTTCAACTTAAATCAACTTGACTGATTGTGTTTGGATTAAACGACATGTGGGTTATTTTTTATTATCTCCAAGAGAAAAGGAGAATGAGATAGTAACAAGAGCACCGCATGCAGGTGCCAACGCTCGTCTGCAGTTTCTTTTAGAAAACCAAAGTTCTAAGTCAAACAAGAGCAATCAAATTGCAAGATGGAGTTATAAAACTTGTAGGAAATGTAGCTCTTGTGATGGTGAGTATGTGTATGAAGTTTCATGAATGTAGGCCAAATACTTTTGGAAATATGGTCAAGGTTAAGGTTTTCGGTTAAATTTTCGAAAAATAGGTCAAAGTTCAAAGGTCAAGGTCACAGATCAAAAAGTGTGGTATCACTGAAAAGGTCTTGTCCCAAGGAACATTCATGTGAAGTTTGAAGGCTCTGTTGTGAATAGTATTAAAATGAGAGCCAAAAATGTGTTTCAGAAAAAAATTGGAAAAGGGGAGATAATTCAGCCAAAATCAATAATGTTGTTATGGTCCTTGGTCAAAATGTAGCTCTTGTGATGATGAGTGTGTGTATGAAGTTTCATGAGGCTAGGTCTAATACTTTTTAAGTTATAGCCAAGGTTAAGTTTTTTTGGAACGACGACGCCAGACGACAAAGCAGACGCCGGAGTGATGACAATAGCTCGAAAGTTTTTTTTAAAAAAACAGACGAGCTAAAAAAGGAAAAAAAAGATGATAAAAGTGAAGAAAAGGAAGATATAAACTCATTCCCCCTCTACCCATAACCTGCTGCCAGGAGAGCAAGCCATGCCAAAATGTAAGCTATTCATGTCATAAAAATATATGATCTTCCCCCCCCCCCCCCCACACACACACACACACACACACACATCGGGACTTGGAGAAATAGACTGGGCTGCATGGTGCTTCCATGCAGAGCTGAAGTAGACCGAACTTGAGTACTGGTAAACCGCTTTATAGAAGGTCTAAGCCTGACTAGGAAAAGTGGTGGGAGTCAGACATCTTAAACCCTAGCAGTTGTTTTGGTTGGTAGAGCTTGAGATGTCATTTCAACTCCATTTCGGGTAAAAGTCCAACAAAATAGGAAGCAACTTCTCCGAAATGACCTCAATAGTGTTGACAGGGATGTAAAACCTCAACATGAACAAAAGTAATGACACATGATTACTGGTGTGTAACCATCCGTGACAACCCAATGTTTCATTTCACAAATTTCATATGGAATACCCTATCATAGTGGCAAAATAGAAGTGAAGGCTATGATCAGGAATCAATATAATTAACCCACACCTCCCATCAGAGACACCAAAGGGAAAGAAACACAAACATTAAATAACTAGACTCTAAAGGAAACATCTATAGCGGAAAGCCAAAAGGAAGTTACTTTCCCACAAAATGGCCAATTGGCAATCCAAAAGAAAAAGATATAAGTGGTACTCATAGACAAACCAAGCATTTGGGTTATCACTTAATATAATGAATAACTAAAATTCTCAAACTGAATGACAAACAGTGCAGATCCAGATCAGATGGCTTCTTCAGAAGCCATCTGATCAGGATCTACACTGTTTACAACTGTAGGGATTGTTGTGTTCAGCAGGACAAGGGATAACATGAATTAACATACATTATCTTCATCCATTTTCTTGGATCTTTTCTCTGTCTTCTTCTTGCCTGACCCTTTACCATGGAAACGATGAGACAGTTGCCTGAAAGCCTCTTTCTGATTGAGATTTCGACCCGAATCATCAACATACTCCAACTTAAATTCGGGCTTATACCCTTCTTTTTCTTTGAAGTCCATGAGCATGCCACTGTATCTGTCACGTTTCTTATATTTCTCATCCAGATCACTGCAAAAAGGAGGCAAAAATTTAAGAATGTTTTGGTCGAATGTGCATCCATAATAAAAGTGAAGGTAATGATCAGGAATTAATACAATTACCTCACACCTCCAATCCAAGACCTCAAAGGGAAAGATACACGAACACAAAATTAACTTCACTATAATAACAGGAGCTCCACAAGTGGGAAATTATACGCCCATAGTAAGTTAATATTTACTGGACTGAAACCTTGAAACTATAAGAACTGCTCCATATCATGGTTTTACTACATTTCAAGTTTCAGCTTGATTGGATCTAAATTGTAGGAGGAGTTAGCCGGAAATGAAAATGTCTACAGATATTTTCGAAGTGTTATACTTACATAAATATTAGGTGGACCATCCTCTCTAAACCATATGCACTGCTCCACATCATAGTCAAACTTAATACATGTATCAAGATTTAGCTAGATCGAATGTTACCTGGAGGGGAGGTTAGCCACAAACAAAATGTGTAGAGAAATTTTCAAAGGGGCATAACCCGATAAATTTTTGGTGGGCCGTAACCTCAAAACAATAAGCACTGCACCACATAATGGTCTATCTATATACGAAGTTTCAGATTCATCAGATATTAATTGTAGGAGAAGCTAGCCACAAACAAAATACTTACAGAAATCTGCAAAGGGGCATAACTTTATTTATACGGAAACAATATGCGCTGCTCCACATTGTGATCACACTATATATGTATATTTTCAGCTTGATATATATCAATTTTCAGCTTGATTAAATGTTTACTGTAGGAAGAGCTAGCTGTAAACAAAATATTCACATGAATTTTCAAAAGGGTCATAACTCTATAAATGTCTGGTGGACTGTAACCTTGAAATAATATGCGCTGCTCCACATCTTGGTCTAACTTTTTATCAAGTTTCAGCTTGATCGATTCTCAATTGCAGGCAAAATTGCTTAAAGAAACTTTCACAGGGGCATAACTTTGTTTTTATTTGTTGGACAATAACCTCAAAACCAGATCACTGACTACATCAGAAAGGGCCCCACAAAGAGCTTTCAAAGAGGTCTGGTACAAGTTTTCAGCAGAATGTAGGTCTTTTGTGAGAATTTTCATGAGAGAAATGGGTAATGGGAGAGACAAAATTTTTCAGCAGTGGCTTTAACAAATAATTACCTCCCATGTAAAGCCAACTTTATTAACAGGAATATAAATTATTCTGAGGTCAACTGTTTGTCAAATGACCAGAAGTTACCAATGACAGAGTTACAGTCGAATTTCAAAAACTAAAATACATTTGCAGCCTTGAAAATTTGTTGAAATATGGGTAGTCTGAACCACTGAAAATTAATCATAGCACCAAGCCATAAGTAGAAGTAAAACAACATAAATAAATCGCCACAGAAGAGCCGACTTGGAACGGTCAGTGGAAGATTTCCACTGGGGGGCTTAAAGGCATAATGGAGCTATCTTTTCAATCTTCTGCAGAATAAAGGAATGTTGTGTGAGTGTCTGACTTTTTAGGATTTTTATGGTAAGAGTTATTTATAGCTTCACTATTCTTGTCGCTTTGACATTGGAGAGTCATCCATAGAGGGCTATCTGTGTATCCATCTCCTCCCTTCTACTCTTACCTGCTGCAAGGGCAGCAGACCTTAGCATATCAGTTGGATGCCCAAGTGACGTAAGATACACAACACCTTCCCATAAGCCCTATTCATTGGGCGACAGGGCTTGAGATGTAATTTCATCTCAATGCCGGGTAAAAGTCCCACAAAACTGGAAGCAATGTCTCCAAAATAACCTTCACAGTGTTGACTGGGATGATAAACCTCAAATCAAACAAACAAACGACACCTTCCCCTCACCCAACCACCCCAGTTTAAGAGCTATGTAAATGTAACAAACATACTCATATCTTTTATCCTCTATGGAATAATTCTGTGCCTCCAACTCTTCCTTGTTCTTAATTCTTTTAAACTGTTTAATCTCTTCGTGTTCCAGGAATCCTTTATTCATAGCCACCTGCAGGGCACCACCTATTCCTGAACTGATCACAGGCTCTTCCTCCAATACTGCCTTTTCTTCACCCTGAATTACACATTTTGTTACATAACAGCATAGCTCAACATAAGTAAGTTACAAGCATAATTAACCCATTGTATACTAGTGAACTCTTCCATTGCTATATGTTGGACAAGTCGATTTGTCATTTAAGGCGTGGCAGGCCTATTTTTTTGGTTTTCATTTCATTTCTGATGGAAAATTCTATTAGCAAATAGTGGAGGCCCTGATCAGACGTCGCAGAATGCGCAGAAAGGGTCAAAGGCTTTTTTTTTTACTTTAGCTTTAGTTCTACAGCCTTTTCAAGATTGTTTCATTTATTTTGAGCCAATCATTAATCTGAGGTGGGCAAACACTAGGACTTGGGAGTCTCACATGTGACTCAAATGAGGCTCGAACCTATAGTGCTAAGAGGCCTAATTATTAAGAGACACTCCGAGACAGTGATCTTACCCACTAGGCCCTGGAGGCCTGTCATATTAATAACTAGAAAAAGTGTCCATAGGACACGGATGCCCCTGCCAAAATGCCATTCAGAAAAAGGGTTTATTTGCAATTGTAACAGGTATAGCATGAAGTGATTATTAAGGTAGAAATCATTTTCAAGAGCACAAGAGTATTCCTTGTTCATGGCACATCATCTCAATGCCATGCATGCACCTGTAAAGTTTCATAAATATATTCCATACAGTTTAGGAGTTATGGCCCAGACACTGTTTACTCTTGATGAAATAAGTCAAGGGCAGATAATTCAAAAACCAAAAAAGCAAGAGTTGTCTTCCTTGTTCATGACACATCGTCTCAATGCCATGCATGAGCCTGTAAAGTTTCGTAAATATATTCCATACGGTTTAGGAGTTATGGCCCAGACACGAAGTGGGACGGACGTACGAATGGGAAGGACAGGGATAACA
Organism: Lucinisca nassula; assembly: GCA_963580285.1. Lineage (NCBI taxonomy): Eukaryota > Metazoa > Mollusca > Bivalvia > Lucinida > Lucinidae > Lucinisca > Lucinisca nassula. The sequence goes on along the minus strand of OY757012.1, from coordinate 108,841,329 downwards.
CTTCGAATAGGCAGGGGCATAAATATGCCATATTTAATGATCAAAGTTTAAATGATATAAGCCAGTGCATGGCAAAACCAATAATAAGAGCGCAACCAACAAAGACTAAGATCAGCCTGAACATCCATGCAGTCTGATCAGATTCTTCATTGATCACCTGAGCCTTCTTCACCTTTCAGTATTTCCAAAGAGATGGATAAGAGAAAATTCTTGCCATACTTGGTAGGTGTGCAGAGTGATCTGAAACTTTGTTGGTAGCACAGATCTTAGGTTTTGTCTTGCTTTGGCACATATATTAACTAGCAACATTGTTAGTTTTGAATAACTGGACCCAAATGAGGAAATCCCCTAATTTTGACCAGGTTCTTCCTCTTATACTGCCATTTTCACCCTGAAATTCACAGATTTTTCTTTTTTGAGTAACTGATAGGGTTTGAAGTCAAAAAAGAACATTTATCAGTCCAATACAACAGGCTGTGTCAGTTGTTTCTTGCATACAAGATTCTGACATCTGGGATAATTTTGTTTTACCTACCTTGTCCTACATGTGTAGAATAATATACCCCCTTCAAATTCAGTGGGGTTATAGGGAATACTCCCAATCGCTGAACCATTAGCAATGAATCCATATATATAGCCATGTTTGGATTTGATTGGATCTGCAGCATTCAGTAATACAACTTAGCCTGATCAGATCCCAGCTCAGACAACATTATAAAGGTCATGTTCAGCAAATTTACTTAAATCACACATTTCCTGGGCAAGCTTATTCTAAAGCAGTTAACCAGTACAGCACAGATTTTTTGGACCAGATAACGACAATTGCCCCTCTTGATTCAGCGGAAGGGTGAATGATAGTACAAAATATTTCATGCTCAATCTCCAGAAAAGAATTTAGCTAGACCCCCATGTGATTATGATCTATACTACCAGATATTGTGTGACTGATTTGATTAAAACACCAGAAGACAAAAATGATCCACAAGGGTTGACCTGTCTTTAAACTAAAATTTTTTTCTGCGTCGATTTGTAATCCTGCTTGATCTATGACTGACATTGTTATCATAATAATAATTTTTCTTCATAAATCAACTTTCCTCAGTACTTTCAGTACTTTGATTCTATATAATCTATGCATTTTTGTTTGAATATGGTTGTTTAGCTAACACCGTTTCTGCTTTGGACCCCATTAATAATGTTGTAAAGAGGTTGTGGTATATTTACAAGAACGAACATGTAAAAAGTCAATGATAAAAGCGTCTAGTTCAGAAACTCAAGGGTAGAATGATTATTATAAACCTATTTGGGACCAGAAACCCCAAAACAGGTAACCTGACAAACAGTGCAGGCCCAGATCAGACACCGCAGAACGTGGCATCTGATCAGGGCCTCCACTGTTTGCTAAAAGTCCAGTCATTTTCCAAATAAATTTTGATGAAAGCACAACCTGACACCCCTAAATTTTGAAAAGGACTCCTGCTATATATAAGGAAGAATATTCCATTTCATACAAAAATGGTTAATATTTTACCTCTAAATTAACTGGAGTCTCATCAATCTCTACCCTGTTCCACCCAGTTGGCTCTTCCTCCTCTTCTCTCCGGCGACGCTGCTCTAACAATTCTTTCTCAAATTCCTGGGAAAATATATAAATATAGAACAATTTTCCATCATTAAGTACATTTTGAGCAATTTGATTGGTTGAAATAAAAGTTTTATATTTCGATAAATTCCGTGAGCAAGAATCTCAGATCTATTTCACACAGTGACAGGTTTTGTTTGTTTGATTTGAGGTTTAACATTCCCTTCAACACTGTATAGGTCATTTTGGAGACGTTGCTTCCAATTTTGTGGGACTTTTACCCGACACTGAGATGAAATGACATCTCAAGCCCTGTCACCCAATGAAACCAGCAGGGTTTATAAGCATGGACGGTCCGACTCACACCACTTTGCCTGGGAAGGCTTAGATCCTCTAAGAGGTGTACCAGTACTTGTGTGTAGTTGATTTCAGCTCTGCTTGGCAGCATCATGTAGCCCATCTATTTCTTCAAGCCCCGGTGGGTGGGGGCCGACTGTTATGATCCTAAGTATTGGGACAGACAGGCCTAAACAAACAGTGAAGACCCAAATAAGACTGCTCCTTCAGGAGCAGTCTGATCAGGGTCTACACTGTTTGTAATTCTGAAAGCAGTCATCATAGCACCTTTTAGACTCCTTGCTGGATCGTAAAACAAATTAAAATTTAGGAGAATTACTGTAAAACCTCAAGGTGTCTGTATTTTTAGAATGTTTACGGTACAATAAGATCTGTGTGACCAATGAAGACTGAGTTAGCCCCTCTTGTTGCTCTTGAAATAATGCAGAGGGTATTGAAGCTTCTTGCAAACTGCAAAGGCTCAGCAATCATAGCAACAGATATGGTTCGTATTTTGTGATAACTGAAGGGTAATTTTTGTCAATTCTCCAAAAACCTATGTTGCGGGTATTCATTAGAACCTCCTCGATGAGGCGGTTCTAATGAATACCCAAAACATAGGTTTATATGCAGAAATAAGGAAAACTATCCTTCAATTATCACAAAATATGTACCTTCTCTGTTGCTAAGAGCAATGCCGTGTATAATATTTTCATAGCAACACATAAGGTGGGTATCTGGTGAAAACTGAAGGATAATTTTTGTTTTGTCAATTCTCCATACATGTATTAACTTTTATTGTGGGTAGTCATTTGTACTGCCTCACCAAGGCAGTTCAAATGAATACCATACAAATCTATGTAGTGGGTATCATTTGAACCACCTCAATAAGGTGGTTAAAATGAAACACACAATGTACGGCCCCCGCCTATCGGGGCTTGAAGAAATTGATGGGCTGCATGATGCTTCCCTGCAGAGCTGAAACCTACTGCACATGAGCACTGGTAAACCGCTTAGAGAATCCAAGCCTGCCCATGCTTATAAACCTATTGTTTTCTTTGGGTGACAGGGCTTGAGATGTCATTTTATCTCAATGTTAGGTAAAAGTCCCACAAAATTGGAAGCAACGTCTCAAAAATGACCTATACAGTGTTGACGGTGACCTCAAACCTCAAATAAAACAAACAAAACGCACAATGCAGGATTTTATGGAGAACTGACAAAAACCATCCATCTAGTTTTATCAAATACCCAACTTATCAGTTACTAGCAGTATCAAAAGGTCAATTTTGAAAATCCCTTCAAATGAAAATTAGGTGAAATCTACCTGTGCTAAGCAAGTACCTGTCCTTAGCTTTCCCTCTGGTGCTTATAATTCCTGACAGGACAGCTAAAATTGCCAAATTGCTCTATTCAATGAGCATGTATACGAGCAATGTCATCAGAGAGGTGCAGTTTGTTTGTTTGTTTGGAGTTTAACAGCCCAAACAACACTAGTTAGTTCATGTCAAGCAAGCCAGTTTGCCAAGCCTATAAGAATTTTATATGGGTGTGAGGGGTGGATAGAAAAATCCATCCCAAGGGTCACTGTCCGGCATCACGAGGCTTGCCGAGTGATGCCGGACAGTGATGCCGGACAGTGATCCCGAGGGACGGATTTTTCTATCCACCCTTTACATCCATATTGGATTCTTTTTCTTGCATACCTTCCATTTCTTAGCGCGGAATTTCGATGCTGCAGTAACTTCGGTTACCAACGTCCGCCATATTGTGTTGACACTGCAGGAATGTAAAGTGACGTCACGGATCGTGCATGACGTCAACCTTAATGACGGCGCACACAAGGTCGTAATCAACCAGTGCATTTATCAAACACGCGATTATATTCGATTTGGGGTCGGAACACCAGGGTCAGAACACAGATTTCTATCCCAGGGTAAAATCGCGGATTTCCTTGTCTGGTGTGCAAGAAAAACATGTCCTGGACAGGCTTATACATAAGCTGTCAAGCATAGTGGGTACATTCTTTTGCAAGAAACTGCCAAGTGGCCTTCTTCAATCAACGGAAGGGAGAGATTAACCATAGGCAAGATATTTCTGATCAATATCCATGAAAGAATGTTGCCAACTCAGCAGGTATCAATCCCATGACTTGAGACATGCATCTGACTGAGCTACAGAGGCCAGAACATAAGTTCAGATCAGCCTGCGCATCTGTGCAATCTTGTAAGCACCTTTTTGTTCACAGCTTAAATAGTACAATGCCTCTAGAATCTGTATTTTACAATTTCTAAATTGTTGCATGTCTGCATAGCTGTGTAGGTCAGTTTGTGTTTTACAATGACACAAACCCCAAAGATTATGGCCAGTTGTTCAAAACTAATGATGTTGTTAGTTAACGTATTGTTAACCCTTATCTTGCTGAATATTCATTTAAGCCACACCCTTTTCTGTCTATCAACCAATCAAATTACTTGATGTAATTTATTGCTACAAATTCATAAACTGAATGCCAAACAGTGAAGATCCTGATCAGATGGCTTCTTCAGAAGCCATCTGATCTGGATCTACACTGTTTGCAAAAATAGGGGTTGTCGTGAACAGCAAGATAAAGGTTAAAACTTTGATCATTGAATGTGGCAAATATATTAATTTTTTTGCAGAATAAAATGTGAGCAGATTTTGCAAAAGCTGCTCACATTTTTTTTCAGCAAAAATACCTGAGTATTAGATATTGTACTTACTAGAACAGTTAACAATCTTACCACTATTGAGCTCTTAAGCTAAGGCTGTTTGAACAACTGGCCCCAGGGCCCAGATGTTCAAAGTATCATTAGCTAAACAGGCTCGTTAGCAGTCAAAATGTTGTTTTAGCTAGTACAATAACTGCTCACATTTTTTCCAGCAAAAATGTTAGCGTGTATACCAGATTTAACGTTCAAAGTTTCACTGATATGTTAACCTGCAAATCTTTAGTTTTGAACAACTGGGGCCAGTTTTTCAAAGCATTGTTAGCTTAACGAGCTCGTGAGGGGTCATATTGTTAATTGTTCTAATAAGTTTGATAATTTAAAATTTTGGTATTTTTGCTGAAAAGATGTGAGCTGCTCACGTTTTCAGCAAAAATATTAGCATATTTGCCATAATAAATGATTTAAGTTTTAACGATACATTAACTAACAACGTTTTTAGTTTTGAACAACTGGCCCCTGGTCTAGTGAAAGGGCTCATATAAAGTGTGTTTACTTACAGCAAGCTCATCTTTTTCTATTTCCTCCCTGTTTCCTGCCTGTCCATAAGTTGGTATATCTCCTAGAGCTCGGCAGAACTCGGACGTAGCGTTCAACACAATAGTCGCTCTTGATGGAGAACTTGGCTCTTTCTTTACTTTTGATTCTAATATAATCTTCTCTGCAATCTGTTAAAAAAAAGGAGACCTTGCCTTAACCTACTGTATACTGGTGGACTCTTCCACTGTTATAAATTGGACAACTCCATTTGTCATGTAAGGGGTGTCAGATCTATTTTTGGGGGGTGGGGGGTGGGGGCTTGTTTGTATTCTATGTTTGATGGAAAATCATGTTAGCAAACATTGTAGACTTATTTTATTCTTTTTTGTTTGTATTCTATGTTTGATGGAAAATCGTGTTAGCAAACAGTGTAGATCTGCGGGGTCTGATCTGGGTCTACACTGTTTTCCTATGACCCTGTTTTAAAGAGTTTCCAGGTAACCATGTGTGTAAACCCTTTCAACCCTGTGGACTGGTACAGATACATATACAAACAGTATGAGATATGAGCGGTCTCATCAGGATCTACCCTGCCTGCTATCCTCTTCCTGATTTCGTCTGAACTCTAAATTACAGGAATTCACTCAAAATGTCCAAAGTCAATGAGGGAAGATTGATTGTAAGGGAAAATTTAACTGTTTTGGGATATACGGAAATGGCAACCCTTCTGGCTCATTTTATGTTGTCTCCTGGAGAAAGGGAGAAAAGCAACAGATCTGACAAGATAGTGGAGGGGATGAGAGAGATGGCAATGAGGCAGTTCTAACGAGTACCCAAAATCTATATTTTGAGCAGAAATAAGAAAAATATCACAATTTTTCATCAAAAAATTTTCGTTTTTTCGGCGGTAAAGTTAACAAGGTATTTGTATAGGCATGTTTTCCTGATGTGCTATAATAGGCTTAATGATAAGATCCTGTGTTTTCGCCCGAGCCATCGGGGCTTGAAGAAATGGATCGGCTGCATGATGCTTCCACGCAGAGCTGAAACCGACCGCACACGAGTACTGGGAAACCGCTTAAAGAATCTAAGCCTGTCAAGGCAAAGAGGTGCGAGTCGGACCGTCCATGCTTATAAACCCTATAGGTTTTGTTGGGCGACAGGGCTTGAGATGTCATTTCATCTCAATTGGTTAAAGTCCCACAAAATTGAAAGCCACGTCTCCAAAATGCCCTAAACAGTGTTGATGGGGATGTTAAACCTAAAATCATACAAACAAAATAAAAGATCCTGTGTTTACAGGGGTATTACTCATCTTTCTATGTGTTGGGAAGAGGTAAAAGAATAGTCAAAATGATCTGCTGAGTTGAACATAGTTTTGTACTATTAACCCATAAAATGCCAATCACGTCTGCTTTGCCGTCTGCCGGTCACCTTCGAAGTAGTTTTTTTGCAAACAGTGTGGACCCAAATCAGACTGCTCCTTTAGGAGCAGTCTGATCTGGGTCCACACTATTTGCCTGTATGCAATAATATTTTTTTAAAATTTTGGAAAAAAAATACAGCAGACGACATAAGCAGACAATATTTTCAGATGTATCTTGGCATCTTCAGGGTTAACCAACTTTCATACTTTAATGTTGTGAGAACTTGTGGCCCAACCCCATTGCACTGTTTATATGCAATAAAATATGATTAAACTAAACTTAAACTTCATACCAGGCCAATAATAAAAGGCAAGAATTTCAAACTCACCTTATCTGGGTCTTTTCTTTCTTTCTTCTGTTTGACTTTCCGAGCTTTAGTGAGAGCAGAATGTAACTCAAGTTCAGCATCATCCTCAACAACAACTCCTGTCAAATCTTCATCTATATCAACTAGAAGACAAAATACAGTAGTTGCACTTCCTTGACCTAGTTGTTCTACCACCCCTGCCCATCTGGGCTTGAAGAAATAGATGGGCTGCATCAGGGCTCGAGAAACTGAAGAATCCAAATCGGTCCAGCCAGATTTCGCCAAAAAATACAGAAATTGCCTATCGTTTTCGGTAATTTCCGTAAACATCTTTGGTGATTTGCAATTTCAAAACGTGTCATTAGCGTAACGAATGGCATATCAATATTGCTCTTACACTTGTCAACGAATATGAGCACCAGTATCTCGATTATAAACAGCCATCATTGCTCACATCGTTCAGATTTCATCTACTTTCATTTTCTACGCCAGATTTCATCTACTTTCATTTTCCCAATGTCCAGGTCACTCAGTACAGAGAAACAACCAGCGTGGTGCAGTAAAAGATCAGTTCGATGGTCATTATATTTTCTTTCCTTTTAAAAACCTTTAAAATATTTCTCTTATTTCACGCATCTTTATTTTGCCCAAATTTCTTTGTTTACAAATGGCAACCAATATTGCAGCCACGTGGTCGGAAAATGACGTCATATGGTTTCCGTTTACACAATACACATTAATGCAGTCAAGGACGTAACACACACACCTGTTTTATGTCATTGATTTTTATAGAGCGTATTTCTAAAAATATCTTTCTGAACGGGTTAAAAAATCGAAAAACATATCTTTACTCTCGAACCAAAACATGGCCGAATGAGAGTCAATGAAAATCTTACATGGTCGAACCGAGTTCTACAGAATATAAATATTGTGAAATAAGAATATAAATACATATTTCACGATTACACAAGCCTGAAACAAATCGCTTTGTCTACAAATGGCGAACGATATTGAAGCCACGTGATCTGAAAATGACGTCATGCGGTTTCATTTTAATTCATTCAAGGGCGTAAAACACACATGGTTTATGTTACTGGTTTCAATGGAGAGTATTTCTAAAATAAAAATATTGTTTAAAATGGGTGAAAAAAATGTATTTTTCTCTCAAGGCTTAACACGCAATGTGCAGACATGACAGGTGTCTATTGAAAATTGCGCCCTGTGAAAAAAAAACAATTTTATATTCAAATACCTGTTCTATAGTAAGCCATAAACTAATGACTTGTGTAAACAAACTAGCGTATGTCCTGCATTGATTGACCTAATTTTCTCACCCTGCCAGCTTGCAGATAACGCCTGAGGCCAGTGTTCACGGTTTAATAATTTTGACACACAGGTCAAATTTCGCTGCGATATAAGATCAAAGAACCCGACATGGACAAACGCTGTACCTTGGGTGCGATTTGTGCCTTCCTCCGATTAAGAGTTCAGTATATTCCCATTGGTCAGCTGACACCTGTCGAATTGACAAGTGCCAGCACATTGGAGGCCCTGGGAAGAGCAGTTCATAAACTAATCCCATTTAGCGAGATGGGGGTAGCCCCTATGTGCTTTTAGCGCCCGGTTACCTTACAAAATCTATCAAGTCAAGGACTTGTCCAATTTTCACCCAGTTAGATAATGAACCGGTCTAACATCTTGTGCTGTAGGCGTTTTTTTGTATACATGCTTGGATTATCAGTGGCAAACGGTCAACTTGTTTTTACAACAGAATGATTTAGTGAAAATTTTCGAACCGATTTTTTAAAAATGTTATTGAATTATGGATCAATATTTTTAACCTTCTTCTGAAGTCAAAATCGGTTTAGGAAGCCAAAATCGGTCCGGAACCGGAAAACCGGCATTTTCTCGAGCCCTGGGCTGCATGATGCTGCCATGCAGAGCTGAATCCAACTGCACACGAGTACTGGTAAACCGCTTAGAGGATCGTAGCCTGCCCGGGCCAAGCAGTGCGAGTCGCACCGTCCAAGCTTATAAACCCTATTGGTTTCATTGGGCGTCAGGGCTTGATATGTCATTTCATCTCATTGTTGGGTAAAAGTCCCACAAAATTAGAAGCTATGTCTCCAAAATGACCTATACAGTGTTGATGGGGACATTAAACCTCAAATCAAACAAAAATAAACTAGTTGTTCTAAACTAACGAAGGCGAAAGTTAACCCTTTATGTACCAAATGGAATCATTCTCCTAATACTTACCAGGAGTCCATTCCAAAATTAAGGGGTGTCAGGTTGTGTTCTCTTCAAAATTTATTTGGAAAATGGCTTAACTTTTCGCAAACAGCGTAGGCCCTAAACTCCGTTCAGAAAATCTGAATCATCGATTTTTTCGTTTCTTCCTTTAAATACTCATTTTAGCCCATACATCTCTGTGGGAAAGTTTTAGACCTGACCCTCCGCCGACTTCTCCAACAGGTCATATGCCTCTGCGACAGTCAGGGAAGGCTGTGATTATTTGGAGAAAATTGCAAAACAAAGAAATGAGACCACAGACTAAGTCCATTTGACGATGATTGTCAGGTAAAATAATAAATATTCAAATCCATGTGATGCACTTTATAAATAGATATGCAGTTACGACACACCTTACATTCGAATGGCTAGATAGAGGCTCACTAGGAACTTGGAGCCACTAGCGTAATGTGCTGTAAAGTGAGTGAGTGAGTTTTAGTTTTACGTCCCACCAACAACTAAGGTCATACGGAGACGGGACCTCGGTTTAAAGACTCATCCGAAAGTCTGGAGAAGTCCGGGATCGATCCTGCGATCCCTGGTTTACAAGGCGAGTAGCGTAACCACTGCACCACGGAGGCTTCTAATAATGTGCTGTAAACAGTGGTCAAAAAGAAATATACCGATATCGGATGTGGTGTCACAGCTAATGATTTTCCATGAAGTGATCGTGCAAACAAAACATATACGCCCTTGTAATTTACAAGAGCTGTAGCCACTTCTATATATGGTTTAAAAGGGTGTGTCGAACCTGTCAGAAAGTCTTAGTCTGTGGAAGAAAATTTAGATTTTGCACTTTTCTCCAAATAATCACAGACTTTCCTGGCTATCGCAGAGGCATACAAATTGCTGGAGAAATCGGCGGAGGGTGAGGTCTAAAACTTTCCCATAGTGATGTATGGGCTAAAATGAGTATCAAACGCGAGAATCGAAAAAATCGATGATTCAGATTTTCTGAACGGAGTTTAATCAGCAGCACATTTTGTGTGTCCGATCTGGGCCTGCAATGTTTGCCAGGGTACCTTTTTGGGGTTTCTGGTACAAAATGGATTAATACTCCATTAAAAACTTTGATCAAATATGGCAAATTACAATGTACACCTCCAGCTCCTGGATATAACACAATTTAAAGCTGGATCCCTACAGAATTTATAAATGAGGCGGTTCAAACTAGCACTCACAACCTTTTTTTTTTAGCATAAATAGTGAAAAATATCACACATTTTCTTCTGAATTTTTTTTGGGGAATATATGAAAGAATGCACATTGTCATACGACTGTGTTATTTTAATTGATCAGTGTACTGCTGTAATGCAAAACATACTGCGGACTGTTCCGAGTCTTTGGTAGCATATCATATCCAAAGATACATTTTCACTCTATGCCACTCACCTTAAAAATCCAAAATATTCGAACTCCTCGAGAAATTTCTGTGATTCTCCTAAAATTTTAACAAATTTGTTTTATGATCCAGCAAGGAGGCTAAAAAGTGCAGACAGAATGGCAAACAGTGTAGACCCTGACCAGACTGCTCATTCAGGGGAAGTCTGATCTGGGTCTTAACTGTTTGTGGCAAACAGTGTAGACCCTGATCAGACTGAGTCTGAACTGTTTGCTTAGGCCTGTCTGACTGAAATACTGAGGATCATTATGGTATATGAAATTGCTACACTTGTAAGATCATATGCATCACCTACCATCAAATGGGCCTCTGTGGCCTAGTGGATAAGAGCGCTGACTCTTAACCATTAGGTCTCTCACCGCTGTGGGTTCGAGCCTCGCTCAGGTCACATGTGAGATGCCAAGTTCTGCAATGGAAGGTCAGGTGGTTTTTCTCTGGTAACTCAGGTTTTCGCCCACATCTGATTCACTATCTGCTCAATACGAGTGAAATAATCTTGAAAGGGCCGTAAAGCCAAAACCCAAAAAACATAAAAAAAATCACCTACCCTCGTCCTCCTCATCTGAGTCAACTTCCATATCACTCTCCGAAGGGTCCGGGGACTGTGGAGGAGGTAGTTCTGATGGGGGTGGTGGTGGAGGTGGTGGGGGCTGGGGCACAAGGTCCAGACCTGGGATACCAACAGAGACTTCAGTGGGGTCTGCGTAGCCCCCTTCACCATCTTCCTCTACAGGTGCTCTCCCTCGGCCACGAGATCTGAATAAACAATGTCAAACTTAAAAGAAGGCATTTAACAAGATTATGCAAACGTCATGTGAACAAGTCCGTGCAAAGAACATGCCTTCAAACATAAAACACGAGTTTACAGGGGTAAACATTATTTTTCTTACTTCTGCTCCAAGACATAGGTTGTGGGTACTTGGTTAGAACCACCTCAATGAGGTGGTTCTAACAAGCACCCACAACCCATGTTAGGAGTAAAAATATAAAAAAAAAATATCACATTTTTTAACAGAAAAAAATACCATCTTGAGGGTATGAAAGAATGCACTTTATCCCGTAGATGTATTATTGTAATGAATACAGTTGAACTTCAACTGCTCTAACACCTCTGGAACCACCGGCCCCGATAGCTCAGTTGGTAGAGTGTCCACTTGGGGAATGGGAGGTCACAGGTTCGATCCCGGGTGGCGACATACCAAAGTCGTTAAAAATGGTACTAGCTGCTCCTCGCTTGGCACTCAGATTTACGGGGTAGAGCTAGGACTGGTCAACCCAGTGTCAGGATAATGTGACTGGGTGTGGTATCATGTAATGTGTCTGGGACATGATACTTCAGTGAGGCAGCACTATAAAAGTGAGCATATAAGCTCCCTGTAGCAACCAGACACCGTCGTGATATGACTGAAAAATTGTTGAAAGCGACGTTAAACCCGAATTCACACACACACACACACACACACACACACCTTTGGAACCATGAAAATCTGTTTCTGACAGCGGAAGGTGGAACCACTGAGGGTTAATAATAGCATCAAGCCAGAAGACATAAATCGGACATCTTTCAGATTTTCTTTAAAATACTGAGGCAATTCTAATGAGTACACACCACATACATTTTTAAGATAAAAAAGGTCCTGGAAAGTTCCTCCTCAAGTATCCAAAATATCTGCATTTATGAGAAATGTTTCATAGAAACTCAAGAATGAGCTGAAAACAACAGTGGTAAACAGACCAGCAGTGTTCACTGTATGAAGAAATAATAAAAAATATTGTCATTATGTGAATACAGTAAAATACCAATATTTACATGTAATTTCCACAAATGCAAAGATATGTATTTATGCATACGCACACTACCGTATTGTGCTTAAAAATTGGGACAGAAAAAAATAATTACTTTTTGAGCTGTCCCAATATTTAGGTCGATGAAAAATAATTATATTTTTAGGTGTCCCAAAACTTTGGTTGGGGTCGAAGGTGTAGTCGCAATGCGCCGCAAAAGCCAAAAAGTATTGGCGCATATCGACAAGAGAAAACATCTAACTGATCTGAGCTTTGGACCTTATCAAGTTATGACGCCAAAAAAAAAAATTGTCTACAACTGTCAGTCTTTTTGAGTAAAACTAGACCAGTAAGAAAATCGCAATAATTACTGCACTGTCAATTCAGAAACAAACCATCTGTGTATTTATTATGGTTCAAGTATGACACTATTGTTAATCTCTGTCATATAATTGCCACCCTGCGGTGCGTGTCGATAAGGTGTGAAAATATGGTCAAGTTATGTCTCTAATTGGCGTTTATCCTCCAATCATAAAATTTAATCCACAATCAATGTTAAAATGATTTAATTGCTCCTCAGACAATTAGCTACATCTAAAGGAAGATATTTTCATAATAAAAACAAACTTTTCTGCGATCTCATGAATGGTTATGTTTTGGCGACAAATAGCAGATGCTGGGCTGGAAAAGTTGAACGCTGTTGTTGGTTATTGGCACGGAGCTTCTGGGGATAATTCGGGGGGCTGTGCAAAGCGCTGGTTTTCTATCCACCTCTATTCACAACCATTTAGCTATCGAGAAAAGATTTTTTACCGGTACCGATTTATATCAATTCAAAAATCACCGATCGGCTTTTTCCGTATGTATGGTCTTCGCGGGGCATGGCCGGAAAAAAGCCTGCAGTCCATGACCTCGCAGAAAACAACAAACAATCTATCAAACAAACAAATAAGCAAGCATGCAAAATGGAGAATTTTGAAATGAAGATAAAAAAAGTTTCATGATTTTTCCGGTTCGTCAGAAGAAAACAGGATTGAGAAGTGCACCTTGCATTAGCCCTGAAGTTATCGGCCGAGGACGTAGTTTTATATATTAATTGTTCGGCGTTTTTTTTTTTTATTATTATTATTATTATCCTCTTTTCTTTTAAAAAATATTATTTATGGCGAAAAAAAGATACACAGAACAAAAAATATAATAAAAATAAGCAAATTTGCAAGTGACTGCCACATGTCTGGTCACGTGGCGGTCACATGATATGGATTTAAAAAATGGCGGCCACGGATCGGTAAAATCGTTGCCAGATTTATGTTCAGACACAAATAAATTGATTAGGTGATCAGAAATGCTAATGCTTGTAATTCTTTAATTTCGGTGTATATTGATGAATAATTCTTTTAATGGATAAAATCGGCTCTGAATATCTTCATTTCATCACGGTAAGATTTGGCAAGCAAAGGACAAGCTGAAAAATAAAAATCGTAATATGCGGCATTTTTCTTATTACGTTTTCGTAAAAATAAACCTGTCCCAATTCTTTGGAAAGAAAAATTACATAATTTTCTTGTGATTTTTAGTATGTCCCAAATCTTTGGACTGTCAAAAATAATTATTTTCAAGATTTTCAACCGTGTCCCAAAACTTTGGGTGTCCCAATCTTTAAGCACAATACGGTACTAAATGTATGATGCAATAACATGTCTCAGTGTGTGTTTACACTGCAGCAGTGCTCCAGCACGAAAAGTAGGTCACAACTGCATTTTATTTTTATGCTGGAATAGTACAGGATATAATGGCATATGTATGTGTATATGCGTGGTCAGTGGACTATGCATTCCATTTAACATTGCAGGCTTGCGCAAACATATGAAAAGTGGGTAAAGTTCACAGTTCTCTTTTGCTGGAATAGTGTAGAAAGAAAGGACACATGCATGTGTATATTATTTGGTCAGGGGATGTGTGTTCTATGTCAGTTATCTCCCATTTCGATGAATACATGTAAATTTATCTTAGGGAAGATGGATACATCTTGTACATTTTTTACCATTTTCCACTTTTATAATGAAAACAATTTTCCAGACGTCCTGTTCACTTAAGAAATTAAGACCTCCAAAAAAGGGGCTTACTCTTAAAGGAAAGAATTTGCTCCTGAGGAGCAAATTCTTTCCTTTAAGAGAAGACCTCTTTTGATTTTGTTTGTTTGATTGAAGGCTTAATGTCCCCGTCATTTTGGAGACATTGCTTCCAATTTTGTGGCTGTCATGACATCTCAAGCCCTGTCACATAACAAGACCAATTGGGTTTGTAAGCATGGACGGTACAACTCGCACCGCTTTGCCTGGGCAGAATTAGAACCTCAAGATGTGGTTGCTTTCAGCTCTGCGTGGAAGCATCATGCAGCCCATCTATTTCTTCAAGCCCTGATGGGCGAGGGTGGTAGACCTCTTTTGATAAGAGAAACAAAAAATAGCTTTCAAAAAAATAAAGTCTGTCCCTTTCCATAAACAAATATAGGCCTTAAATTCCAAAAATGGGACATCGACAAATCTTAACAACCCTCACCAGATGTTTGCTAAAAGTAAAAGTACGGATTTTGGTGTAAAACTTACAGCAAATAACCTTAACCTGGTACCCCTTATATTGTAGGCAGACCTGTCCTAAGCAAGTCTGTAGACGTAAGCTTCTATTTGTCATCAACCCTATTGGTACCAAACGGAATCTTCCTTCTTATATATAGCATGAGTCCATTTCAAAATTTATGGATGCCAGGTTGTGTTTTCTTCAAAATTTATAATGAAAATGGCTGAACTTTTTGCAAACAGTGTAGGCCCTGATCAGATGCCGCGTTCTGCGGCATCTGATCTGGGCCTGCACTGTTTGCCAAATACCCGTTTTGGGGTTTCTGGTACTAAATGGGTTAAAGTGTCAACTTGAAACAAACCTCGATCCAAAGTCGTCATCGTTAGTACTTCCGTTCTGTGGGAGGAGATCATCAGCTTTCAGTGTCTTCTTAGCACGGATCTTTCTCACTTTCCGTTTCACCTTCTTGAATTTCGCAGCCTGTTATGACAAAAATATCATTGTTGCATTGATTGGTTAGCTTTGATTTATAGTTTTAATGGTCCAGTCAACAATATTCAGGTCATGTTGGGCTGGTCAGTTAACTTTACCACATTTTCCTGGGCAGGCTTATTTCTAAGTGCTTAATCAGTACAGTACCGGTAGACTTTTTTTTCACCAGTAACTGACACAACCCTTCTTGAATCAGCACAAGGGAGAGAAAAACCACCTGAACCTCCATGGCAGAACTCTGTGCCTTAAAAGGGAGAGAATGACAGCAAATAATATTTCCATGAAAGGATGTTGCCAACAGCCACATTTCAACATTAACATTGAGTCATGTGATGTGACATGATCGATAAATGATGTCAAAATCAAGAGATATGAAAAATAATGTATATTCTTGCACACAAGACAAGGAAATCCGTGGTTTTACCCTGGGATAGAAATTTATGTTCTGACCCTGGTGTTCCGACCCAAAATCGAAAATAATCGCGTGTTTGATAAATGCACTGGTTGATTACGACCTCATATGCACCGTCATTAAGGTTGACGTCACAGCACGTTACGTGACATCACTAAACATTCCTGCAGTGTCAACACAATATGGCAGACGTTGGTCACCAAAAAGACTGCAGCATTAAAAATCCGTGCTAAGAAATGGAAGGTATGCAAGAAAAAGAATCCTAGGCAAGCCCCGTGATGCCGGACAGTGACCCTCGGGACGGATTTTTCCATCCACCCCTCACTACCATATAAGATTCTTATATTCCCAGTCATACTATAACACATTATAAGAATCTTATATGGGTGTGAGGGGTGGATGGAAAAAACATAAATTTCTATCCCAGGGTAAAATCACGGATTTCCTTGTCTGGTGTGCAAGAAGGCATATTATTTCACATTTCCAAACTGGCTACTTTTCTGAAGAAAATCTGTGATATTTTTCTTATTTACACTGCAAACATAGGCTGTGGGTGCTCGTTAGAACTGCCTCATTGAGTGCCCACATCCTATGTCTTGGAGAAGAAATGAGAAAAATAATGTATACCCTGTAAATCCAAGTTTTCTCTATATAAAGTTGGGTTTTCTTTTTTTCATCTATTACTGCTACTCGCTCACATCTGAGCATTACAAGCAGGATTTCCTAGGTAGAAACCAGTAGTTTTTTTATCAGTGGGTTGTTCATTTCAAGGACTTGTTCATAAGGTGAAACCCCAGTTTTACTATATAAATGTGGAGTTGTAGAGGGTCAAAATTATATGAGGTTGTGGAGTTTTGTTTTTGTTTGATTTGAGGTTTAACGTCCCCGTCAACACTGTAAAGGTCATTTTGGAGACGTTGCTTCCAATTTTGTGGGACTTTTACCCGACACTGAGATGAAATGACATCTCAAGCCCTGTCACCCAATGAAAAGAGGTTGTGGAGTACTTACCACTTCTTCTGCTGTAAAGTATTCTGTTGCCAGGGTAACATTTGTGGCTAATGTTTGCTGAAAAAGAAAATGATCATGTTTCTAAGTCTTTCACCTTGAGGTCATGAATAAAACTTCGGAAATAAACCTATCAGGATACCAAATCTAAACCAAATTTATTGCATACAGGCTGGAAAATATGAGGACGCAAAAACCTTAACCATAAACCCACCATTTGTTTTACTTCAACTCTTTACCAAATTTTCGAGGGTCTCCCCTCTTCATGTTGGTTATTATTATTCCCTTATGGAAAAAATCTACACTTAATTATAAAACTTTAACATAGAATTTTTAAGCCTGTGAGTTTGTGTATTGTTAAAGAAAATTTTGGCTTTGGACATATCTACCTTTCATCATACCAAATACATCAAAAGGTTTGGAAAATATGAGCTCTAAAAGAAATTTAACAAAAATGTAGATGCTTGTGTAATGCAATGCAACTCCCTGGGCTACTTTGGCCAGGCAAGATAAAAAGTAATCAATTTGTTTGTTCGTTCATTTAGGTTAAGGCTTTTTATGTCTGCCATGGTCAAGCGGACAGAACTCCATAACTTCACAACAAAAGTAATCAAAGGGTATTAGGCCAAAAAAAATATGGCCTCTGAAAAATAATATGGCCTCTGAATCAACTGTGGTGTCATCCAATCATATTCTTTTCATCCCCTCAAGTAAGTGATGCAAGATGTTGACTGTACCAAGGTCAGACAAACAGACAATGCTTTATGTTATTTTCCTGCTTCAAGGGGGAAATACACTGAGTGGCAAAAGGAAATATACAGGTTACCGAATGCCGATTTGCGTCCCAAAGTCTCCTTCTCTACATATATATGTGGCATCATAAATAAGAACAACCACTTCTGCATAATTTGCAGCATTTTCCGTTAAAATTAACCAAAGGATAATGAAATTGCGTTGCTTGAAATGGACAGGGGGTCTGATTCAATATTTTGTCTTGAGTAGTTTCCTTTTAAACATGTGTTTCGAATACCGTAATGATCCGGCTATAAGACGGGGTTTTTTACCGCCAGAATACCCCCTAATTTTTACACCCGTCTTATAACCGAGATCTCAGGCATCCTTGAAATTTTCCGCAAAGAACGGAGGAAAATCACGTGCGGTAAGTACATGTGTATACCTGTTGCGTAACTATGGGTCTGTGAAGTGATGAGCGGGATTCCAAATAAATAATTATAACATCGGTAAAAGAAACCAAAAGATCCGGAAGAACAGTTATAATTCAAGCCTAAAGGGTTTTATCATAATTGGATTAAATCCCATGCGTTTTCAATGGATACATTCCCCGGAAGGTGCCCCGGAACATAATAAGCATGTGCGAATTTCCATTGGTTTATGATAATGAGTTCATAAATATTAAGGGGGCAAAAGTTTCACTCCATTTGCATAAGAAAATAAGTTGATGATGCCTTACGTTTTTTTTACTATTGTTATTATATTTTTCCATAAATGTCCAATGCAGCAAAACAGATCTCCGGTCAAACATTATGGATGCACAGGCTATTCTGTCTCTTCCTATATCACTCTTGATTAGCAATAACCTTTTTTTTTTAATCTCTTACGTAAACACACCAATTATCCAATAACCCCTGCAGAGTTAATCACCTTATTAACTGTCTGATAATGTTTACGCGCGTCAGCAGTTCAACACAGGTGTAAATCTTCTGACTGTCAACCAAATGGCTATTTTACTGTGGTAAATACTAGACTGGTCGGGCAGCGAAATATTTTTAAAGGAAAAGTGTCTTGTCAGGAGATTGGGGCCATCGGGTGGAAGACCGGGAGATAGGGTTCGATATCCTGTTGTCCAGATGGAATCGGGAGATATCAAATGTATGCCGACGCACATGTATTAAACTGTAGAAAATGCCAGTTACGCGTAGTAGCTTCCCTTAGTTACTGTCAATCATTTTACTTTCCTTCCTTCATTGGTTTATGATAATGAGTTCATGAATATGAATGAGGCGAAAGTTGTGAGGTTAATAAACTCAAATTTCAGACACAAAAAATAAGTGATTACAGTTTCTAGGTAAGAAAATTTATTCAGGGACTTGCTAGGTACCTAAAACTATCTGTTTATCATTGAAGTGGGTCTAATATAAATTTTATTTTGGTAAAGTCGTCGTTGTCATTAGATTTCGCGACCGCAAAACACCGAGCGAAATTGATCAAACAGTGTCTCATTCTGAAATGTTCGGCACTTTCTACATCGGCGCAAGCCCCGTCAGATTGTTAGAATTTATACCCGTCTTATAGCCGCGACTAAGCAAAAATCACCCAAAGAAAAGCCAAAAAATACCCCCCGTCTTATAGCCAAATCGTCTTATAGCCGGATCATTACGGTAAGTGTTATTCAATAAATGACTTTTCGTACAACAGATTCAAATAAGTGGAACTAATTGGCAAGAATATATCCTATATTTAAATTAAACAAAAGTTAAAGTGCAACATTTTTGTCAAAGAAAATGTCATTTTCGCCTTTTACGTTCTTCCTTTGATTAAAGAAATGCTTTATGTTTCTTTGGGATTTGTATCGGTGATTAACTTTCCTTGGAGCAATTTTATAGGGATCACTATGGAGTAAGCATAAAAATGCCGAGAAAAACAAAATTTATGCGAAAGTTTCAAATGAATATCTCTTACACGATTTGAGAAAAAGACTCATTTAATTCACTATGATTTTAATTGAAAGGGAGATAATCCGGAACAAGCAGAACTTCCAATTGAGTTTGAAGCTGTTTGTTTGGGTTTAATGGCAAAGTAATGATGGAGTCTTATTGACTAACATTCATGCATGACTTTTGCGGTGTGCATAGATTTGAATGTCATGTACAACACGAGATTTTTTCGGAAATATTGATTATCAATTAAGGACCACAACTCCATCATGGATGACTGCAACAGGAAAAATATTGGAGTTTTACAAACTTAGACGTTTGGGAAAAATGGACACAAGCATAATTTATTACAGACAGCAATACATGATCCGGTATTCCAAATCAAAAACTGTATACCGTATTCGCCCTAATTACCGCACATGCTCCTATAAGCGCACACCAAAGCTATTTTTTAAAAGGAAATGCATAAGCGCACACTTTACAGTAATCTCCCCTTAAAGCTCTCATAGTAAATCTACAAAAAACTTACCATTATTTCTTCCAACAGTGAAGGCAATGCTTAAGTATCTTTTTCCGTCCCATTAAATATCAGTATGCATCATCTTAGGAGCTGTTGTTTTCGTATCAAGTGTGCTCTAATTAGGTAGATTTTTCACCATGATTTTATGACACGATTTTGAAAAAACTAAGCGCACGGTGCGGTAATTAGGGCGAATACGGTACTTTTTATTGCCTCTGAGTATATTTTGCGAGTTAATCCTTAACCCTTTTTGAACCCAAATGGACTCTTCCTCCTTATATGTAGCAGAAGGCCATTTTGAAATTTAAGGGTGACATTTTGTTATCTTTAAAATTTATTCGGAAATAGCTGAACTTTTGGCAAATAGTGTAGGCCCTGATCAGACGCCCCAATCTCCGGCGTCTGATCTGGGCCAACACTGTTTGCCAGGGTACCCCTTCTGGAGTTTCCGGTTCTAAAGGGATTAAGATGGCAAGACAAAACTGTAGGAGCAGTCTGATCTAGGCCCAAACTGTTTGCCTGTATGCAAAAATATTTTTAACAAGAAAGATGTGTTTGTGAAACATGAACATGTCCCCGGGCAAGGCCTTTTTTTTTCAAAGTCGGTCACACATCAAAGTCAAGGTCACAGGTCAAAATTTCTTGCATGAATGTGAAGCTCTTATCACAAGGAACCTACATACCAAATATGAATGCTCTATCTCAAACGGTTCAAAAGTTAAGACCAACATTAAAGTTGTCCACGTAAAACAAACAAACTTACCAAGAGGGCTATCGCTACCGGGGATATAAAAAGTTTGCAAAAAAATCAGCAGATGACATAAGCAGATGACATTTTCAGATGTAGTTTTTCTCAGCGTCTCAAGGGTAAAAATTATGTTAAATCTTCCATCATTTAGTATGATCAAAACAGATCTTTTTGCTTTTGTGTTAAACCTTTTTGATTGCTCATATCTCTGTAACCACATGTTGGATTCTCTTCATATTTGGTAAAGGATATCTCTATAGCATTACCTTTCATATGGAATTATCTAAGTCCCTGGGTCAAGCCCTTGGGTGGGCTGTCGGTCTGTTTGTCAACTTTAATATTTTACGTCAAAGTTTTGTGTTAAACCTTTTTGATTGCTCATATCTCTGTAATACACGTTGGATTCTCTTCATATTTGGTACAGGATATCTCTATAGCATAACCTTTCATTTGGAACATCTAAGCTTGTGGGTCAAGCCCCTGGGTGGGCTGTCCGTCCGTCTGTCCGTTCAACAATATTTACGTCAAAGTTTTGTGTTAAACCTTTTTTGATTGCTCATATCTCTGTAACCACATGTTAGATTTTCTTAATATTTGGTCAACTTTTAGGTCAAAGTTTTGTGTTAAACCTTTTTTACTGCTCATATCTCTATAACCACATGTTAGATTCGCTTCATATTTGGTAAAGGATATTTCTCATACGGAATATCTAAGCCCCTGGATCAAGCCCCTGGGTGGGCTGTCCATCCGTTTGTCAACTTTTACATCAAAGTTTTGTGTTAAACCTTTTTGATTGCTCATATCTCTGTTACCTCATGTTAGATTCTCTTCATATTTGATACAGACTATAGCTATAGTATTAACTTCCATATGGAATATCTAAGCTCCTGGGTCAAGCCCCTTGGTGGGGCTAGGGGTGAATAATTAAGACTTAGGCATTTTGATTACGTCAAAGTTTTGTGTTAACTGTTTTCATTATACTCCTGGCATACAATGTATATCAAAGGTTATATAGTTTTTGTCTTTCCATCTGTTCATTATTAGTCAGTTTGTCAATTTGTTATGCTGTGACTTTTGCCAGATTTGTTAGCTTATATATTGGTCCTTGTGATCTTAGAAACTACAGTGACTAGAACTGTTAAATTTTGCATAATATTTCCTCTTGAAATTCAGACAATAATAAATGCAAGTAATAATAAACTAGAAATGTGTCCAAAGTACACAGATGCCCCCGCTTAGCACATTAATCTTTAAGTGGTGCAAATACCAATCTGTGCAAGTTTCGGCGTTCCACCAATAGTGACCTTGACGTTAAAAGTCGAAATCGCTCGAGATATTGTCATAAGGAACATTTGTGTGAAGTTATTTTGAAATCGGTGAAGAAATGTAAGCGCTAGAGGGGTGACAAAGTTTTTCTAAAAATAGCCACAGTGACCTTGACCTTGAAAGTGGAACTCGCTAGAGATATTGTCATAAGGAACATTTGTGTGAAGTTATATTGAAATTAGTCAAGAAATCTAAGCGCTAGAGCGAAGACAAAGTTTTTCTAAAAATAGCCACAGTGACCTTGAACTTGAAAGTCAAAATAGCTTAAGGAACATTTGTATCAAATTATATTGAAATTGGTGAAGAAATGTAGGCGCTAGAGCAATGACAAAGTTTTTCTAAAAATAGCCACTGTGACCTTGACCTTGAGGTGATGACCTTGAAAGTCGAACTCGCTCAAGATATTGTCATAATGAACATGTGTGTGAACTTATATTGAAATCAGTGAAGAAATGTAGGCGCTAGAGCAATGACAAAGTTTTTCTAAAAATAACCCCTGTGACCTTGACCTTGAGGCCATGACCTTAAAAGTCGAACATGCACGAGATATTTTTATAAGGAACATTTGTGTGAAGTTTATTGAAATTGGTGGTACAAATACCTTAACCAAAGTCTTTAAACATTAAAAATTTTCTAATTCTATGACCTTGACCTTGAGGTCATGGGTATGGGCGGGGGTATTGCTGAATAAACCATTGGACCTATATGTATCATCATAGTAAATATAAACCAAATCCATTGTATGGTTATGAAAATATGAGCTCAAGTTCTACCTGGTACAAATACCTTAACCTGGGTCTTAAACATTAAAAATTTCAAGTCCATGACCTTGACCTTGAGGTCATGGGTATGGGTGGGGGTATTGCTGAATAAAACTTCAGTCCTATATCTATCATCATACCGAATATGAACCAAATTCATTACACGGTTTGGAAAATATGAGCTCAAGTTCTACCTGGTACAAATACCTTAACCTGGGTCTTTCAAAGTCCACGACCTTGACCTTGAGGTCTAGGGTATGGGTGGGGGTATTGCTGAATAAAACTTTGGACCTATATCTATCATCATACTAAATATAAACCAAATCTATTGTATGGTTTGGAAAATATGAGCTCAAGTTCTACCTTGTACAAAAACCTTAACCTGAGTCTAACAGGATTACGTACGTACACACTTTCGTACGTTCGGAAACCGTACGCACGTACGGACGGACGCACGTACGGAAAACCGAAAAACTATATGCCCCCGGCATCATACGATGCGGGGGCATAAAAATGTACTGCTTTATAATGGCATAATACAGCTACTTTAATTTAGCAAATGTTCTATGACAGCCTATTCTATGTTTGTTGTCCAGATAAAATTGTTACAAATTGCCACAAACTTTGAATTTTTATTATTCAGCAAAGACAAGTAGTTTCATCTTTGGATATAATAAATTATACTATATTTGTTGAAATGCAATAGTTATTCTCAGTGGAGTAAATGGAAAGTTATATGGAAAGGTTCAATGCCACAGACAAATTGTCATTTCCACTAATAGGGGATGGCACTAGCCGGGGGGTATACGTGCCCCATTGGGCACTTTGTCTAGTTTCTTCTGTTTCTACACTTCCATTCATTTTCTGCCTTCTACCCTGTTATTTGGAACTGGTTCTTGAACCTATAAGAAATGGATTCCCATAATATATTTGGGATAATTTTGGGAGAACTTTCTTACTTTATATACAGTGAATTCCGCTGTTAAGACCACCTAAAATTCTTAGCTTATTTTCAAGGGTGCAGCTATTCTTACTTTATGTTTTCTGCACAAAATGTCCTCCGGTCAGGGATCACCTTTGGGACTGTTCAAAAGTGGTCTTAAAGGAATTTTACTGTATTCTTAAAAATGTATGTTGTATGTACTCATTAGAATCGCCTCTATCTAATGATTACACACAACATACTTTTGTTGTATGAATTATGAATCGCCTCTATGAGGCGATTCTAATGATTACACACAACATACCTTTCATTCAAAAAAAAAATCAAGAGACACCCCTATCATAGCTCTTGTTCCGACTACTTTAGAAAGCAGGTGCAACATAGGGATCGCTTTCAGTTGGTCATTGTTATTCACGTTAACAGTGTTAAGTTTGTGTGTTAAGCACCGTTTCTTGAACACAGAGGCCTCAATGCTAATGAAATAGGCATCATGACACACTCTGTCTGCTGCCATTGACAGTCACTGAGTTTGGCCTACTTTTCATGCTTTGCTTGGCTGAACAATGTTTAGCCAGTGCTTTTTGCTCCATTTCTGAAACACCGCCAGCAGTCATGATTTAGCCATGATAGTGTATTTAGGGGATAACTGTATTCAAAATTGTCATTTGGGGAGGTAAATCGGTGGTTTTACGGTCGGAAATTTCGTTTTACGGCGACGCGTCAGCGGAGCCGTAAAACGGAATTTGCGACCGTAAAACCACCGATTTACCTCCCCAAATGACAATTTTCAATACAGTTATCCCCATTCTAATGCACTTATTCGGTTGTTTTGTTAAAAATTGTACTATTTTGCACAAAGCGGCAGGTGTTGTGAGCTGCGTAAAACCAAATGTCAGCCAATGAAAAACGACGTTACGTGGTGACGTCGGATTTCCGACAGTATATCGTGGAATATACTGTCGCAAATTTGTGACGTTATCCAATCAGACGTCGCGTTACATACGTAAGTGCATTAGAATTCTTGTTTTAACCTCCAGGAGTCAGTTGTTAACCCCTGTCCTGCTGTATAAATGAACTTGCCACAACCCATTGTATTTCTGACTCAACCAATCAAATCACTTGATATAATGTATTCATTCTATTTCACAATTTAAATGACAAACAGTGCAAATCCTGATCAGATGGCTTCTTTAGAAGCCATAAGAAGCATTCTGATCTGGACCTACACTGTTTGCAATGGTTGATTATATCCGGGTTCAGCAGGACAAGGGCTATAATGAATTCAGCTTAACCCTGTTTGTACCAAATGGAATCTTCCTCCTTATATATAGCAGGAGTACATTTCATAATTTAGGGGTGTCAGGTTGTGTTTTCTTCAAAATTTATTTGGGAAATGGCTTAATTTTTGCAAACAGTGGCTTGACCCAGGGACTTCGATAGTTCCATATGAAAGGTAGCGCTATAGAGATATCCTTTACCAAATATGAAGAGAATCCAACGTGTGGTTACAGAGATATTTGATACCGGCCCCGATAGCTCAGTTGGTAGAGTGTCCGCTCCGGGGAACGGGAGGTCTGGGGTTCGACCCCGGGCCGCGACATACCAAAGTCGTTAAAAATGGTACTAGCTGCTCCTCGTTTGGCACTCAGATTTACGGGGTAGAGCTAGGACTGGTCGATCCAGTGTCAGGATAATGTGACTGGGTGTGGTATCATGTAATGTGTCTGGGACATGATACTTCAGTGAGGCAGCACTATAAATGTGAGCATTGAGCTCCCTGTCGCAACCAGACACCGTCGTGATATGACTGAAAAATTGTTGAAAGCGACGTTAAACCCGAATTCACACACACACACACACACACAGAGATATTTGACGTAAATGTTGATGAAGGGACAAACGGACGGATGGACGGACAGCCTACCCAGAGGCTTGACCCGCGAGCTTAGATATTCCAAATGGAAGGTAATGCTATAGAGATATCCTGTACCAAATATGAAGAGAATCCAACATGTGGTGACAGAGATATGAGCAATCAAAAAGGTTTAATGCAAAATTTTGACGTAAAGGTTGACGAACGGCGGGACAGACGAAAGTACGAACGAATGAACAAACAAATGAACAAACCAACGAACGGATGGAAAGACGAAAACTATATACCCCTGACATACTTCGTATGGTGGGGGTATAATAATACATGTACTCCCCCATTCACACAAATCACTTACTGCTGAAGCTCTAAGCTGTTCTTTTATTCTGTCCATCTGTCTGTCTTCATCTGCATTATATGCTCCACCAGCTCCTGCAGAACAAACCAAATATGGTCAAATTCAATGACTCAATTCTATTTTTTCTAGACGGATGGTTATTTGAGCCATGAGAGTTGATCATAGTACCAGGTCAGGAGCTATAATATGGGTATTGTCCAATTTTCTTTGAAATAAAGGTATGCCATGTGAACTCATTAGTATCACCTCATCTTTTCTACGGTCGTTCTCTCCCTTCCGCTGATTCAAGAAGGGCAGTTGTCAGGTTCTGGCGAAAGAATGTGCACTGTACTGGTTAACCGCTTAACGTATAAGCTTACCCAAGAAAAAGTGTGGGTAGGTAAACTGACCGGCTCAAAAATGACCTAAAATAGTGTTGACTGGGCTGTTAAACTCCAATACAAACAAACAAAAGAATCACCTCATAGAGGTAACTCTAATGAGTACACACAACATATATTTTAAGACAAAATAAAACAAAACTAAACAATTTTCCCTAAATTATTCCAAATATATATCACGAGAATTTGTTTCCAAGGGGTTCAAGAACAGGTTCTAAACAACAATGGTAACAAACTATCTGCATTTCAGCCATCAAAGTTCCACTGTATTTGAGCTTTGTCATGTGAAAATGGGTCTTTTGGGCCATCACACAGAGGTTGACACAGATCAGACTGTATGCCTACAAGAGAGGAGCCATCTTCTGCCCTATACATTGAGTAGGGTACACTGAAGATACTTGCAGTCATCTAAGGCTCTGATCAGACTACCTGAATTTACAGTCTGGGGCCAGTTGTTCAAAACTAATGATGCCCTTAGTTGACATATTGCTACAATTTTGATCTGACATTTAATATGGAAAATATCAATTAACTGAGGACTAGCCAGGCAATCATTCCGGCCACGTCTTTAGCCTGCTCAGAAGCACATGACAGAAAGTGAGACCTAGTGAGACATAGCCTTTGTCTTTCACTGCAAACAGCATCAAATGTGTGATGGAAGAAGTCTTATTGCTAAACTGCTGGTTGCATGGTTGTAAGTCTCACTGTCGCTCAATTTAAACCCACTGCTTAGTTCTTCAGTGAAGTTATATATCTCTAAATCTCTAAATCTAATGACAAGTAGAGTTTTATCCTGTGTATAACCCTATCCCCACCTCCACTATCATACAAACCTCTGTCAGATAAATTTCTCAGTAGCTCTTAAGGGGAGTGGCACACCAAGCACTTTTTTTTCCACAATTTTTCAAAGGGAGACAACTTTTGGGACTTCTTGTTTGCTTTTCTATAGGCCCTGTCCCACAGAAAAAGGGGTCAACTCTTAAAGGAAAGAATTTGCTCCTCAGGATCATAGAGGTAACTCTAATGAGTACACACAACATATATTTTAAGACAAAATAAAATAATAAAAAAATAAAATAATAAAAAATTTGCTCCTCAGGAGCAAATTCTTTCCTTTATGAAAGATCATAGCTCCAGATAAGGAGGTGTAATCAGGATAATTTTGGGAAAACAAGATGTGTTTGTGAAACACAAACATGTCCCCGGGCATGATCATTTTTTTTTAAGTTGGTCACAGTTCAAGGTCAATGTAAAAGGTCAAGCTTTTTTGTTTGAGTGGGAAGCCCTTGACACACAGAACTTACATGCCAAATTTGATGGCTCTATCTTAAATGGTTCAAAAGTTATGAACAATGAAAACATTTTCTTTAAAGTAGGTCATAGGTCAAGGTCACAGGTCAAAAAAAGTTTGCATGAAAGTAAAGCTCTTGTCACAAGGAACCTACATGCCAAATATGAAGGTTCTGTCTGAAACAGTTAAAAAGTTATGAACAATTTTATTTTTTCTTTTAAGTAGGTCAAAGGTCAAGGTCATGGTCAAAATGTTTTACATGAATGTAAAGCTCTTATCACAGGAAACCTACATGCCAAATATGGAGGCTCTAGTCTATCCAAAAGAGTTTGAAAGTTATGACCAAAATGTTATTTTTTTCTTTTAAGTAGGTCACAGGTAAAAAAATATTTTGTATGATTGTAAAGCTCTTGTCACAAGGTACCTACACACCAAATATGAAGGCTGTATCTCAGATGGTTCAAAATTTTGACTAATGTTAACTTTTTTCTTTTATGTAGGTCAAAGGTCAAGGTCACAGGTAAATTTTTTTTGTCTCAAACCAAAATGTTATTTTTTTATTTTAAGTAGGTCAAAGGTCAAGGTCACAGATCACAATTTTTTGCATGAATGTAAAGCTTTTGTCACAAGGAATATACATGCCAAATATGAAGGCTGTAACTCAAGCCGTGCAAAAGTAATGACCAATGTTATTTTTTTGCTTTAAGTGGATCAAAGGTCAAGGTCACATGTCAAATTTTTTACATGAATGTGAAGCTCCTGTCACAAGAAACCTTCATGCCAAATATGAATGCTCTATCTCAAACGGTTCAAAAGTTATGACCAACGTTAAAGTTGTCCACATACATACAAACAAACCAGCAAACAAACAAACCAACATACAGACAGGGCAAAAACAATATGTCCCCGCTATCGCTACTGGGGACATAAAAAATGTATACCACTGTAAACCCAAATTTTCTGTATATTAAATGGGATTTACAGGGGGTGTTCATTATATGAACTTCTTTACATGATGATCATTCTTATTTTTCCACATAAACAAGTGTATATTGTGAATATTCATTAGAATCTCCTCATCGAGGCCATTCTAACAAGTACCCACAACATGAGGCTGTCCCATTCATATCTTACTTGTAATCAGAAGGTTACCTATTCAACACCTGCAGGGATTGGCAATATTCTTTCATGTAGATTGATCATGAAATCTATTCTATGGTCATTCTCTTTCTTCCACTGATTCAAGAAAGGCAGTTGCCAGTTTCTGGCAAAAGAATGTCTCAGTACTGGTTAACCACTTATGACTAAGCCTGCCCAGAAAAGTGTGTATAGGGGAACTGATTGGCTTATTATGACCTAAATATTGTTGATCGGGCCATTAAACTACACCACAACCTCTTTATAACACTATTAAAGGGGTCCAAAGCAGACGCCGTGTTAGTTAAACAACCGTGTTATATCCAAACAAAATTGTATAGATTATATAGAAAAATGACCATTTATGGTCATTTTTCTATATAAGCTATACATTTTTGGGATCCATCTTGAAACCGTGCTATATCCAAAATCGTGTTATAACGAACCGTGTTATAATGGGGTTGTGGTGTACAAAGAAAACAAATAAAGCTGAATGGCCATGCTGAGATTGCTCTTATCCCATTGTATGCAAGTGGACTCTTCCATTGCTATATGTTGGACAAACCCATTTGTCACATAAGGGGTGTCAGGCATAATTATTTTTTCATTTTCATTCTATTTTTGATAGAAAAATCTGTCAGCAAATAATGCAGGCCCTGATCAGATGCCGCATCTGATCTGGGCCTGCACTGTTTGCCAAGGTACCACTTTAGATGTTTCCCGCATACAATGGGTTAACATTGTTCAACCTTGTGTGAAAAGTAGGTCAAGGTCTGTAAAGGTCAAGAGTAGCGGGCAGCTAGCATCATATCAGATATGGGTGGTAAGTTACAGTATCATTAACCTGGAGAGTAACAGAGCTGAAATATCAACATTGTTAACCCATTTTGTACCTGAAACCCCAAAATGGGTAATTAGCAAACAGTGCAGGCCCAGATCAGATGTCACAGAATGCGGTGTCTGATCAGGGCCTACACTGTTTGCCAAAAAATTCAGCCATTTTTCAAATCAGTTTTGAAGAAAACAGAACCAGACTCCCCTAAATTTTGAAATGGACTCCTGCTATATATAAGGAGGAAGATTTTGTTTGGTACAAAAAGGGTTAACTGACAACAAAAAGCAGACACAACAATATATAAAAGGTCAATGAGATTTACCTAGTTCAAACTTTTTTCTCCGTTCTCCTTCGATCTCCTCATCATATTTGGAAAGGATTTCTTTGGCTTTGAACTGAAAACAGAAATTTAACAGTTGAGCCCCGCAGAGGGTCACACAGAGCTAATGCCGCAACAGCTTTTCATCATTTGAGAAAACTGGGGTCTGAAAAGGTTACGTTCACTCACATAGGC
Source organism: Lucinisca nassula (assembly GCA_963580285.1). Lineage (NCBI taxonomy): Eukaryota > Metazoa > Mollusca > Bivalvia > Lucinida > Lucinidae > Lucinisca > Lucinisca nassula. Next base: position 108,811,118 of record OY757012.1, on the reverse strand, counting down.
TGTGAGTACTTTTTACACCTGTGGACATAAAAGCGTTCAAACTCCTATGAAGTACCTTTCAATGAATCTCTTTGCATCAAGTTAGTTTGACAAGCAAATGTCAATCATCAAAGTAGTCTAAAACTGGATCAAGAAATATACATTGATTGGTCTTATTGTGGCAAGAACTTTTTTCCATTTTTATATCTGACTGACATTCCAGATGTATTCTGATTGGACAGTGCAAGGTCTACAATGCAATGTACAACATTTTGTGTTTTGAATTTATTTCTGTCTTGCAGTTGACTGATAGGATGTAAGAAAATATTGAATGAAACATCAGATCAAAATGAAATGAAGCTCATCAAAGTTTGAACGGATTTGTGTCCACAGGTGTAGAACTGCCTCAATGAGGCCATTCTAAACTAGAGAAAGCGACCAGTGGGTCACATATACCCCCGACCAGCGCCATACTCTGATATATCTTTTGAGTTTGTATGTATCAACTGAATTTGTCTTAGAGTTTAGAACATACAGGCATCTATAAACTTTGTCATAAAACTTTAACCAAATGTAAAATTTCTAAGTCCGTGACCTTGACCTCAAGGTCACTGTGGGGGGTGGGACAAGAGTAGGATAAGATCACCAAAGTCCATCAGGGTTTGGAGAAATAGATGGGCTGCCTGGTGCTTCCACGCAGAGCTGAAACTGACCACACATGGGTACTGGTAAACCGCTTAGAAGACGAAGCCTGCCAAAGCAAAGTGGTGAGTGTCAGACTGTCCACTGCATATAAGCCTTTTGGTTTCATGGGCGGCAGGACTCGAGATGTCATTTCATCTCAATGTTGGGTAAAAGTCCAACAAAATTGGAAGCAATGTCTCCAAAATGACCTAAATAGTATTGAAGGGAATGTTAAACCTCAATTCAAACAAACAAAGTAAGATAGAAATAAAAATTCTTATGTGTTTCATGTGTACTGGTTGTATAGAATGTCATGCACACCATTGTTAAGGTTGCCATCACTATATGTAATGTGACGTTACGAAATGTCACAGTAATTATAGCTCCAAATAACTGTAAGGTTTTTTTCATCTGAAAAGTTTTTTGGTTTTGGTTTTACGGCCCTTTCAAGACTATTTCACTCATATCGAGCCGATCGTTAATCAGAGGTGGGCGAAAACCGGAGTACCCGGAGAAAAACCACCTGACCTTCCGCTGCAGAACTTGGCGTCTCACATGTGACCCGAGCGAGGCTCGAACCACAGTGGTGAGAGACCTAATGATTAAGAGTCAGCGCTCTTATCCACTAGGCCACGGAGGCCCATCCATCTGAAAAGTACTGAATCAGATATTTGTCTTATTTCTGCTCGAAAACTTTTGTTGTAGGTATTCATTAGAAGCGCTTAAGCCAGCTCTGGTGAGCTGTAAATGGGGAAATTTCTTCTGTCCAGAACAATGTTTCTCTTCAACATAGGAGAAGCTCATTTCAAAATTTATGGGTGTATTTGTTTGTTTGAATTGAGATTTAATGTCCCCATCAACATTATTTAGGTCATTTTGGAGATGCTGCTTCTAATTTTGTCGGACTTTTGCCCAACATTGAGATAAAATGACATCTCAAGCCCTGCCACCCAATGAAACCAAAAGGCTTATATGCATTGGGCAGTCTGACTCACACCACTTTACCTGGGTAGGCTTAGTCCTTCTAAGCATTTTTTCAGTTCTCATGTGTGGACAGTTTCAGCTCTGCGTGGAAGCACCATGCAGCCCAATCTATTTCTCCAAGCCCCGATGGGCCGGGGAGAAATTTAAATTTAGGGCTGTAAGGATTTTTTTCAGAAATTTATTTTGTCATCCAAAATGGGCTAACATGATTAATCCTTAAAATGCCGAGAAAAACTACATCTGAAAATGTCATCTGCCTTATGTCATCTGCTGAATTTTCTTGCAAACTTTAAAAATATTTTTGCATACAGGAAAACAGTGTGGACCCAGATCAGACTGCTCCTACAGGAGCAGTCTGATCTGGGTCCACACTGTTTGCAACAATGACTTTTAAAAAACCGACAGACGACAAAGCAGACGACAATTGTCTTGATTGGCATTTTATGGGTTAAGCTGGTTAACTAAAAAAATAAGGTCAAATTCATTTTGAGCCAATCGGTGAAAAGAGGTATAAATACAAATCTTAGTCAAGGCATTTTATGTTTCCAAAGCCACACAGGCAGAAACCCTCCTATCTCAGTCACATAGGCCCAGGATAAATACTATCGTAATATGGTCATTGTTATGACAGTTATTGGTAATTTTGCTTCTCAGTTCTGTTGTCAATGATTCAATGGGTTTTTCATTCTTTTTTTGTGTGTGTTTTGAAAAGCATTCCAAGTATTAATCATATTAAACCTGATCAAGGTCCATCCACCAACCCCTCCCCAACCACTACCCATTTCCCAACCACACAACCCATCATTCCACATTCCTCATCCTCAGTATAAAGTTGATGACATTCTCTCCCCAACCCCAAGAACACCTCCCTAACCTTCTTTCCCTATACCGTAATGACCCTAAGTATTGGGACAGATAGGCCTAAGCAAACAGTGCAGACCCAGATCAGACTGCTCCTTCAGGAGCAGTCTGATCAGGGTCTACACTGTTTGCCAATCTGTCTGGACCTTTTGGACTTCTTGCTGGCTCATGAAACGAATTCGTTAAAATTTGTTCAAATTTAAGGAGAATTACAGCGCGTCCTCAAGGTGTCCGAATTTTTAGGACTTTTACGGTCGTATGACCTACCATCCCATATTCATCCTCCTCGGCATCATCGTAAGGATTATAATCTGGTTTCTTTTTTCTGTTTTCAACGTTCCGAAGAGCTTTCTCCGCATCCAGCATATTAACATTAATCAAGGTTTCTGGGTCGTCAGCATCATCATCCAAGATACCTGAAATTAATCAAAGCACTGACATCACTGAGTCCAGTTTTTAAACCATCGTTAGCTTAACGAGCTCGTTAGTGGTCAAATTGTTAACTGTTCTAGTAAGTACAATTTCTCATACTCTGGTATTTTTGCTGGAAAAAAAATGTATTCAGCTTTTGCATTTGCAAAAGCTGCTCACATTTTTTTCTGCAAAAATATTAGTAAATTTGCCATATTTAAGGATCAAAGTTTTAACGATATGTTAATTAACGACATTGTTAGTTTTGAACAACTGACCCCAGGTTAAGTGTTTGCTTCACCCTTCAATTATTGTTCTTATGGCAAACTGTGTAGTCAACTCTGATCAGATGTCACTTTTTGTGCCATCTAATCTGGGTCTACACTGTTAGCCTAACCCAAATATATCTGCAACAGACAGCCAGTAACATTTCTCAAATGTGATTAAGACTGGTCTTTGTAAGAAATGACAGACAAACTATAATTACAATCCACCTTAAGATTCCAGGCCATTTTTTTTTACAGATAACCCTCATTACACAGCACTCTGACAATGGCACGAAAAGCATGGATATAAAACATGGTTACCTAGATTTTCTTACATGCTTTTCAATGAATGATAGAGATTTATCAGTGAAATATAAATCGATATTTTCACTGTTTCAAACAGTGAAAATACGATTTTTTATTTTTCACTGTTTGGGACTACTTTTTTCTTCAAATCTAACTCTAATTTCAATTTTTTCTTTGTCAGATAACTGAACAATACTGAAATGTGTTCTAATTGACGCATAGCCCGTTCATGTGTGACGGGGACGTTACTGACGTCATTTATGACGCTGACATCACGTCTTTTGTCGCACGACGTTAGACTTGCCAGCAACTTCTTTGGAAAACTACTCTCTCAATTATTTCATTAATCATTCATAATAATACCATCCCAGGCCATTTCTCAGGTGCAAACTTTCAGTTTACACCCAATAGTATACCCACTAAACATGATGGACACCACTAAATTGACGCGAAACGAACAGGAACAAAGATAATTTTCTCCGAATGTGAGCGATACCATTAAAGACGCTAAATATTGCCTTTTGAAGCATGTAAGAAACAGAAAATTTGATTTTTTTCAGTGCAAGATCAAATTTTATTTTACTCATGAACACCAAAACTGCTATTTTCACTCGTGGCTACGCCACTCGTGAAAATAACAGTTTTGGTGTTCATTCGATGAAATAAAATTCGATCTTACACTGAAAAAATCAAATATCCTCTATTTGTACAAACTACAGAACACACGGAAGGAACATGAATTTTTTTTTATAAGTTGTGCACACAAGATAATATCCTGTTCGCACAACTTCCCAAGATCTATGTTGTGCAAACAAGATAATATGTCTTGCAAACAAGATAATATCTTGTGCACACAAGATATTAAGATGTGCGAACAAGTTATTATCCTGTGCGCACAATATAATATGTTATCTGCACAAGATAAATTATGTTGCCTGCACAAGAAAATATCTTGTGCACTCCGTAACAAACACTATTTGTGCAGGAGTCATTGATGGTCACATGGACATTTTAGATATTTTTCATCATTTTTTTTTCACCACTAAAGTCAGATTTTGGCTTGTTTGAAACTTAGCAATAGAAAGATCTTGGCAAAAATCAAGTTTACAGTAAAAACATAGATTTAAAGTTCATTTTTCGAGGGCTGTTCTAGTGAGCAGATTTACTCAAACATATGCTTAATCAGAAAAAAAGATACCCCATAAAGAGCAGCAACTCTTTAAAACTGATTTGCTGCACTCAAAGCTCCAGATAAGAAGAGTAAGGAAAAACTCTCCTTCTTTCTGGTTAGAAACATGTTGTGATGTCTTCTTCGTATCCCCTCAATAAGGGGATTCAAGTTATTATCCACAACATACTTTTTTTATGGAGAGATAAAGAAAAATATCCATTAACTATCCATGTTACATATCTTGATCAGGGCCTATAGCATTGGTCAATGAAGGTCGACTCTAAAAGGAAAGAATTTGCTCCTGAAGGAGCAAATTCTTTCCTTTCAAGGTAGACCTCTCTTTTGATGGACCTAAGTTTACATGGAAGCAAACAGAGACGTGAAAAATAGCTCCCCTGTCAATGAAAGATGAAATATATGTCAGGTAGGTATGTAACAATACATAAACTAGATAGGTGCTGAAATAGTGACCTTAAGCTTGGCAACAGTGCTATTGTGATAGTAAAAAGGCCATAGTAACAGATTCGACAATAGTGTTTTCAGTATCGCAAGAATTTGAACAGTTCTATAAACAGAAATACCAGATGAGTAAATAGAAAGCACAGGTCTATAAATAGAAAATATCTGCACATTAAACCATATGGAAGAAGGCATTGGAACTTGCATACAAGAACTCTAAAATGTACAACACTTTTTGGGTCAGCATGAGCTCAATTTATAAAATATGGGATCTCTACACTACTTAATGTCATCAATATTAAAGCTTTATGGAAGTGTTTTTAAGCAAATAATGTTCCTAACTGTAACAGCAATAGTATTGGGATAGGAATCTGCAATAGTAATATTTTTGCAATAGTGCTTTTGGCAACAGTAATAGTGTTGCAATAGTCATTTTGGCCTGAAATAGTACACATTTATGTCAGGTGCAGCCACTCCAATTAAGACCAAGACAAAGAGGATCTTACATGAGTGTTCATGTATTATTGAATTTAATATGAAATCAAGGCACAGCCTTTTGAGCAAACACACTCATTAACACCCCTTAGGTAGTTAATAGTTAACTGTACTGGAGGCCCCCCTGTGCAGGGAGAACCATCTCCTGCGAGTAATGGTCAAATGTGACCGATCGGAGTATAAGTAGAAAGAAAGAAAGAAAGATCCTTACCGCAGTGTACCGTAATTACATGATTACTGTGTAGGACCTTGCGTGTATGTAATGTACACCTGCATGTAATCCTCGTGCGCGGGGTGTTGCAGCGTGATATAGCTCAGTGGTTAGTGCACTTGCCTCTGATGCTAGAGGTCCCGGGTTCGATCCCCGGCAGCGGCGATAAAATTTCGGTGTCCGAACACGCTCCATTGGCATCATTTGCAGGCATGAATGTCAAAGTGCACCGTCCTTCAGATCGGGACGTTAACTGGAGGCCCCCTGTGCAGGGAGAACCATCTCCTGTGCAGGTTAAAGATCCCTACCGTAATTACATGATTACTATGTAAGCTTTCATCCTGCAAAACCCGGAGTGTATGTCATATACACCTGTGGTAATGGTCAAATGGGACCGACGCAGTATCAGAAGATAAAAGATAGATAGATAGATATATAGTATATATATAGAAAGAAAGAATAGTGGTGTTGAACATCAAAAACACACCAACAGTGGTTGCTTACGGGTTAAACCACTTGCCTCTGATGTTAGAGACCCACGGTTTGATTCCCGGCAGCGACAATACAGTTTAGTATCCGAAGAACATGTTCCACTGGCATTTGTTGGGTTGAATGTCACAAAGAGCACGACCTTCGGATCAGGACGATAACTGGAGCCCCACCCAACCAACCCCCGTGCAGAAAGAATAATCTCCTCTGCAGGTTTAAGATCCTCACCGCGTAAGTGTTTGTCCTTCAAATCTCAAGTGAGCAATAACCAAATGTGACCTAACGCAGTAAGGATAGATAGATAGATAGATAGATAGATAGATAGATAGATAGATAGATATATATATACACGGGTGGTAATCAGGGGAACTAGCTCGAAAATGAGTCAATGGAAATTTGTTCCCTCAACACATCCGGGAACTCTCGAGCTAGCTCCATCGCCACGAAACTTGTAAACAAAGGTAGGTGTTGAAGAGTTTTATCACCATTTTCTCCTTTGTAAGCTATTTATAAAAAAATCCGGCAATGCAGTTCCACATAGAAATGATTTAACTTTGTACCCCGCTAGAATTTGCCATGGAAATTTGCAGCGCTGGACTATGAATGAAACTAAACTTTTTATCATGGACCTGAACAATTGTCAATTTATGTCAACACAGAGATTTTGGCCGACGATTTTTCATTTTCCGCCAAAAGTACGCCCTTCACACCCCAGAAGCAACATCCCTAGTGAAATGAAACATGGAACGTTTGAAATAAGCAAAATATTTTGGCCGTGATTACGTAACTTGCGACTTATGACGATGTTACTGTCCGAGCTAGTCTTCTCGACAAGGAGCTAGTTCACTCGACATGGAGATATTGCCCTCAAAATGAAGATGAAACATCCATCAGATGACTGGGGCCTGATTCGATGTCTTTCTATGGTAATTTATCCAACTGGTATTTTTACCTCTGTCCAGTGGGGTAACAAGATACTATGCCCACAAGACGGCCCCTCAGTCGTTTCTCCCTGGTCGTTTTGCCCCATTTTGCACCCATAGCTGTTTCGTCCACAAAGCCTGGTCTTTTCGCACCCTGAGTTATTTCGCCATCCTAGTTGCTTCGCCTCCTTCCAATTCACTTGACGTGTAGATATTGCCCTCAAAAATGAAGATGAAACATCCATCAGATGACTGGGGCCTGATTCGATGTCTTTCCAGGCAATTTATCCAACTGGTTTCTTTACCTCTGTCTAGTGGGGTAACTAGAGCTGCCGCCTAATGGGCGCCAATTATACCCCCGCATGCGTTGTCAGATAGTAACTCCAAGTAAGAGTCACAGAGATATAAGTTTTTTGATAGTCTGAGCCACACAATGACATAATAATAGTTTCTGATAACACAAATGATTTAACATAAATAATAGCAAGGAATGACAAACCAAAAAAAATAAATAATATAAAATAAATTTTTTACAAGTATTTGACCTTGAGGAAGGTCAACGTGAAGGTCAAGGTCAGGTTTGTGTATATCAATCTTAAGTACTAGTGGCAAGGTGTGTGGTGTGTGAATATTAAAGAAATCGGTCAAAGAATAAGGAAGTTATGAGCAATGTTAAAGTTTTTTGTAACGGACCAACGTAAAGGTCAAGGTCAGGTTTGTGTATATCAATCTTAAGTACTAGTGGCAAGGTGTGTGGTGTGTGAATATTAAAGAAATTGGTCAAAGAATAAGGAAGTTATGAGCAATGTTAAAGTTTTTTGTAACGGACCGACGACAGACGACGACAAATTTTTACAAGTATTTGACCTTGAGGAAGGTCAACGTAAAGGTCAAGGTCAGGTTTGTGTATATCAATCTTAAGTACTAGTGGCAAGGTGTGTGGTGTGTGAATATTAAAGAAATCGGTCAAAGAATAAGGAAGTTATGAGCAATGTTAAAGTTTTTTGTAACGGACCAACGTAAAGGTCAAGGTCAGGTTTGTGTATATCAATCTTAAGTACTAGTGGCAAGGTGTGTGGTGTGTGAATATTAAAGAAATCGGTCAAAGAATAAGGAAGTTATGAGCAATGTTAAAGTTTTTTGTAACGGACCGACGACAGACGACGACAAATTTTTAAAAGTATTTGACCTTGAGGAAGGTCAACGTAAAGGTCAAGGTCAGGTTTGTGTATATCAATCTTAAGTACTAGTGGCAAGGTGTGTGGTGTGTGAATATTAAAGAAATCGGTCAAAGAATAAGGAAGTTATGAGCAATGTTAAAGTTTTTTGTAACGGACCGACGACAGACGACGACGACAAGCTGACTCCTATATACCCCCTTCAAACTTCGTTTGCGGGGGTATAACAAGATACTATGCCCACAAGACGGCCCCTCAGTCGTTCCTCCCTGGTAGTTTCGCCCCATTTTGCACCCATAGCTGTTTCGTCCACAAGCCTGGTCTTTTCGCCCCCTGAGTCATTTCGCCCACCTAGTTGCTTCCAATTTAGAACGGATCAATGGATGGATGGATGTTGGTTGGATGGATGGGTACACTACAGAGAGGGGTAAGTGAGTGGGTATTTAGATGGATGGGTCCATTGGAAGACGGATGAACGAACGAACAAACTTACAGACGGATGGACAGACAGACAGACAGACAAAAGCCTCTATCGGATAAAATACTCAAAATGTAGGGATGATACTTAGTCAAATGATTCATGAATAACTATAATATTCTAGGGAATAAAAAGTAAAGAGGCGCCCGATTATCTAGCACAGGAATATATATATATATATATTTGTTGCATGTCCGGTATTTTTCTGCTCAGGAATAGTCCTTTGGAACTTTTTCCTTGGAAAGCGCCCATCTGAAAAGAAAATTGAACATTCAATATAAAATGTCAAATCTCAATTTGAGTTTGCAGCTAAATGGTTAAACCAGACAGACAGCGCACTTAACCACCAGGCCCACTAGCCAGAGGTAAAGAAACCAGTTGGATAAACTGGGTGGGACCATAGAAAGACATCGAAACAGGCCCCAGTCATCTGATGAATGTTTCATCTTTGAGGGCACTATCTCCATGTCGAGTGAACTAGCTCGATTGTCGAGAAGACTAGCTCCTACAGTAATTTCTTCATAAGTGGCAAGTAACGTAATCACGGCCAAAATATTTTGCTTATTTCAAACGTTCCATGTTTCATTTCACTAGACTGTTACTTCTGGGGGTGTGAAGGGGGTACTTTTGACGGAAAATGAAAAAATCGTCGGCCAAAATCTCCGTGTTGACATAAATTGACAATTTTTCAGGTCCGTGATAAAAAGTTTAGTTTCATTCATACTCCAGCGCTGCAAATTTGCATGGCAAATTCTAGCGGGGTACAAAGTTTAATCATTTCTATGTGGAACTGCATTGCCGGATTTTTTTATAAATAGTTTACAAAGGAGAAAATGGTGATAAAACTCTTCGAGACCTACCTTTGTTTTCAAGTTTTCTGTTGATGGAGCTAGCTCGAGAGCTCCCGGATGTGTCGAGGGAACAAATTTCCATTGACTCATTTTCGAGCTAGTTCCCCTGATTACCACCCGTGTATATAGAGAGAGAGGGCATGTTTGGCAAAGATCCACATGAATGGCTTGCGCAATGTCAAGCTCAGACACGACAAAATATAAACCACTTACAGTGGATCCAGAGCTTCCTGACCAACAGGGGTTAACCAGACCTGGTAAAAAGGCCCGTTTACCCCGATTGGCCCAGCTGTATCCGATGTCCCTCAAGGTGCCATTCTCAGACCATTGTTGTTCTGCCCATGCATAAATGACCTGCCACAGAAAATCAGCTCTGGAGTTCACCTCTTTGCTAATAACAGATTTTTATACCACAAGATCTCAAGCTTGACTGATACTGCAGCATTTCAGAGGGATCTTTACAGACTACAGCAATGTCTATAATGGAATACAGCCGTGTGCTGTCAATCTTAAAAATTTGAAAGTACCTTGACATCCTTTTTTGATGCAACTGTTAAAAGCCAAACAGCACCCTGGTGTTTCTTTGGAAGGAAGATAACCAGCTGGTCTGGAGATGTTAAAGCATGATGTAGTGACTATGATAAGACTTATCCTGGAATATGCCACATCAGTATGGGGCCCACATATAGTATCAGCCCGAGACGGTGCAACGGCGAGCAACTCGGATTTTCAGAGGTGTCTACCAGCATTACCTCTCTAGTGATACAACACCTTGGCCTGCAAACTCGACAGCATTGACATCAAGATTTCAATCCCGGGCATCATCTATCTCTGGGCATCCATGTTTGCAGGTTCTCCGACCTGAAAGCAGCCAACAGTAGAGGATACTCCCTGGGGTATATGGACCGGCATCTGCTATCAGCCCACCTTCATCGGCGCGGGCATCAGACTTAAGGGCCAACTTCCAAAGAATATTGCCACTTCTTTGAGTGCTTCAAGAGGGATCTTCCTGTCCTTGCGACAGGAAGGGGTAGAAAAGGAGTGTTGTTATCTCTTCTATTTGTACACTTTTATTCATTTTCCCCTTTCTCCCCTGTCCTTCCCTCTCTTCTCCTCTACTAACTCTTCTATCTCTTTAGTCCCTTTCTCTGGGAGATGACACAAACTGACCAACCAGGGTTGGCGAGTGGTTAAACCCAAAGGAATTGTTTGAGCTCCACAGCTGCTTTACACATAGCCTTAGTTTGACGATGCTCCAGTGTTGGTCCTGTGTGCACTTCATGGGCAGAAAATTACATAGGGTGTTCAGTTAATTTGAAGCATGGGCACTTTAAAGTGTCCTGAAGCACTATCATTATGCTATGGATTTGTGGCTCATCATCACTTTATAAATCTCGGCAAGGTAGAAATCCACAGGTAGCCAGCTGGTAACAAGACGTTTCGCTCCCAAGATGTTCCTCCCACCCCCCCCCCCCCCCACTCTAGTCGTTTCGCATCCCTTTATTGCCCCCCCCCCCCCCAGTTGTTTCGCCCCTAAACCATAAATCAAACAAACAATCAATAATTTTTGAGTAACAAGTTCTAGTCACAACTCTCCGAGCCACTTTTAAGGCCCGGTGTCGGATCAGCTATCCTTAGACTAACATGAGAGGGCGATGATGCTACTTTAATATTTGCCTCTTCTCACCTCTGTTAAGTTAAAGATGAATAAAATTTATGCAGTGGAAATTAGTTTTACCTTGGAAAGTGGGCGAAACGACTAGGGGGGACGAAACGACCAGGGTTGGGGGAGGGGCGACCAGGGAGGAAACCTCTTTTGGACGAAACGACTAGGGAGGGGGGGGGGGAACGGTCTGGAGCGAAACGACCAGTTCAGCCAGATAGCTCTTTGTGTCCCCAACTATTCACAGGGCTTTATTTTATGTCCCTGAGCAAAAGTTTGTGAAAAGTTTTAATTGCTTGGCCAGACGAGAAGCGCTTTCCACACTACCAAGAAGCTCCGGTAAATGCTTCGGTAAAATGCTCTGGTAATTCGTTGGTCCAAGCGCGGTACCGGATTTTAAAGGCTAACCTTCCCGGCCCAGTGCGCGTGACGTACTTTCGAAACTTTCCCGCGATCAAACTTCAGCGTTTGATGGAACGGTCTTCGAAAAGAGCCTTTTAAAATAATTTCGACGCTTTTTGTGTTTCTTTGTAATGGGGCTTGACTCCTTTTGCTTTTCAAGAGTAATTTTTGGATGTGAATACAATTCTCATGAGCTCTGTAAAGATGGCGGATTATCGCGAGAAATAGAACGAGATTCAAGGCGAGATTTGGGTGCCTAAGTATGTTGTTCCAGCCTCTCTACAGTAAAGCAAACACTTCGTGTGTTTGCTATTAAACGAGTTGAGGAAAAGGAATAAAATGCGAGGCTCTGCCGAGCATTTTATCCCTTTTCCTCGACGAGTTTAATAAATTCAATAATACATGAGCACGAATGCAAGATTCTTTTTATCATATGACATTTAAAACGCATTTTATTCACGATTGTTTACAAAAATGTCAATATTCCGCCGTTAGTAAACGCGACGTCATTAAGGACGCCGTACATGTAACGTTACGGGACGTATCTAGCTAATTTGCATATTTAATCCACTAGTGGATTATCGAAAATATTACATGGCGTTATTACACTCTCAGACGCGACGTCATATGATAAAAGAAAATTATTATGAGATTATCAAATGTTTGTTCTCCCAAACTCCATCCCTAAATCACTTCTGTTAATTCATCAAATTTTAAGGGGAATGGATACACCTTCAGGGGAGGAAATTCTCACAAAAGTATTTTTGTCTCCCATGTCTATAGGGGTCAACTCTTAAAGGAAAGAATTTGCTCCTGAGAAGCAAATTATTTCCTTTAAGAGTATACCCCTTTTTCAGTAGGACAGGGCTTCTAGAAAAGCGAACAGGAAGTCCCAAAAGTTGTCTCCCTTTGGAAAAATGGCAGGAAAATCTGCCAGGTGTTCCCATTCTCCATAATTGATTCTACCTACCTCTGTCTTTCAGTGTCAATATGACTGACTGGCCTTCTTTAAAAGCATTCATATCATGTTCCACTTTCAAACCTCTTAAATCTCTGGATGAGTATTTCTGCAAGATTAGAATAAATTTCATTCTGGGCAAGTCATAAGAGCTCATCAAAGATTCAAACATGGGGAGTAAAGGGGATAAGAAGAAACACATTTTTGGAACTTTGTTAGAATCACCTCATCGAGTTGATCTCACAGGAACGGAGAGAATAATCATAGGAAGATTTCATTATCTATCTCTATGAAAGAATGCTGCCAACCTGGCAGGTATTGAACCTGTGACTTCTGACCCACATCACACCTACCAAGGCCAGCCCCATGTATTTTAAAGCCAATTTTCGAGGATGCTTATAAAAGCAACCAAGTGGAACCTGTAAAAGCAAGCACCTGTCGTAAGCAAACATCTTTGGCTTTCCTACTGCTTGCTTAACACAGGTTTCACTGTATTCTGGATTCTACCAACTGCTTATCAATGATAAACTCATATACAAACTAGAAATGTTTTCAGAGGAAAACAATGTCCCCTCACCATAAATATATCTTAAAACACCAATTTGACTTTAATAACTAGGTTAAAGTCACCAAAATGAAAGCTGTAAACAAGCCAATTTTGACCAAAAACTGATAGTTTTCTCTGGAGCCTGTGACCTTAAAAAACAAACAGTCATTAAAAAGCTCAGATCACCAGACAAATTTGGTAGCCTGTAATTAAATATTGTACCGATTTGGCCAACATTCATAAATTCTTAAATGATATAGGTTACAGATAAGCCATCTTTTGGCCCCAAAAGAACAGGTTTCGGGAGACCTTGGCCTCAGAGTGCAGACAAGCCATTTTTGGCCCAAAATTGACTGTTTTAGGGGGCCTGTGACCTTGAAAAAAATGTCAAGGTCACCAAAATCTAATCAAGTCTGTGGTATTTTGTATTGTTGTATTGTACCTACCAAGTTTGACTATAATTAATCAATTCGTTAATGAGGTAGAGTGCAGACAAGCCATTTTTCGCCAAAATTGACTGTTTTGGGGGCGCTGTGACTTTGTAGAAAGGTCAAGGTCACCAAAATCTAACCAAATCTGCAGTTTGTTGTAATGATATATTGTACCAAGTTTGACAAAAATCAATCAATTCGTTAATGAGTGCAGACAAGCCATTTGGCCCAAAAAATGACTGTTTTAGGGTCGCTGTTACCTTGAAAATGAGGTCAAGGTCACCAAAATCTAATCAAATCTGTGGTTTGTTGATATGATATATTGTACCAAGTTTGAAGAAATTTGGTCAATTCGCCATTTTTGGCCCAAGACTGTTTTTGGGTTGCTGTGACCTTGAAAATGAGGTCAAGGTCACCAAAATCTAATCATATCTGTGGTATGTTGCAGTGATTTATTATACCAAGTTTGACTAAAATTAATCAATTTGGTAATGAGATAGAGTGCGGCAAGCCATTTTTGGCCCAAAAATGGCTGTTTTCGGGTCGCTATGACCTTGCAATAAGGTCAAGGTCACCAATTTCTAACCAAATCTGTGGTATGTTGTAATGATGTATTGTACCAAGTTTGACTAAAATTAATCAATTTGTTAATGAGATAGAGTGCAGACAAGCCATTTTTGGCCCACAAATGGCTGTTTATTGGGTCGCTGTGACCTTGAAAATGAGGTCAGGGTCATTAATTTCTTACCAAATCTGTGGTATGTTGTAATGATATAAGTTTGACTAAAATTAATCAATTCCTTAATGAAATAGAGTGCAGACAAGCCATTTTTGGCCCAAAAATGGCTGTTTTTGGGTCGCTGTGACCTTGAAAATGAGGGCAAGGTCACAAATTTCTAACCAAATCTGTGGTATGTTGCAATGATATATTGTACCAAGTTTGACGAAAAGTAATCAATTTGTTAATGAAACAGACCAAAATCTAACCAAATCCGCAGTTTGTTGTAACGATATATTGTACCAAGTTTGACGAAAATCAATCAATTCGTTAATGAGTGCAGACTAGCCATTTTTGGTCCCAAAAATGACGGTTTTTGGGTCGTTGTGACCTTGGAAATGTGTTCAAGGCCACCAAAATCTAATCAAATCTGTGGTTTTGTTGAAATGGTATATTTTATTAAGTTTGATTAAAAGTAATAAATTGGTTAATTAAACAGAGTGCAGACAAGCCATTTTTGGCCCCAAAATGACTGTTTTGGGGTCACTGTGACCTTGGAAATGAGATCAAGGTCACCAAAATCTAATCATATCTGAAGTTTGTTGTAATGATATATTGTACCAAGTTTGATTAAAATAAATCAATTTGTTAATGAGATAGAGTGCAGACAAGCCATTTTTGGCCCAAAAATGACTGTTTTGGGGTCGCTGTGACCTTGGAAATGAGGTCAAGGTCACCAAAATCTAATCAAATCTGCGGTTTGTTGCAATGATATATTGTACCGTTTAATTAAAATTAATCAATTCCTTAATGAGATAGAGTGCATACAAGCCCTTTTTGGCCCAAAAGTGAGTTTTTGGTTTGCTGTGACCTTGAAAATGGTCAAGGTCAGCATGACCTAATGACTGTTTTCCCGTATCCTAGTGATGTGTCTATGCAAGTTTGGTCAAAATCCATCCATAGGTTCAGGACGCCAACGCGGATGATGAGGCCAACGCAAACGGGATCCGCACAAAAAAACAATATGTCCCCCTTTATGGGGGGACATAAAAAAGTTTTTCAAAAAGCCATAACTTTTGTTTTTTGTTTTATAGCCCTTTCAAGATTATTTCACTCATATCGAGCCAATCTTTTATCAAAGGTGTGCGAAAACTGGAGTACCTAAAGAGCCATAACTTCATGTTAAGAAGTCTGTGTAATGATTACCCTGTAAACCCCACTTTATATTAAGAAAAGTATGGTTTACATGTGTAAAAACTATTTTCATTATTCTTGCTCAAAACATAGAATGTGGCTACTCATTAGAACCGCTTTAAAAGGTGGTCTAACGAGTACTCACAATCTATGTTTCAAGTGGAAACAAGAAAAAAATCACATATTTTTTTCAGAAAAATATCAGTCTGGAGTCATGAAAGCATGCACTATGACACACAAATGTGTTAGCCTAATCAAAATCTACCTGACGAGTCAAAAAGAATTTAAATTACCTTCTCCTTTCCTTTAAATTCTTCTTCCATTATATTCCCAATGCCAAATTCTGCATCCATCTCTTCCAGTAGCTTGGCCTATAGTTAGACAAACCAAAATATGCATATTTAAGAAATAAAGTTAATTTATTACACATTGTAGGTGGGATACCCCTGAAGGGGTACCTTGGGAAACAGTGCAGGCCCAGAAATATGGGCTTCTGATCAGGGCCTGCACTATTTGCTAACAGAATTTTCCATCAAACTTTGAATAAGAACAGAAAATAGGCCTACCGCCCCTAATATGACAAATGGACTTGTCCAACATATAGCAATGGAAGAGTCCACTAGTATACAATGGGTTAACATCCATTGAAGAGTAAAAAGCATCAGGTCACGAGTTAAGTTAGTGAGCCCCTGAAGTATGAACAACATTGGGTCTTGAGCAAATTAAGTGAACTTTGCTTGTGACCCTGTGATATTCATACTTCAATGACGTCACATGAGTCAATGATTTCATTAAAGTAGTTAACGATAGGGTTAGTTTTCTATAAACGAGCTGATAAAGTAAATATGAGCTAGGGCAGAACAAAACCTGCATTAAGGCTTGGGTGACTAACAAAGACTCAGATCAGCCTGCACATTCGTGCAGTCTGATCAGAGCCTTTGCTGATCACATGAACCTTCTATAGCCTGCGAGCTATTCAAAGAGAGATACATGGCATCTCGTCTTAGCAAGTAAAAGAGCACACAGATCCAGGTATTTGAAGGTTGCATGTCTTCATGTAGGTTTTGTCATGCACTGTCTCATATTTTATCAAGTTCACGAAATAAAAATGGCTGTCACACAACAACATAGCTTGCTTGCCCCTTGTGTATGGAAACTGTGTTAAAACTGTCATTTTTCCTAAGTCTGTGACCTTGACCTCAGTGTCTCAAATTAGCGGGACTTCATTACATTTGGCACAATATAAAAATAGTTAGGCAACTTTGACATCACATAAACAAGTCCGTGAAATAAAGATCCCCTAAACCCCACTTTATATAGAGAAAACTGGGGATTACGGGGATAAACATTGTTTTCCTTACTTCTGCTCCAAGACATAGGTTCTGGGCACTCGTTAGAACCGCCTCAATGGGGCGGTTCTAACGAGTACCCAAAACCTATGTTTTTAGTATAAATAAGAAAAATATCACAAATTTTCATCTGAAAAAATACCTTTTTCGAGGTTTGAAAAATGAACTATATCACATGGGTGTGTTATCGTAATGAAAAGAGGTTGTAGTGAACCTAATACTTACTGTTTTATCAGCTTTCTCCTTTTCTCTCTGCTTCATTCTGTTCCTTCTCACCCAGGTGGCAGCATCTTCATCTGAGTCACTATCACCCAGAGTCTTGATTTTACTGCAAGAATAAATTCACTTATCAGTTACCCCCTATATAAACTGCATTGCAACACCCTGACCTGATAAAGCGATGCTATCTAAGGACAAGTGCTCTTCATCTGGTCAACATGACATTGGACTCTTATTAATTAACAGGACTACTGGAAAAATTGGCAAACATGTTATTTACTGGAAAATTTGATATTAACAATTTCTTCGCAAAAATTATGGTCAGCTGATATTAAATATATTGACCAATTATTTCTGCTCCAAGACATAGGTTGTTGGTACAAGTTAGAACTGCCTGAATGAGGTGGTTCTAACGAGTACCCACATCCTATGTTTGCAATATAAATAAGAAAAATATTGTGGATTCTCATCAGAAAAGTAGCCATATTGGAGATGTGAAAAAAAACAAGAGGACCAGCTTGGTCCTGTATCGCTCACCTGAGCTAACAAATTCAAAGTTTAAGGAAGTGCCAACCTTTCCTGAAGGCTTTATGGGAGGACATGGTGATGACAGGGTAAGCATTTTCTGCAAATCAAGTAGAATGTAACTCTATGATAAACAGGCTGACCTCACCGGTTTTCAAACTCATTCAAGCTTTTATTCCTGACTTGCTAAGAAGATCTGATCTAAACTGAAGTGGCTATGGTGATGACAAGTTCAAAAACAAGAGTTTTCAAACTCCACCAAGCTTTCTGCCCGACTTTCTTGTTTGTAAGTTTCATGAAGATCCGTTCAAAACTGAAGGGGCAGCAGTGATGACAAGGTCGAAAATAGGCATTTTCAGCAATCAAAGGCACTCTATGATAAATGTGCCGACTTGGCCGGTATTCGAACTCATCTGAGGTTTTATCCCCAGCCACCTTACATATAAGTTTCAGAAAGATACGATCAAAACTAAAGGGGCTACAGTGATGACAAGGTCAAAAATCGGCATTTTCAGCAATCAAAGGGATGTAACTGTATGATAAATGGGTCGACTTGGCCGGTTTTCGAACTCTTCCAAGGTTTTATCCCCAGCCACCTTACATATAAGTTTCAGAAAGATCGGATCACAACTGAAGGGGCTACCGTGATAACAAGGTCAAAAATCGGCATTTTTCGGCAATTAAAGGGGCGTAACTCTATGATAAATGGGCCGACTTGCCAATTTTTCGAACTCATCCGAGGTTTTATCCCCAGCCACCTTACATATAAGTTTCAGAAAGATCCGATCAAAACTGAAGGGGCTACCGTGATGACAAGGTAGAAAGTCGGCGTTTTTCAGCAATCAAAGGGTCGTTACTCTATGATAAATGGGCCGACTTGGCCGGTATTCAAAATTATCCGAGTTTTTATCCTCAGCCACCTTACATATAAGTTTCAAAAAGATCCGATCAAAACCTAAGGGGCTACAGTGATGACAAGGTCAAAAATCGGCATTTTCAGCAATCAAAGGGACGTAAGTCTACAAAAAAAGGGCTGACTTGGCCGGTTTTCGAACTCATCCGAGGTTTAATCCCCAGCCACCTTAAATATAAGTTTCAGGTAGATCCGATCAAAACTGAAGGGGCTACCGTGATGACAAGGTCAAAAATTGGCATTTTCAGCAATCAAAGGGATGTAACTCTATGATAAATGGGCCGACTTGGCCGGTTTTCAAACTCATCCGAGTTTTTATCCCCATCCACCTTACATATAAGTTTCAGAAAGATACGATCACAACTGAAGGGACTACCGTGATAACAAGGTCAAAAATCGGCATTTTCAGCAATTAAAGGGGTGTAACTCTATGATAAATGGGCCAACTTGCCAATTTTTTGAACTCATCCGAGGTTTTATCCCCAGCCACCTTACATATAAGTTTCAGAAAGATCCGATCAAAACTGAAGGGGCTACCGTGATGACAAGGTAGAAAGTCGGCGTTTTTCAGCAATCAAAGGGACGTTACTCTATGATAAATGGGCCGACTTGGCCGGTATTCAAACTTATCCGAGTTTTTATCCTCAGCCACCTTACATATAAGTTTCAAAAAGATCCGATCAAAACCGAAGGGGCTACAGTGATGACAAGGTCAAAAATCGGCATTTTCAGCAATCAAAGGGACGTAACTCTATAATAAATGGGCCTACTTGGCCGGTTTTCAAACTCATCCAAGGTTTTATCCCCAGCCACCTTACATATAAGTTTCAGAAAGATCCGATCAAAACTGAAGGGGCTACCGTGATGACAAGGTCAAAAATCGGCATTTTCAGCAATCAAAGGGACGTAAGTCTATGAAAAATGGGCTGACTTGGCCGGTTTTCGAACTCATCCGAGGTTTTATCCCCAGCCACCTTACATATAAGTTTCAGAAAGATCCGATCAAAACTGAAGGGGCTACGGTGATGACAAGGTCGAAAATGGGCATTTTCAGCAAACAAAGGGATATAACTCTATGATAAATGGGCCGACTTGGCCGGTTTTCGAACTCATCCGAGGTTTAATCCCCAGCCACCTTACATATAAGTTTCAGGAAGATCTGATCAAAACTGAAGGCGCTACGGTGATGACAAGCATTTTCCCATAGTAAGTCTATGGGACCTTGTGGTTGCCATAGGAACCAAAGTTTTAGAGCGATTTCGAAAAAAAGTTTATGTCATCAATGCCCCACCATAGGCATGCTACAGATGAGAAATGATTGAGATCAGCCTGCAGGATACAGAGATATAGCTGCTCAAAAGTGTGGACGGACGACGGGCGACGGACGGACGGCGGACGGACGACGGACGAAGGAGGACCTACTATACTATAAGCTCCCCTGGAGCCTTCGGCCCAGGTGAGCTAAAAATGCAATATGTCACATGGGTGTGTTATAATGTTTTTAAATAACTAGAAATGTGTCCAGACGACACAGATGCCCCCACCAAGGGCCCCGCCTCAACCCGAAAATCCATGTTGCAACAAAATTTTTTAAGTGTGTGACATTGACCTTGAGGTCATGGGCAGGGTCGTTGGTATGGGTGAATGAGACTTGGGACCTGTATCTATCATCGTTCCAAATATGAAGGCAATCTATAAAATAAATATGAGCCCTAAAACTTTAAAAGCATAATAAGACTTAGTCTGTGACCTTGACCTTGAGGTCAGGGGTGGGGGTATATACAACTTTGGACCCGTAACTATCATCATACCAAATATGAAGTAAATCTATATGGTTTGGTGAGTATGAGCTCTTAATAAACTTTACATAAAAAATTTCTTTTTCTGTGACCTTGACTTTTAGGGCATGTGCAACATCATACCAAATATAAACTCAATCCATCACACAATTTGGAAAATATCAACTCTTAAAATATCTAATTAAAAATTTCTAAGTCTGTGACCTTGACCTTGAAGCCATAGGCATGAGTGGGGATATTGCCAAATAAACATTTGGACCTGCATCTATCATCATAGCATATATAAGCCAAATCCATAATATGGTTTGAAAAATTTGAGCTCTTTAAAATCTTTATCATTAAAATTGTCTGTGACCTTCACCTTGAGGTCATAAGCATGGGTGGGAGTATTGCTGAATAAAACATTGTACCTATATCTATCATCATATTAACTGAAGCCATCATAAAAGTTCAGTTTCTACCAGGTACAAATACCTTAACTGGAGCCGGCCTCGGTAGCTCGGTCGGATGCGCGTCTGACTGGTGATCAGGAGGATGCGGGTTCGACTCCCGCCGGGGTCGGCAACATTCTTTCGTGGAGATTGATCATGAAATCATTTCTACGGTCATTCTCTCCCTTCCGCTGATTCAAGAAGGGCAGTTGTCAGTTTCTGGCGAAAGAATGTGCACTGTACTGGTTCACCACTTACGTATAAGCCTGCCCAGGAAAGTGTGGATAGGTAAACTGACCGGCTCAAAAATAACCTAAATAGTGTTGACTGGGCCGTTAAACTCCAATACAAACAAAAACCTTAACTGGAGTCTTTAACATGGAAAATTTCTAAGTCCATGACCTTGACCTTGAGGTCATGGGTATGGGTATCGCTGAATAAAACTTTGGACCTATATATATAATCATACCAAATATGAACCAATTCCATCAAATGGTTTGGAAAATATGAGTTCTAAAATGTTCAGGTCTACCTGTTACAAAAACCTTAACCCGAGTCTTTAACATTGAAAATTTCTAAGTCTGTGACCTTGACATTGAGGTCACAGGCATGGGTGTGGGTATTCCTTAATAAAACTTTGGACCTATATCTATCATCATACCAAAGATGAACCAGTTCCATCAAATGGTAAGGAAAATATGAGTTCTAAAAGTTCAGGCTCTACCTGTTACAAAAACCATAACCTGAGGTTACAGGATCACATATGTACGTCACATACGTACGTTCGTACGTACACACACACGTACAGATGGACGTACATATGTACGCACATACGGAAAACAGAAAAACTATATGCCCCCGGCATCATATGATGCGGGGGCATAAAAATAATAATGATTGACCTAATTTATAGAACATTTAGTACTACACTTTAGTCCCTTTAGTACTCTACTCAATATAACACAGTTTTAGTTATAACACGGCCAGGTCTTGCCTCCAAAATTGTCATTTCACTAAAATTTCTATATAAAAATATCCCTTTATAACACGGTTTACTTATAACACGGTCCTGTTCTATGTATCCAAAACCTAGCGTTAAAAAGGGACTGCCCTGTGGTACTAATCTTCCATGTGGCCCTCTTTTCCTGGGTAGGAACCAGTACTAAGCAATGTGGTTAAAGTCTCTTGCTCAAGGTAATAAGTTATAGTGTCAGAATATGACGGCTTTAACATAATAAAAATGCTAGTTATTTCACACTCATAGTCCCAATGATTTTTCTTCAAGTTTGAACTCAGCATAGACTTATCATGTGTCAAAATGTGCTGGTAGACTTCCAGAGCATCTACCCTGATCATAGTGCTTGATCAACCCTTTTGGTACCAAATCGAATCTTCCTCCTTATACATAGCAGGAGTCCATTTCAAAACTTAGGGGTGTCAGTTTGTGTTTTCTTTAAAATTTATTTGAAAAATGGCATAACGTTTGGCAAACAGTGTAGGCCGTGATCAGATGCCGCATACTGCGGCATCTGATCTGGGCCTGCACTGTTTGCCATGGTACCCATTTTGGAGTTTCTGGTACAAAAATGGGTTAAGGGGTCTGACCCAAGTCTGCACTGTTTAGTGATTTTTGTTTGTGTTAAGGTTAAACACCCCTAACAACCCTATTTAGGTAATTTTGGGAGATGTTGCTTCCAATATACTAGTTATGGGACTTTAACATAGCACTGAGATGAAATGACATCTCAAGCCCTACCACCAAAAGAAACCGCTAGGGATTAAGGGACAGACTGACTAATACCACTTTTCCTGGGAAGGCTTAGACCTTCTAAGCGGTTTACCAGCATGCAAAAGTATGGTTGGTTTCAGCTCTGCATGGAAGTATCATGCAGCCCAATCTATTTCTCCAAGCCTGATGGCTGTTGTGCACACTGTTCGGTTAGTGCTGCCTCATAAAAACATGGACATTCAGTAAATCTTCTATCTGAAACGATACATACGCAAGTTTTTCCTGAACTTTTCTCCTATCTTTGGATGTTTCAAGCTTTTCTTTGAGTCTTTCTGTCTCCTTGAGCTGTCTGATATTTCTGGCGGGGACGTGAATATCATCTTTCAATGACTCTTTCTCTGAAAAAACACCATGGTCTAGTTGTTTGGAGCTAACATTATGTTTAAGGTTTAACCCTTTCTGTACCCAATAGAATCTTCCTCCTTATATATGCCAGGAGTCCATTCCAAAATTTAGTGGTGTGAGGTTGTTTTTCCTTCAAAACTTATTTGGAAAATGGCTGAACTTTTTGCAACGGTGTAGGCCTTAATCAGATGCCGCATTCTGTCGGGTCTGATCTGGGCCTGCACTGTTTGCTAGGGTACTGTACCCCTTTTGGGGTTTCCATTACAAAATCGGTTAATTAATGGGTCTCTGTGGCCTAATGGTAAGAGCACTGACTCGTAATCATTAGGTCTCTCACCGCTGTAGTTCACAACTAGCTCTGGGCACGTGAGAAGACAAGTTCTGCAAAGGAAGGTCAGGTGGTCTTTCTCCAGGTTTTTCGCCCAACTCTGATTAACGATCATGTCAAAATAGGTGGAATAATCTTGAAATGGGCAGTTTCAAAACAAAAACCAAATAAATAAATAAAGCTCTAATTTTTCAATTCTGCACATTGATATTTCAGAGAATACTCACACATTGTCTAGCAAAACACTACTATATTAGTATTGTACTTGTTAAGACAGTTAATATTTACACCTGGCCCCCACCTTTCGAGGCTTGAAGAAATAGATGGGCTGCAATCAAATTCAGAACATTTAATGCACTGGTATTTTTGCTGAAAAAAATGACCAAACCAAAGCTACCCAGATTTTATTTCAGCAAAATTATTAGTGTGCAGGTATGTGCCAAAAAGAAAATACCCAAGTTTTAATGATCTATTATTTGTGTTTGGTTTAACAACTCATCAACCCTTGTGGGTCATTTTGTGTTGTCTCCTAGAGCAAGGGAGAATGAGTTACATGTAGAAGTAGAGGAGATGAAATTGAAAGATGGGGAGAAAAGAGAAAGAGAAAAATGAAAGGAAGTGTAGAAAATTTAGAAATTGAAGAAATAACAGCATTTCCCTCATACCCTTACCTGCTGCAAGGACAACAGGGCTTGCCCAACTGTAAGCCAGTGTCAACAAAAATACCAGTGCATTAAATGTTCTGACTGCATCCGAACCAAGATACAAAAATCTGACTATGAATACTGGCTTCTCAGAAAATGAGAGAAAGAGTATCAAGGGAATAATATCAATACCATTATGATAACACACTCTTGCGACATAGTGCATTTTTTCACATCCCCAAAATGGCCACTTTTCTGATGAAAATCTGTGATATTTTTCTTATTTACACTTCAAACATAGATTGTGGGTGCTCATTAGAACTACCCCATTGAGGCGGTCCTAACAAGTAACCATAACCTAAGTCTTGGATCAGAAAATAAGAAAAATAATGTACATGTATACCCCAGTAAACCCCAGTTTTTCCCTATATAAAATGTGGTTTACGGGGGTGTTCATTTCTCAGACTTGTTCATGTGATGCAAAGAAACTCATAGCACCAGATAATGCACTTTTTTATCTGAATATTCTTCCTATTTCTGCATGAAAACATGTTGTGGGTACTCATTAACCATTTGCATTCTAGTGGACTTGTCCATTGCTATATGTTGGACAAGTCCATTTTTTGTCATATGAAGGGTGGCAGGCCTCTTCTTTTCATTTTATTTTATTTTTGACAGAAAATTCTGTTAGCAAATGGTGCAGGTCCTGATGTGTCTGATCTGGGTGTTCACTGTTTGCCAAAGTACCTCATTAGGGAATGGGTTAACCCTTGATCTGCTAATCCCGGGTACGCCTTATCTTTGAAACCATGTAGATCCAGATCAGATGGCTTCTGACGAAGCCATCTAATCAGGATCTACATTGTTTGCCATTCAGAATTGTGAATTTGTTGCAATTATTTGCATCAAGTAATCTGATTGGTTGATAATTGGTAGTGGGTGTGGCATATATAAATATTCAGCAGGACAAGGGTTAAAAGTGCCTTGGTACTGATATTTTTCTTATTTGTGATGATAACATGCTGTGGGTACTCAGTAGAAGTGCCTCACCAAGGCTCTTCTAATGAGTACCAGAATATATGTTTCTATACAGAGATAAGAAAAATAATATGTCGATACCCTCTCTTATCTGGGGCTGTAGAACTGAAATCAATATGAAAACATGCCTAAACAAACACATTGTAAACTTTATCGCCGAAAAATGAAAATTTTAAGATGAAATATTGTGATATTTTTCTTATTTTCTGCTCAAAAAATAGATTGTTGGCACTCGTTAGAACTGGCTCGATGAGGCAGTTCTAACGAGTACCCACAATCTATATTTTAGATCAGAAATAAGAATAATAAGGTTTACCCCTGTAAACCCCAGTTTTACTAACTAAAAGTGGGGTTCAATGGGGGCAAAGTTAACTAGACTATCAAGTGAGCATATGCTCACTAATACCCCCGGCCAAAGCCATCGGTAACTTTCTGGCAATTCAAAGCCATCAAGTTTGACAAAAACCTATTATGAACACAGAATTAATCTTGCAAAAGTAAGGAGAATACCATTACATCTAAATAACTCACCTGATAACTAATGAGATCTTGAACAGATGTTTTTCAAAGGGCAATAACTCTTGAAAGGAGCATAATCCGGACGAGAAAAAAAATACGTGTCGGCTAATTTTCCATGAGGAATCCATATATGAAATTTCAAAACCCTAGCATACACGGTTCTAAAGTTATGCTATGCATCACTTTTACCATACAGTACAATGGCACAAATTACCAAAATGACAAAGGGCCATAACTCACAAAGTATTTTTCGGAATTTTGTCAAAAGTTAATCAGTTCATCTACTCATCACCACCAATCTATTCACCAACTTTCAAGGCTGTAGCTCCAATAGTTTTTGAGATATCTTGCTGACAAAATTTTATAAAAAAAAATATAACAAAGGGGAATAACTCTAAAGAACCTGGCCCCACAGCCCCAATTTTCTTTCCCACAATACAACTAGTTATGCATGTTGTTTGTACCAAATTTCAAGTTTCTAGGTACAGTAGTTCCTGAGAAATCTTTGACACAAAATTTAAGGTAACTCACAAAATACACATCTCAGTAGCAAATATAACAAAGGGGAATAACTCTAAAGAACCTGGCCCCACAGCCCCAATTTTCTTTCCCACAATACAACTAGTTATGCATGTTGCTTGTACCAAATTTCAAGTTTCTAGGTACAGTAGATCTTGAGAAATCTTTGACACAAAATTTAAGGTAAGTCACAAAATGCACATCTCAGTAGCAAATATAACAAAGGGGAATAACTCTAAAGAACCTGGCCCCACAGCCCCAATTTTCTTTCCCACAATACAACTAGTTATGCATGTTGTTTGTACCAAATTTCAAGTTTCTAGGTATAGTAGTTCCTGAGAAATATTTCAAGTTTCTAGGTATAGTAGTTCCTGAGAAATCTTTGACACAAAAAAAAGTTTACACACACACACACAGAAAGTTTACACACACACAGAAAAGACGAAAACTATATACCCCCATGGCATACTCTGTATGCCGGGGGTATAAATAGGTGTGTTTTCGTGATGCAACAGGTACCTTGTGATCCCGCTGATGACACTTCCAGAGGTTTTAATCCTAGCTTGGCTCTCAATTTGCTGAAAAACAGAAACATGGTTTTCTTATTTTTGATTGATACGGTAAACCCGATTTTGATGTTAAAAATGGTGATTTTTTGGCAATTCTCAGAAAAATACCAGCCTCCAATAAACGCCCACTTAACTCTGATGTTCATTGATAGGAATTTTTTTGTGACATTGTGACAGGGTTCGAAATTAAACCAGTCAATCAAAATGACTTCAGGTTTTACATATTTTGCTATGTTTGACACGAAATGAGAAAAACGGTAATGATATTCACTTTAGTGAAGAAAGGGGAGGTAACTACTGTTCTATTCTAAGACAAGGCTATTGTATCACCAGTCATATTCTGAGAAACAAGATGGCAGCCAAAAGAAAGAAAGTGAGTTTTTTGGACCGTCGTATGCACATTACAGGTGTCTATAGCCTCTAAAAAACGCCCACCCCCTCTTCAGGAAAGGCAATGATTCTAATAAACGCCCGAACGTCTATTAGAGATTCTACGGTAATATATTATGTACATGTGCTTGCTGTTTATAAGGCATTTGTCAAAACTGACTTATATACATTTTAGTTTGATATAACCCATTTTGTACTCAATTTTGTACTAATTTCTGTCTCATGTATAGCAGGAGTCCAGCTTTGGGATCATTGATTCCATTTGTGGAATTTTAAAAATATCTGAGGGTCACTGATGAGGCCTAATTGGCCGAAACTAGCTAGTCTGGCCCAGAAAACATGTCAACTCCATATTTTTCACTTCTATGGTGTATTCCCTGCTTCCAAAGGATAATCCTTTTATAGTTCATATCGAAATATAGGGGTGTCAGTTTGGCTTATAATTGAGTCAAAGTTTTATTTAAAATTTATTCAGAAAATGAATGAATAGGGAAGACCCATATCAACTTATCAAATTCAATATTTTTGGGATACAGTGTACATCTAATCTGGGACAGCACTGATTGTGGAGTTTCCTGTACAGAATGGTGCAGATTACAAAATTCTTCAAACAGAAAAAGTACATAATATTACGATAACACACCCATGCGACATAGTGCATTTTTTCACTTCTCCAAAATGGCTACTTTTCTGATGAAAATCTGTGATATTTTTCTTATTTATATTGCAAACATAGGTTGTGGGTGCTACTGCGGTTGCGTCTAAGCCTCAAAAATAATTTCTAAAGCTAAAATAATATTCATTTGTAGATTTTCATATATGATGTGATGCGCCGAGAAATTTTCATTCAAGCGACCATGTTGATTTTGATGTGACATCAGTAACCTTGCACTCTTTAATGCCATGTAATGCTATTCGCGCACGTTATGACCCTGAATGCTGTTTATTATGCCTTACTCTCTGCAGCCTTTTTCAGTGAAATTTGCTAAATTATTGCAAAACCCCTTGAATTTTTTTTATTGTGGTATGTTAGTGTCTTAAATAATAAAATATAATCAGTTTGCCACGACAATTTTGTAAGGGCTCGCTGAAGCTCGCCCCTATAAAATTTCTAAGGCTCACCGATTTTATCTTATTATTAACCCATTTAGTACCAGAAACCCCAGAAGGGGTACCCTGGCAAACAGTGCAGGCCCAGATCAGATGCTGCAGAATGCGGCATCTAATCAGGCCCTACACTGTTTGCGAAAAGTTAAGCCATTTTCCAAATAAATTTTGAACTCACGACAACCCCCCTCAGACAGTTTTAGAAAGTTGTTTTTCAATTCCTAAAGTAAACAAAGCTGAACTTATATGAAATAGTGTAAAAGGTAATAATAATGAAACCCAAATATCTTTAAAATGATCAAACTGAGACTTTCAAAATGGAAATTAATTCGAAAAACAAGTGCCTTGTGTAAGATAATGTGGAAAATTGAACAAAACTAGAGCTATCACAAAAAGGTGATGAATACCCCCACAAAAACGGCCTTGATAGTACAACAGCGGCATTTTGCAATTTTTTCACTTGAAAGGGGCCATAACTATGTCGAAAATTGACGAATTGTAGTGGAAATCGAACTTGACCTGTATTTTATGATGTTACATCAGTGTACCAATCAAAGCACTGAGAGTGCTGATGGAGCGTAGTTTTGATAATTTGATTTAGCGTCTGATTGGTATTTTAATTCAGGCTCATATAGATCCAATGGACATAGCTGTTTGAAGCTATTCTGGGCCAGAAGTCGTGTTAAAGCAACAAGACCTACATGTATATTGAAATAACTCACGCTAAGGTGTAGACCCCGTAACAACCATCACGAAAACAAGCCTGTACAAATACATTGTCAATTTTTAGGCAAAAAAAAAAAAAAAAAAAAAAATGGAAATAATTTTAAGATACAAAATTGTGATATTTTTTTATCTCTGCTCAAAACATTGATTGTGGGGACTTGACTGAACCGCCTTGACGAGGCAGTTTTATCAAGTACCCACAATCAATGTTTTTGAACACTACAGCAACCATGCAGTTCTACAGTTTACTTGAAGATTTCTGATGAGCTATAGTTCGTGCAATAACTGCGGCTTGCGAAATTGTTTGGCGACTTTAAAGTTATTTTATGTAATCAATTTTTGAAAAATTACCTTGGGGAGGTTATTTATCTTGCATTAGACATTCTCCTTGGTTACGTCTTGATGATGTTTATCTTCATGTGAAAAATAAGCATAATTTTCCCAGCAGTTTATAAGTTATAGATCCGCAATCAGTCTTTAAAAATTGCCTCGGTGAGGCTGTTTTTAAAGCTATCTGGCATTAGACAATATCATTAGCTTGATCTTGTCAATTTACATCTGCATGCAAAACATTATAAAAATATACCCGTCGGTTTGAAAGTTATACGACCGTGTCAGCATTACGATAACACATCCGTGTGATATAGTGCATTTTTCATATCTAAAAAAAAAAGGTAATTTTCTGATGAAAATTTGTGACATTTTTCTTATTTATATTCCAAACATAGGTTGTGGGTGCTCGTTAAAACCGTCTCATTGAGGCGGTTCTAACGAGTACCCACAACCTATGTTTTAGAGCAGAGATAAGGAAAATATTGTTTACCCCCATAAACCCCAGTTTTCTCTATATAAAGTGGGGTTTAGGGGGGTCTTTATTTCACGGACTTGTTCACGTGATGGTGGGTGAATTTTTTACCTTACCGAAGCTAAAATAAAGAAATTGGGCATTCAGGAATCTCGTTGGTTAGATCTGTACATTATCTATTTGTATGCTAACAGTTGTCAAAAATGTTCCAAGTACAGTACGGCTCAGGTATAAGAACCAAAAAATCTTTATTCCGAATCTCGGCGTTTCGAGTACTTTAAAAAACACTCGGAATTGTTCCTAGTATATGTATATATTCGGCGGACACTCCTCGAAAACACTCGCAAGGTCCGCGGTACGCGAAATTTCGCGAAATTATTCCGAGTCGTAATATCGTACCTGGAGGCAATATTTTCTCGCGAAGTTATGCGGAAATACTCGGAGGAATTTGCCGAAATACCTGGGCGTTTTTTTGGTTTATTTAATGTTCTTTTACCATCATATATATTTATACATAATTATAAGATAATAATTATCACTGATAGTTATTATAATGTCAAAAGTCAACAAAGAGGTAATCATTAATTATCCAGGGTGTGAAACTGCACAGTGATTTCAAACAAGGGAATCAGTTGGGCATGACGAGTACATACAACTCTTTCAAGACCGTAATTGAAAGCATGTTGAACATCGTAAAATTACAGGAAAATCGGTCATTTTGAACTCAAAATTTCTCCGTGTAATTTTGATATTTTCAAAAAAAGAAAATTATTTTGATATAATATAATCATTTGTCTTTCATTCTTTAATAATTTTTATGCGAAGTATTATCGGACAATTGGGAAACAAATAATCAAAGGTGATAACTGTCAGCGAAATTTTGACGGGTTTCGGCCGCCATTATTGGCTTCTTTTAAACTGCAAAATCGGTCATTTTGAACTCAAAATTTCTCCATATAATTTTAAGATTTTCAAAAAAAGAAAATTATTTTGATATAATATAATCATTTGTCTTTCATTCTTTAATAATTTTTATGTGAAGTATTATCGGACAATTGGGAAACAAATAATCAAAGGTGATAACTGTCAGCGAAATTTTGACGGGTTTCGGCCGCCATTATTGGCTTCTTTTAAACTGCAAAATCGGTCATTTTGAACTCAAAATTTCTCCATGTAATTTTAAGATTTTCAAAAAAAGAAAATTATTTTGATATAATATAATCATTTGTCTTTCATTCTTTAATAATTTTAATGTGAAGTATTATCGGACAAGTGAGAAACAAATAATCAAAGGTGATAACTGTCAGCGAAATTTTGACGGGTTTCGGCCGCCATTATTGGCTTCTTTTAAAGTACAAAATCGGTCATTTTGAACTCAAAATTTCTCCATGCAATTTTGATATTTTCAAAAAAAGAAAATTATTTTGATATAATATAATCATTTGTCTTTTATCCTTTAATAATTTTAATGTGAAGTATATTCGGACAAATGAGAAACAAATAATCAAAGGTGATAACTGTCAGCGAAATTTTAACGGATTTCGGCCGCCATTATTGGCTTCTTTTAAACTGCAAAATCGGTCATTTTGAACTCAAAATTTCTCCATGTAATTTTGATATTTTCAAATAAAGAAAATTATTTTGATATAATATAATCATTTGTCTTTCATTCTTTAATAATTTTAATGTGAAGTATTATCGGACAATTGAGAAACAAATAATGAAAGTTGATAACTGTCAGCGAAATTTTGACCGATTTCGGCCGCCATTATTGGCTTCTTTTAAACTGCAAAATCGGTCATTTTGAACTCAAAATTTCTCCATGTAATTTTGATATTTTCAAAAAAAAGAAAATTATTTTGATATAATATAATCATTTGTCTTTCATTCTTTAATAATTTTAATGTGAAGTATTATCGGACAAGTGAGAAACAAATAATCAAATTGATAACTGTCAGCGAAATTTTGACGGGTTTTGGCCGCCATTATTGGCCTCTGATACGTCGCACCGGCGACACATGTTTAATTAAATTAATCACCACTCGCAAATACTCGCAAACACTCCAAATATCACAGGTAAGCTCTGAGGTCCGCGGAATTTCCTCGGAATATCGAGCGCATAACTTGGAGTAAAATATTTTCACTCGGAGTGGTTTACTCCAAAACATTCGGCGGAAAAACGCGGATTTAAAAAGTTGTCCGCGGAATGAAAAAGAAAAACGGTTCAAATACCTGAGCCGTACTGTAGATTAGAAGTTACACTTCAAAATAATTTTTCAGTTTGCCTAGGCGAGGCCGTTTGTAAAGTAATTTAGCATAAGGCAATTTTGCGGGTTATGTATTGTCAATATCAACCTGTATGCCAAAAATGATCAAAGCCGGGTTTAGATGTTATACTCCGTATTCATTTTTATATTATTTTGCCTCGGCGAGGCCATTCATAAAGTAATCTTGCATAAAACAGCCTCATGGGTTAGGTATTGTCAATATCAATCCGAATGCCAAAAACGATCGGAATATTCAGAGAGGTTTGAACATTATACTCTGTTAACATTTTTCTAAATATATACCATTTATGTTATGAAGTGATCTTGCTTACGACAGTTTCTTGGGTTAGTTATTGTCAATATCAATCCATAGGAATATTTGAAGAGGTTTAGACATTATACTCCATTATTATTATATAAAAATAAATTGCCTCAACGAGGCCATTTATGAAATGATCTGGCATTAAGGCAATTTCTTTGGTTAGATATTGTCAATACAGCACAGTGCACAGTCTTTTACCGGAAACCAACAACTGCCCTTCTTGAATCAGCGAAAGGGATAGAATCACGGTGGAACAGGTTTCACGATCAATCTCCTGGAAAGAATGTTGCCGAACCCGGCAGGTATCGAACTTGCGTCTGAGCTGATAATTTGCGTTATTTATAGTCACATGCCTAGGACGCAGACAGGTCGCTTTAAAAAGTAACATTGTTCCCCCCCCCCCCCACACACACACACACACATTAACCCATACTCTGAGTATATATCTAGCAGCCTTTTTAGTGACAAACAAAGCAGACCCAGATCAGACGCTACAATAAGTGGCGTCTCATCTGTGTCTAAACTGCAAAATTTACTGCTTACAATATAAACCTTGACGTGCACCAGTCCAAACTCATTCCAACTGTCTTATTTTGGTAATACATTATCGACCCACACTGCGTACTTTTAACCCATTTTAAACGAATGGAATCCTCAACACCTTACATCAGTATGGAATGAGTTCATTTTAAAATCAGGGATGTCAGGTTGTGGCTTCCACGAAATATTTGGCAAAAATGGCTGAACCTTTTTGTAAGTATGCAGTGCAGGTCATAATGAGACTCCGCGTTCTGTGGTATCTGATCTGGGTTTGTCCTGTTTGCAAGTTGCTAGGTTTGGGCTTTTATGGTACAAATGGGCTGTAAACTGGGTTATATGAACTGAACTATAAAAAGATTAGACTGCTACACAGTTCGTCTATTAAAAATATTCATCTATTCCGTTTGAAATAGGTGGTATGTGAAGCAGTCTATAAGATACCGCATGGCGTAATAATCTGCTATGTTAACACGGGGTACTATGTTTTCACTGGTGATTGGGTCATATGCAGTAACACCGAAAGTAGTGCAGAAATCACTTCTCATCTCACTGGAGCTACGCTGCAACAGCTACGCTCCAAAAATTATTAAAATCGGTGAAGCGCTTTTTGAGTTATCGTCTGGAAACCAAGTCAACAGACCGACCGACCGACCAGCTCACTCCTATATACCCCCCCCCCCCCAATTTCATTTGTGGGGGGTATAACAATGATAATCTAAATGACCAAATTGTGAGATGTCTTTTATACATTGCACTAGGTGTACACTCCTGAATATTTTAAATGGTTTAAAACCATTTTAGCATTTTTCACAACAGGTTCTGTCCAGTTCTTTATACACATACATTCCAAACATCAGAAAATGGTTTTGCTGTAATGTCACCTGTTTTGATGAGATTTGGAGCCGTGCAGAAACATTAATTTTGTGTGCATTTATTTTTCCAAATAGGAGATATCAGCTGAATAAATTGTTGAAGAGAGATGGGCAGACAAGGGACACGCAGTGATCAATCATAATACTGTACTTTCCCTGAGCACTCTTGTGCTCAGGTGAGCTAATATTCAAATATCCCATCACAAAGACATGCCTATATAATTCGGTCCTCCTTGAACCCCACTGAAATATAGCAAAACTGGGGTCCACAGGGGTAAACCTTATTTGTTCTTATTTCTGCTCTAAAATATAGACTGTAGATGCTCTTTCGAACTGTCTCAATGAGGCGGTTCTAAAGTGTACCCATAATCTAAAATATAGACTGTGGGTGCTTTTTAGAACCGCCTCGATGAGGCAGTTCAAAAGTGTACCCACAATCTTTTTTGAGCAGAAATAAGAAAAATATCACAAATTTACATCTTAGAATTGTTTGGGTTTTTGGCATAAACTTACAATGCATTTGTATAGGCGTGTTTTCGTAATGTCTATTTCTCATGACATGGCTCGTGATTCTTTGGACTTACTTTGTCTCCGCAATGCTCAAGCTAATGTCTCCACCAGAAGAGTTAGCTGCAATAGAAATTGAAACATTCAATTTGTGTATTTGTCATTACGATAACACACCAACATGAGATAGTGCATTTTTCACGTCTCCAAAATGGCTACCTTTCTGATGAAAATCCTTGATACATGTTTTTTTCCTATAAATGCTCAAAGCATAGGTTGTGTGTGCTCGTTAGAGCCGCCTCATTGAGGCGGTTCTAATGAGTACCCACAACCTATGTCTTGGAGCAGAAATAAGAAAAATAATGAATACCCCCCGTACACCCCAATTCAATTTTCTCTATATAAAGTGGTGTTTAGGGGGTGTCTTCATTTCGCGGACCTGTTCATGTGATGTAAAGTGGACTTGAAGTTCACAAATTTTATATCAAGGGAAGAAATTGAGATCTGCTGTTCTGTTTGGCATATTCCATTTTATACATGTATACAGACTAGATGGTGCAGTCGATGGTATACCATCGCAATAGTACCCGCTTTTTCTATGAATAACACTGAAGATATGGCAATGTCATACTTTTTGACCTTTGACCCTTGGGCCATGTTGGGGTCAAGGTCACACGTAAAGTATTCCAATATATGTTCTTCATTCCAAGGGCTATCCAATAATCAAGTTTCGGAAGTGCAATCCCAGCAGTTTAGAAGATATGATAATGTCCTACTTTCTGACCTTTGACTTGGGGCCATGTTGAGGTTAAGGTCACAAAAAAGTAGCCCACTGCCATCTACATACTATGTACTATCCACATGCAAAGTTTCAAAAGTGTAACTTCAGTGGTTGCAGAGGAGATCCATTTACAAGAAAGGTGACGGACGGGCAGACAGACAGGCAGACCGACTAACGCCCACTCAACTCTGGTACGAAAACAATATACCCGATTTTTCTTCGAAAAAAGCAGGTATAAGAAGCTGGGTTAACAATGGTATACATTTTACTTATTTCTGTTCAAAAACACTAAGGGGTGCAAAAACAACATTTTAAGTCTTAGAACTGAGAGAATTTAGAATTGAATCCGATGAGCTTCACAAGACCTTCTGCTTTGGATAATGTGTTACCAGTCAGCAAGAATGCTTTCCGAGGCTAGGTCGCCAGTGTCCTGAGTTAGTGATTCATTGAAGATAAAAAGCCAACAGGGGAGATATTTTAGCGCTACATTCCTTAAGCACCCTAGCATGCAGACCATCAGGCCCAGATGCCTAATGTATATTGAGCTTGTCCAACAGTTTTGCGACCCCCTTGGGGTCAACCGTTATGTCCCCCATAGAGGGGAACAGGCTTTGACCTTTATATGGTAGCTAGCTGTCAGCTTCATGCATAAATGCAGATTGAAACTGCTTATTACATATATTTGCCTAATCGCGCCTTACACTAGGAATGGTCAAATATGACTGATAACAGTAGATAGACAAAACAGCAAAAATGTGCAAGGGAATATAAACTTATCTGCAAAGTGTCTTTTGCATTTTTCGATATTGTTGACAAAAGTGACAGGACTTTATATATTTATACTTGAAAAGGTGGGACATAACAGTTGACCCCAAGGGGGTCGCAAAACTGTTGGACAAGCTCAACATACTGTACATAAGGTACCTGGGCCTGATGGTCTGATTTGACTCCAAGGGGGTTGCAAAACTGTTGGACAAGCACAACATACATGTACATAAGGCATCTGGGCTTGATGGTCTGTATGTTAGGTGGAGCACTCTGGTGCAGTGGTAGCCCATCGGACTGTTGATCGAGAGGTTGATTGATAGACGGACAAAACAGCAAAAATGTGCAAGGGAATATGAACTTATCTGTAAAGTTCTTTAGCATCTTTCGATATTGTTGACAAAAGTGACAGGCTTTCCTTTATTCATACTCAAAAAGGTGGGACATATCAGTACAGAATTGTTACTGGTGACACATCAAACGACATTCATACACCAGGAGGGTAAGCCATATTTCCAGTGTAAGCCATATTTCCAGCAAAAGCCATATTTCCAGCGTAAGCCATATTTCCAGCGTAACCCATATTTCCAGTTCAGTACATGAAGCACAGTTAACCAAAACTGCTGGACAAGCTCAACATACATAAGGCCTCTGGGCCTGATGGTCTGCATGTTAGGTGGAGCGCTTTGGTGCAGTGGTAGCGCATCGGATTGTCGATTGAGAGGTTGCAGGTTCGATCCTCTCGCTGACCAAAAGTGCTGTGCCCTTGAGCAAGGCACTTCATCCGGTACTGGTAATTACCAAAACGAAACCAAAATACCGGAACGAAGCCGAAATACGGGCACAGACTATTAAAAATATAAGGGAAATGCCTGTTGGGAATCATAATGCATTGAATTTAATGATTTAATTAATGTTCTTGCATAAAAATATTATTATAGATTATATAAACAAATATGCAGTATTAAGTTGGCACCGAGAAGGAATTTAATAACAAATAATCATGTCCTTTAAAACCCCTAATTCAAGACTTGGACGCATGCATAAAGTTTATGCAATGTTAACTTTTCTATGTAAATGACATAAAAGTGTTTATTTCATTTTCAATAATCATACTAATAATGTGTAAATCTCATATTGTTTGTTTGTTTGATTTGAGGTTTAACGTCCCCGTCAACACTGTAAAGGTCATTTCAGAGATGTTGCTTGCAATTTTGTGGGACTTTTACCTGACATTGAGATGAAATGACATCTCAAGCCCTGCCGCACAATGAAACCAATAGGGTTTATAAGCCTGGACAGTTCGACGCTCGCACTGCTTTGCCTAGGCAGGCTTAGATCCTCTAAGCAGTTTACCAGTACTCGTGTGCAGGTCGGTTTCAGCTCTGCGTGGAAGCATCATGCAGTCCATCTATTTCTTCAAGCCCCGATGGGCGGGGGCCATTAAATCTCATATAAAAGCAAATGACAAGCAGAGTCGAAATTGTGCGATAATGAACCAAATTCAGTCGGAAATGATTCTTTCTTGTCATACAGTATGTGAAGAATAAATAAATGAACCTGCGCATGGCAAAACCTGCACCCTGTGTGACCACCATCTGCACAGTCTGATCAGAGTCTTTTCTATTCGACTGTATGCACAGGTTGATCCGAGTCTTCACTGGTTGTGCTAATCTTATACATGTAGTAAGCAGACTCAAATAAATAAATTTCTCAGAAGAAGGTTAAAAGCAGTTTAAGCACTAACAGGTCCTTGATTGCCACTTAATTTTAACCCAATTAACCGATTATTGATATGATTACAGGTAAGATAGAGTCATTAATACTACATTGCGTGGCTTAGATAGGCTGTTTTTGGTGTTAAAATTTTCCAATATATTTTGTATATGCGTGTTTTCATAATGTCAAATCATTTATGTGATATATGATAAGTTTGATAATCAAAGTACTGAAAGTACTGAGGAAAGTTGATTTATGAGGGTTAATTATTATGATAACAAAGTCAGTAGTAGATTCTTTGGATATTTTGTTGTCAAAGTCCCAGGGGATTAAAAAGCCGATGAAAAAATATAAAAAATGGTTCATCGATTGTTTTGAGTTTAACGACAGGTCAACCTTTGTGGATCATTTTTGTCTTCTCCAAGAGGAAGGGGGGGGGGGGGGGGGGAAGGGATAGAAGAGATAGTAGAGGAGATGAGAGTGAGGGACAGAGTGAACGGAAGTGTAGAAACAGAAGAAATATTAACACTCCCTATCTACCGTTACCTGCTGCAAGGACAGCAGGCCTTGCCCAAATGTAAGTCAGTATCTGCTGTACTGCCCAGTGACACAAGATACACATGAACTTTGCCTCACCCAACAACCCTCACGAAGAAAAAAAAAAAGAAGGAAAGAAAGTTAAACGTCTCTGCTAATTTATTCATGGTTTCTAAATTAGCTCGGTACACTGTACATTCTTTGCTGGTCCCATCTGCTAATAATCTTACAGAGAAGTTCTCCTAGCGGGTACATGACTTCTTAGCAATGTCGCATCAACGTCATATTGATACGACGATGCACATACGTTGTGCAGTCGCTTGGAGCTATGTTCCTTCAGACGTCGGGACATAAAAAGCAGAATAACTAGACGAAAAAAAAAACATTTTTAAATCATTTGATTTAGACATTATAACGCGTTCTACCAAAGGCGAATTGAATGTATGTTTATTCAGTCCTAAAAACACTGACCCATAAATGCCAATTGTTTCAATACTGGGACATTCGGAAACAGTTAAGAGATAAGACACATTAGAGGCCACAGAATGTAGCGTCTGATTGGTGTCTTCACTATTTGCTAAAGTACGGAACTTGATGTAAAACTCAGAGCTTACAATACCTGTTTTGCAATTAGAGCTCCCTTAAGCATGTGAATAACTGTGTTCGATGTCGGTCAGTAAAGGGTTGTTTAGTTGGTCGCTGATAATCAAAGAGAAGCGAGCTAACCTTTTTAACCCTGTAGACCGGTGCAGACGCTGAGGTAGAAATACACTGTATCTATGCAAACATTGTAGATTCTGAAAAGACGACACGTAGCTAGCAAGTCTCGCCAGAATCTACATGTAAAGCGAGAAGAGTCCTGTTCAGAAACACAGGGATGAAAGAGCAAAACATAAACTTCATCGGAAAGCGCGCAGGAAAATAGTCCCAGAGTATTGTGTTCTTTTCAGAATATGTCTTTCTGTGCCAATTAACATTCAATCTGTATAAAGTCTCGAAAAATGACATATTTTGAAAGACGTTCCATGCAGTGTTATTGATAAGCTTTTGCCCGAGGAGTACTGTTACTCCTTCAACCAAAGACTATAGGCGTATCCTGTGATTCTTTGAGAGTATCGGTTCTCCTATATTCAAAACCAGGGTCGTGTCTTCATCTGTCATCACAGGATGGCTGCTAAGTGCACTTATATTAATTTCAGACGTGGCAATGGCCACATGTAAAAGACGTTAAACACATATTCTATCATCGTAACATACCGATATACATTTTCATGTTAATAAGCTGGCGGACAGCAAAATGATAAATTACTTTTTCTTCTAAAGAATGTAAATCCAGCCAGTGTGGTCGTATTCTTCGCGTGTGTTTTTGGAATTTCCCAGACGCCATTGAAGGCTCGTTTTGATCAGACTGTGCAGGCTGGTCGGACAGATCATACTGTCATCAAAACGTTTTCAAACCCATGTTTTGTGTCTGCAGCGGCCTTATGTGCTACGCGTTCAAAGGCGGGGGGAAATCTCCACTCATTGTAGCAACTGCATGCGATTGATAAAAGGCGAGGAATTCAGCGTTTTTCCACAAAATACAGAGTGACCTATTTCAACGTGAATTTCTGCGATTTGAAAGAAATAGCCATGCATTTGATTTTTTTTCTTACGTTTTTCCGGAGAAACTTTGTCAGTTCTCCACAAACTTAACATTTTATCGTCTGCGCGTCTGTTTTGATATTTAATTCCTAACTACACGACAATGTAAATCTGTAGCTCTGTCGAACCCATTTTTTTCTCGAGAATGACACTCCGTAGAAATCAATGTGGTTGCGTAACAATATTCAGGATCGTATTTTTATGCACGCTTGTCATAAAGTTACTGTTCATGCTGCAGGCGTTGTTAATAAAGTTAATTATGCGGGCGGCTTTCCCTTAGATAATAAATACCGTTATGTATCACGCATCAATAATCGGTTTCCTAATCATGTTGATAGTTGTCACAACTTGAGGCTGATTGAATATAAGCTCAATATATGATCTTCAAAAGGTAAGGTTGAAAATTTTCAGCGTAATTAAAACAAATGCCATCATTCATGAATGGATGAATTTCGAATCGTTCTTGAAGATTGGAATAGTTTTTGTTGAAGACTATGATGCGGCGAAAATTACCGCGATTTCGATTGCTTTTTGTCAAGCGTCACGTTTTTTTTTTTTTTTTGTTGTTTTTTTTTTCATTGCCGATACGGCTTCAATGGAAATACCTTGGCGTATCGCCAATTTGACGGTCGTATTTGGTACAACTTTTTCTTCATTTCTAGGCGTATTTGCTCGATTTGAGAGTCGTATTTACGACGATACGACCATTATCAATTACTCTGTCCATGCCTGCAAAATTATTTTTCAAGAGTCCCTTTGGACTATTTTATGCAGCGAATGAACAGCGGAAGTGGAGTAACGGGGTCCAGTACCGGAAGCAGAAATGTGTTGACATAGAAACTTGATTCTAAAAATCAGCTTTCAAAAATTGTAGCTTAGTTGAGTTCACTATTTATTGAAACGTATGAAAATTGAGTAAAAAGATTATTATCAAATTCAAAATGTTTTCTTTTATGTTTCGATTGCCTGTATGTTTTACATAACAACAAACAACATAATAACCCTATGCTTATTGCGATTTCGCTTATGCAAAATCAATGCATCAAAATCATTGCCAAAAATAAAAATTGGACTCATTCCCTATATATTTAATAGTCCGTTTCGGTATTTCGACTTTGTTCCGGTGTCCCAGTTTATCTTGACCCCTGGGAAGCTTTACCCCCGGGGGTAAAGCTACTCAGGGGTAGCTTTACCCCCGGGGGTAAGGATATCCCGGGATATCTTTACCCCCGGGGGTAAAGCTAAACTGGCCAGGATATCTTTACCCCCGGGGGTAAAGCTAAACTGGCCAGGATATCTTTACCCCCACCCCAACTTTTGGGTATAAACTATATTCTTAATACCCAATTTCTTCTTATACATGTATGTAAGAGAAGCAAGATAGTGGACTCGATGTTTCACTTTTAACATTTTTCGTTTCAATCATGACTCAGACTAATAGAACTAACCTTACTAAGAAATATGACCACATTATAGAGGCGAATGAATATTTAATAACTTCTTTTAGTATATTTTCTTATTCGAAATGTCCCTTATGACAATCTTTCATAATCTTGCATTATCCCTGTCAGTTGTGAAATTGGTGGTGGGGATGAGTGGAAAGGTGGGGGTAATGATAGCCCGGCTGGGATATCTTTAACGCCGGGGGTAAAGCTAAACTGGCCAGGATATCTTTACCCCCACCCCAACTTTTGGGTATAAACTATTTTCTAAATGCCCAATTTCTTCTTATATGTAAGAGAAGCAAGATAGTGGACTCAATGTTTCACTTTAACATTTTTCTTTTCAATCATGACTCAGACTAATAGAACTACCCTTAGTAAGAAATATGACCACATTATAGAGGCAAATGATTATGAAAATACTTCTTTTTGTATATTTTCTTATTCAAAATGTCCCTTATGACAATCTTTCATAATCTTGCATTATCCCTGTCAGTGGTGGTGGTGAGTGGAAAGGCGGGGGTAAAGATATCCTGGCTGGGA
Organism: Lucinisca nassula; assembly: GCA_963580285.1. Classification (NCBI taxonomy): domain Eukaryota; kingdom Metazoa; phylum Mollusca; class Bivalvia; order Lucinida; family Lucinidae; genus Lucinisca; species Lucinisca nassula. The sequence continues at coordinate 108,769,505 of OY757012.1, read as the reverse complement.
TATCTTTACCCCCGGGGGTAAAGCTAAACTGGCCAGGATATCTTTACCCCCACCCCAACTTTAGGGTATAAACTATTTTCTTAATGCCCAATTTCTTCTTATATGTAAGAGAAGCAAGAAAGTGGACTCGATGTTTCACTTTAACATTTTTCGTTTAAATCATGACTCGGACTAATAGCACACTGGTAAAGGCAAGCGCGCAGGGTAAAGAACAAACACACGGGATAAGGAAATTTTTCCGCTCAGGATAAAAAAGAAAATGGCGGAATGGGTATCACTTGTGCAGGTTTGTTGTTGTTCTAGATCTCGTGTTATGGTTACTTATCAATACAGCTGCTCACATTAGCTTCACGGAAGACACATATTATTTACAAATTTATCTTCGATGGTCCGAATTCGACAGTTACAGCCAGTCAAACGGAGAACCGGACACAGTGGAGCTACTCCACCGCGAAATCTCATTATTTTACATGAAACGCTCTTCTGGGAAGACGGCATGCACTTTTTTGTTGGTTGTAGACATGCATATGATAAATCGGACTGTTGCAAATACGATTTAAGGAAAATTTGAAATTAGAAGGCCCACAGTGAGAAATCCTAGTTCAATTTTCAATACAACGCCCACGGGCAAGGAAATGGGTACAACGCATATGATAAGACACAAAATTTTCCGGCGAAAATGGTTCTTGTATGGTCGTAGCACTAGGAAATTTCCATCACAGATGATGTTTTCCGATATTAATAATTAGTCCGACATAGTTTAAAGCACCAATTGTGACCTTTAGGAAACGTTCAAAGTTATGTGCATTGTCTTGGCATGTGCATTGCTCTGGTTCTAGCAATATAATCATCCCCTATGAGGGGATAGATGAATTTGGTTCATCGCGATCATGAATTAGAGAAATGATATTTATGTCCATGCAGTATTTGTGGTAGAAAATTGTATGTTTGTTCTTTTGGCTGAAAAAAAGATAAATAACTTCGCCAAATCCGTGAGACATACCTATTGCATGGTTTCGCCAAGTTCTGTTTCTACCACAACTACTGCATGGACATAAATATCATTTCTCTAATTCATGATCGCGATGAACCAAATCCATCTATCCCCTCATAGGGGATGATTATATTGCTAGGGGATGATTATATCGTAGATCTGTCGCAGATAGTCCAACGTCGTATTACATACGCAAGTGCGGCTCCCGCCCGTCTGGGCTTGAAGAAATAGATTGGGCTGCATTATGCTTCCACGCAGAGCTAAAACCACCAAACCGACTGCACATGAGTACTGGTAAACCGCTTAGGAGGTCTAAGCCTGCCCAGGCAAAGTATGGTGCGTGTCAGACCCGCTATGCGTATAAACCCTAAATTGGTTTTATTGGGCGGCAGGGCTTGAGATTCCATTTCATCTCAATGTCGGGTAAATTAAGTCCCACAAAACTGGAAGCAACGTTCCCAAAATGACCTAAATGGTGTTGACGGAGACGTTAAACCTCAAGTCAAACAAACAAACATACGCAAGTGCATTAGAATAAGGGCTTGCTCTCTTCAAGAGGAAGCAAGTTCTTTACACCTTATTAGCAAGTTCTTTACTTTAAGGGGAATTGGAACATCTAGCAGAAGCTTCCGCCTTTTTTCAAAGGAAGACACCTTTCGAGACTTCCTTTTCGCTGTTCCACTGAAATGGTGGTCCACTCTTAAAGAAAAGAATTTGCTAATTTTGACCCCTATTGACATGGGAGACAAAAATACTTTTCTAATCAGGCAATGTGGTGCGTGTCGGACCCTCTATGCGTATAAACCTTAATCGGCCCCCACCCATCGGGGCTTGGAGACATAGATGGCTGCATGATGCCTCCACGCAGAGCTGAAACCGACCGCGCACGAGTACTGGTATACCACTTAGAGGATCTAAGCCTGCCCAGGCAAAGCGGTGCTAGTCTGACCGTCCATGCTTATAACCCCTTTCATTGGGCCACAGGGCTTGAGATGTCATGTCATCTCAATGTCGGGTAAAAGTCTCACAAAATTGGGAGCAACGTCTCCAAAATGCCATACTCAGTGTTGCCGGAGACGTTAAACCTCAAATCAAAAACAAAATTATAAACCCTGAATTTGTTTAAACCCTAAATTGTTTTCATTGGGCGGCAGAGCTATCTCAAGTGAGTGAGTGAGTTTTAGTTTTACATCCCACCAACAGCTAAGGTCATACGGAGACGGAACCTCGGTTTAAAGACTCATCCGAAAGTCTGGAGAAGCCCGGGATCGATCCAGCGATCCCTGGTTTACAAGGCGAGTAGCGTTACCACTGCACCACGGAGGTTTCTGAGAGCTATCTCAATGCCGAGGAAATTAAGTTCCACAAAACTGGAAGCAACGTCTCCAAAATGACTTAAATAGTGTTGACGGAGACGAAACATCAAGTCAAACAAACATACGCAAGTGCATTAGAACATTACGAAAACACGCCTATACAAATACAGTGTAACCCTTATCGCCGAAAAAATGATTTTTTTTCGATATTGTGATATTTTCCTTATTTCTGCTCAAAATATAGATTGTGGGTAATCGTTAGAACCGCAGAAATAAGAAAAATAAGGTTTACCCCTGTAAAAGCCAGTTTTACTATATAAAAGTGGGGTTCAAGGAGGTCAAAATTATATAGGCATGTTTTCCTGATGATAAGGGTAGGAAGCAAGTTCTTTACTTTAAATTGCCCATACCTTATTATTAAGTTCTTTACTTTAAGGGGAATGGGAACAGCTAGCAGAAGTTTCCGCCATTTTTCAAAGTAAGGCAACTTTCAAGACTCATTTTCGCTTTTCTGTCCACTGAAAAGGGGGTCAACTCTTAAAGGAAAGAATTTGCTCCTCGGGAGCAAATTTTTTTCCTTTAAGAGTTGACCCCTATTGACATGGGAGACAAAAATACTTTTGCAGGATTTGCCTCCTCTGAACCTTAAATTACCCATATCTTCTCTGCAAATTACCCAGCCTTTTCTTTATTGGTCAGTGATAATCACGCGGACATTCGCAGGTAAGCTTCTGAATCGTAGGTTTAGTTACATTGGGTCGATTTACCCAAAGTTACTGATTAACAATCGACGCAAAGTCACCCAACCCGGAGCTAGGCGAAGAGAGCCACGTTGCATCAAGCCACTCGATCCAACTCATTCAAACCTTGGCCGCTGTTTTCATTTTTGGTAATTAGAAGCTGAAGCAAATAAGTGTTGTAATTCTTGTTCATTGTACGTCCCACATGATTTCAGAGGACCGTTTGCCAAAGAAAACTAGAAATGGACATGGTGGTCAGAATAAGCGATTACAGGGACACCGACCCTCAAAGCATCCCTTGAGGACTTCAACATTCCAAACGAATCGATGGAACAGCAAAGTGGCGGGGTCTCATCAGAAGGGGTGCAATATGAGGCAAAAAGAATCAGCGAAGCTGCACAGCGCAAAGTCAGAGCGAAGGCATCACAAACAGCAATAAAGCTTTCTCCTCTGACCTCTCTTGCTCTGTCTGCAGCTTCGGCTATCTTAGTTACATTTCTCGCATGTGATTAAGATTGGTCATTGTCATTAATGACTGACGAATTATTACGTCCAACAAGCTGTTCCTTGTTTTGCCTCGGTAGCTCAGTCGGATGCGCGTCTGACTGGTGATCAGGAGGACGCGGGTTCGATACCTGCCGGGGTCGGCAACCATTCTTTCGTGGAGATTGATCATGAAATCTTTTCTACGGTCATTCTCTCCCTTCCACTGAGCTTATGACCCACAAAGAGGGTTGACGCGTCGTTAAACACGAACTCATCATCATCATCCCTTCCACTGATTCAAAAAGGGCAGTTGTCAGCTTCTATAGCGAAAGAATGTCCACTGTACTGGTAAACCGCTTAAGTATAAGCTTGCCCAGGCAAAGTGTGGATAAACTGACCGGCTCAAAAATGACCTAAATAGTGTTGACTGGGTCGTTAAATCCCAATACAAACCAACAAACAAACAAATCAAATACTTACATGTTATAGTTCTCAAAAGACGGAGTTAGATGGAATAACTCGAAACGTAAGACAACATATCAGTCATATTCATATCGCGATCATGAATTAGAGAAATGATATTTATGTCAATGCAGTATTTGTGATAGAAAATTGTATGTTTGTTCTTTTGGCTGAAAATAAGATAGATAACTTCGCCAAATTCGTGAGATATACCTATTGCATGGTTTCGCCAAGTTCTGTTTCTACCACAAATACTGCATGGACATAAATATCATTTCTCTAATTCATGATCGCGATGAACCAAATCCATCTGTCCCCTCATATGGGATGAACCAGAGCAATGCACATGCCAAGACAATGCACATAACTTTGAACGTTTCCTAAAGGTCACAATTGGTGCTTTAAACTATGTAGGACTAATTATTAATATCGGAAAACCTAATCTGAGATGGAAATTTCCTAGTGCTACGACCATACAAGAACCATTTTCGCCGGAAAATTTTGTGTCTTATCATATGCGTTGTACCCATTTCCATGCCCGTGGGCGTTGTATTGAAAATTGAACTAGGAATTCTCACTGTGGGCCTTCTAATTTCAAATCTTCCTTAAATCGTATTTGCAACAGTCCGATTTATCATGTGCATGTCTACATACAACAAAAAAGAGCATGCCATCTTCCCAGAAGAGCGTTTCATGTAAAATAATGAGATTTCGCGGTGGAGTAGCTCCACTGTGTCCGGTTCTCCGTTTGACTGGCTGTAACTGTCGAATTCGGACCATCGAAGATAAATTTGTAAATAATATGTGTCTTCCGTGAAGCTAGTGTGAGCAGCCGTATTGATAAGTAACCATAACACGAGATCTAGAACAACAACAAACCTGCACAAGTGATACCCATTCCGCCATTTTCTTTTTTATCCTGAGCGGAAAAATTTCCTTATCCGGTGTGTTTGTTCCTTACCCTGCGCGCTTGCCTTTACCAGTGTGAATAGAACTACCCTTAGTAAGAAATATGACCATATTATAGAGGCAAATGATTATTTAAGAACTTCTTTTTTGTATATTTTCTTTTTCAAAATGTTGCTTATGACAATCTTTCATAATCTTGCATTGTCCCTGTCAGTCATGAAATGGGTGGTGGTGGTGAGTGGAAAGGCGGGGGTAAAAATATCCTGGCTAGGATATCTTTACCCCCGGGGTAAAGCTAAACTGGCCAGGATATCTTTACCCCCACCCATGAGCAATGGTAGAGATGTGAAATCCTGATTCATGCAAGCTAGCTTGTGGTGATGTTATGTCAACCATAGACCATTGGACATCAGTAGTACCTTCATAATTGAGAAGTTTGCTTGTTCGGGTCTTCCAAAGTCTGGATTTGGGGTGGGGTGGGGTCACACTATCTTCACCCCCACCTATGTGCAATGGTACAATTTGTGAAAAACTGATTAATGCACACTATATAGTATAAGTGTGCTTGTTTGTGTTTTTCAAAATGCTGGAAGGGTGGGGGTCAAGCTACCCCAGCCAGGATATTTTGCCCCCCCCCACCCCCCGGGTGAAGGTATCCCAGCTGGGATATCTTTACCCCCCACCCATGAGCAATGGTTGAGGTGTGAAATCCTGATTCATGCAAGCTAGCTTGTGGTAATGTTATGTCAACCATAAACCATTGGACATCAGTAGTACCTTCCATTGTTGAGAAGTGTGCTTGTTTGGGTTTTCCAAAGTCTTGATTTTTAGCTCACCGTCACGTAGTGACGAGGTGAGCTTTTGGGATCACTTTTTTCCGTCGTGCGTGCGTCCGTGCGTGCGTAAACAATTTCTTTAAACTTCATATCCTCCTAAACCACTGATCGGATTTTGACCAAACTTCACAGGAATGATCCTTAGGTGGTCCCCTTTCAAAGTTGTTCAAATGGTTCCGGTCCTTTGCACATCTAGGTCACAGGAGCCAAAAATAGATTTTTTTCACCAAAAAAATAAAAAATCTTCTTCTCTGAAACCACAAGGCCCAGGTCTTTGATATTTGGTATGTAGCTTCATCTAGTGGACCCCTACCAAGATTGTTCAAATTACAGTGCTGGGGCGGGGGTAAAGATATCCTGGCCAGTTTAGCTTTACCCCAGGGGGTAAAGATATCCCAGCCGGGATATCTTTACCCCACCCTTCCACTCACCACCACAACCCATTTCACAACTGACAGGGATAATGCAAGTTTATGAAAGATTGTCATAAGGGACATTTTGAATGAGAAACTATCCAAAAAGAAGTTATTAAATAATAACTTGCCTCTATAATATGGTCATATTTCTTTCTAAGCAAAGTTCTATAAGTCCGAGTCACAATTGAATCGAAAATTGTTCAAGTGAAACATCGAGTCCACTATCTTGCTTCTCTTACATATAAGAAGAAATTGGGAATTTAGAAAATACTTTATACCCAAAAAATGGGGTGGGGGTAAAGATATCCTGGCCAGTTTAGCTTTACCCCCGGGGGTAAAGATATCCCAGCCGGGATATCTTTACCCCGCCTTTCCACTCACCACCACAACCCATTTCACGACTGACAGGGATAATGCAAGATTATGAAAGATTGTCATAAGCAACATTTTGAATAAGAAAATATACAAAAAAGAAGTTAGTTAATAATCATTTGCCTCTATAATATGGACATATTTCTTACTAAGGGTAGTCCTATTAGTCCGAGTCATGATTGGAACGAAAAATGTTCAAGTGAAACATCGAGTCCACTATCTTGCTTCTCTTACATATAAGAAGAAATTGGGCATTAAGAAAATGGTTTATACCTAAAGTTGGGGTGGGGGTAAAAATATCCTGGCCAGTTTAGCTTTACCCCCGGGGTTAAGATATCCCGGCCGGGATATCTTTACCCCCGCCTTTCCACTCACCACCACCACCCATTTCACAACTGACAGGGATAATGCAAGATTATGAAAGATTATCATAAGGGACATTTTGAATAAGAAACTATACAAAAAGAAGTTATTAAATAATCATTTGCCTCTATAATATGGTCATATTTCTTACTAAGGGTAGTTCTATTAGTCCGAGTCATGATTGAAACGAAAAATGTTCAAGTGAAACATCGAGTCCACTTTCTTGCTTCTCTTACATATAAGAAGAAATTGGGCATTAAGAAAATAGTTTATACCCAAAAGTTGGGGTGGGGGTAAAGATATCCTGGCCAGTTTAGCTTTACCCCCGGGGGTAAAGATATCCCGGCCGGGATATCTTTACCCCCACCTTTCCACTCACCACCACCACCCATTTCACAACTGACGGGGATAATGCAAGATTATGAAAGATTGTCATAAGGGACATTTTGAATAAGAAAATATACAAAAAGAAGATATTAAATAATAATTTGCCTCTATAATATGGTCATATTTCTTTCTAAGGGAAGTTCTATAAGTCTGAGTCACAATTGAATCGAAAAATGTTCAAGTGAAACATCGAGTCCACTATCTTGCTTCTCTTACATATAAGAAGAAATTGGGAATTTAGAAAATACTTTATACCCAAAAGTTTGGGTGGGTGTAAAGATATCCTGGACAGTTTAGCTTTACCCCCGGGGGTAAAGATATCCCAGCCGGGATATCTTTACCCCCGCCTTTCCACTCACCACCACAACCCATTTCACGACTGACAGGGATAATGCAAGATTATGAAAGATTGTCATAAGCAACATTTTGAATAAGAAAATATACAAAAAAGAAGTTAGTTTATAATCATTTGCCTCTATAATATGGACATATTTCTTACTAAGGGTAGTCCTATTAGTCCGAGTCATGATTGAAACAAAAAAAATGTTAAAGTGAAACATCAAGTCCACTATCTTGCTTCACTTACATATAAGAAGAAATTGGGCATTAAAAAATAGTTTATACCCAAAAGTTGGGGTGGGGGTAAAGATATCCTGGCCAGTTTAGCTTTACCCCCGGGGGTAAAGATATCCCAGCCGGGATATCTTTACCCCCAGGGGTGAAGATATCCAGGGTGGGGGTAAAGATATCCCGGGATATCTTTACCCCCGGGGGTAAAGCTACCCAGGGGGTAAAGACAAACTGTTACACCGGTATTTTGATTTCATTTTGGTAATTACCAGTATACCACTTCATCCACATTGCTTTAAAAAAAAGTACTGGTTACCACACAGGGAATCCTGCTCATAATGCTCAGATGCGAGCGAGTAGCAGTAAAAGGAGAAAAAAGACCAGATTTTATGACATCACAAATCTCTTATATTAAGGACAATAACGTGAGGGAACCGGTACAATTACTAACCGGAATGGACCTGGAATAACCGGAACGGACCTTTAAAATCATTCATCCAATTATCTAATGAATATACTGAATATATGAGGTAGTACGAAATTAAGAGTGAGAGGAGGCAATTTTGGATGAAAGATTCTGTATTATACTTACTCAAAGGCCTTAGAAAATTAAGCCTAGATGAAACCAGGCGTTTGTAAATAGCACCAGCTGACTGTCTGACTGATGTTTTTTAAGGTAACCGGGCGACAAGAGCACATAGGGGCTACCCCCAGTTCGCCGACTGGGATTAGTTGTAGGTGCTGCTCTTTTCCCTAGGCTGCCAATATGCTGACTCCTGTCAATTTGACAGTTATCAGCTAGCCGATTGGGGTGAGGTGACTTCTTTCGCGGAGGATGTAAGAAGTAGGCCAACCCCACCTATCACACTCCCCGCTCAAGGTGCCATGTAGGCACAGAACGCACCCAAAGTCAAGGGTTTGTCCTGTAAAATGAGCAGTCCTCTGGCGGGGTTTGAATTTTGAATGCAATTGCAGACCAATGGTCGGGCTCTAGAATGTGGTGACACGTTGCCAATTCCGGCTGCAAAATGTGTCAGTACACAGCCCTTTGTCAGACCGAGGAAAAAAGCTTCTCATGCATTATCGGGTTTTTGGTTTCCATTAGGCTCTACCCCCACCCCTGACATGGTAGAAAAACAAGAGGGCCCAGAGGGCCCTGGTTCGCTCACCTGATCCAATGTATAACAAGTGGGCCCCGGGCAGGGTCAATTTTGGCCCCAGGGCTATAATTTGAACAATCTTGGTAGAGGTCCACAAGATGAAGCTTCATATAGAATATGAAAGACCTGGGCTTTCTGGTTTCAGAGAAGAAGATTTTAAAGGTTTACCCTGCATATAGAAGTCTATGTAAAACAAGATTTTCCCTATACAAGTCTATGTTAAACCAAAGGGCCCCGGAGCAGGGGCATTTTTGGCCCCAGGGCTATAATTTGAACAATCTTGGTAGAGGTCCACTAGCTGAAGCTTCATAACAAATATCAAAGACCTAAGCCTTGTGTTTCAGAGAAGATGATTTTTAAAGATTTTCCCTATATAAGTCTATGTAAAACCAAAGGGCAACATGGCGGAGGCATTTTTGGTCTCAGGGCTATAATTTGAACAATCTTTATAGAGGTCCACTAGCTGAAGCTTCATAACAAATATCGAAGACCTAAGCCTTGTGGTTTCAAAGAAGATTTTTCAAGATTTTCCCTATATACGTCTATGTAAAACCAAAGGGCCCCGGAGCGGGGGCATTTTTGGCCCCAGGGCTATAATTTGAACAATCTTGGTAGAGGTCCACAAGATGAAGCTTCATACCAAATATCAAAGACCTGGGCCTTGCAGTTTCAGGGAAGATATTTTTCAAGATTTTCCCTATATAATAGCCTATGTAAAACAAAAGGGCCCTGGTGCAGGGGCATTTTGGCCCCAGCACTATAATTTGAATAATCTTGGTAGGGGTCCACTAGATGAAGCTTCATACCAAATATCAAAGACATGGGCCTTGCGGTTTCAGAGAAGAAGATTTTTCAAGATTTTCCCTATATAAGCCCATGTAAAACCAAAGGGCCCCCGTGTGGGGGGCATTTTTAGCTCCAGCACTATAATTTGAACAATCTTGGTAGGGGTCCACTAGATGAAGCTTCATACCAAATATCAAAGACCTGGGCCTTGCGGTTTCAGAGAAGAAGATTTTTAAAGATTTTCCCTATATAAGCCTATGTAAAACAAAAGGGCCCTGGTGCGGGGGCATTTTTGGCCCCAGCACTATAATTTGAACAATCTTGGTAGGGGTCCACAAGATGAAGCTTCATACCAAATATCAAAGACCTGGGCCTTGTGGTTTCAGAGAAGAAGATTTTTCAAGATTTTCCCTATATAAGCCCATGTAAAACCAAAGGGCCCCCGTGCGGGGGCATTTTTAGATCAAGCACTATAATTTGAACAATCTTGGTAGGGTTCCACTAGATAAAGCTTCATACCAAATATCAAAGACCTGGGCCTTGCGGTTTCAGAGAAGAAGATTTTTAAAGATTTTCCCTATATAAGCCCATGTAAAACCAAAGGGCCCCCGTGCGGGGGCATTTTTGGCCCCAGCACTATAATTTGAACAATCTTGGTAGGGGTCCACTAGATGAAGCTTCATACCAAATATCAAAGACCTGGGCCTTGTGGTTTCAGAGAAGAAGATTTTTCAAGATTTTCCCTATATAAGCCCATGTAAAACCAAAGGGCCCCCGTGCAGGGGCATTTTTAGCTCCAGCACTATAATTTGAACAATCTTGGTAGGGGTCCACTAGATGAAGCTTCATACCAAATATCAAAGACCTGGGCCTTGCGGTTTCAGAGAAGAAGATTTTTTAAGTATTTTCCTATATAAGCCCATGTAAAAACAAAGGGCCCCCGTGCGGGGGCATTTTTGGCCCCAGCACTATAATTTGAACAATCTTGGTAGTGGTCCACTAGATGAAGCTTCATACCAAATATCAAAGACCTGGGCCTTGCGGTTTCAGAGAAGAAGATTTTTTAAGTTTGCGGTGAAAAAAAATCTATTTTTGGCTACTGTGACCTATATGTGCAACTGACCGGAACCATTTGAACAACTTTGAAAGGGGACCACCTAAGGATCATTCCTGTGAAGTTTGGTCAAAATACGATCAGTGGTTTAGGAGGAGATGTCGTTTGAAGAAAAGTTTACGGATGCACGCACGGACGCACGACGGACAAAAAGTGATCCCAAAAGCTCACCTTGTCACTACGTGACAGGTGAGCTAAAAACCTACGGTCACGGTGCTTGTTAAAGGGTGATAATGCATGTAATTTTGAATTTTGAACGGCGGCCAAAAGTGAGCCAAGATGGGTTACTATTAGACCAGCTAATTTCGGCTATTGCAAAGTGTCCTAGTACCTGTGCTCTACCAACCTGAAAACACGCCTATGTTTTGTCTCCATACCCCAAGTGTCTACGAGGGTATTCTTGGTATAATACTGGCCCCTAGCTGCGTTGTGTTGGGATGTCATGTTCTGGTGTTTTATTTGTTGCTTTTTCTCTTAGTTTGTAGTTAATTCAGCCAATCAGTGTACAGTGAGTGACTTCTATCGCGGAGGATGCCAAAGGAGGTCAATCCTCTTTTACTTCTTTTACTTCTTAGCTTTCTTTGTTTGTGAAAAGGTGATGCTTTCGTCGACGCAGGATGTCGTTTTCTTATAAAGTCTTAAGTGGGTCAATTGGGACCGGACCGCCATGTTTGCATATCATTATCTCATCCTACATGTATGTGAAGGAAGATATCATAGTAGGGATGTATAGGTTGTAATACAGTATGAATTCGTTCTGATTGTGCTTGGTAGTGTTGTGGCCCTCTTATGTTCAGGATCAATGTGGTCAGGCTTATAATGTTTATGCATAGGCTTGTCTTTTTAGTGGTGAAACGTTGTGTGGTTTGGCAAAGGCGAGTATGAGGCTAACCAGCCATTGTGCAATTTTGCTTTTATTTCATTTTGAACGGTCGGTCTAAAACGCTTTTTAAGGGTCTTCCTGTGTCCAAATCCCTATCAAATTTGGTCATTACTGTTGCCCCGCCTAATGAATTGTTCTGTACGTGACCTATTCCAGAAATGTATGCTCCGTTCTGGCAGCTATGTTGCCTTCGCTTTGCATACTTCCGGATTTCATCAGGAGGGAGTCCCCAAGGGGGCCTCAACGAGGCACCCTCCTGGACACCCGGCTGATGACTTCTCAGTAGATGTCCTACATGAGGTATGGTGGGGTTCCCCGTCAAGGATCCCTGTGTACCTGCAAGAGAAGTTATGATTAATATATATTGGAGTTAGGGTAAGGGTTACATAAGCCTAGGTTTAGACTTGTCTATCGCCAATGTGTTACTTTGGCAGAGCACTCCTAAGTGCAAAGCAAATGAGCCGCAACAACAGCAAATTTTGTGGGACGTTTACCCGATATTGAGATGAAATGACATCTCAAGCCCTGTCGCCCAATGAAACCAATAGGGTTTATAAGCCCATAAATTTCTTCAAGCCCTGATGGGCTCGTTAGAACCACCAATGTGGGGACCGGTTCTAACAAGCACCCACAATCTGTTTGGTTTATGAGACGAGTAGCTTTGCCAATACACCACAGAGGCTTCTTAATTAAATGTAAATATGTTTTTAAAGCTAGAGGTGTGTGGCTGTCGACTCGGATTGGTCGCGCCATGGTCTTGCTCGTTGTGACTCATAGCGAATAATTCCTGACTAGTTTCTGCCTATAGATAGGCTTTCATCAGAGGATGTGCGTTTGTCACGAATTGTGATGAGCTCTGTGATATTCGCGCTTTATATACCTTCTGGGTTACCCGTGGTTACCCATGCTTCTGTATGTAAACCGGCCCTTTTGTGGGGCTGGTAGGCTATTTTGCCTTTACGAAGACTGTCATCGGCCCTCTTGGGGCCGGTTGACGTTATTTCCATTGGTTGTTATGGAGAAGACGTCGTCACCGGCCCCAAGGGGCCGGTTGACGTTATGATCCATTATTGTTAAAGGGCTAAAGACGTTCACCGGCCCCTATGGGGCCGGGCGACGTTTTCATCCACTATTGTGGCTATGAATATAGCATTGTTCGGTCCGTGGGGGCCGGTTTTATTATCGGTAGCCTAAATACATTTATTTATATTATTAAATGTACTGTATGTATTATATTGTTGGCACCAGTACCGAATTTTGGACAGACTTCGGGAGGGAATACATTTTTGCTGTTTGTTTACAGGCTCTTAGGGGGTAATGAAATGAGGCGCATTTGCAATTTACTTATTATTATTATTAAATGGTGTGTGGGAGAAGGGGGAAAAAAATGTTGTTATAACATGTACAAGATGTTTTTTTACATGCAAAGATGTAAAATGTTTATAATTAACAGCTCAACGAAACTTATTTGTTTTCACTTACATGCCTTTATTGTCCGAAGTTAGCAATCGTGCTAAGATCATCACCCAGTGATAATTCTGTGTTAAATTGTTCTTCCAGAATAGGGCCTAGAATTTTGTCCAGTTCCTCTACCGGAAAGTCCCGTGTATTCAGGTCCTTGTCACTGCTTCGGTTTTCCCCCAGGGTTTTTTCGTGTTTATTCCGAGTATGATCAGACAAGGAATCTTTTCTTGTGAAAAGTTGCCCACAGTACTGGCATAGGTGGCGGAGTCCTTGATGGGCCGTTTCTAGGTGTCTCCTGAGGCTTTTTGGGTGTTTGTATTTTTTGTTACATTCTTCACACCAATACATTTTTGCAGTTGTTTACTGGTGCGACACTAATGTGACGTTATGACGTCATTTGTATGCCAGTTTGGGGGCGTTATTGTCCCGTAATTGCAAACGTGTTGAGCTAACTAATAGGTTGCTTGTTCTGGATAGAGAGAGGAGTAAAGGGGACATAAATGTAAACGGTGCATGGCTGAAATTTCCTGTCTCTAGCCAAGAACATTAATCCCGACCGGGCGGAGAGTGTGTAGCTGATAGATCCAGTACAGTTCCTTGATTTTTCGGGGGTTTGTACTCTTGGGGTCATCAGGATCTGATGACAAGATGTCAATGATTTGAAATCTCATGTGTTCGAGGGTGTGGTTAGGTCGGTTGAAATGATTCGCCACAGGCGTGTCCCGTTTTTTTTCGGGTGTCGCGCTGGTGTTCCGTCATTCGAACCTTCATTTCCCTTTTTGTTTCACCAACATATTGCATTTTGCACCTGGTGCATGTGATCACGTACACCAAGTTACGGAGTACTACATCAGAAGGGGCTATCCACACCAAGAATTGTTACAAAGCCGCGCAAAAGCACGGCTAGCGAACAGAGAAAATCTTTTAAACCCCAACAGAGTCACAAACGTCCAAAATGACAGAATGCCCTTCGTACTAACCCATGAACGGGATGTACAATATTTCAAAAAGGCAATACTGCAATTATGGCCATTGCTTAGCATCACCCATTCGCAGCTTTTTGACAAACCCCCGATGTTTGCAATGAAAATAGGCAACAAAATCTCACAAAGAATTGTGAGAGCTGCATTCAGCACAAAAACTAGAGGCGTGAGTGGTCAAATCAGGAGAAATCCTGTGGAGGACTGTATAATACCAGACTGCAAACACTGCAACTGCATGTACAAATCAAAAATATTTAAAAGTACGTACACACAATACCGCTACCAAGCGAAACTCCGCGGCCACTGCACCACGCGTAACTTGGTGTACATGATCACATGCACCAGGTGCAAAATGCAATATGTTGGTGAAACAAAAAGGGAAATGAAGGTTCGAATGACGGAACACCAGCGCGACACCCGAAAAAAACGGGACACGCCTGTGGCGAATCATTTCAACCGACCTAACCACACCCTCGAACACATGAGATTTCAAATCATTGACATCTTGTCATCAGATCCTGATGACCCCAAGAGTACAAACCCCCGAAAAATCAAGGAACTGTACTGGATCTATCAGCTACACACTCTCCGTCCGGTCGGGATTAATGTTCTTGGATAGAGACAGGAAATTTCAGCCATGCACCGTTTACAGTAAATATGTTTTTATGTTCTTATTAAAAACCTGTAAATTACACTTTATATTACTGCCAATGTGTTACTTTGGCAGAGCACTCCTAAGTGCAAAGCAAATGAGCCGCAACAACAGCCAATTTTGTGGGACGTTTACCCGATATTGAGATGAAATGACCTCTCAAGCCCTGTCGCCCAATGAAACCAATAGGGTTTATAAGCCCATATATTTCTTCAAGCCCTGATGGGCTCGTTAGAACCACCAATGTGGGGACCGGTTCTAACGAGCACCCACAATCTGTTTGGTTTATGAGACGAGTAGCTTTGCCAATACACCAGAGGCTTCTTAATTAAATGTAAATATGTTTTTATGTTCTTATTAAAAACCTGTAAATTACACTTTATATTACTTCTCAAGACTTTCGGATGAGTCTTTAAACCGAGGACCTGTCTCCGTTAACCTTAGCTGTTGGTGAGACGTAAAGCTAAAACACTGATTCAGTCATTACACTTTAGATTGAGAAAAGTGTGGTTCACAGTGGTATACATTATTTCTGTGTTCTTGAAAAAAAGTACAGATTGTGGGCACTCGTTAGAATCTCCAATGTGGGGGCGGTTCTAACGAGCATCCACAATCTGTTTGGTTTATGAGACGAGTAGCCTTGCCAATACACCACAGAGGCTTCTTAAATAAATGTAAATATGATTTTATGTTCTTATTAAAAACCTGTAAATTAAACTTTATATGACTTCTCAAGAGTTTCAGATGAGTCTTTAAACCGGGGTCCCGTCTCCATATGACCTTAGCTGTTGGTGAGACGTAACGCTGAAACACTCATTAACTCATTACACTTTAGAATGAGAAAAGTGTGGTTCACAGTGATATACATTATTTCTGTGTTCTTGATAAAAAAATAGATTGTGGGCACTCGCTAGAATCGCCAATGTGGGGGCGGTTCTATCGAGCATCTAGAATCTGTTTGATTCATGAGACGAGTAGCGTAACCAATACAAGTCTTTTTTAAAATAAATGTAAATATGTTTGTATGTTCTTAGTATAACCATCAAATTATATCAGTAAAAGTGGCAATGTTCAGTTGTGACAACTGTGCAAACCAATTATAAACATAGATTACTATACATTTCGTTTTTGGTCATTTGTCTTCCATACAAATACCCATGATACGAATACCTTGGATTCAAGAAAGACTTGAATATGCAGTGTTATTGATAAGCTTTTGTCGGAGGAGTACTGTTACTCCTTCAACCAAAGACTATAGGCGTATCCTGTGATTCTTTGAGAGTATCGGTACTCCTAAATTCAAAACTAGGGTCGTATCTTCATCTGTCATCACAGAATGGCTGCTTGGTGCACTTGTATTAATTTCAGACGTGGCACTGGCCATTGGTAAAAAACGTTAAACACATATTCTATCATCGTAACATACTGATATACATTTTCATGTTAATAAGCTGGCGGACAGCAAAATGAAAAATTACTTTTTCTTCTAAAGAATGTAAATGCAGCCAATGTGGTCGTATTCTTCACATGTGTTTTTGGAATTTCCCAGAATCCATTAAAGGCTCGTTTTGATCAGACTGTGAAGGCTGGTCTGAGTCTTCAGCCGTCACACAGATCATACTGTCATCAAAATGTTTTCAAACCCATATTTTGTGTCTACAGCGGCCTTATGTGCTACGCGTTCAAAGGCGAGGGGGAATCTCCACTAATTGTAGCAACTGCATGCGATTGGTAAAAGGCTAGAAATTCAGCGCTGAGCAAATATACAATAAAACGTACGACCAGGGAAGACTTAGATCAGCAAGCGCATCTGTGAAAGCTAATCTGTCTGTCCCGATTGCTGTGTTTGCGTTCTTTTATGATGCGCTGCCAGTGATTCTGCTTAATGTTCAAAGACGCTGGCGAGACATCTTAGGGCGTTAATTTAATAGGCTACTTGATAGAGAGCGGTAAATAAGCATGCACTGCATGCTGACCTGACCACCTGTGATTCACAATTAGATATATGAGTACCCAAGTATTACAGGTTAACCCTGCCATTGAGACTCAATAAATATAATTTTGGTCAAATGTATACGGAACACGGCGGACAAAGAGATCAGTCTGTGCAGCGGTGGTTCTATCTCAGACGTGCATTGACGACAATGTTGCGAGAAAAAAATACGTCGGGATGATAAAAGCATGAAAAAAAAGGAAGTGGAGTCAAAAGTAAACAACCACCATGATGCAATAAGCAAAGGCGCCGACATACATGTGTCGGAAAAAGGCAAAAAACAAGGTTTTTAAGCCTCTGGTTAAGAGTTTCCGCCAATGGCCAAAGGACGCGAAAAAAATGAGTCATGGACGCAAACTTTCTTGCATCTGCGACCTGCGGATGCTAAGCAGAAAGAGCTAGCGCTAACACTGCCTGGTCGGATATATATTCGCTTTTACATTAATTATAACTTTTCTAGCCCAGTTGTTGTTGCTTCTTTTTGTTTTTCCATAACATACAGAGTAATCCATTTCAATGTGAATTTCTGCGATTTGGGAGAAATAGCCGCCATAAATTTCTCATGCATTTGATTTTTTTTCTTGCGTTTTTCCGGAGAAAGTGTGTCAGGTCCTCCACAAACTTAACTTAAACGTCTGTTTTGATATTTAATTCCTAACTACATGACAATGTGAATCTGTAGATCTGTCGAACCCAATTATTTTTCTCAAAGATGACACTCCGTAGAAGTCAATGTGGTTGCCTAACAATATTCAGGATCGTATTTTTATGCACGCTTGTCATAAAGTTTCTGTTCATGCTTCAGGCGTTGTTAATAAAGTTAATAATGCGGACTGCTTTCCCTCAGATAATAAATACCGTTATGTTATCGCGCATCAATAATCGGTTTCCTAATCATGTTAATAGTTGTCATAACTTGAGGCTGATTAAATATAAGCTCAATATATGATCGTCAAAAGGTAAGGTTGAAGTGTTTCAGCGTAATTAAAAGAAATGCCATCATTCATGAATGGATGAATTTCGAATCGTTCTTGAAAATTGGAACAGTTTTTGTTGAAGACTATGATGCGACGAAATTTTGATTGTTTTTTGTCAGGCGTCACGTTTTTTTCCATTGCCGATACGACTGCAATGGAACGACCTTGGCGTATCCCCAATTTGACGGTCGTATTTGGTATGACAGTTTCTTCATTTCTAGGCGTATTTGTTCGATTTTAGAGTTGTATTTATGACGATACGACCCTTATCAATTACTCTGAATATGTGAACACTGTAAATTCCACTTGATATAGAGAAAAGTGGGGTTTACAATGGTATATATTAATTTCTGAATTCTGGCACATTAAACATAGATTGTGGATACGTGTTAGAATCGCATCTGTTGAGACAGTTCTAACGAGCACCCACTATCTGTTTGGTGCAAAAATACAGAGAAAAAGAAATCAATTATTTGCCTGAAAAAAAAAATGTAAGTAATGGGCCAATAAGAGGTACCATTACATCACACAGATATTTTAAAGAGAATTCCGTCAATAGTGTTGCAGTCCAACATCTTCAGTGATGCTGGACAGTGGTACTGCAGGACATATTTTTTCTGTCTAGTCCCCAAACAATGAAAGAATCTTTTCTTGCATACACTCTCCGGGACTCTGGTAGTAAAGTCATTTAGATTGTAGGCATGTAAGATCACTCAATTTTTATCTGGTCAGGATCACCGGACTAGGCCAAGACTATTCCAGGGTAAAAATCCAGGTTTTCCCTAAAGCGGCTAGCATACTTCTAAACTCAACCTACATTAAATAGCAGAATACATATGACCAAATAATCCGAGCCTTCTCTGACGTTCTAAAAGCCTTTTTATTCTCGGGTTAATGACCAAAGACATATAATTCTCTAACTTATGACTAAAATAAAGGTCTGTTCCAGTTATTCCAGGTCCGTTCCGGTTATTGGGTCCATAAGAGGTTTTAGGAATTCCGTTTATGACGTCATTCTTGCGCATGCGCAAAGCACTGGCCGTCAATTGAAACGGCCATCGCTAGTCAAATGTATCGGTGGAACTTAAAATGCTAACAATATTCAGACATTTTGAGAGAAAATATACCCGTTTACATTGTAATAATGCCTCAAGAAGGAAAAATGATATTTTGCTTTTATTACCGAAATTCATTTATCCCAAATCTGTTTTTAATTGACGAAAATCTCTTCGTGAATGACCCATGTCAACGGCTTGAGATACCGTTTTTCACGGAAGCTTACTTACAAAATAAGTTTTTTACGTAACTTTTCGTTTTATTCGCTATCCAAGTATAGCTATCACATACGAAAAGAACTTAGATCTATCTATCTATCTGTCGACATGTGCAATTTTAATAAATTGAAGATTCCTGTGGACAGGCTACGTTTGTTTTGGTTTAAACAATATTTTATTTCTAACAAACACCATGTACAATTAAATAGATTGGAACTGACAAATACGAAACTGATTTACGTCACATTTGAGTGATATAAACAAAATAACCAGACAGACAGACGACAGGCAAACAATTTGACTGACCAACAGACAAATGGACGGACAGTTAGGCAGACAAATGAACATACTGACAGTCGAAATAAACTTATAGGTGGACTGACGGTGGTGTGTCGAGTCAACGTTGGTTCAACGTCATGCCGTCGACACCCACTCCAACTCACCTCAATGTCACATGACCGTTGGGATGAGAGAGATAGACAGGTTTGACTGACAGTAGACAGACAGACAGACTGACTGACTAACAAACGAATGGACGGACAGTTAGACAGACAAATAAACATACTAACAGTCGAAAAAAAACAACGAATGAGTGGATTGACAGACGGGCGTCGAGTCAACGTTGGCTCGATGTCATGCCACCGACAACCACTCCAACTCACTTCAATGTCACGTGACAGTTGAGATGAGAGGTTTGACTGATCCCTGTTTGATCTGAGATTTAACATCCCCGTCAACACTGTAAAGGTCATTTTGGAGACGTTGCTTCCAATTTTGTGGGACTTTAACCCAACATTGAGATGAAATGACATCTCAAGCCCTGTCACCCAATGAAACCAATAGGGTTTATAAGCATGGACTGTCCACCTCGCACCGCGGTTCCTGGACAGGCTTAGATCCTCTAAGCGGTTGGTTTACCAGTACTTATGTGCGGGCCGGGTTCAGCTCTGCGTGGAAGCATCATGCAGCCCATATATTTCTGCAAGCCCCTATCAAAGAAGCCCTTAACCCTTTTTGTACCCAATGGAATCTTCCTCCTTATATATAGCAGGAATCCATTTCAAAATTTAGGGTTGTCAGGATGTGTTTTCTTCAAAATTTATTTGGGAAATGGCCGAACATTTTGCAAACAGTGTAGACCTGGGCCTGCACTGTTTGTCACTTACCCCTTTTGGGGTTTCCGATACCAAATGGGTTAATGTAGGCCATGGGCAGGTTGAAACAATCTTCAGATCTACCAGATTTTTTCTGTAAAACCTTGCCCTTGCGAAGGAGTGTTTCGTTCTCATGCACTGAAAAGGTGTTCTACGTTTGTTTTGAACTTAATGTTCCAATCCCACTGAGTCTTGATGTGTCCGAGCACTGGGCAAATGACATTTTATTAAGCAACACTGTATTATCGCCAACGCAACGCTCTGACGTTTCGTCGACGTTGGGCATCGCTTTGAAGTTGGTTTGATTTAGACACAACATTGTTGAAACGCTACATGTAGGTAGACGTGGCGTTATTTAACGGGAAAATGTAATTTACATTTACCTGCGTTCGCTTATTGTTGGTATGCTAAGAGAGAGAGAGAGAGGGACCCTGTTGGGTCGTATCGTTTTCGTAATGCGAAATTTTACATCTGGCAGCATATCGGTGATTCTCCCATTATCTTACATTAGAATTCGCCAAAAGTTTAAAAGAATTCCACTGTTTTACGCTGTAATTAACACTTTATCTGTCCCACTGCCTTTGAAGCAATACGACAGATGACGGCCAGGGCTTTTCCCATTCTATTTTTAGAACCGAAAGTATGTCACGAAAAAAGCTCCTATTCCGGTTAGTAAACGTACCCTGAGGGAACTACTGGTCACCGAAAAAGGTCAGTTAACATTTCGGGACCTCCCAGATATATATATTACCATTGGAAACAGGCCTGTATTCTTCCTCAAGTTCTCCTTCTTCACGATCTGGATCATAGTACTCCACATAGTCTGGTCCTCTCTTGTCTTCAACTTCTTCATATATATCTTTGTCTCGGCGTCGTTTATGACTCCTCTCCTTGGATCTTGACCGGTGTTTTCTCTTCCTTTTGTGCTCCCTGTCCTTGTCTTTGTGCTTCTTTGATGAACCCATGTTCTAGAGAGTAATTTTTCGAGAACTTAAACTTTATGTCTCTCAGGCTTGCAAATGTTGCGTTTCTATACACTCATTTTTTTTCAGCAAAACGAAATTTTCACGTTCGTAAACAGGAAATGGCAGTGAGACCGTAGATTGGTTCCCTTGTCGTAAATGTCTCCGCTAGGTGGCTACAACATAACGATTGGTAGTAGATTGGTTCCCCTTCGTTATTACCTCCCCTTCGGTACGCACATAACGATAGGTAGCGAGTAAATTGATTTGAGGTAGAGAATCCTACTCTTACCACTGCGCATGCCTACAGGAGCGCGTCTGTTAATTTAAAATACTGCAGAAGTGGGCCAGCTGGCTGTGTATTACTCATTGTAAACTGTATCTGCGAGTGTTAAAAAGATACATATTTCAAGAATGTCACTAGTCTATGTAAAATAAATTATTATAAATTATTTCAGTATACTAAGTATCGATCTTTTTGTTTCATCAGGTAAGACTGACTCAGCAGTTAACCCTGTTGAACTCGGGTATTTCCAATACCGCGTCATTGCTTATGCTATAAATAGACGTAATGGCTTCTGCTAGCTACCAATCGTTATGTTGTAGCCACCTAGCGGAGACATTTACGACAAGGGAACCAATCTAGATTGGTAGCTAGCAGAAGCCATTATGTCTATTTATAGCGTAAGCACTGACGCGGTATTGGAAATACCCGAGTTCAACAAGGTTAACTGCTGTGTCAGTCATACCTGATGAAACAAAAATATTGATATTTAGTATACTGAAATAATTTATAATAATTTATTTTACACAGACTAGTGACATTCTTATCAGTATCTTGAAATATGTATCTTTTTAACACTCGCAGATACAATTTACAACCAGCTGGCCCAATTCTGCAGTATTTTAAATTAACAGACGCGCTCTTGTAGGCATGCGCAGTGGTAAGAGTAGGATTCTCTACCTCAAATCAATTTACTCGCTACCTATCGTTATGTGCGTACCGAAGGGGAGGTAATAACGAAGGGGAACCAATCTAGTGAGACCGGAAACGTAAAACTACAGACTATTAGCTTGAATAACATTTTGACTAGTATTTCAATCCCCGTACCAAGGAGTGGTTAGCACAAGCCTCTGATGCTAGAGGTCCCGGGTTCGATCCCCGGCAGCGGCGATAAAAGTTCGGTGTCCGAACACGATCCATTGGCATCATTTGCAGAGCAATTTAGGGCAAGAGACTAGCATGACTCTCTGGAGGAGGGGTCACCTCTCATAGCGATGCTGGTTTGATGTGGCCCCTCCATCAGTGCTTCATGTACTGCACTGGAAATATGGCTTACGCTCCTGCCTGCTTTTTCGAATGGATAGATTCCTTTCTTTGCTACAGAAAACAGCGGGTTGTTGTTAATGGTGAATCTTCGGAGTGGGCTCCAGTTTTGTCTGGAGTCCCGCAAGGGACCGTTCTTGGTCCACTGTTGTTCTCCCTGTACATCAATGATATTTCCACTGACATTGACTCAGAAATAAGACTGTTCGCAGATGACTGTGTTTGTTACCGGGGAATTAGAGATTCAGATGACTCATTGAAACTTCAGACTGACATAGATAGATTAGGATGTTGGGCACGTAAATGGGGCATGAGATTTCAGCCAGTTAAATGCAATATTATGCAGATAACTAGGAAGAGATCTAATAAAGTTGAGGCTTCTTACACCTTAGAGGGAACGGTCCTCGAGAATGTGGACTCCATTAAATACCTTGGAGTGACAATCTCACACAACTTGAGATGGACTACTCATATTAGCAACATGTGTACTAAGGCAAATAGAACGCTTGGTTTCCTGAGGCGAAATCTTCATCAGTGCCCTCAGGATGTAAAAGAGGCAGCATATAGAGGTCTTGTTCGCCCAATCTTGGAATATGGTAGTTGTATCTGGGACCCCAGTGGAGTGGTCCTTAACGATGAAATTGAGAAAGTTCAGAATAGAGCTGCTAGATTTGTAACAGGCAATTACTGCTTTGAAACTGGGAGCATGACTGGAATACTTGGAAAATTAAAATGGGAGTCTCTCAAGAAAAGGAGAAAAGACAGTAGGCTAATCCTTTTATACAAAGGTCTAAAGGGTGCTGCCAGCATTCCAATAGATGACCTTGTTCCCCCAGCTAGACACTGTAGAAATCACCATTCGTTGGCGTTTCAGACCCTTAGCACAAGAACTGACATTTATAAAGAGTCGCTCTTCCCCAGAACCATTAGAGATTGGAATGCCCTTCCCGATTCGATTATTTCGACAGCTGAAGGTGCTGATGATTGTGTAGCTAAATTTACCTCTTTGGTTAGAGCTAGGGACTAACTTCCCACATCACAGGTCCTGGTGTATGAATGTCATTTGACGTGTCACCAGTAACAATTCTGATTCTGATTCGTCTTGAGCACTTGTTGCACTTGTGCTCCAGAACTCTTATAATCATGGACTGCACATACTAAATGGCCACACTAAAATAAATCACTTTTGCCATCGTTTATAGTTTAAATATTCTCTTATATTTTTTAATCTATTTTATTTTTTATTTTTTTTTCATTAAATCGCCAAAAAATATCTTTTTTACATTCCTAATTAAGCTCAGACTCTTTTACTTTTTAATAAGGCTCGGACTCCCATTGAGAAGACATTATATACCCCATTTTTTATATATATAAATAGTATAGTCTATGACTATTTTAACTGTGATATGTACTTATTGTAAATTATTTTAACTTATGTAATTTATATGTAATTTATGTTTATCCTCTTAATTGCATGCACTGTGATATGTTTGTTGCATTTCTTGCTTTACATCTGTTTGTCGAAGTAAAAGCCCTACTGGGCTTATGTTATATGTTACTCGTATTCGACAGAAAATAAATATTCTATGTATATGGCTAGCGAATGTCATAAAGTGCACCGTCCTTCGGAACGGGACGTTAATTGGAGCCCCCCCCCCCACACACACACACACACACCGTGCAAGGAGAGTCATGCCCTATGCAGGTTAAAGACCCGAACGTAATTACATGATTACTGTGTAGGCTTTCATCCTGCAAACTTTGTGTGTATGTAAGTATGTAATGTACACCTGGAAGTAATGGTCAAATGTGATCAGTCAAAAAAACGTCATAATGACGTCATGTGTCTGGTAGGAAGTAACATCTCCGTCAACACTATATATGTTATCTTGGAGACATTGCTTCCAATTTTGTGGGACTTTTACCCGACATTGAGATGAAATGACATCTCAAGCCTTGTCGCACAATGAAACCAATAGGGTTTATATGCATAGACGGTCCGACTCGCAACACTTTGCCTGGGCAGGCTTAGTTCCTCTAAGCGGTTTGCCAGTACTCATGTGCGGTCGATTTCAGCTCTGCGTTGAAGCATCATGCACCCCATCTATTTCTTCAAGCCCGATGGGCGCGGGCCGTGTTGGTGGCGTAATTAATTGGGCAGGTTAAACAGACTTAAATTCAATGTTGGACTTAAATCTTTGCTGAGGATTGTGTAGCTAAGTTTACCTCTTTGGTTAGAGCTAGGGACTAACTTTCCATAGTATGAATGTCATTCGACGTATCACCAGTAACATTTCTGATTCTGATTCTGATTCTGAAATCTCTTCTGCAAAAAGGTTTATCGGAACCCGAATTTTATGATGATTTAGTATATAAATTCAGAAAAAAATATATGCTTGTAATGCATGGTAGTTAACCCAATCCCGGTTTATAACTATCTGCCTATCTATCTTCGTATGCTGAGTCAGTCATATTTGGCCATACCTCTGTTGGGTGGGTGGCTAAATTTAGAATTTAGCTAAAAAAAAAAAACTTTGCATCCCTCTTTAAATGCACACCAGGCCTCGGATTCTATGATGGTTCCAGCGTAGAGGCTCACTTAAAATTTAATTTTATGTAATGTTTGTTAGTACCTGATGCTCTGTCTCTGGTTTGGTCCAGCGGAGTCTAACTGTTGGTTTTCTCTTGCTCCAGCATTTCTGATCTTTCATGCTGTCGAGTTCTCACCGTTGTTTCATCTCTGTAGTTGTTTGATTTTTATCTTCTCGGAGATGTAGCACTGATAAGTTAGGAAGCCTTCATTGTTACTGAAGGTTAGGCCCAAGTGTTTGTGTTTGTTTTGTTTGATTTGTTCCCGTCAACACTGTATAGGTCATTTGGATACGTTGCTTCCAATTTTGTTGGCCTTTTACCCGGCATTGAGATGAAATGACATCCCAAGCCCTGTCGCCCAATGTAACCAGTTGGGTTTATAAGCATGGACGGTCCGACTCGCACCGCTTCACCAGTACTCGTGTGCGGTCGGGTTCAGCTCTGCGCGGAAGCCTCATGAAGCCCATCTATTTCTTCAAGCCCCGATGGGCGGGGGCCGCCAAGTGTTTGTGTTCTGAAACAAGTTTTATGGCAGTACTTACTTACTTACAGTACCATTAAGAAAGAGTTCTGGAAAAGATCTGAGGTGTCTTAAAGTGAATAATAGCTTGTGTTATACGAGCATTAAAATTGATAATCCACTATGAAGCCCAAAAGCATTAAAACCATCTATATCGTTAATAGAAGAAGCAGAATAGAACATAGGACTGTCATCAGCATTTTAGTTATATACATGTATATATATAAAAAATAACAGTGCTGATGTATATGTGACAGGCACTGATTTATAGGAAACCCAGGTAACAGTTATTTATAGAAATCAGCCTCGAAATTCTTATCAATATGAGGTCAGTGTGCGGCGTAAAGAGTCTTCGAGACTGGAACCATATGTTGGGGTTGGCAAACAGTGTAGATCCCAAATCAGATGCCGCAGAATGCGGTATCAGATCAGGGTCTACAGTGTTTACTTACAATACAGGAATTTAAGGGCTAACTGTTTTGTTTGTTTGTTTGGTTTGTTTTGGAGTTTAACGGCCCAGTCAACACCATTTAGCTCATTTTTGAGCCGGTCAGTTTACCTATGAGGGCTGATTGATATGTTGTGAGCCTCATATTGAAGGATTTTAATTTTGTCGGACATATTAAATTATTTTTCAACATAATCCCCTTCAGTATCTATACACTTTTGCCTGAAAGGCATCGCTGCATATATGACGTCATCATCGGACTACAAGCGGGTGCCTGAAATAGCCGTTTTCAGCTTTGGAAATAGATGGAAGATTGATGTAGCTAGATCAGGTTGCTCAATCAATTTAAAGCAACAATCATGAATGGTAGCAATAGCAATGACAGACTTGTGAACAGAAGCATTGTCCTGATGGAACAACACGCCCGCGGCGCTTACGTTTACTATATTCCCGTAACTGCACCAGATGTGAAGCATTGTATGTGTCATTGATTGTTTGTCCCTTTTTGGAGATTATCTATCAGCAGAATATCATCTGCAACCCAGAAAACCGAAGCCATAACCTTCCCAGCTGACGGAACAGTCTTTGCCTTCTTTGGCGAGGGTGAGCCAGGGTGCTTCCATTGTTTCGATTGTTGTTTGGCCTCTGAGGTAAAATGATGGACCCATGATTCATCCAGTGTGACAAAACTCCGAATCTTCATCAAACAGGTTAAGATTAGCACGCAATAATGTGCGCCTGGTGTGCTTCTGATCAACTGTCAAAATTCTTGGTGCCCATTGGACCGAAAGCTTTCTCATTGCAAGATCCTCAGTCAGAATGGAATGTAGTCTTTCCTGTGAAATGCCAACTATATTGGCTATATGTCGTTCTGTGACTCGTCTGTCAGTCATAACTTGTGACCATTTCTGGTGTTTCCACATCGACAGGCCTTCCGGGACGGGGGTCATCCTCGAGGTTCTGTCTGCCGGGCATAAATTCCGCCACCCAGCTTTCCACTGTAGCATATGAAGAGGTATCTTTCCCTAGTGTTGCTACCATATCATTATGGATATCCTTAGGTATTAAACCTTTTTCATGCAAATATTGGATCACGGCTAGCTGCTCTTTCACCGATTGTGTCCATGTTGCAAAAGCTGTTTGTCTTGTTTACTTTAGAGTGCTTCCTCGTCGTTAGAAACTGACCAAATGAGACACGGTCCTACATAGTCAGAGAATAGAACCTCTTAAAACACGCCTACGGAACGATAGAATGCGTAACCATTGGTTAAGAACGTGAAGCAATTAGAGCGACATCCGGTTAGGAATTAGATCGCTAAAATAGGTAAAGAAACTGTGCAGTTTCTGTGTTTCATAAGTTATATAATTTTTACGAGGAAGTTATTTAAAAAACGGGGAATTACATTCAGGAACCCATTGATATCGGCATCTTTGGAGTAAATACCAAATCCCGTACTTCACACATATTGGCTAAATTTAGTTTCTCCTGCTGAAGGTGAACTCAAGCCTTAGAAAACGAGTGGTTTTTCGAGGTGTTTGTTGCCTTTTATTTATTACTGCGCTTTGCTACAAGTTCATCGTATTAACATGCACACACAATAAACATATATGGTTATATGTGTTGTGGATATTTTGCTTGTCAATGCAGCACTAGCGAGAAATCACCACGGAAAAGGTCGAAAATGGTTGGTTACGCATTAGATCTATAGAAATGATAACAAAACTTGCAACTATAAAGCGGATCTGTTTTCATCTCCACGGCCCCAGAATCACCCGCACCTTGTTCTACGGAACCATTTTTAGCCAACCTGATAAGCAGTGCGCTATTGATCCGATAATGACATAGTATTTTATGGAAACATTTTCAGTCTCCAGAATCATAGTACCGAATGATTTTCACGGACCTTTACGCTGTGTTTGTTTTATCAATGGTCCGGTAATTGCCTGAAATGAAATTAAACAGGTTTTGGAGTTTTAATTTCTGCGAAGAACTCCTCACCTGCCAAAATTTGCTGGTTAAGCATTAGATCGTCTGGTTAAGCATTCGATAGCCAGAGAGGAGAAAATCTCAACAGTTGCTACCTAAGTAAATGCCAGCAGCTTACTACAATAAAAGGTGGTCTACATATGATTTCTAAATTATGTTAAAATCACCAGAGAAAGAAAGCCTTGATGAAAAATACTTTTCTGGACAAGACCATTAAATGTCTGGGTATCATGCTTATCTGACCGAATGACGCACAGATTCATAAATAAGAGGTCATTACTTGCTTTTGTAGAAAACAAAATGGCCAGCTTACGCTTTTTAATGGCGATTAAATCTATATCGTGTTTCTATGGTCAAGCATTAGAGAGCCAGGTTGAGCATAAGACACTCATGATTATAAACTTGGTGCTTATAAAAAGTAGAAGTAAAGCAATGATCAGGAATCAATACCAGCTGGCTATCCAAAATGCGATACATACAATCAGTGACAAACAATAACATAAATAAACCGCCAAAGAAGAACCGCATTGTAACAGTCAGTGAAAAGAATTCCACTGGGAATTGTTTGTCAATCGACCCAAAGGTGCTCAGAAGAAAAGCTGTTCTATGCTTAAGTGCACGTGAATATCACTGACTTGTCGGGAAAACTATTAGAATGAAAATAGTCGCAGTGAGGTCAGAGTGTTGTGAAAAACTAAAGAGGGTTATCTTGGAAACATAGGATGGGCTTGGCAAAGAGTGTAGACCCTGATCAGACGCTGCAGAATCCGGCGTCTGGTGAAGGTCTATACTATTTGATTGGACACTGGAATTTAAGAGATTAATGAATCAGTTTAAGACTATTTCTCCTACCTACACTCGGAGGCAATAGACCCACCAGTCCTTTGTTGTTGTTTTTTTAATCACATTATATTTTGTGCAGAAATGAGAAAAATATCACAATTTTTCATCTTAAAATTTTCGTTTTTTTTTTTGTTTGTTTTTTTGGCGATAAAGGTTACATTGTATTTGTATAGGCGTTTTTTCGTAATAATTATTCAAAGAAACAAAATGATGTGGAGAAAACAAATGTCTACAACCTTTTTAGTACTAAATACAATATTATCAACAGTCGGTCGATAGTGAACAAAAAACTGGACTTTTGGCTTAATGTAAACTGCCTAATCACTGCCTAGATACATCCGTGAGAAAATATTGCTCCATATTCAAAACGGTTTCAAAATCTCCTCATATCTAAACATGATACTGCAGATGGAAGAAAATATTATAACTTGTATGTTCTATCAATTTATTATATCTATATTTTTTCCTCATATATAAAAATGACACTGCCGATGAAACAAAATATTATAGCGTGTATGTTTTATTAAGAAGGAAGATTAGATCATGGAAGATTAGCTGAGGGCCTCGTGGAAGATTAGCTATTACATGTATTTTTGTATGTGCTAAATGTTGCTACCCTCACTAAATAAAGTCCTTACTTACTTACTGACTGACTGACTGACTTACTTACTGACTTCTCTCAATTTATTTAATGAACGCACCTGTCCTCCTGTTTACTTAAAATTTATAAATTTTACAAATGGATTCTAGTTCGTCTTGATTAACATGATTAAGAATACATGGTGTGTCATTCTTGCGCTGTTTGTATTAATAAGAAGTTGGTTTTAGACAATATCTTTATCTTATCGTTTTGACAGTTAGCATAGAACTCACGGGATCTCCGATCTGGGTTATAGATCATGATACAGACATATATTTTGGGGCATGCGCAGTCCCAGGAGTAGGATATTCCGGCTACCTATTTGCTTTGCAGAGGCGAGCTAAAACAAATACGCCTTTCTTTTGCGTTACTTTGCCTTTTTCGCATTACTACGCCTTTTGATTCGCGTAAAAACGCCTTTGATTCGCATCACTGCGCCTTTCTTTTGCGTTACTACGTCTTTCTTTTGCATGAGTATGCACTTTTTCGCGTTACTACGCCTTGTTTTTGCGTTACTTCGCCTTTTTTGCGTAGCTTCGCCTTCTGATTGGCGTTACTGCGTCTTTTGTTTTGCGTTTCTACGCCTTTTTTGCGTTATAACGTCTTTTGTGTCGCGTTACTACGCCTTTACGGTATTTTATTTTCTCCTACATAAGCCAAATAGGCTTTCGTATCTGCAGTGTTAACGATCTTACCCTTAGCCTTTCACGCCTGAGTTTCTTAAACGGGTTCTCTCCATTTTTTTATTTTGGGCAATTCTTGTTAATAGGGAATTTAGTCAAATTCATTTACAGGATGGCGAACAGCTTTCATTCTCGGATGAGACGGTTCATTAATGGCCGTCCCATCCGGATATAGATTTAATCGCCATTACAAAGCGTAAGCTGGCCATTTTGTTTTCTACAAAAGCAAGTAATGACCTCTTATTTATGAATCGGCGCGTCATTCGGTCAGATAAGCATGATACCCAGACATTTAATGTTCTTGTCCAGAAAAGTATTTTTCATCACAGCTTTCTTTCTCTGGTGATTTTAACACAATTTAGAAATCATATGCAGACCACCTTTTATTGTAGTAAGCTGCTGGCATTTACTTAGGCAGCAACTGGTTTGATTTTCTCCTCTGGTTATCGAATGCTCAACCAGACGATCTAATGCTTAACCAGCAAATTTTGGCAGATGAGGAGTTCTTCGCAGAAATTAAAACTCCAAAACCTGTTTTATTTCATTTCAGTCAATTACCGGACCATTGATAAAACAAACACAGCGTAAAAGTCCGTGAAAATCATTCGGTACTATGATTCTGGAGACTGAAAATGTTTCCTATGTCCTTATCGAATCAATAGCGCACTGCTTATCAGGTTGGCTAAAAATGGTTCCGTAGAACAAGGTGCGGGTGATTCTGGGGCCGTGGAGATGAAAACAGATCCGCTTTATAGTTGCAAGTTTTGTTATCATTTCTATAGATCTAATGCGTAACCAACCATTTTCGACCTTTTCCGTGGTGATTTCTCGCTAGTGCTGCATTGACAAGCAAAATATCCACAACACATATAACCATATATGTTTATTGTGTGTGCATGTTAATACGCTGAACTTGTAGCAAAGCGCAGTAATAAATAAAAGGCAACAAGCACCTCGAAAAACCACTCGTTTTCTAAGGCTTGAGTTCACCTTCAGCAGGAGAAACTAAATTTAGCCAATATGTGTGAAGTACGGGATTTGGTATTTACTCCAAAGATGCCGATATCAATGGGCTCCTGAATGTAATTCCCCGTTTTTTAAATAACTTCCTCGTAAAAATTATATAACTTATGAAACACAGAAACTGCACAGTTTCTTTACCTTTTTTAGCGATCTAATTCCTAACCGGATGTCGCTCTAATTGCTTCACGTTCTTAACCAATGGTTACGCATTCTATCGTTCCGTAGGCGTGTTAAAAAGAACATTCCTGAGTACCTCCTTCAATACCAGGCTCACCACATATCAAACAGCCCTCGTAACTGACAGGCTTATACGTAAGCGGTTTTAAAACCAGTACAGTGCACATTCTTTCGCCAGAAACTGATTGAGTGATTGATTGTTTTGGGGTGAACGACACGTCAACCCTTGTGGTCCCGGAGAAAGGGAGAAAAGAGACAGAAGAGATAGCAGTGCAGGTGAAAGTGAGGGACAGATGAGAAAGAGGAAAATGAAAGGAAGTGAGGAAAGGAAGTGCCTCAGCGCACACACCTGCACGATAGTCCTCTTAACGGGGTTGCTGCAGTATAGATAGATAGATAGATAGATAGATAGATAGATAGATAGATAGATAGATAGATAGATAGATAGATAGATAGATAGATAGATAGATAGATAGATAGATAGAAACAGAAGAAATAACAACACCCCCCTCTACACTTGCCTGCTGCAAGGACAGCAGGCCTTGCCAATCTGTAAGCCAATATCAGTTGACCCAGTGACTCAGAATACACGTCACATTCGCCTCACCCACCCACCCCAACCAGAAACTGACAACTGCCCTTTTTGAATCAGCGGAGGGGAAAGAATGACCGTAGAAAATATTTCATGATCAATCTTCACGAAAGACCCCGGCACGTTTCGAACCCGTGTCCTCCTGATCACCAGATTTAAGGGTTAAACGAAGGTTCGGGACACATTTTTCCCAGTGCTGTGCGTGCTTTGATTCTGAATATATAGACCACAAAATTATAGTACTTCAACATAACACCAACAACAATAATAGTAACAATAATAAGACTATTTAAGATTTTTCTTTCATAAAACATGTACATGTATAAGCTTTATTATATGAAATTTACAATAGGCGAATTATAAATATTTTGATAATGCGCCGCTTTAATGTCTATAGGAAGCCAACTGCTCATTAAGACTAACCAAATTTCTTTTTTTTTTCATGCTCAGTCCAACTGCGCTTTTTGCATGCTCAACCCAAATGAGCGTGAAATTTGTAATGCCAATAAAATATATTTAATGTTGGCGCATGATTTTAATATTAACGGGCGGAAAAAAAATCACATGCTCAAATGCGATGAGCATGAGAAAGCTTTGTAACCTCGGAACAAGGCTTCACCCCACTCAAAGTGTTTAATGTCGAAACGAGTAAGAAGGTGGATTGCCAGGTGGCTTTCTCCGGGTATTTCAGGATTTTGCTAATTTTGATAAACAGTTGGGTCGATGTTGAATGCTGCAAAAATATGTCTCCCATGTCAATAGGGGTCAACTCTTAAAGGAAAGAATTTGCTACTGAGGAGCAAATTCTTTTCTTTAAGAGTAGATCCCTTTTTCAGTGGGACAGGGCTTATAGAAAAGCGAACAGGAAGTCCTGAAAATTGTCTCCCTTTGAAAAATGGTGAAATATTCTGACAAGTGTTCCCATTCCCCTAAAGCTCTTACACAGCGCCAGATGAAAGAAATCAACATAACCAAATCTTTTCAACGGCCATTCTCTCCCTCCCACTAATTCAAGAATTGTGTGTGAATTCGGGTTTAAGGTCACTTTCAACAATTTTTCAGTCATATCACGACGGTGTTTGGTTGCGACAGGGCACTAATTCAAGAAGGACAGTTGTCCGTTCTACGGCGAAAGAATGTGCATATATGTGCATAAGCCTGCCCATGAAGGAAGTGTGGTTAGGTAAACTGACCGACTCGATATAACCTAAATAGTGTTGACTGGGCCCTTAAATCTCGATCAATCAATCAAACAAACAAAAGTACTCAGAAAGAAAGAAGAAAAAAAAACGTACACGCAAGAATACAATAAATCACGTGACATTGGAAATGCGGACGAACACCTTTAGGACCCTGAAAACTGGTTTGAATTATGGATAGTTCGAGCCACTGTGGGATAATTGTAGCGCCCGATCAGGACGCATATACCTGCAATGAATACCCTTGTAAACCCCACTTCATACGGAGTATTGTTTGATTTGTATGATTCGTCCCCGCCAACACTATTTAGGTCATTTTGGAGACGTTGCTTCCAATTTTGTGGGACTTTTACCCGACATTGAGATGACATGACATCTCAATCCCTGCCGCCCAATGAAACCAATAGAGTTTATAATCATGGACGGGTCGACTCGCAGCAGTTTTCATGGCAGGCTTAGACCTTCTAAGCGGATTACCAGTACTAATGTGCGGTCGGTAGCCCAATCTATTTCTCGAAGCCCCGATGGGCCTTCATACGGAGTACGCATTTTGAACTCAATTACTTATTGTTGCTAAAAATAGATTGTGGGAATCGCCGCAGTTGCTAACGAGCAACCCCAGCAGGCACACGTAGCTAGGGCAACGTCAAATATGACGCTGCATAAACGTCATGACGTCGCACCGACGTTGATATGACGTCACAATTAGGTCATGTGCCTGCTGGGACGGCAATATACGATCAGAAAGATATCGAAACTTTGCTGTGCTGTTCAGAATTCACTCAAGATGTCGCATATGTGTACAAATTGGTTTCAACCGGTTTCCCATAAACTGTGCAACATATTGAACTGCCTTTGTGTATGTGTATAACCCATTCGTTTATAGCTTTCGTTTTGGTAAATAATTGGCTCTAAATACGCGTGATAATCACTGACAAAGCTAAACCGTCGCGCAATATCATTTGTATGAAATCCCTTCCAGCAGACACATGTTGTCATGGCGTATATGCACCGTCACATCGACGTCGGTGCAACGTCATGACGTTGCACCGACGTCTGTGTTCCATTGCGGCGATTCTAATGCGTATACATATACAATTATCATTTTTTATGAAAAGTCGAAAATATATCCTAAGGTTATCCCCTTCATGCCTCATGAGTAACCATCAATAGTTCGGACTGTTTGGTCCGCTTGAAGAAAGCATGCGAAGGCACTCTACCGAATCTTCTAGTGGACTTAACGAATTTGACATATATTGACAATACCTGAATAGCTCCGCCTAGTCAATTTTATCTTCGAATACAATAAACTATTTAATTCATGAAAAAAAAAAAAAAATCTAACACCATATTCGGACTGGTTGTATATCAAGTTTTGCTGATGTATGCGTTACTATATTTAGCTATTGAATCATTGGCAAGGTATATAAACTGTGGTTTGTTGTGGGAACGTCGGATTCTCCCCTGCTTTTGGAAAACTGTGGTTCGTCCTCTCACGGGCAGTAAGCTTCGTTTTACGCCGTGGGATCAGGCTGTCATGGCGGACTGGAAGTGGATCTTGTCGAAGCACCAAATACTCTGTACTGAACAGTAACGCTTACTTCGTAACCTCTTGGAAT
Source organism: Lucinisca nassula (assembly GCA_963580285.1). NCBI lineage: Eukaryota > Metazoa > Mollusca > Bivalvia > Lucinida > Lucinidae > Lucinisca > Lucinisca nassula. Next base: position 108,734,602 of record OY757012.1, on the reverse strand, counting down.
GTTCGTGTTCCGAGAACTTATTAGGTTCTAGGGTCTCATCCATAGCAACCCCGCAAACACCTTGAGTGCTAAGGGGTGGATGAGGTAGCCCGGGGACCGCCGATGTCACAGTAAGTGGTGCCTGGTTTGAATTAGCTCCGGGTTTCACTATTATGGTATCGGCCGGTCCTCGTGGACGATCGTCAGAATTTTGGAGGATTACTACAGGTAGACGTATATAGTTAGTGTTTCATCTCTCTCTCTCTCTTTCTCTCTCTCTCTCTCTCTCTCTCTCTCTCTCTCTCTCTCTCTCAATACGCCTTAACCCCCTCTCTCTCTCTCTCTCTCTCTCTCTCTCTCTCTCTTCTCTCTTCTCTCTCTCTCTCTCTCTCTCTCTCTCTCTCTCTCTCTCTCTCTCTCTCTCAATACGTCTTAACCCCCGAGGATGTGCTGCACGATTCTTCCACGCAGAGATGAAATCGGACCGCACACGAGTACTGGTAAACCGCTTAGAAGATCTAAGCCTGCCCATGTAAAGCGGTGGGAGTCGGACCGTCCATTCTTATAAACCCTTTTTGGTTTCATTGGGTGACATGGCTTGAGATGTCATTTCATCTCAATGTCGGGTAAAAGTCCCAGAAAATTGGAAGCAGCGTCTCCAAAATGACCTATACAGTGTTGACGGGGACGTTAAATCACAAATCAAACAAAATAAATTAACTTCCGAAGGGGGAATGTAGAAGTCATGCGTCCGATTCTGTTGTACATGTATTTCTTATATTTTGTTTAATTTTTCTTTCTATGCTTTCTTTATGGATGAAACACTAGATGAAATAGGAATACGGTCATTATCATTTACCAGAGATTACAAAGTGAGCGTTACTGCGTGTCGGTTCAGGGCATCTTGGCTCCCATAAGATCCAAACAGTTTTCCAGCAGTGGGCGGGAGATGAAACATACGACAAGTGGAAAAATAAAACACGAAGAATGGAAGAAGCCTCCTACGCTACTCGCTTTGTAAACCAGGGATCGCAGGATCGATCCCGGGCTTCTCCAGACTTTCGGATGAGTCTTTTAACCTAGGTCCCATCTCCGTATGACCTTAGCTGTTGGTGGACCGTAAAACTCAAACACCCACTCACTCACGAAGAATGGAAACATTTTACAAATTCGGACCGAATGGCCCGAGTGGTGCAAACTCCTCTAAGTCGAAACATCTGACTGATGACTGAAGATCAGCAGTATTCGTTAACTGTCATCTATGGGTCGATTGTTCATCAATCGGTCCAAAGTTACTAACTACAGAAGCTTCCCGCCTGCCTATAGTCCACGTGACCACCGCTGACAGGTACTGGTTATATATAGCAGCCATAGTCTTCTCCCTCTGACGTCAGAGCGCTGAGTAAAAGGTAAAATCTGGGCTAGGATCGTGTTCTAGGGTTTTGACAAACAGTGAAGATTCAGATCAGACGCAACAGAATCCGGCGTCTGATCAGGATCTACACTGTTTGCATAAAATACTGGCATTTAAGGTTTGAAACAGTATAAGTCTCATTTCAGGCTCCGAGGTTTAAAGCATTTTTCATGCTCATTCAGCTGAGCATGAAATTTTTAATGCTCGTAACTATTAAAATACAAACAAATCGGGCAATTGTTATGCTCAGATCAGCACAGAATTTGATTTATCCTACTCATAAATTTTCCAGCAGGATAAATTACATGCTCAAGTGAGATGAACATGTAAAAAGTTTTATAACCGCGAGCCCTGGACTATTTTCCAGCCTACACTCACAATCGACATATCACTGCTCTCAGTGCTTTGATTTATGTGCTAGTTATCTGTCGTGGTAGACTGGAATAAGCCCGTCGGTTGCTTTATACGACCTGAGAAGTATTGACTGGGCCTTTAGAAACATAAACGTCACGCCCAGCGACTACACTGTTGCCTACAAATGAACCTCGGACTGTTTAGCGTTTGAAAAAAAAATCGTGGTCATTTCAGATGCGATTTATCATTTATTAAACAAGCGCCGGCTTATTTCCTAAATTTCATAGGGAATGACCACACGTGTTTGTTTGTTTGTTTGTTTAAGTTGAGGTTAAAGGTTCCCGTCATCTCTATTTAGGTCATTTTGGAGACGTTAATTTTGTGGGACCTTTACCCGACATTGAGATGAAATGACATCTCAAGCCCTGTCGCCCAATGAAACAAAAACGCTTATTTGCATTGGACGGTCTGACTCGCACCAGATTCCCTGGGCAGGCTTAGTCCTTCTAAGCGATTTTGGTCATTTTCAACTCTGCGTGGAAGCACAATGCAGCCCAATCTATTTCTCCAAGCCCCAGATGGGCGGGGGGAGGGGGGGGGGGGGCAATTGACCACGAGTGTAGGATTCTGTTTATCACATAACGATTTTAAATCGTATTTATTTTTGGTTTTTGTTTTAAGGTCCTTTCTTTTCTCGAGAAGATCGTTAATCCGAGGTGGGCGAAAACCGGAGTATCCATAGAAAACCCTACTAGTCTGATTTTTCAAAAGGATTTCAGTCGAAAAATAAAAAGTTCGTTACCACACTGGTTATGACCGCTCTGGTACGTCCCAGGCTGTTTTTCAGTCAAACTAGAGAAACATGTACAAACTGATTTGCATCTCTAGTGTGGACGCAAATCTGTATGCACCCATCCCCACCCCACGACCACCCCTCCCACAATCCGGGTTTGGAGAAATGGATTGGGCTACATCATGATGCTTCCACGCAGAGCTGAAACCGATCGCACATGAGTACTGGACCTGGTAAACCGCTTAGAAGGTCTTGTAAGCCTGCCCTTGCAAAGTGGTACGAGTTCATGCACATAAACTCTATTGGTTTCATTGGGCGGCAGGGACTGAGATGTCATTTCATCTCAATGTCGGGTAAAAATCCCACAAACTTGTAAGCAACGTCGCCAAAATGACCTAAATAGTGTTGACGGGGACGTTAAACCACAAATCAAACAAACAAAACACAAGCAAATCTGTACCGTACCAGACTTGTCCGGACAATTTTGCACGGATTATCTCTCTATATATTGTGAACGCAGCCAAAGATGATCGCCACAAACATTTTATACCCAACTGAATGTAAGAGACAACGCCGAACCTTAGCCCCCGCCCATCGGGGCTTGAAAAAAGAGATGGGCTGCATGATGCTTCCACGCAGGCCCATAAAATTGGAAGCAGCGTCTCCAAAATGACCTTTATAGTGTTGACGAGGACGTTAAACTTCAAATCAAACAAACAAACAAAACAACGACGAACCTTGTCGCGAAAATGTCTGCCTTCAAAGTCTTACATCACGTTAACAATTCCGTGAAATGAACACCCCCGTAAATCCAACTTTACACAGAGAAAAACATGGTAATGCATATTTTTTTTATTTCAGCTCCAAGACATAGATTGTGTATACCTTTTAGAACCGCTTCAATCAGGCGGTTCTAACGAGCACCCACAACCTATGTTTTAAGGGGAATGGGAACACCTTCAGGGGAGGCAACTCCTGAAAAAGTATTTTTGTCTCCCATGTCAATAAGGAGCAAATTCTCTCCTTTAAGAGTAGACCCCTTTTTCTACGGGACAGGGCTTATAGAAAAGCGAACAGGAAGTCCCGAAAGTTGTGTCCCTTTGAAAAATGGCGCAAAAATCTGCCAGGTCTCCAAGTCCCCTTAAAGGAATCAAGTCAGTCTGCAATGTTCGCCCAACGATACGTGTAACTCAGATCAGACTGCTTATCCGGGTAGGGAATGCTATATCCCGGCTGAGAGGTTAATGAAGGCTGATTTGTATCTCTGACGTTCGTCCATGCCAATAAACTCGCTTTCGCTTGACGTGAATGATTTAAAGGAAACATGGAAGTTTAAATCCCAGGTCCTATCGACACAGGCTTATATATAAGCTATCTCGCAATACAGTGCGTATGTCTTCTCCAGAAACTGAAAACTGCCAGTTTTGAATCAACTGAAGGGAGAGAATGACCGTAGAAAAGTTTTCAAGGTCAGTCCCAACGAGCGTCCCCGCCCATTGGGGCTTGGAGAAGTAGATCTGGCTGCATGCATGGTGATTCCGCGCAGAGCTGAATTGAATACTTGTAAACCGCTTAGAAGGTCTAAGCGTGTGCCCAGCAGGCAAAGAGGTGCGAGTCGGACTGTCCCTTAAAACCCTAGTGGTCTCTTTGGGCGGTATAGAACTTGAGCTTTCATTCCACCTCAATGTCGGGTAAAAGTCCCAGAAATTCGGAAACAATGTCTCTAGCATGGTCTAAATAGTGTTGAATGAAACACAAACAAGTCTCCAAGAAATAGCGCATCCGATTGAGCTATGGACATAGTAACAGATAAGGTTCGTATTTTGTAATAACTGAAGGATAGTTTGTGGGTATTCATTAGAACCGCCTCTGCCAAGGCGGATCTAATGAATATCCACAACATACGTCTATATGGAGAAATAAGGAAAACTATTCTTTAGTTATTACAAAATACCCAACTTATCTGTTGGTATCGAGGACAGCAATATCCCGCTAAAAACAGGCGCAAAGCCCAATACGCATAATACGCATGTGAGTAATGTAAACAGTTTGCAATAAACAAAAGGCACCTAAATAATAGTTCTCTTCATAACATATTATGTAATGAAGACTACTTCAAGTAGGCTGCTCTTAAAGGAAAGAATTTGCTCCCCTCGGGAGCAAATTCTTTCCTTTAAGAGTAGCCCCATCTCGAAGAATGATGTTTTACAAAGAATTTTCCTTATGCGTAATAATATTTTGGTTATGGTTACGCCCATGAAAAACATCGGCAGACCAAGAGAATGATGATTCAGTTGCACCAGTTTGGTTCTTTCACCCCCGAGTTTCTGAAACTGACTCTACCATCTTTGAATCACCAAGTGAACAAGTCCGTGAAATGAACAACCCCTAAACCCCACTTTGCACGGAGGAAACAGGGGTTCATGGGGGTAAACATGATTTTTTCTCATTTGTGCTCCAAAACATAGGTTGTGCATGCGTACTCGTTAGAAGCGCCTCAATGAAGCGGTTCTAATCAGCACCCACAACCTATGTTTGGAGTATAAATAAGAAAAATATCACGGATTTTCACCAAAAATTAAAGTAGCCATTTTATCATTGGTAAGACACAGACCTCTTAAACCGGTTGCAGGTTTACTGTTTTCATTGTGTGCCTTTACTTTTGACAACACACCATTCTTATAACATCACGAAAAGATGCCTATATAATTTTGACCCCTTGAACCCAACTTTTATATTGTAAAACTGGGGTTCATATGGGTAAACCTTATTTTTCTTATTTCTGCTCTAAAATATAGATTGTGGGAACTTGTTAGAACCGCCTCGATGAGGAGGGTATACAGAATCTAGATTTTGAGCAGAAATAAGAAAAAATAATACAACTTTTCATCTTAAAATGTTCGTTTTTTCGGCGGTAAAGTTTACAATGTATTTGTATAGGTGTGTTTTCGTGATGAGATTTATCTGTGATTGCCTTGCCATTTGCTACGGGAATTTGAACGATTGAAAAATACCGCATACAAACATTTTGCCGCGCTTTTAATTCTTTTGGCAATTGCCGGTGTAGCGTGAGATCTTTAAACCCATGAGAAAGTTAATACCAAGGTGTATCTGCGCATGCGCAAGAAGGCCGTGAGAAATGTCATCCATTTCCTGTTAGCCCCCTGCCCCTTTCATCTTGAGCCTATGTTTAAAATGCTAACATTACGAACTTAAAATAGAACACTATTTATAACAAGCTTTATTTATTTATTTATTTACTTTCGAAAGATACCCGTATTAAATATGCCATAAATAGGTATCATGTGTTCAACAAGAACAAAATATATGCGGGTACATGTATTTTCTTGAAATTATTACGAAAAAACGCCTATAATTTAAACCCCATTTTATACAGTAAAACTGGGGTTTACACGATGTATATTATTTCATATTTCCACTGGAAAACATAGATTGTAGGTACTCGTTAGAACCGTCTCGGCGAGGCTATTCTAACGAGTACCTACAATCTATGTTTTCCAGCGGAAATATGAAAACTATCAGAATATTTTATCTAAAAATTTGATGGTAATGTTTCAATATATTTTTAAAAGGCGTGTTTATGCAATTAATACTTTTAAAAGCAAGTTCTTTGGCAATTATAAAATTATTAATCTGCCTAAATAAGCCTGATCTCAATAGAAGTGCCCTGCTACAAAATAATAATAATAATAATATTAATGATAATAAAATAACAATAATAATAACAATTATAGTAAATTATAATGATAATATTAATCATAATCCGAGGCTTAGAGTAAGCATGTACACTCTTACCTTTTCAGTTCTACGGTGTATTCCTAGCTTCCAAAGGATATTGAATGGAATTTAAATTTTAGCCATATCCAAGGTAATTAACATGTGTGATTTATGGTTTCACATTTCCTGTTGTCTCCATGCTTATCAAAACACAGTGACTAATTTTCACACCTTTCTGCTTATGTGGGGTAATAATGCCCAATGTCAACTAAACAGGTTTTCTCTTAACCGTTTCAATAAAAGAAACACACACACACACACATAAAATACAAACTTTACAATACAATACTTAAACTTAAAAAAAAAAACAGTAGTAATAACCGAACCCAATCCGATCCACCGGGGCTCGAAGAAACAGATGGGCTGCATGGTAACTAGGTAGGCAGGTAGGAAGGTATATAGGTAGGGTGAATGGTCTGGTGGGTGCGTGGCTGGATGTGTAGTAGTTAGGTAGGCTTACTTTTAACTTCTTCCTTCGACGCTGTAGGTTTCGTTTGTTTGATTTAAGGTTTAACGTCCCCGTCAAAACTGTAAAGGTCATTTTGGAGACGTTGCTTACCATTTTGTGGGACTTTTACCGAAATGGCATCTCAAGCCCTGTCGCCAAATTCAACCAATACGGTTTATAAGCATGGACGTTCCGACTCGCACCGCCTACCTGGGCAGGCTTAGATTCACTAAGCGATTTACCAGCACTCGGGTGCGGTCGGATTCAGCTCTGCGTGGAAGCATTATGCAGCCCGTCTATTTCTGCAAGCCCCGATAGGCGGGGGCTAACGACGCTGTAGGTAGGTAGGAAGTTAGATAGACAGATCGGTTTTGTTTGTTTGTTTGATTTGAGGTTTAACGTCCCCGTCATCACGGTACATGTCATTTTGGAGACGTTGCTTTCATTTTTGTGTAACTTTGGCCCGACATTGAGGTCACCTCAAGCCCTGTCGCCCAATGAAATCAATAGGGTTTATAAGCATGAACGGTCCGACTCCGACCGCTTTCCCTGGGTAGGCTTAGAGCCTCTACGCAGCCTCTACGCGCTTTACCAGCACTCGAGTGCGGTCGGTTTCAGCTCTGCGCGGAAGCATCATGCAGCCCATATATTTCTTCAAGCCCCGATGGGCGGGGGCGACAGGTAGGTAGAGTAGAGATATGCATGTAGGCAGGTATATTACGAAAACAGGCAAATTCAAATATATTGACAAATTACTCCCACCAAAAACGAAATTTTTCAGATTAAAATCCTGATATTTTTCATATTTCTGCACAAAACATACATTGTGGGTACTCGTTAGGACCGCCTCGGCGAGTCGGTTCTAACGAGTACCAACAATCTATGTTTTTTGAGAAGAAATAAGACAAATAATAAATATCCATGTAAACCCCAGTTATAATATCTAACTCCCAGTTTTAATATCTAAAAGTGGGCTTTAAGGGGATCAAAATTATATAGGCGTGTTTGCGTGATGAGGTAGGAATGGTAGGTTTGGGCTGGTAGGTAGATCTGTAGGAAGGTCGTAGGTGGTGGGCGGACGATTTGGCCAGCGGACGATTTGGCCCGGACGATTTGGCCTAGGACAATTCGGCCTAGGACAATTTGGCCAGCCAAAAATACCTGGTAGGACAATTTGGCCAAATTGATTTCTCCTAGCGGTTTTACCAATTCTTATTCTATAAATCATTTCATTAGCATTTTTTTCATTTGGCTACATATTTTCATCAAATATTTCATGTTTTTTTTTCAGTGTTTCATTTTTTTTTTTTTCATTGAAATCTAACTTCTTGAAATCATGATACCTGTACTTTATATTGCACTTTGTTTATGATGCAAGAAACAAATAGAACCTTTTGATTTTCTAAGATCTTTCAGTAATTGCAATTATGTCACCAAACATTTTAATGTGTTAACAAACTAATTAATGAAAATGTGAGGATACACTATGATTTTATTGAAAATTCTAATAGCAATTAAATTGTCACTTTTACACATACAAACAAAACCAACAATTAAAGCTTGAAAACGGTAATTAAAAAAGGTAATTAAAGAAACCAAGACCAGTCAGCAAATCAATCAGCCAATGAACAATGCATGCAAGAAAATATGCTAATTAATCTTGTATTCCAACAAATTTAACTAAAAATCATAATGCATACAGAAACAAACAAACAAAACCAACAAAATAAGTGTGAAATAGCTAATTAAGAAAACATTGTGAACCAAGACCAGTCAGCAAGTCACTTAGCCAATTAACCATGAATGCAAGAAAATGTAATTAATCTTGTTTTTCAGCTACTTTAAACAAAACCATTAAATTTATTTATTATACAGAGGACCCTCGTTATAACGACAGTATTTGTTCCCTATATTTGTGCCGTTATAAAGAAGTTGCCGTTATAAAGAATCCCAGTTAGGAGTATGAAAGGTAATAAAAGGCCTTTTCCCCATCATTACTCCAAGAAACAATTTTTATAGATATTTGTTAGAATCGCCTCGGTGAGGCGATTCTAACAAATATCTATAAAATTTGCTTCTTGGAGTATTAGATTACAAGACTCTTTCATGACTGTGGACTCGATTTGTGCATTTCCAATTCGAGGGAAGCCCACATCACTCGGAACCGGGGCTCAGCCTTTAGTTCAGTAGTCATTTCATTGAAATTGCCGTTATAACGAGTTTTGCCGTTATAACGAATGTCGGTATAAAGAGGGTTGACTGTATTATTTTTTTTTTTATTTTATTGTACTTTTTGTGTTTGGGGGATAATAGTTAAAGTTAACCATTTTTATTAATTTGCTTATAAAGAATATCTCAGGCCAAAAGTTATAGTTTAAAAACAACAAAAAACCCTAATCGTTTAAAATCTTCTTTAAAATGTTACTTCCACATATTCAAACATTACTGAATATTAAAAACCAACCTAAAACATTAAAAATTTCAGTTTAAACCAGTCATTATATTAATCTGGCCAAATTGTCCTACCCAATATTTTTGGCTGGCCAAATTGTCCTAGGCCGAACTGTCCTAGGCCAAATCGTCCGGGCCAAATCGTCCGCTGGCCAAATCGTCCTACATTCGTCGTAGGTAGGATCGTATATTGTTTGCTTTGGTTGGTTGGTTGGTAGGTAGGTAGGTAGGCAGGCAGGCAGCATGTAGGTAAGTAGGTATTACGTACGTATATCGATAGTATAGGTAGGTAGGAATGTTACCAAGTAGGTATGTTTTTGTTTGAATTGGGATTTATGACCCCGTCAACACTATTTAAGTCATCGGGACTTGAAGAAATGATGGGCTGCATGATGCCCCACCGCACATGAGTACTGGCAAACCGCTTAAGCCCTCGCCCAAAGTTATGCGAGTCGGGCCGTCAATGCATATAAATGCTATTAGTTTCTTTCTTTCCTTCTTTCTTTCTACTGATACTACGTCGGTCATATTTGGGCATTAACGCAGGTGTACATTACATACACTCCAGGTTTGCAGGATGAAAGCCTACACAGTAATCATGTAATTACGGTAGGGATCTTTAACCTACACAGGGGATGGCTCTCCCTGGAAAAGTGGGGTGGGGGTGGGCTCCAGTTAACGTCCCGATCCGAAGGACGGTGCACTTTATGACATTCAACCCTGCAAATGATGCCAATGGAGCGTGTTCGGACACCGAAATTTTATCGCCGCTGCCGGGGATCGAATCCGGGACCTCTAGCATCAGAGGCAAGTGCACTAACCACTGGGCTATCTCAAAGTCGGGTCCCACGAATTGGAACATCGTCTCCAAATGACCTATATAGTATTGACGGGGACGTTAAACCTCAACTCAAACTTAACTAAACCTACCCAGCCACCCATCTACCTACCTATCTAGCCACAAACCACCTACCTACTTACTCACATGCCTAAACAACGTCGAAGCAGAAGTTCGAAGTAAGAATTCAGCTTGCCCCCGCCCATCGGGGCTTAAAGAAATAGATTGGCTGCACAATGCTTCAACGCAGAGCTGAAACCGACCGCACACGAGTACTGGTAAACGGCTTACAGGATCTAAGCCTGACCAGGAAAAGCGGTGCGAGTCGTCTATAAATAAATAAATAAACAAATACATATTATAATATTTATCAATTTCCCGCGGTACGACGTATAGCGGGAAATTATTGTCTTAATGGAACCGGTTTGACCGGTTGGGAACGAGCTATTGGTCATGTGGTAAAGTGAGTGCGGGTGTATAAGGGCGTGAACAAAATCAGTTCTACGCGAGATCTCTCACAGTAAACATCAACGTTTCTACAAGATGGACGAAAGAGAAGACGATGAGAGAATGAATGAGAAAATCACAGAAGCAGTTAGGGAAAGTCACACGAAGTTGCTTGCGGAGATGACCAGCTTATTCACAAAGATAAGCGAGCAACATTCCACTTCCAATGAGGAGCAGTTGGTCAAGATAAGCAGTATTGTCGCAACAGGGGAAATGCCAAAATTCAAACGAAAGAGCAACGAAGAACAGTACAAGTTGAACTCAAAGGTGATGTTGAAACTTGACGAGGCAGAGAAGTCTGTTGAGGTTACGAATTTAGAAAAGACAAAAGAAAAAATAACTGAAGGTATGTTTCGGTATAATATGGTGAAAATTTGATTTCTTGCGCCCCCCCCCCCCCCCCACACACACCCACAAAAGAAAAGTAGAAAGAAGGAAAGGAAGAATGAAAGGAAAAGGAAAATGTGCAAAATGAAAATCCCGTAGAAGGTACGTAGAAAAGGAAACGCTTTACAAAAAGTTACGCAGAATGTTTACGCATCATGAAAGTACAAAGTTACGCATCAGAAAGTTACGCAAAAAGTAAGCATCATACTTATACGAAAAAAAAAAAAAATAAATAAATAAAAAAAAAAAATAAATAAATAAATAAATAAAAAAAAATTGTAATAGTTCAATAAACGAGTCGGGTTTTTATCGCTCGATAAATATATGTAATGTATGTTAAGATTGTAATTATGGAAGGACATATTTTCAAAGATTATAAACGGTGAAAGCTTATGGTACATTTACTTTATCAGCTTGTTGGTCTTTGTTTGTTCTATTAATGAGCTTTGCAGGGGAGAAGCAGGCAAGAGCGACGAAAACTAAAGACCGAGGGTACAACGGAGGATGGTAAAATATTTGTATGAAAAATTTAATAATACAGTGAATAGATTGTTTTTTCAAATGTGAAATTTTTAAATGTAGTTTTAAAAAGAAAGCAAGAAAGAAAACACCCACAGACACTCGCACAAATACACACACACAAAAATAATATATATATATATATATATGTGTGGTAATTCATCGCACTATGGTTGTGACTATTTTATTGAATTAAATTAGCGATTTATTGGTGTTATCGCATTTATGTTTAAACTTTGTGTTCGCGGTTCATGATTACCGTACAGCTCACGTCATAATAATAATAATGATAATAAATACTGATGATGATAACAGAAACGAAAATAACAAAAGGGGAGTAAGTTGTTTTAAAGATACTAGGCTATGGGTTACATGTATTTTCAGCCAAAGACCTGCTGAAACACCGTCAGAAAATCATCAAGTTGGCAGACCAGTCTGAGCATGGTTGGAAAATGGTGGCCGAATACGAGTCAAACCCAGTTGCCAGCGATAGTGATGACGAGAAAAGGATCTATAAGGCAGAGGCAAGGGCATCTAGGAAAATGAGAACCGAAAGAGGGGCTAAGCGTGGTAGATGGAGAAGGTATCCGTACGATCGACGTGGTTTCATGAATCGAAGGACAGCCGAGGGCATGCAGAATTCTATAACACATCTACAGGGCCAACAAACGAAGAAACCTGGGTTATGTTTTGTTTGTCATGGTGAAGGGCATTGGAAGTCGGACTGCCCGACGGCGAAGGCGGTTATTAACTCCAATAATAAGATAAGTAGTAATACTGAATCTTTAGCATACAAAGCAATAAAATGTATTTTAGATCCAGCGGAACAGGCTCATGTAAGTGTTACGGGGAGTGCGCCTGATAGTTATAAGGGCACGTCAGGAGAAGAGGTAGTTCCATCGCCAGTAGGTAGGTTGCGGAAAGCAATAGATAAATGGAAGGAAATCACTGATGATAGATACATATTAGAGGTAATAAGGCAAGGCTATAGTTTACCTTTGAAAGAAAATCCTGAAAGTATTGTTCTTAAAAATAATAAGTCAGCCAAAAACAATATGACTTTTGTAACACAGGAAGTAAATAATTTGGTAGAACGCGGTGTCGTTTCAAAGGTGCCGGAGGCTCCAAAAGTGGTAAATCCATTAACAGTGGCTTACAACAAAATTGGCAAACCGCGTTTGGTTTTAGACTGCAGGCACATTAATCGTTGTTTGCATGTTTTCAAATTTAAATATGAAGATATAAAGGTAGCACAGTCCATGTTTGGAATGGGATCATTCCTCTTCACGTTTGATCTAAAGAGCGCTTATCACAGTTTAGATATCATCAAAAAACATAGAACATTGCTTGGATTTGCGGTTCCAGATGGCGGAAAAATGAAATGGTACGTATTTAATTCATTGCCATTTGGAATAGCCTCTGCAGGGCATATATTTACTAAAGTATTGAGGGTAGTTGTTGCATTTTGGAGGGCCCGGGGTCATAAAATCATTATGTTTCTAGATGACGGAATAGGAGGAGCACGAGGAGTGAATGAAGCGGTAAGATCTAGCACTTTTGTGAGAGAAACTTTGCTGAGTCTAGGGTTTTTGTTAGCAAGCGAAAAATGTCAATGGCAACCATGTCAGCAGGTAACGTGGCTGGGCCATTTCTTAGACATGAAAGAAGCAAAACTATATATTACGGAGGAAAGAATCAAAAGGCTCGAATCAGCTATAGATTCATTGATCTATCAAATTGAGAAAGATCAGTACAATTTAATTCATGTTAAGGTACTCGCATCTGTAGTGGGCCAAATTATTTCGATACAGAACGTTGTTGGAAATAAGGTCAGGTTGATGACACGCCATATGTACAATTGTATCTTATCAAAAGCAAGTTGGAATGCCCCTGTCGTTATTACGACTGAAGCACGAGCTGAGTTAAACTTCTGGAGGGCAAACGTCAGAAACATGAATAGTCTTGGAAAGAGCATAAACGGTAAGACATTTTATCAGCTTTGTTTGTTTGCGGATGCTAGTAGCAATGGCTATGGAGGGTATTTGCAAGCGTATGGAAACGCAAAATTTGGTAGCCCAGAAAGTTTAAGAACAAAATGTAGTAAGTCCCCGGAAGTGGACTGTTCAAAGCTCCCGGAAGCAGATATAAAAATGTTTTCGGAAATCAGAAATGAAATGTCAACAGAAACAGGTGTGTGTAATCTACATACAGCCTTTGATAATGCTATGAAAAAGAGTATGATACCCCCGGAAGAGGGTATTATAATGCTCCCGGAAGTGAGTATCAATAAGTCTGCGGAAACGGGAAGTTATAGTTTTCAGACAATGACAAGTAATGGAATTGGTAACGATAGGCATGCATCTTGTGAGAATTGGGCTGTAAGTGGAGTAGTGTTCGGAGATTGGACGGAAGAAGAAAAGTCCAAAAGTTCTACTTGGAGAGAAAGCGAGACGGTAAGATGGGTAATCAGGAGTAATGTTGAAATGTTGAAAAACAAGGTTAAGATATATTCAGACAATAAGAATGTCCAATCTGTTTTGCAAATCGGCAGCAGAAAAGCAGACTTACAAGAGATCGCATGTGATATAAATGACATGTGCGAAAAGAATGAGATCAAAATATGTCCTGAATGGATTCCAAGAGACCAGAATGAGGTTGCAGATGACCTCAGTAGATGGGGAGATTGTGAGGATTGGTCGATTAATAATCAGATATATATGGAACTCGATATGAAGTGGGGACCGCATACATTTGATAGATTCGCATCTCAATTCAATTCAAAATGCATGAAATTTAATTCAAGGTTTTGGGTCCCAGGAACACAAGGTATCAATGGTTTGGATCAGTTTTGGGGCGGTGAGATCAACTGGATTGTACCTCCCCCTAGGCTGATTCTTGATTCAGTCAGAAAAATTGAAAAAGAGCGGGCAAATTGTACGCTGATAATTCCAATTTGGAAATCTGCGGCATATTGGCCCGAATTAATAGACAAGAATGAGAATTGTTCATTTAAATCGTTCGTTAGCGATTTCATTATGTTGCCTTCAAGAAATGTAATTCTTAAGGGGAGGGGAAATAACGGTATATTCGGCAAGGAGCAGTTAAGTTTTAGAATGGCAGCTTTGAAAATAAGATTTTGAATGTTTTCAGCGTCCAAATATTTATAGTAGATGGCTGATAGAACGCATGAAAGTAATACTGTCTGTTTCAGGTGGCTTGCTTATTTTAAACAAGAGTCCGTATTCTGATGCTACATGTTTTCAGAATATTATTCATATTTCAGGTGTTGGTCTAAGGGAGACAATCAGGGGACGTTTGGCTGATAGTGGTGCAATAGCGGCAGATAACGATGGTTTGGCGGAGAGAATGGCAAGCTACGTAATTAGTTCGAAAGCTGATAATACGAACAAAAAGTATTTCGCACATTTTAATCGTTTTAAGGCATTTTGTGTCTCAAAAGGTTTTCCATATAAACCAGCAGATCCAATACATGTGGCAATTTACCTAACTCATTTGCTCGACAGCCGTGCTTCATTTCATGTTATATCAGCAGCTTTTTACAGCATTAAATGGGTACATGAAATTAACTGTTTGTCCGATCCGACATCTAATGGTTGGGTGAAAAGTTTGCTAGAGGCAGGAAAGAGACTGAAGTCCAATCCGATCAAGAAAAAAGACACAGTTGATTCTGAAATGTTAATATCGTTGTGTGACAAGTTTAAAGATTTTAGTGATGTGTTGTGCTTAAGAGATCTTACTATGATTTTATTAGGATACGCTGGCTTTCTGCGTTTTAGTGAAATCAGTCAGCTGAAATGTAATGATATAGTGTTTAAAGAAGATTACTTCATGTTGTATATCCGAAAAAGCAAAACTGACGTTTATAGGGACGGCAAAGAAGTATTGATTTCTAAAGGTGTTTCTTCCGCTTGCCCGCATAGTATGGTGCTCAGATATTTAGATGCTACTGGCCAAGATAATACTTTGGACATTTATTTATTTGACCAGCAAACAGATCTAAAGGTAGAGCTAAATTGTTGTCTGCAAATAAGCAGCTCAGTTACACTAGAGCACGGGAATGCATTGTAGAAAAATTGAGATTGGTAGCTCCTACTTTGAATCTAGTTACTCACAGCTTGCGCGCAAGTGGGGCTACTATGGTGGCAAATGCGGAAGGGCATAGTATAAATGAAAGATGTCTGCTAAGACATGGACGCTGGAAGTCTACTATTTCGAAAGACGGTTATGTCAAAGACTCTGTGGAAATGAGACTCAGCGTCACGAAAAAGTTAGAATTATAATTACATTGTTCATGCGAAAATTGAAATTTGTAAACCTTTCTAACATTTGATGATCTACGCATAAATCTCGCTAATTGCAAGAAATTAACCTCTTGTTCATTTCTTAACCCGCTTAAGGTGAAGCTTAAGACTTATCAATTTCCCGCGGTACGACGTATAGCGGGAAATTATTGTCTTAATGGAACCGGTTTGACCGGTTGGGAACGAGCTATTGGTCATGTGGTAAAGTGAGTGCGGGTGTATAAGGGCGTGAACAAAATCAGTTCTACGCGAGATCTCTCACAGTAAACATCAACGTTTTTCCTTATTTACAAATTTCAATTTTTGTATCATGGAGTGAGTAAACACTCGGATGGGTAAAGTCACACACGTGTTTCTTTTGAAAAACTATTTTTGATCATTATTAACGCGTGTGATGCTGTACTCGATCCAGCTGGTCGAGCCTGGAAAATCCTACCTCCCCGTCCTTAACAAGAAAAAGATATTAAAGGTAGGGGTTGGGTAGCCCGCTCCCAGTTACGCAAGCGTAGAGATAATACACCGATCTGAACCAATGATATAATAATTTCCAAACCTGTTTGCATGTATATCATTTGTATGTTTATGACCGTCCATCTTGTACGTATAACTATTCTCTACGCATAAATCTCGCTAATTGCAAGAAATTAACCTCTTGTTCATTTCTTAACCCGCTTAAGGTGAAGCTTAAGACTATAAAATCACTAGTTACACAGCTTCTAATTTCCTTAGATAGGCTTCTGCAGCATAAAATTAAAGTTTGATTAATGTAGCAGCATAATTTATCATGTAATATACTAAGAGAGTTTCGATACCCGAGTCTTTTATAGAGTTATCGTATTACACTTCTCACGGCTGAATTATCTCACACCCCTCCGTGAGGGATTTCAGCCGCTTCCGGTGCGACTGAAGAATCTCACGGGATCAATATTCTCACGCTACACCGGCCTTGCTTGGTCTTTTCGCAGCTGCTGCTTGTTATCGTGCGTCTCTGTGGCTCAAAATAACCCTTTTTGTACCAAATGGAATCTTCCTCCTTATATATAGCAGGAGTCCACTTCAAAATTTAGGGGTGTCAGGTTGTGTTTTCTTCAAAATTGATTAGGAAAATGGCTGAACTTTTTGCAAACAGTGTAGGCCCTGATCAGACGCCGCGTTCTGCGGCGTCTTATCTGTGCCTGCACTGTTTGCCAGGTACCCCTTTAGGGGTTTCTGGTACTGAATGGGATAATAGACCCAGGTTCATCACCTACGTTTGTCAAACTGTTGTATTTTTTTTTTCACAAGACTTTTCGCCATTTTTACACAGCTGGGCTTTTGTTCTTGGGTCAAGAGATGCGGGACCCATCGTGCTATTCGTGCACAAACCTTTCTAAGTTTCAACTCCTGAGAACTGTTCCCGATGAAACATCAGTGATGTCTTTCACTGTGAACCTTGCATCTTGTTTTACCATATCTGCCAGAGCAGCAACATTAGCTTTTGCAGCAGCTTTTCTCGGCTGGCCGGGGCGGGGCTTATCTTTCAGGTCAGTTTTACCACCTTTAATTTGCTTATGCCACCTGAAAATCAAAGTACTGAAAGTACTAATAGAAGGTGATGGTAGAAAACTGTTAGTTTTTACACTGAGCCATCATATCATTATCTTTTTATGCCCCCGCATCGGATGATGCCGGGGGCATAGAGTTTTTCGGTTTTCCGTACGTGGGTACGTGCGTACTGGTGTCCGAATGTACGTCCTTCTGTATGAAAGTGTGTACGTACGTACGAATGTACGTACGTAATCCTGTTTGACTCAGGTTAAGGTTTTTGGTCAGGGTACAACTTGAGCTCATATTTTTCAAACCAGGCAATGGATGTGGTTTATATTTAGTATGATGATAGATATGGGTCCAAAGTTTTATCCAGCAATACCCCCACACCTACCCATGGTCTCAAGGTCAAGGTCACGGACTTAAAATGTTTTTAATGTTTAAGACTCAGGTTAAGGCTTTTGGTCAGGGTACAACTTGAGCTCATATTTTTCAAACCATGCAATGGATGTGGTTATTATTTAGTATGATGATAGATATGGGTCCAAAGTTTTATCCAGCAATACCCCCACACCTACACATGGTCTCAAGGTCAAGGTCACGGACTTAGAAATTTTTAATGTTTATGACTCAGGTTAAGGTTTTTGGTCAGGGTACAACTTGAGCTCATATTTTTCAAACCATGCAATGGATGTGGTTTATATTTAGTATGATGATAGGTATGGGTCCAAAGTTTTATCCAGCAATACCCCCACACCTACCCATGGTCTCAAGGTCAAGGTCACGGACTTAGAAATTTTTAATGTTTAACACTCAGGTTAAGGTATTTGTACCTCGTTGAACTTTAACTGTTATGATTCATTTGGTTCATATTTGGTTTAATGATAGATGCAGGTCCAAAGATTTATTCAGTAATACCCTCACCCATGCCTATGACTTCAAGGGCAAGGTCGCAGACATAGAAATTTTCAAAATTAAGTATGTTAATAGCTTTTATTTTCCAAACTCTATAATGGATTTGCTTCATATTTGGTATGACAATAGTTGCAGGTCCAAAGTTTCATTGAGCCATACCGCCCCACCCCTTAACTGAAGGTCAAGGTCACAGACATAGAACTTTTTTATATTATATTTTTGAGAGCTCATATTTCTTAAAACCATGTAATGGATTTGCTACATATTTGGAATGATGATAGATACATGTCAGAAGTTTCATTCAGCCATAACCCCGCCCCTGCCGCATGACCTTAAGGTGGTGGGGGGGGGTTGACCTTAAGGTGACTGGGGGGTTAAGGTAGGTCCCTGGACGGGGGCATTTGTGTTGTATTGACACATTTCTATTTTTTTAATTTTTAAAACAGTCAATGGATATGTATGATTGTAGTAACGCGAGGAGCAGACAAATGAAATGTCAAAAACGAAATTGAGGATCGAACGGTACATGTTGTGAATCCCTTCTTGTGTCAATGAGAATAATTCTGGAGACAATTACATACATAGACTCTAGCAAACAAAATAATTTACTCAACACTCTATACGTGCTAGCAAATGGCTTTCTTACACCAACGGCCCCGCCCATAGGGGCTTGAAGACATATATATGGGCAGCATGATGCTTCCACGCAGAGCTGAATCCGGCCCGCACACTAGTACTGGTAAACCACTTAGAGGGTCTAAGCCTGTCCAGGAACCGCGGTGCGAGGCGGACCGACCATGCTAATAAACCCTATTGGTTTCATTGGGCGACAGGGCTTGAGATGTCATGTCATCTCAATGTCGGGTAAAAGTCCCTCAAAATTGGAAGCAACGTCTCCAAAATGACCTTTACAGTGTTGACGTCGATGTTAAACCTCAAATCAAACAAACAAAAATTTCTCACACCAATATTCCGGGACACTGGCTGGTTTTTATCTGAGGCTTCGATCACAAGTTTAAAAGTTTGCTGGTTGCTATGTTTTGTCTAGTGTTTGAAAGACGTCCGTCGACCCAGTGAAACCTGGATTAAACAAGAGGACCATAATGGCCCTGGAACGCTCACTTGATCCGAAGTGTACAGATAAAGTGATAGGTAATGTAAGATGGAGTGGATGGTTTGAGCCACTTTGGTTCAGAGTGACCAAAGGAGCATTCCTGTGAAATTATTTCAAAATCAGTCTACCTATTTAGTAGTACATCACGTGAACAAGTCCGTGAAATAAAGACCCCTCTAGAGAACACTGGGGTTATGGGGTGGGGGTATACATTATTTTTCATATTTCTGCTAAAAGACATAGGTTGTGGGTACTCGTTAGAACCGCCTCATTAAGGCGGTTCTAACGAGCACCCACAGCCTATGTTTTGGTCACTGTTAAGAAAAATATCACGGATTTTCATCAGAAAAGTAGCCATTTTGGGGATGTTAAAAATGCACTATTTCGCACGGGTGTGTTATCGTAATGAGAAGTCAGTTTAAAGGTGCATTATTGAGCTACCGGGTCTAAAAAATTTTTTTCTGGTTTATATCTTCAATGCATACTCCTTTGCCATGTGTACACTTTTGGAGCCAAATACAGCTTCAGAACTTTGTGAAAATGGTCGTTTTCATTTGTGTTTACCCTTTGCCCGGAACATGTGTTCGGAATTTCTGTTCTAAAAATAAATCTGTCACTTTACACATACTTGGCGGCAGTATCGTCTCTGAGTGTCGTTACTTATGGCATGGTATTCAGCGTCATATTTTTTTCCGATTCAGGCATGGCCTTTGAAGCAAACAAGGCCAAAAATGAACGTCGCATAATGTCATATACGGGGATTCTATTTTTGTCACGAACTAAAAATACATCTAACTAGTGTTCGAAACCTAGTTAGGGAATCCCTCTCAAACTTGTTTACCTGTCATCTTAATTGTTCGCATTTTTGCGCAAAATGCATTCATTTGTATTGTTTTAAAGAAAAATACCGTCTTTATGTATTTTATTTTTGGAAGCATTTTTTCTGGATAGCTCAATAATGCACCTTTAAAGCTTGTTTATTGTTTCGGTTGGTGGCTTTTATATATATGTTCAGTGGAGCGAAACTAATTTGAGCAACTTCCCATGGAACATTCCTTCCAAATTATTTTCTTTCTGCACGAGGATATAGTCTTTTCAAAGTTCCCTTCTACTGAAAGAGCTGACTTATATGTTACCATCTGGACATTTTTCGGACATTTAGGGTCATGTCCTAGTGCATGGCGATGAATTTGCTCAGCATCACGTGAACAAGTCTGTAAAATGACCCCCCCCCCCACTAAACCCCCCTTTATATGGAGAAAACGGGGGTTTACGAGGGTATTCATTATTTTTCTTATTTCTGCTCCAAGACATAGGTTGTTGGTACTCGTTAGAACCGCCTTACTGAGGCGGTTCCAACAAGCACCCTCAACCTATTTTTTGAACATTTATATAAAAATATCAAGGCTTTTCATCAGAAAACAAGCCGTTTTAACAAAAAAAAAAAAAAACATCTACCTACCTTCCCACCAAGATACCCCCTTACCTGTCTACCTAAATCTATCCCGCCCATCGGGACTTGAAGAACTAGATGGGCTGCATGATTCTCTACCACACCTGAGTACTGGTAGACCGCAAAAGCCTGCCAAGGCGAGTGATGCGTGTTGAACGGTTCATGAATAAAAACCCTTTTGGTTCCATTTGGCGGCAGGTCTTGAAATGTCTTTTCATCGCAAAGTCGGGTCTCACGAAATTGGAAGCATCGTCTCCAAATGACCTATATAGTATTGACGGGGACGTTAAACCTCAAATCAAACCTACCTACCTACCTACCGACCCACCAAGACACATCTCCTTACCTGCCTACTAAAATCAATCGCCCCCGCCCATAGGGGCTTGAAGAAATATATGGGCTGCATGATGCTTCCAAGCAGAGCTGAATCCGGCCCGTCCACTAGTATTGGTAAAACACTTGGAGGATCTAAGCCTGTCCAGGAACCGCGGTGCGAGGCGGACCGTCCATGCTAATAAACACTATTGGTTTCATTGGGCGACAGGACTTGGAGGTCATTTCATCTCAATGTCGGGTAAAAGTACCATAAAATGGAAGCAACGTCTCCAAAATGACCTATACAATGTTGACGGGGACGTTAAACCTCAAATCAAACAAACAAAAAACCTACTAAAATCTACCCCGCCCATCGGGACTTGAAGAAATAGATGGACTGCATGATGTCCGACTGCACTTGAGTACTGGTAAACCGCTTAAGCATGCCCAGGCAAAGTAATGCGAGTCGGACCGGACCGTCCATGCATATAAACTCTACTAGTTTCATTGGGCAGCAGGTCTTGAAATGTCCTTTTATCTCAAATTCGGGTCCCACGAAATTGGAAGCATCGTCTCCGAATGACATATATAGTATTGACGGGGACGTTTAACCTCAAACCCCACCTATCTACCTACCCAGCCACTCATCTACCTACCTATCTAGCCACCAAACAGCATACCTATTTACATACTTACCTACCTAAACAACGTCAAAGCATAAGTTAGAAGTACGAAGTCAGCTTGACCCCGCCCATTGGGGCGTGAAGAAATAGATGGGCTGCACGAGGCTTCCACGCAGAGCTAAAACAGACCGCACACGAGTACTGGTAAACCGCTTATTGGATCTAAGCCTGTCCAGGCAAAGCGGCACGAGTCGGACCGACTATGCTCATAAATATGTTCTATAAAAGGGTTATCCTTTGGAAGCAAGGAATACACCACAGAAGTGAAAAATATGGAGTGTACATGTTTTCTGGGCCAGACTAGCTAGTTTCGGCCAATTAGGCCTCATCAGTGACCCTCAGATATTTTCAATATTCCAAAATGGAATCAATGATCCCAAAGGACAAGAAAATATAATCTAAAGCAAACCCTATTGGTTTCATTGGGCGACAGGGCTTGAAATGTCATTTCATCTCATTGTCGGGAAAAATCGGAAGCAACGTCTCCAAAATGACCTTATACAGTGTTGACAGGGACGTTAAACCTCAAATCAAACAACAAAAACAAACAAGAAATGTCCCTATAGTTTTTCGTTTCTTTTTTCTTTTTATTATTATTATTATTATTTTGTAATTTGATAATCAGCACCACTATGAATACGGACCATGTTAACCCAAAGTCGAGTCGCCCAGAGTGATCTCGGGCGTTGCAGTTTGGCTTTGATCAAGTCGGACACCAATATAAGTTCAGCTTGACATAGTTGTCTTTATTCCTACATTCTATAGTATCTGTTTGTCATTGGGCTCCCGCCAATCGGGGCTTGGTGAATAATTAAATAAATAAAAAATAAATAAATAAATAAATAAATAAATACATAAATACATAAATAAATGAATAAATAAATGAATAAATAAATCACTAGTAACTCAGCTTCTAATTTACTTAGATAGGCTTCTCCAGCAGAAAATTAGAGTTTAACTAGAATCGCGCAGTTGATGGCACGCAATCGCATATCCCCACGCTTCACCGCGGGCCCCACCCCCTTGGCCCACCACTAGGGGTGTGACCAAAATTCCGAAAGTGTCATGCACTCCCTAGACCAAAGGTGTAACAGTTCCCAAAGTTTCAAGTTTCTATCTTTAACGGTCTAGGGGGAGTTATCCGGTAACAGCAATGTGTGTGGGTAAAGGGGTCAAAATCAGTTTTTGACCTCTGGTGGCCTCAAAATTGACCCCAGCGGTCAAATTTTGGTTGTAACGTTTTCTACTCATCATGCCGTTCGCTTTGATATATTACACGACAATGTTTTGGAAATTTTGATTTTGACCCCCCCCCCCCCGCGGGCCCCACCCCCTGGTCCCACCCCTAGGTGTGGGATAAAAATTCCGAAAGTGTCACTCCCCAGATCAAAGATCTATCAGTTCCCAAAGTTTGAAGTTTCTCTCTATAAACGTCTAGGAGGAGTTATCCGGTAAGACGGACGGACGTACGTACGAACGGACGGACGTACGGACGTACGTACCTACCTACCACCCGAAAAAAGTGGGGATAATTAATGTGCCAGCATAATTTATCATTTAATATACTAAGAGAGTTTCGATACCCCAGTCTCTTATAGAGTTATCGTATTACAATTCTCACGGCTGAATTCTCTCACACCCCTCCGTGAGGGATTTCAGCCACTTCCGGTGCGACTGAAGAATCTCACGGGTTCAATAATCTCACGCTACAGGGGCATTTTTGGCCCCAGCAGTATAATTTGAACATTCTTGGTAGGAGTCCACTAGATGAAGCTTCATACCAAAAATCAAAGACCTGGGCCTTGTGGTTTCAGAGAAGATTTTCCTATATAAACCCATGTAAAACCAAAAAGCCCCGGGGCGGGGGCATTTTTGGCCCCAGCACTATAATTTGAACAATCTTGGTAGGGGTCCACTAGATGAAGCTTCGTTCCAAATATCAAAGACCTGGGCCTTGCGGTTTCAGAGAAGAAGATTTTTTAAGTTTCCGGTAAAAAAATCTATTTTTGGCTCCTGTGACCTATATGTGCAACGGACCGGAACCATTTGAACAACTTTGAAAGGGGACCACCTAAGGATCATTCCTGTGAAGTTTGGTCAAAATCTGATCAGTGGTTTAGGAAGAGATGTCGTTTGAAGAAATTGTTTACGCACGGATGACAGACAAAAAGTGATCCTAATATAAAACACAAGAGGACCATGATGGCCCTGGATCGCTCACCTGATCCATAGAGTAACAAGTGGGCCCCGGGGAGGGCCATTATTGACCCCAGGGTTATAATGTGCATAATGTTGATGGAGGTCTAAAAAGGTGAAGCTTCATACCAAATATCAACAAAAGGCTATAATTTGAACAATCTTGGCAAAGGTCCACTAGATGAAGCTACACAACAAATATCAAAGACCTGGGCCTTGTGGTTTCAGAGAAGAAGATTTTTTTAAAGATATTCCTTACATAAGCCTATGTAAAACCAAAAGGCCCCGGGGCAGGGGCATGTTTGGCCTCAGGGCTATAATTTAAACAATCTTGATAGAGGTCCACTAGATGAAGCTTCACACCAAATATCAAAGACCTGGGCCTTGCTGTTTCAGAGAAGAAGATTTTCAAAGATTATCTCTATTATAAGTCTATGTAAAACCAAAGGGCCCTGGGGCGGGGGCATTGTGGCCCCAGGGCTATAATTTGAACAATCATGGTACAGGTCCACTAGCTGAAGCTTCATACCAAATGTCAACCACCTAGGCCTTGTGGTTTCAGAGAAGAAGATTTTTCAAGATTATCCCTATATAAGTCTATGAAAAACCAAAGGGCCCAGGAGCGGGGGCAATTTTGGCCTCAGGGCTATAATTTGTACAATCTTGAAAGAGGTCCACAAGATGAAACTTCATACCAAATATCAAAGACCTGGGCCTTGCAGTTTCAGAAAAGAAGATTTTTAAAGATTTTCCCTATATAAGCCTATGTAAAACCAAAGGGCCCCGGAGCGGGGGCATTTTTGACCACAGCACTATAATTTGAACAGTTTTGGTAGGGATCCACTAGATGAAGCTTCATACCAAATAGCAAAGACCTGGGCCCTGGAGTTTCAGAGAAGAAGATATTTTTAAAGATTTTCCCAATATAAGCCCATGTAAAACCAAAGGGCCCTGGGGCGGAGGCATTTTTGGCCCCAGCACTATAATTTGAACAATCTTGGTAGGGGTCCACTAGATGAAGCTTCATACCAAAAATCAAAGACCTGGGCCTTGCAGAGTCATAGAAGAAGATTTTTAAAGGTTTTCCCTATATAAGCCTATGTAAAACAAAGGGCCCCGGGGCGGGGGCATTTTGGGCCCCAGCACTATAATTTGAACAATCTTGGTAGGGGTCCATAAGATGAAGATTCATACCAAATATCAAAGACCTGGGCCTTGCAGTTTCAGAGAAGAAGATTTTTAAAGATTTTCCCTATATAAGGCCATGTAAAACCAAAGGGCCCCGGGGCGGGGGCATTTTTGGCCCCAGCACTATAATTTGAACAATCTTGGTAGGGGTCCACTAGATGAAGCTTTATTCCAAATATCAAAGACCTGGGCCTTGCGGTTTCAGAGAAGAAGATTTTTTAAGTTTTCGGTGAAAAAATCTATTTTTGGCTCCTGTGACCTATATGTGCAACGGACCGGAACCATTTGAACAACTTTGAAAGGGGACCACCTAAGGATCATTCCTGTGAAGTTTGGTCAAAATCTGATCAGTGGTTTAGGAGGAGATGTCGTTTGAAGAAATTGTTTACGCACGGATGACAGATAAAAAGTGATCCTAATATAAAACACAAGAGGACCATGATGGCCCTGGATCGCTCACCTGATCCATAGAGAAACAAGTGGGCCCCGGGGAGGGCCATTATTGACCCCAGGGTTATACTGTGCATGATCTTGATGGAGGTCTAAAAAGGTGAAGCTTCATACCAAATATCAACAAAAGGCTATAATTTGAACAATCTTGGCAAAGGTCCACTAGATGAAGCTACACAACAAATATCAAAGACCTGGGCCTTGTGGTTTCAGAGAAGAAGATTTTTTTAAAGATATTCCTTACATAAGCCTATGTAAAACCAAAAGGCCCCGGGGCATGGGCATTTTTGGCCTCAGGGCTATAATTTAAACAATCTTAATAGAGGTCAACTAGATGAAGCTTCACACCAAATATCAAAGACCTGGGCCTTGTTGTTTCAGAGAAGAAGATTTTCAAAGATTATCTCTATTATAAGTCTATGTAAAACCAGAGGGCCCTGGGGCGGGGGCATTGTGGCCCCAGGGCTATAATTTGAACAATCATGGTACAGGTCCACTAGCTGAAGCTTCATACCAAATGTCAAACACCTAGGCCTTGTGATTTCAGAGTAGAAGATTTTTCATTATTTTCCCTATATAAGTCTATGAAAAACCAAAGGGCCCAGGAGCGGGGGCAATTTTGGCCTCAGGGCTATAATTTGAACAATCTTGAAAGATGTCCACAAGATGAAACTTCATACCAAATATCAAAGACCTGGGCCTTGTAACAGTAACCTTACACGCGAGAAATTCACAGCGTCGTCGCGAAAAATCGCAAATATCTTGGAAATCATGAATTAACAAGACAACGCGAACGTTACGAGATGAAAAAAATACGATTTGTCTAAATGACTCTTACTATTAAAAGTTTATAGTGAGGGTCCTTCAATGTTTAATTTGATGTGCAAGTTGCAAGTAGTTTAGGTCATGTACCAAAGCGTTAATCCAAAATCATTAATCCATAGACAAAATGGCAAATATAAATGTTCAGATCAACAGACATGGACTTTGAAAGAGCTTCCTTGACGACCGGAGATTTGAGAGCCTCGCTTTCATACACCCCCGTGACCTTGTACTTACACACTACGAACCAATACACACATAAATTTGTCAAAGATCACAAGAAAGTGTGACTTATATTTGCAAAGACAATATGCAAAAAAAAAGCATTAAAACAGAGATGCCACGCTAAAAGAGGTAACAACAGCTAACTTCTAGAGTGACTCATAAAAATGCGTGACAATCAAGGTAATAAAATTACAACAAGAAAACGTTTCGGTAAACTGTAAAATGCATGGGATTCGCAATGGCCGGTAGGCAATAACCATGGCACAACAATATTACTCTATATATAACCATTTTAACATGTATTTTTTTCATGACTCACTGTTGAGCTAGAAAGCCTCCATGCGGAACAATTTGATATTGTTATTTTGTTTGATACTGTTACTGAGGGCGAGGGTTGAAATTTACAAACCCCGGAGTTGAAGTCCCCAAGTAGTTATAACCCCGGCATACGAAGTATGTCAGGGGTATAAAGTTTTCGTCTTTCCGTCCGTTCGTTGGTTCGTTCGTATGTTCGTTCGTTCGGTCGGTCGGTCGTCAACCTTTACGTCAAAGTTTTGCGTTAAACCTTTTTGATTGCTCATATCTCTGTAACCACAGGTTGGATTCTCTTCATATTTGGTACAGGATATCTCTATAGCATTACCTTTCATATGGAATATCTAAGCCCCTGGGTGGGTTGTCTGTCTGTCCGTCTGTCTGTTCATCTACTTTTACGTCAAAGTTTTGTGTTAAACCTTTTTCATTGCTGATATCTCTGTAACCTCTTCATGTTTGGTAAAGGATATCTCTATAGCATTACCTTTCATATGGAATATCTAAGCCCCTGGGTCAAGCCCCTGGATGGGCTGTTTGTCTGTCTGTTTGTTCATCTTATTTTACGTCAAAGTTTTGTGTTAAACCTTTTTCAATGCTGATATCTCTGTTACCACATGTTAGATTCTCTTCATGTTTGGTAAAGGATATCTCTATAGCATTACCTCTCATATGGAATATCTTAGCCCCTGGGTCAAGCCCCTGAGTGGGCTGTCTGTCTGTCTGTCTGTTCATCTACTTTTACGTCAAAGTTTTGTGTTAAACCTTTTTCATGGCTGATATCTCTGTAACCGCATGTTAGATTCTCTTCATGTTTGATAAATGATTTCATGATGCATGTCCCTTCCCCCACCCACGGTGACCTTGAGTACTTAGAAATTTTACATTTGGTTAAAGTTTTATGTCAAAGTTTATAGATGCATGTATGTTCTATTTGATGCCCTCACTCCCTTGGTCCATTTAGAAATTTTATGTTTGGTTTAGCTTTTACAAGCACATTTATTGATTCTTGACTTCATTCATATTACGTACAAGCTCGAAAGATATATCAGAGGGTGACGCTGGCCGGCGGTATACGTGACCCACTGGTCGCTTTCTCTAGTTTTACTAATGACCGTCTCAAGGCGGTCATTCTTTTGCAGTGTCTTAACTGTTATTTGGCTCTGTGCCGTTGGTTCATGTTTCGTCTGTTTTTGTGTGTGCCTCCGTTTCACTTTCTATAGATGACTTGAGACAGCTGCGTTCTTGGATTGTGGCCTTTCCTTTGTGATCTTTTCTTGCTAGTTTCCTTCTCTTCACGAGCGGTTCAGGGTTTATAATTGACTCATCATCTGTTATTGGTGAGAAAACCTCTTTTTCCACACAATCTGGGAAATCTGGATAAAACGACAGGCCAGGAGGAACACTGACCCTTACTACTGAAATGCTACTGCCCAGTGTCACAGCTGTTGAGATTCCACTTGGTCCTCGCTGCAAGGTGTGGTAATGTCAGATGAATTGCTTGTAATGGAGTTCCAACACTCTCTATTGTTAAGCCTGCATATTTAGATCATTGTCATATGTCTCTAATTAATTCTAAATCACCAACTACAATGTAATAAATTGAAGGCAGTCTAACACGTATATACAATTACTGAAGTGCAAGCTTTTTTATTTAAATTTAGCCTGCCTATAATTTATATATCATGTAGTGTTTTGTAGCTGATTAAGTGCTAAAATTGCAGTAATGAACAGTTGCGTACAAATTTTTATGTCTCTGACACAGGCATGTAAATAGCTTCTTAGTTTCTGCATCATAAATATTTTGCCACAATCTGCTAATTTGTTTTGTATTCATTTGCTATTGCAATAAGTACATTATTCTCTGTCAGATGTTAACTTATTCTGGGAGACTTACTGATTTCCTTAATATAACGTGAATTATGCACCTTATCCAGTTTTTTTAGATAAAACTTAAATTAAAACAAAACCAATACTGCAAATATTTTAAATGAGAATCCTGCATAATATAATAATATCATAATTCTTTTAGATGCTCAAAAAAGTCAGCACTATATTTTGGGAGGTACTAAATGCCAAAAACTACAAAAATGTACTTAAAATCTGAAATCAGATATACAGTGCAACTCTAAACATGTTATTAACAAAACACATATACAAAAGCAAAAACACATAAAAAATACAGGCCCGACCCTGTTTTTAGTTCGCCTAACGAAAGTAAGGGGGAGCTATTGCCATACCCCCGGGCGTCCGGCGTCAGCGTCGGCGTCCGCATTTGGTTAAAGTTTACCTGCAAGCTCTTATATGTGATGTTTTACAAGTTTATTTTGAATATATATTTAGCAATTGGTAAAAAACAATATTTAATATTATCATTGTACTTCATTTTTCAGGTTTTTGGCTTAAATTTGTACTTTTTGAGAAGTTAATATTTTCCTCTGTATTACCTCCCTTATTTCCCTGTGTTAAAATTTACCTGCAAGCTGCGTGAGTTCAAATCCCGGGGGAGGCATGTTTTTTTTTTTTTTTTTTTTTTTTTTCGTTTCTTTTTTTTTTCTTTTTAAAAATATAGCGGGTCTGGGGCTCAAACTCAAGGTCACTGGCTATTTTTAGAAAAACATTGTCATCGCTCTAGCGCCTTCATTTATTGACGGATTTTAATATAACTTCACTCAAATGTTGGGTATAATGGTATCTCGAGTGATTTTGACTTTCAGGGTCCGGAGCTTAAGGTCAATGTCACTACTTTCATGGTCACGGGGTCAAGGTCACTGTGGCATTTTTTTAGAAAAACATTGTCATCGCTCTTGCACCTTAATTTATCGATGGATTTTAATATAACTTTACACAAATGTTGGGTCTGATGATATCTCTAGCAAGTTCGACTTTAGGGGTCTGGGACTGAAGGTCAAGGTCACTGTGGCTATTTTTCGAAAAAACTTTGTGATCGCTCTAGTGCCTACATTTATGAATGGATTTTAATATAACTTCACACAAATGTTGGGTATGATGATATCTCGAGCGGGTTCGACTTTCAGGGTCTGGGGTGAAGGTCAAGGTCACTATGGCTATTTTTAGAAAATCTTTTTCATCGCTCTTGCCTTTATCTATGGATGGATTTTAATATAACTTCAAACAAATATTGGGTATGATGATATTTTGAGTGACTTTGACTTTCAGGTTCCGGGGCTGAAGGTCAATGTCACTGTGGCTATTTTTAGAAAAACTTTGTGATCGATCTAGTGCCTACATTTATGTATGGATTTTAATATAATTTTATACAAATGTTGGGTATGATAGTATCTCGAGCGAGTTCGACTTTCAGGGTCTGAGGATGAAGGTCAAGGTCACTGTGGCTATTTTTAGAAAAACTTTGTGATCACTCTAGTGCCTACATTTATGGATGGATTTTAATATAACTTACACAAATGTTGGGTATGGTGATATCTCGACCGAGTTTGACTTTCAGGGTCTGGGGCTGAAGGTCAAGATCACTGTGGCTATTTTTAGAAAAACTTTGTCATCGCTCTTGCGCCTTCATTTATTGACGGATTATAATATAACTTGACACAAATGTTTGGTATGATGATATCTTGACTTTGACTTTCCGGGTCAGGGGCTGAAGGTCAAGGTCACTGTGGCTTTTTTTTTTAGAAAAACTTGATCATTGCTCTAGTGCCCACATTTATTGATGGAATTAAAGATAACTTCATACAAATGTTGGGTATGATAATTTCTCGAGTCTGCTCAACTTTCAGGGCCTGGGGCTCAAAGTCAAGGTCACTGTGTCAATTTTTAGAAAAACTTTGTCATCACTCTTAAGTACCTACATTTATTGATGGATACAATGTATTTTTATGCCCCCGCCTATTCGATGAATAGCGGAAGGGAATTAAGTTTTACCCCTGTCCGTCCGTTCGTCCGTCCCAACATCGTGTCTGGGCCATAACTCCTAAACCGTATAGAATATATTCATGAAACTTCACAGGTGCATTCATCACACTGAGACGATGTGTCATGAACAAGGAAGACAACTCCTGCTTGTTTAGTTTTTGAATTATCTGCCCTTGACCTACAGCCATATATAGTCAAATGGTAAGTCGTGTCCGGGCCATAACTCCTAAACCGTATGGAATATATTCACAGGTGCATTCATCACGCTTAGACGATGTGTCATGAACAAGGAAGACAACTCTTGGATTTTTGGTTTCTGAATTATCTGCCCTTGACTTAGTACCATATAGTAAACCGTGTCCGGGCCTTAACTCCTAAACCGTATGGAATATATTCATGAAACTTCACAGGTGCATTCATCACACTGAGATGATGTGTCATGAACAAGGAAGACAACTCTTGCATTTTTGGTTTTTGAAATATCTGCCCTTAACTTAGTACCAAAAAGTAAACCGTGTCCGGGCCATAACTCCTAAACCGTATGGAATATAATCATGAAACTTCACAGGTGCATCCATCACACTTGGACGATGTGTCATGAACAAGGAAGACAACTCCTGCATGTTTAGTTTTTGAATTATCTGCCCTTGACTTACATCCATATATAGTCAAATGGTAAGTCGTGTCCGGGCCATAACTCCTAAACCGTATGGAATATATTCACAGGTGCATTCATCACGCTTAGACGATGTGTCATGAACAAGGAAGACAACTCTTGCATTTTTGGTTTCTGAATTATCTGCCCTTGACTTAGTACCATATAGTAAACCGTGTCCGGGCCTTAACTCCTAAACCGTATGGAATATATTCATGAAACTTCACAGGTGCATTCATCACACTGAGATGATGTGTCATGAACAAGGAAGACAACTCTTGCATTTTTGGTTTTTGAATTATCTGCCCTTAACTTAGTACCAAAAAGTAAACCGTGTCCGGGCCATAATTCCTAAACCGTATGGAATATAATCATGAAACTTCACAGGTGCATCCATCATACTTGGACGATGTGTCATGAACAAGGAAGACAACTCCTGCATGTTTAGTTTTTGAATTATCTGCCCTTGACTTACATCCATATATAGTCAAATGGTATGTCGTGTCCGGGCAATAAGTCCTAAACCGTATGGAATATTTTCATGAAACTTCACAGGTGCATTCATCACACTGAGACGACGTGTCATGAACAAGGAAGACAACGTTTGCATTTTTGGTTTTTGAATTATCTTCCCTTGACTTAGTACCATATAGTAAACCGTGTCCGGGCCATAACTCCTAAATCGTATGGAATATATTCATGAAACTTCACAGGTGCATTCATCACACTGAGACGATGTGTCATGAACAAGGAAGACAACTCTTGCACTTTTGGTTTTTGGATTATCTGCCCTTGATGCATATATTTTATGATTGAATTGAAGTACATTTGTAATATTTTTATCCCCTCGCACAACATAGTTGTGGGGGGGGGGGGGATATAGCATAACTTCACACAAATGTTCCTTATTAAAAATCTCGAGCGAGTTCGACTTTCAAGGTCATGACCTCAAGGTCAAGGTCACTGTGGCTATTTTTAGAAAAACTTTGTCATCGCTCTAGCGCCTACATTTCTTCACCTATTTCATTATAACTTCACACAAATGTTCCTTATAAAAAAAATCTCGAGGGGGTTAGACATTCAAGGTCATGGACTTCAAGGTCAAGGTCACTGTGGCTATTTTTAAAAAAAACTTTGTCATCGCTCTAGAGCCTACATTTCTTCACTGATTTCAATATAGCTTCACACAAATGTTTCATATGACAATATCTCGAGCGAGTTCGACTTTCAAGGTCATGACCTCAAGGTCAAGGTCACTGTGGCTATTATTAGAAAAACTTTGTCATCGCTCTAACGCCTACATTTCTCCACTGATTTCAATATAACTTCACACAAATGTATCTTATGACAATATCTCGAGAGAGTTCGACTTTCAAGGTCATGACTTCAAGGTCAAGGTCACTGTGGCTATTTTTAGAAAAACTTTGTCATCGCTCCAGCGCCTACATTTCTTCACTGATTTCAATATTACTTCACACAAATGTTTCTTATGACAATACCTCGAGCGAGTTCGAATTTCAAGGTCATGACCTCAAGGACAAGGTCCTGTGGCTATTTTTAGAAAAAACTTTGTCATCGCTCTAGCGCCTACATTTCTTAACTGATTTCAATATAACTTCACACAAATGTTCCTTATGACAATATCTTGAGCGACTTTGACCTTCAAGGTCATGACCTCAAGGTCAAGGTCACTGTGGCTATTTTTAGAAAAATTTTGTCATCGCTCTAGCGCCTACATTTCTTCACCGATTTCAATATAACTTCACACAAATGTTCCTCATGATAATATCTCTAGCGAGTTCCACTTTCAAGGTCAAGGTTACTGTGGCTATTTTTAGAAAAACTTTGTCATCGCTCTAGCGCTTACATTTCTTCACCGATTTCAATATAACTTCACACAAATGTTCCTTATGGCAATATCTCAAGCCTTTTCGACTTTCAAGGTCAAGGTCACAATTGCTATTTTTAGAAAAACTTTGTCATCGCTCCAGCGCTTACATTTCTTCACCGATTTCAATATAACTTCACACAAATGTTCCTTATGACAATACCTCGAACGAGTTCGACTTTCATAATCAAGGTCACTGTGGCTATTTTTGAAAAACTTTGTCATTGCTCTAGCGCTTACATTTTTTCACCAATTTCAATATTGCTTCACACAAATGTTTCTTATGACAATATCTGTAGCGAGTTCCACTTTCAAGGTAAATGTCACTGTGGCTATTTTTAGAAAAACTTTGTCATGGCGCTAGTGCTTACATTTCTCCACCGATATCAGTATAACTTCACACAAATGTTCCTTATGACAATATCTTGTGCGATTTCGACTTTCAAGGTCAAGGTCACTGTGGCTATTTTTAGAAAAACTTTGTCATCGCTCTAGCGACTACATTTCTTCACTGATCTCAATATAACTTCACACAAATGTTCCTTATGACAATACCTTGAGCGAATTTGACTTTCAAGGTCAAGGTCACTGTGGCTATTTTTAGAAAAACTTTGTCATGGCTCTAGCGCTTACTTTCTCCACCGATTTCAGTATAACTTCACACAAATGTTCCTTATGACAATATCTCGAGCTATTTCGACTTTCAAGGTCAAGCTAACTGTGGCTATTTTTAGAAAATTTGTCATCGGTCTAGTGCCTATATTTATTGATGGATGTTAATAGAACTTCACACAAATGTTTCTTATGATAATATCACGAGTTGCTTTGACTTTCAAGGTCATGACCTCAAGGTCAAGGTCACTGTGGCTATTTTTAGAAAAACTTTGTCATCGCTCTACCGCCAACATTTATGATTTTAATATAACTTCACACAAAAGATGCTTATGATGATATCTTGAGCAAGATCTACTTTCGCGGCCATGGCCTCAAGTCAAGGTTCCTATGACTATTTTTAGAGAAATATTGTCATCACTCTAGAACCTACATTTATTGATGGATTTTTGAACAAACTTTACACAAATGTTGCATATAATAATATCTCAAGCAAGTTGGACTTTTGCCTTTTCAGTGTTTTCCACACACGAAGTTGTCTTGTGCGAGGGGATTTGTATCGCATGCGATGCCTTGTTTATGAATGGCATTTGGCGGGGGCATCCGTGTCCTATGGACACTTTTTCTAGTTACACAAATGCTAGGCTAGGCTTTTTTTATTTTTTTATTTGTCTTGCACGAGGGGATTTGTATCGTCTGTAATGCCTTGTTATTACTTGGAAGTTTGTAGAATTTTTGTTATTAAATAAAGATTTCTTTTTTATCTTTTTACACTGGAAATGCTTGAAAACAGGGTGATTATGGGTCCTTTTTGGTTCTCTTACATTTGCTGCCGTCTGTTGGGCTTTTTTACAGAAGAAAAAATTTTGATAACTTGCTCTCATCCATCTTAGGCCCCCAAAGGCGAGCTATGTTGTCTTCTGACACTCTTTTTTTTTGTTTTTTTGTTGTTTTTTTTCGGGAGAAAAAATAAAATAAGTTTCTTCTACCTACCGACCAAATTTTTTTTCAGCATGTCAGCGGAAACACAGCTATTTTTGTACGCCTAAGTCAATATCAGTTGGGATGCCCCAGTGACGCAATACAAACGTCACATTCGCCTCATCGAACCATTCGCCTCAGGAAAACATGTACACGTTTTCTTTCCCATAAACTGTGTTCAGCCGCATGATTTGTTAGCCGTACAAACAGAGAAGCACTTTTTCTATTGCTCCGTTGATGCATATTTTAACACTTTTTTTTCTTATCATTTCAAATATACCACTGCATGTAAATGCATATTTTGCAAATGAATTAAAGCAGCTGACTCGAATAATAATGATCAAACAACTGTCTTAATAATAAATACTCTACGCTTTGCTATTATGTAAAGGTGCCATTTTGCATATTGTTTTTGTGTGGTTCAGAAAAATAATCAATGATGGAGTTGATAACTCAAAAAGGAACTCACAGGCATGTTTACAGTTAATTTAAGAATGCAACAGCTAGGGCTGTAACGACACAGTAACCCAACGATACGATACGTATTGCGATACATGCCTCACGATACGATACATATCACGATACTACTTTTTTGCTTGAATCACACTTCAAACATTTTCAAAAGGGCTCAAAAATCATCTCAGAGATCAATCTTGTGAAAAAAATGAAACTACAGGCAATGATCTGGAATCGATACAATTAACCCACAGGTCCCATCAGAGACACCAAAGGGAAAGAAAGACAAACATGAAGCAACAGACCCCAACGGAAACACCAAGAGCGGAAAGCCAAAAGGACAGTTACTCTCCCACAAAATGGCCAAAAGGCTATCAAAATAAAATAATATGAGCTACACAAACACCTAAAGACAAACCACTACCAAAATAAACCGCGACAGAATGACCGCCCTGGAATGGTCAGCAGAAACGAATTCCATTGGGGGAGGGGGGCCTAAATCGATTTTACGTGGCCACAATCCTCGCCCTTACTTCCGTCACGATTAAGACAAATACTTTGTTCAGTCCGCATGAAGGTCTCCTAACTCATCAGTGCAACATCTCCGTGAACACAAAAATCAAACAACCACAGAGATGACACAACGGTGAGGACTTGACAGCAACAAAGAACAGAAATGCCGGAGCAAAAGAAAACCAAAAGTTGGACTCCAATGGGCCCGACCAGAGACAGAGCATCAGGTACCAACCAACATAAGCCTTTACGTTGGTACCGTCATAGAATCTGAGGCCTGACCCACCGGAGTGCAATTAAGAGGGAATCAAAGTTGTCAACCGTGATTGGGTTAACTACCATGCATGCAGTCTGTCGTATAACATTTATGTTGTATCCAATCTTTTTATATCGAAGAATGATTTTAAGAAATTGGGTGCTGAAGTCACTACGGTTATAAAGTTTTCTAAATTTGTATACTAAGTCACCATAAAATTCGGGTTCCGATGGACCTTGTTGCAGAAGAGATTTAAGTCCAGTATTGAATTTTGAAATTAAATCAGAATTGCGTCTATAAAATTTTGAAAAGGCTTTGCGTAGTTTATGGTACCGATAACCCTGATTAAGAAGTTTAGCCGTTAACAATTTATTACGAGTGTTGAAGTCAGTTACATGTCTACACACTCTGGCAAATCGAATTAATTGTGAAATATAAACGCCATAGGATGGCGCACGTGGAACATCATCATCCAAAAAAGGAAAGTTTACAATCTCAAAATCAAAATCATCGCGTTTATCAAAAATTTTACAAGAAACTAACCCATCTACAATAGATAGATGTAAATCCAAAAACGGGGCCTCGATACCAGAAGAATTTGCTTTATTTAACTGAAGTTCTGGGGGGGGGGGGGGTAAATTTGACTGATCAAACCATCGAAATAGGTATTATCAATATTTAATCAATCATCCAAATATCTAGAAGTGGGGCTAAAAGCTTCAGTGATTTCAGACTGGTTATCAGTATAGAGGGACATCATGAAGTCTCTCTCATAACAAAACAAAAACAGATCAGCCACAAGTGGGGCGCAATTAGTACCCATCGGGATACCCACAACTTGTCTATATAACTTAGTACCAAATCTATGTAAATATTGTCAAGTAGAAAGGTGAGAGCTTCACGCACCTTCTGACATGACCATAAAGTATAGTTTTTATGCTCTTCAGAAGTGAAAAACGCATTTCTTTCATTACATGCAAGACAAAGGGAGTTTTCCCTATGAACTGTCCATTCAATTAGATCAATAAAATTTTCTTTTATAAGATTATGAGGAAGTGTAGTGTAAAGGGAGGAAAAATCATAAGTAGACAGACTTGGAGCACGAAAACGCCTGGATTTCAATTTATTTAAAACTTCATTAGAATTTTTATAGACGAAAACAGATTTCGACCTGATCTTTCGAATACTTTGTCGCAATATTTTATCACATGCTTTTTGATGGCAGTAAAACATGAAGTTAATAATTTGGAGAGTTCAGTTGTGGCACAAGAGCTTGAATTTGCAATAAATCGTGCTTTGTAAGGTCTTTTATGAAGTTAAGGCAACCAATATAACGTAGGAAGCTTGTCTTGGCCTTCTGTAACACAGACAGCAAACTTGGTGGCTGAATGACAAATATGGTCAT
Organism: Lucinisca nassula; assembly: GCA_963580285.1. NCBI lineage: Eukaryota > Metazoa > Mollusca > Bivalvia > Lucinida > Lucinidae > Lucinisca > Lucinisca nassula. The sequence goes on along the minus strand of OY757012.1, from coordinate 108,696,932 downwards.
CAACTAATGCCATCTCTACAGCTAAAGGCTGAAGTTCATAGGCCTTAGTACCACCAAGTTCTTGCTGAAGAGTGTTAACATAGTGAAGTAGAAGTAAAACAAAGATCAGGAATCGATACAATTAACTTACTCCACCCATCAAAGACACCAAAGGGAAAGAAACACAAACATGAAGCGACCAGACCATAATGGAAACCTAAACAAAGGAAGGCCATAAGGACAGTTACTTTCCCACAAAATGGCCATATGACCATCCAAAATAAAAAGACACAAGTGATACACACCGTAAGTAACAAACAACAACATGAATAAACCGCAACAGAAGAACCGCCTTGGAACGGTCAGTGGAAAGACTTCCACTGGGGGGCTTAAATCGATTTTACGTGGCCACAATCCTCGCCCTTACTTCCGTCGCGATTTAGACAAATAATTTGTTTAGTACACATGAAGGCCTCCTAACTCATCAGTGCAACATCTCCGTGAACACAAATAATCAAAGAACGACCACATTGTAAGCGGTCTTATCAGCTGGAGCCAAAAGAAACTTCCTATGAAATTCTTGAATACCTAGTTTAAGGTGACATAAAGAGGTCGTAGGTTTAGGAGGTAACAAGTTCGTATTTTGCAAATAAAAAGAAATGCGTTTGTTCACTAATTTCCGAATGCTAAGTTTTCATTCTTTTAGAGCTTTATGCTCAACACACTAACGTTTACAGCATCGATTACTAAATTCATTTAAAGCAGCAGCGATTTCATCTCTACATTTATTGAAATCAATTTTAGAAGGAAATCGATAGTTAGGCCCTTTAGAAATTATATTACATATCCTAGAATCAGTAATAATTTTTAAATTGTCAGTAATAATATGACCAGCAGGAGGATAGCAAAACACTGATTTTTTTACAATCATATGTATCAGGAGTGTTAGTGTCAATATCAAGATCAGAAACAAGTTTATTAAAATTGAAAACGATAGATCTAACAGGTTTATTTATAGCAAATTATGGGTGTTTCAGTATTTTGAAAATAATCAGGAATGGATGAAATAACCGAACTGTCATTTTCTTTGAAAATTGTACTTTTGGGCGTATCGTAAGGTATCGCGATATTAGCCCCACGATACGATATGCGTACCTTCAGCAAAATATCGCGATACGATACGATTTCAATGAATCGTTTCACCCCTAGCAACAGCGGGCGAACGTCCGGCCGACAGCGGTACGACATTGCCATGATGTCGGTCCCTTCGTTGGCCCGTCAGACTTTGCTGGCTGGCGATCATTAGCTATGAAAGTTACATGTTCCAAAACATGAAACCATGGCAAATTTGAATTCTCTGATTTATGTCTTGCAGCTAAATGGGCCAGCCAGACTCATGTTTTTTTGTTTGGTTGGTGGTTTAACGTCCCCGTCAACACTGTATAGGTCATTTGGAGACGTTGCTTACAATTTTGTGGGACTTTTACCCGACACTGAGATGATCTTTCATTAAGCAATGACATCTCTACATGTCTGCGACCAGCAAAGATTCGGACAAGACTGTGCTTATTCGCCGTTGAAAATATACTCTTTTCTCTAGCGCTGGCCCTTTTAAAATTATATAACTGAGCCGGGGCACAGCATTTCCTACAATTTACATGTGCGCCCAGCGAAGAATCAGATCAGCCTGTGCAACCATAGGTCTCGGGTCGTTTCGCCCGTGAGTCGTTTCGCCCGTGAGTCGTTTCGCCCGTCGGTCGTTTCGCCCAAGTGTCGTTTCGCCCTGGGTTGTTTCGTCCTGATTTTGTGGGTCGGTTCTCCCTTATTTTTTTCAAGCCCTGTTGATTGAGGTTATGTTTGTTTTGCTATGTAAAGGGATTGGTGGGGGTTTGGGAGTTCCGGAAAACATGGTTTTAACCTCGGTTTCTGCAGCTGGACGACCTACTCACGGCTTCTACTTCAGGTTTGAGCACTTGCGCTACCATTTTTTGAGAAAGATATTCGAGCTCACATAAGGTTAACAAGTCTTTGCATTAGAATCGGATTTATGGCTGTGAAAATGACTGTTTAGATTTAAAAATGTGACATATTTTTCTTTCTGCTCAAAACGTACATTATGATTAGAACCGTCTAATTGTCTACGTTCTAGAATCAGAAATAAGAGAAATAAAGTCTATGCGATAACCCATTTTACACTGTATAAAGTTGGGTTTAGAGGTGACGTTATTGCATAGACTTGCCAACATGATGTTTTATTTACTTATCAGTTGTTCTTTCTGCACAAATAGTGACATGACGTGACTGGTTACATTATTACATTAATGATGTTGACGGGGACGTTAAACCACAATTCCAACAAACAAAATATTTTAAACAGTGGTGTCTGAATAAAAGTTTACAAAAGACTTAAGGAGTACTTAAAGAGTATCAATAATCAATATTACACATTAAGTATCATGTGTAAAAAGTTGGTTTAACTTGTATACAGACTCTTCTGTAGCTCAACCTGGGTAGGAATAGAAACATAACTTTTTATACTTTCTTTTCATTTTTCCCCATAATTTTATGCATAACAAAACACATATTTTACATCATAAATATATAACAAAGCAAAATATTGAAGCCGTAGCATCACATGAACATGTCCGTTGTGATACCTGCTGCTGACTACCTGATCCGGAACACCCGTCCTTCCAGCAAAAATTATCCCCTTGCATACAGACAGATCACGACTCTAAAAGACTACTACAGGTTCACATTCTTTCCCCGCACCATCATCCACTGGAATGCCCTGCCAGTCCATATACCAGTTCTTCCTACCGTGGCACAGTTCGGCACAGCTGTCTGCCAAGTAGTCCACTCAACACCTTAAATGTCAGTATCTATTTTTATCTTTTAACTATACTAACACTCATGATCACACTCTACAAACTCATTTCACCCACTTTTCTACCCCCCCCCTCTTTTCTCTTCACTTAACCCCCTTTAGCAGTTGGTTTTACCGGAACTCCATCTGAAGTCCTCTGCGGAGGTTAAGATATTATGGAATATAGATAGATAGACGTCCGTCCATCTACCAACGCACAATTCAATTCACCCATTTATTCATTTATTTATTCAACCATCTGTCCATTTACTCATCCATTCCGTTTTTCACTCCCTTAAAATATATTTGCGGCGAAACGACTCACCAGGTAGGGGCGAAACGACCCACCCCGAAAATCAGGGCGAAACGACTCAGGGCGAAACGACCCACGGGCGAAACGACCCGGAACCCATCAATATAGTCTAACCAGAGACTTCTCTTGTTGCAAGGAGGAGCATTGGGCCCTTAGCTATCCTTAGAGCGCACAACGAAGACTCTGAGTCTTCGTTTGGTGCACATGTCTTATTGTAGGCTTTGTCGTGCGCTGGCTCATAAAAACAATAAACGTGACAATTAATAACGAATTACATAAGCTTTGAACAGGTCAGACTTTTTTATTTGCATTACGAAAACCGGCCTTTACAAATACATGTTAAGTTAACTGTCGAAAAAAAAACACGAAACTTTTAAGATGAAAAAGAGGCGGTTCTAACTAGTCCCCACAATCTATATTTTAGAGCAGAAATAAGAAACCCCTGTAAACCCAAGTTTTACTTTTTATAAGTGGGGTTCGAGGGGATTACAATTATATAGACGTGTTTTCGTGATGGGGTGCTTGTTGTCTCTGCGTTTGTTTTTGTGTAACAGCTCAGTAGCGGTAAAAATTCAGTGTCGTGTGTGTTTTAACGTTTTTAAATGAACCGGGAGGTTTAAACAATTGATTTATTAAATATCCGTGTACATAAAAATACATACATTTCGTTTGCCCCACATGGAATTTGAAAGAATAAAAAATGGGGGAGACCTGGGCTAGTCCGGCCTCGGGGCATGTTTGGCATATGGCTACATTAGCATGTCAACCAGGTTCATAATGTGAAGTCATTTATGACGATTTTATCTACGTCAGTACATAATGACCGCATAGATTTTAGAATGAAATCTCGTTTTCTTGCATGCTGAGAAAATTTTCCATAGTAATTTTTATTTTTCTAAAGAACTGTTTCGATTTCGATTTAATTTCTTTACATTTAATACGGTACGATAATGCGCTTTAATGTAACACATTATTAATTTCTTTTCCTGCCCCCTTAAAGGATCATTTCACGTGATGTTTCTGCAAAATCGGTCAGGGGTAAGTTCGACCTTTTAAGTTGAGGCAAGTTCGGCCAGCATCACCAGATCTCCATGACTAAAAATACCATTAACTGGAAAGAGACATAGGAAGGCGTTTACCGTCCTTACTTATTTGCATACACAGTTTTCGAAGACACAGCTGTATAATAGTCATTCCAAAAGTGAACGTTTTATAAAATGGGGCCGTACTAGCCCCGGTCTCCCCTACTCTTCTCACGTTCAGGTTTTTAAACTTTTTTAAACTTTTACAAAAGTTTATGTTTTAATTACAGAATTGAAACTGCATGATAGAAGTGTTATATATTTACATTTCTTTCCTTCTGTGAAATTCACTAATAGTTCAGGACAGTAGCAGCAGGGAGGGTTAACGGACTTTTTGTCTCAGCCATAAAAGGCCCATTCAGCCCATTAAGGCTCCCAGCCTATTTTGACCCAAATATATTCTCTTTTTGGCAAATTAAGCCTCTCAACCCTAAAACATCAATATCCTCCTTTTGGCAAATTAAGCCTACCAACCTTAAAAAAGTAACCCCAACCGGCTGCGACATACCAAGGGCGAGTGGACTCGGGTTTTCCTACTAACCTATTTAATCCCGATCAATACAAACTTTTCTATTGCGTACGATATGGTAACTATGCTATGGTGTGTTTTGATGTTTATTGCTGTGGCAAAAAAGGTCTCTTACACACGCAGAGAGTGTGAATACACCAGCTAATTTGGGCGGCGGCTTTAGTTTGGGTTTCTGCGGCTCCCAGCTTATTTCAGCTCTCGCACCGAGCCCCCGGGACGGACCACAACCCTCGCCGGCCCGGGGTTCGGACTTAGGACGGCCCAAAACCACGGCATTGAGTGTGTGGATTAGTCGTCTTAGAAACCTGTGCTCGACATGTTTAAAGATCTAATACGAAATCAATAGAATCACGTGATATTGACTATTACTGCATAGGAAAAAGAACCGTATTGCTCGCCCATAAAAGAGTGTCAAAATTGATTTTGTATGAGGTAAACAGACAGTTTGTGACACATTTCTCTTTCATGCGCTTTGCGATTTAATCGTCAGGTCTAATCGAAGCTGGCCAGAAAAATCGAAGTTGACAAATTTTTATCGAACCTGACAGAAATAATCATATTTGCGCGTCAATAAAACTTCACTTTCGCAAAGCTGACGGGTCGCTAATAAGCGAGTGAGGGAGGTAAAGGCCAGACTATTAGGTCAGCTGCGGAACAAGAGTAGGATTTCTTAGTATGCACCAGGAAGTAACAAGCCATAACCAGCCTGTTGTGCCCATTCGGCCCAACCAGTCAGTTGTACCCATTTCGTCCTAAAGACACGGATCAGATGTAACCAGCCAGTTATGTCCATTCGGTCCTAACCAGTCTGTTGTACCCATTTCGTCCTAAAGACACTGATCAGATGTAACCAGCCAGTTGTGTCCATTCGGTCCTAACCAGTCAGTTTTACCCCTTTCGTCCTAAAGATACTGATCAGACGCATGTGTTTTAGACATTGTCCGGTAACAGAAAAACTCATGAGCGAGATGGAGGTAAAATGCTCTTTGGTGAAAAGGGCTTGGGAAAAATCAAAGGGCTCTTACACACTGGGTGTGATGTGCTGATTCGCGAATATGAAAAATACGGCGTGTGGTACATGTACTCACGCCCCGCGGCTTATGGTCGCTACCGAGAACGGGGTGATTTGTACGTGCAATGTTACGACCTGGAAGAGCCTTTTCGAGCAAGCCCTGGAAAACAATTAAGGGGGTTGAGATTGGACCAGCTCACTTAGAGCCGGCCCGTAGTCGACCGGTCTTAGAGATCGTTAAAGCTCGCCAGCAAGAAATATTCATGTGGCACTGCTTCCAGTCCAATAACTTTGTACGGGCTGTCATCATTGCTTTGTCTCTTGCACGCTGAAATAGCATTTTTTTTTCGTCTTCTGATAAGCTAATGCCCTGTTTCTGACGCCCATGATTTTCTTCTTTCATCTGAGTAAACATGTCGATTTCACACATAATCAGGCGAAATTCTGTTTCAGATATATTGTCGTCGTTCATCGCGATAGAAATGCGGTCTGCGATTGAGTTCAGCTTTGACTCTGTCAGGATACGAATCTCATCGTGTTTTTTAGCTTTTGTTTGGAGCCTCCGGTCACTTAGTTTGCTGCCGACCCCAAGCAGCCCACACACAATAGCTGCACCCTGCATGCCAATGGCAATTGGCACTGCGATGATTGTTGACAAGAGCCCGATGCCAGAAGCAGCCAGCCCTACACTAGCCGCAGTAAGCGTGGTATCAAGCCCATCAACAACTTTAGCCCCGCAATGGTACTTCATGTACAGCGAGGCTCTGAAGTCTCGTTATTTTTCGAGACGGAATTTTGATCTCGGCCACGTGCTGAAGGCGGTGTTTGTTTCCAGTATCAAGTGGTGGATAGAGAGTCATCGCGCTAATATGATCTGACCTTTCGCTCGAAATGAATATTACTTATTGAAAAGGAACGCGACGTCCTCTGGCGTGAGCTCATTGGGAGTAAATCGAAGCCGTTGAAGAGAAACTGAACCAATGAAGAGTTAATGTAGATTCAAGAAGCGGTCATCAGTTTGGTGTTGAAGGCCTTCACGTGAAACCGCACTTGAGCTGCCTTTGAGGCATCTCGCAATATATGGACCCCCACTTCTTTATTGGCATGCGCTTGGGCCAATTGAGCTTGAAGCCAGGTAAGACATCAACAAAGTCGTCAGGCCTATCTCCGAGAAAAATCTCGAGGAAGATTGTTGATATTTGTAAACTTAAACCAATGGGTCCCGGTGGGGAGAATTCGGGGACCATTTGTAGGGTTCCCTGTCGGTTGTTGCTTGTTTTAAGTATATAACTGAATCGGTCTTATGCTATGACAATGCTTTTCGTCTCAGGAATATAAGAGCACAGCCGGGTCCCACTATTCACTATCTTCCGAACTTTGTGCTGCTTTCCAGTCACGACGTACGGAGATCAGCGAAGGCCAGCGTATGAACCCGTTTTGGAACGGCATGTGAAAAATCTACATCGCACAACTCTTCGAATTTCAGTGACCCCGCTTGGATGACCTCTTTTCTTTTGAACATCCCATCAGAGAGCTGGAAGGCATACAAGCGATCTTCCTTCCCGTCCTTATCGAACCCCTCGGTATCACCAAGATCAGCTGAATCCACCCCAGGGCATTTTCCGATCCCACCGGGGCCGCTTGCGTCAACCATTCCGTATATGTAGGGTTGCGCTCATATACTTGAATGGTAACATCTCCCCGTTGGTATCCCTATGTGAAATAGTTAGGTGTGAAATAGGCTCTGATGACAACCTATTGTACTGTACGACAGGAAATGATTCAGTTCTACCAGTTCTACACTTTTCGTTCTCGACAGGGATGGATCTAAGCAGTGTAGGAGGGCGACCAGTAGGCAGTTTGTCTGAAATACTTAACTGAGCAAGGTGAAAGTAGATCTCACGATGGACTACCAGCTTGTGTGGCTTCTCTGCATGCAGTGAACGTCTTGGGGCGGCTTCCTTCCATGTGAAAGCTATTGACGAGGGTCAGGATTGAGGGAGGGGTTTTGAAAGTGTTGTTGGAAAAGCCTAAGAGATTAGCTAATTCGCTATTCATTGTTATGGCTTCTCCTGGCTTTACCGTTAATTACAGTAGATTAGAGGGTTCATTTAGAGTGAGTTCGGCGTCCATCCGCTGAAACACCTTTTCGTTCAACTCACAGGCGTTATAATACCCGTCAGGTATTATTTTTTCAGTCAGGTTGTTTGAGACTTATTGTTCTTTTTCGCCATGCATATGCTGTGCACCACCCGTGATTATACTTCAACTCGCAGAGAGCAATCTCTAGCTCAACCGGATACGTCACAAACAAGGCGTGGGACAGCTGGCAGCACGCCCCCTTCAGCTGGCGGCAGCGCTAGCTGAACTTTGCGGTTTGGTGCGCAACCGCTGGATATGGTGTTTCATTCCTGGACCATCTCCCAACGGATGAGCCTCTTCTTGCAAGCCTGTATTGCTTTCATTTCTTTTATACGACGAGGCGTCTGCTTGAGGAGCTAAAAGTCGCCCTCCCTGGGGACGAGTCCCATTCATGATTCGATAACCAACATGACTCGATGGCCTACAAGCGGATTTGCGAGGAGTACGCCGTTTCGCCTTCTACGGATTGGGGGCACAAGCTGGACTACGGGTGTCATGGCCTCGGATCGTTTAGTACCTTCATGGCCCCTTCGGGGAAATACCGTAGTGATCACAGCTCCGATGGCCCCTTCTTTCACCCGAAGGACGCCATACGCCATAAGCGGGATATTTCAAAGGCGTGGACGATGTTCATTCTCGATAAATCAGACAGCTTCACGCAAGCGGGTGTCGAGCGCCTCAACGACTCGATTCGGACTTACGTTTGGGCAATCATGGGAGCGCAAGCTCAGACCCGTTCCAACATTCTCAAAGTCGGGACGGGGTTCGACGCTAAAACGCAATTTAAGGCGAATCTCGAAGACGCCATCGTCTCACCAATCGACACCCCCAGCAGCATCGATCGCTATCAAGAGACTCTGCAATATGCATCCACACCACTGGATTACGTCTGCGGGAAAGGGCTCTACTTGATGCCGAGCGACATGGCACTCTACCTCGGCAATGTCCAAGGTTATAATAACCAAATCCAAATTGCAGGGTCACACGCGGTCATCGGCCACAACCTAGGAATAAACGAGGCAGTACCGATCAGTCCAGCCTCTAAAGTCGATAGGACATTCCATGGGAAAATTGCCTCACAAGCCGGGACCGATCACATAGGGCCAGCGAGCGGCAGACCCCAAGGGTCACCTACGTGTGCCGCGGTTTACACACCAGCAGACTGGAAATCCGGTCTCGACCATAAAGAAGAAAAATCAGCTCTCATAGTCGCAAAGATCGGGGTTGGCTTAGAGGTGCTTTGGTTGGTCGCGCGGTCTCGCTAGCTAATCCCTTGCAGCCACGAGAAGAAGGGCCCCCACGCCGATGACCAAGGCCAACAAATTATCCGCGAGCCATGAAGCGGCCTTCCCTAGCGTGCTCAAGAGCCAAGAGACGATGTACCCGATGATTCCGGGCAGGACAGCCGCGGCCTTGCCGGCCAAATTGGCAAAGGGTACGCCCGAGAGACTGTAGGTGCTTTTTACCCACTCCTTGACCCCGCCCTTCTTGTCGGGTGGCCAGAGAGCCGGCGCCGGTACATCCCCCCGCCGGTGAGCGCAAGCACTAGGGACGAGATTCCCATCCCAATCGCTGTAAGTATGCTCACGATTGTTATCCCCTGTTCGCAGAAGTGTGTCTATATTCGCTCAGCCAGTGTCTTGTCTTCATGGAGCATCTGCCTGAACGTCTCACGCATTCGGGAGATCTTTGACCTTCTCTCATCGTAGAGACGACTTCGAGCCTTGCCTGTCTTTCAAGTTCGATGTCAGAGAGATCGCCCTCCAGCTTTCTGATTCGGTCTTGAATCTCCTGCTGCATCTCGGGGTGGTTCGTCTCCGTCAGTTTTTTGACGTTCCAGGGCCAAGTGTTTTTCAACCTCGGTTTTCGGCCTTCGAGAGCTTCGCCAGGTGGTTCACGAGCTCGTCTCGGTTTCGAGTCGTAGCCTTTTCAAGCCCAGCAAGCTCTCTTTTGGCCTGGGTGACCCACGCGGTGTCGATATGCTGATCATCAATTGTCTTCATTGCGGTCGCGACATCTGTTGTTTCAATAACGCCATGGGCTTCGCCGGGGAGCTCTGTCATCTCGATGGATTCAATGGTTTTTAGGAGGGTTTTCTCTGCCTTTTGGAGTTTTTCCACAGCCTCTTTGTTGAGACGCGGCATATTCGATTTATTGTCAGTGAGCCCCAGTGATTTCCGAATTGCATTTATGCCGCATGTTCCATATTTCGAGGCCAGTGTGGACAGAGCCAGAAACCGGAATCCTCCCCTTGTCGCAGTGATAGAAATTTTTTGTCGCCGGGGGTCTTGTAGAGAGTTTTACCGTCATCATAAATCCCAAACTGGTCATAGTCGATACTGCCTTCTAGGCGCAACCCCTTATAGGCACGGCTCACTTCTTTGTAGAAAGTATCGACCAGGCGCCTCTTCTGATCAGAAAGTGCTGTCCGTCTTCACTCGCCTCTGAGGTTCTGAAGATTGTCCCCGGCCGCGCGTAGCCCTTGCTCGACGTCGGTGGTGGGTCCATAACTGCGTCTGGCAGGTTGAACGATTGCGCGCCATCGTCGGCGTCATAAGGGTCGGACCTGTCTTCGAACATGGGGTTTTCAAAGTCAGCCATAATGAATATGCATTTGAAGGTTGTCGCGCGTGTTTAAAACCGACATTGTCGAGTGTCAACGAGGTTAACACCATGTCATCAAGCAAGTACGGACGAAAACTTGACCCCTACCAGTGCCTCCGCGAACCCCTTGGGGTGAAAGGGGTGAGGCAATCGGTGACGATAACTAACAACCCCAGCACGATCGGCCCGAACCAGCAGCTTCTGGTTCGATTCCCCAACATCGGCAAACATGATGTCATCGTCCCCGGGACCGCGAGGTTGGCCTTCACGATCACGCTGCAAAGTGGAGATAAAGGAGATGCCAATCGAAGCTTGGTTCAGAACCTAGGCCGCGCCCTGGTGAAAGAGACCGTCATTAAAATTTCGGGGAACGAGGTCCTCAGCATCAACGACAGTGACGTGTACCACTGCTACTGCGATCTCTGGAGGACGGCTTCAGAGAGGAAAAATGACCAGTACCAAGGCAATTGATACGTCCAACAACCGAAATACGACGAGGATCCGAATCAATACTGGGAACAAAGACGAGTCCGTTCTAGCGTACAAAGCCGTCACCGATGCTTTCGGCAATCGCTTCCACATCCCACTGGACTTTGAGCTGCTCGAGAGCCATATGCCATTCTACCAGAGTGCGCTTGGCGACCGGTTCGAGTATGAGCTCTTGTTCAACGACTACAACCGTGTGATCCAGGCCATAGGCGGAGGTACCTCTTTCGACATTGGAAACATCTGTCTTGAGTATGACATGGTCACCCTGCCAGACCTGGCCCTAATGATCAACAACCAGTACAGAAGCCGCATTTCGATGCTGTATGACTGGGTACTGCGGCACCGCAACATCGGCAAAGACAAGAGCGACACCCTCTGGAATATCAATCTCAACGTGCCCGACCGCAGCATGAAGGACATCGTAATGCTCTTTGAGGATGTAGCCGCGCAACGGCCCTTCGCTCGCAACACTGAGGCCTTCTATAACCCGAAAATCAGCAAGGTCGAGGTAACCATCAAGGGGGTCTCCAACCAACTCTTCAGCCAAGGGATGCGCTCTTACCAGTTGTTTGATGAAGCGATGAAGCTCTTCGCAGCTGGCAGCAAGCGACACCCTGAAGTGGCAACGGTCGAAAAAGCCTTGCAGAATACTTTACAAGCAAGCCTTGCAGAATACTTTACCAGCAAGTACGCGCTGTGGCTTGACCTCAGGACGAGCGACGGCGACCGGCTCCATGGCTCAGGCAGGCGAATAGAGAACGCCAGCGAAGGTTTGACCATCCAGATAACGAAAAGATCCGAGGCGGCTGGCGAATTACCCCTACGTAATCATGGATGCACAGCTTAACATCGAAAATGGCCGGTTCGCGGTTTATTAATCTTCCGGAGGAGCGGTTAAAAGAGTTCCTATCGCGCACGGCCCATTCGGCGACAATCAGCGGGCAGACGGAATGCGGAAAAGCCGTTTTTATCCCCGATCTGCCCGAAGGCCCCTACTGGGGGTTATTTCAACACGTAGTGGTTCTGTGTCCAACCATACGGTACAACAAGACGTGTCAGCAGCGGCCCTGGATCTGGACGGACGCTGAGATTTACGTTCTTGACCCCGGTGAGCGCCTTCACGATTACTTGCGAGCGTTTTACCGGGTGTTCCAGGGCAAGCCGACCCTATACATCATAGACGACGGCAGCGGCGCTAAGAGGGCTTTGACGAAGGAGAAAGACATGCTGGCGTTCTCTGGCTGCCACGCGGAGCAGTCTAACTGCGTCCTCACGCAGAAGTACAACTCCGTCTTGAAAGACTTGCGCGAGCAGACGCGCTTGGTCTGTTTGTTCCACTGCAAGGTTCGTGACCCGTTCGAAGACTGTCTGCGTGAAAAAATGTGATCCCCGCACGAGAACGGGAGTTGGTACGGCAACAACTAGCCGAGACAAAACACGCTAAGCTTCTGTTGAAGACTGATCAACCCGCTGATTATTTTATAATTATTACGTGATTAATATTGTTGCCGTTGCTTAGCCGTTGCGAAGCAACGCCAACAACGATGTGCTCAGAGGCGGCCGTACTTGGCCTGCATGTGGCGCTGCTTTTCGTTGTTTTTTTATGCTTTATCTGGTGATTAGGCACATCCAGATGTTCGCTGCCCATGTATGCGTATGCCTGCGACTCCATTTTAGACAGGTCCACCCTTGTTGCAAAAGAATGGACTGTGACGAGCTGATAGACCTGATGCTTGACGACCCGGCGGCGCAAGACACGGCTGCGACGCATGTTGCAGAGCAACAAGCAAAACCATGGAAAGATGATGGGTTGCAAGAATACCGCGAAAGGTTCGCTGCAACACGCAAAGGCCTTGACCGTCGACCAGGTCGAGGAGCTGAGTGACTCTGAGGTCGAGAGGCTCTACGCCCGTTACTCCGCCCGATTAGGGGCAGAGATGTCAAAGACGATTTTGAATGCGGCCATCGGGCTGTATGCGGGACTGGTCTGGATGTTCGTCCCGATCCCGGATCAACAAGGGCTCATTTGCGATCTTGAATGCGATCCGTTTCTAGGTGGCGCACTTCAAGGCGCTGCCAGCGAACTCTATCACCGCTATGGCATGTGGTTAGCTCCGCTCGCCGCAACGTTAATCACCCTCAAGCATGCCAGATTTGAACATTGCTGCCCCATCAATTCATCATACAATGATGGCGGAGAATACGATCCATCAAACGATGATGGCGGGGAAGGATCAACAGCCGGACGCTGCAACTCAGCTGGCGGACCTTGCAACGCTACTGGTGGAGCAAGTAACGCAAAGAGTGACGAAGCCTAAAGACCCGAAAAAGGATGCAGCCGGTCGTGCCGGCGCCGCCGCTCGAAAGACCAAGCAAAAACGACTGCTCAATGAGCTTCAGGAAACCAAAGAAAAACATCATGTCACGAACAACGATTGCGCCGTTAACGATGTTGCCGCTTTTGTTTCAAAATATAGATTGTGGCACTCGTTAGAACCGCCACATCGAGGCGGTTCTAACGAGTACCCACCCCTAATCTATATTTTAGAGCAGAAATAAGAAAAAATGAGGTATACCCCCGGAAACCCCAGTTTTTCTATATAAAACTAGGGTTCAAGAGGGTCAAAATTATGTAGGCGTGTTTTCGTGATGGGAGCATCACCGTTATCTGCCAGAAGGACAAAGGGCCTCGACCCCATGGATCATCGAGGGTTGTCTTGCGGATGGCATTGCTGTTGCAGTGAACCTATCGCGGCAGCAAGTTGCTTCGTCGTTGTTGCAGAGCAACAGCAATTGCCATGCCAAGTCGAATAGGACGTTATCTGCGCAGCCGCAACATGATAAACCCCTGGACGTGAAACAATTAGAGATCAGGCCAGATCCATTCTGTATGGAATAAGCAACCACTACAACCCGGCAAGTGATGGTAAAATGCTTGTCCACGCGCTCTACCATAGCGCAGTCGTCTGTGGCATCGCTGTGGGATACGCCCGGCTTGGCAAGATGGCGATGGGGGGTAGCCCCCCGAAGCTAAACTTCACATCCCGTGATATGGGCATGACCATCCATAGTTGACGTCGCTCTCCCCATGGCAACAAAAGATATGCTAATTAAACAGGGGATTATACCTGCTGATATCATGAAGTAACGGTAATAAAATGGCAAGTATTGCTATGCTCGTTGGCGGTGCCCTGTTGAACGTCCTGGCGTTCTCGGGGTCGAAATACTTGTTCTCCATTTTGAAGAGCTCTGGCGTCGACGAAGAGCGCAAGCGTCAGGATAAAGCAGTCGAATTGCTACAGGCTGCACCGGCAGAATGGTCTCGAAAACGGACCGAGCGTTTTGATTTCATTACTGAGGAACTCCGCCGCCAGGGGCACGCCGGTTGAACCTTCAAAGACGTCGATGACGCGATGCGCCTGTATGCGCAGGTCACCGGGCATAACCTTGGTCCCCCCTTGGGACCCAGCCCCAACTCTCCAACTCTGCCGTGTGGCGGCCGTAAAACGTCTCCCCGTACATCATCATAGTGCAGATTATATTTTCTGGTCCTTTGGGATCATTGAGTTCATTTGGTATCATTTTGAAAATAGAGTTCTGCTTAAGCCGGTGCTAGAGGGCGTGGCCGGTGTTGCATATTTCAGTACTGGTCATAAACAGACTCAATAAAACCGAGTCTGCTATTTTCGTTTATTTGGTGTATTCCTTGCTTCCAAAGGATCTAATTTCAGAACTTATTTATTTTTACTGTAGCTGGTGTTGTGCCGTGTGGCGGCCGTAAAACGTCTCCCCGTACATCATCATAGTGCAGATTATATTTTCTGGTCCTTTGGGATCATCGAGTTCATTTGGTATCATTTTGAAAATATAGTTCTGCTTAAGCCGTGGCCGGTGTTGCATATTTCAGTACTGGTCATGAACAGACTCAATAAAACCGAGTCTGCTATTTTCGTTTATTTGGTGTATTCCTTGCTTCCTAAGGATCTAATTTCAGAACTTATTTATTTTCACTTTAGCTGGTGTTGTGCCGTGTGGCGGCCGTAAAATGTCTCCCCGTACATCATCATAGTGCAGATTATATTTTCTGGTCCTTTGGGATCATTGAGTTCATTTGGTATCATTTTGAAAATAGAGTTCTGCTTAAGCCGGTGCTAGAGGGCGTGGCCGGTGTTGCATATTTCAGTACTGGTCATGAACAGACTCAATAAAACCGAGTCTGCTATTTTCGTTTATTTGGTGTATTCATTGCTTCCAAAGGATCTAATTTCAGAACTTATTTTTACCAACCGAGTGACGACCAGAAAGACCGCGAGATTGCCTTCGTCATCCTGGGGATGGCCTTGTGGCCTACAAACTCGCCTAGACAATTCCGCAGCAGTTGTTTCCGTTAGAGACTTACCCGTTGCAAAGCAGCGTCAACAATAAATATATGGATCGGAAGTTGTCTATCCGACTTGCAGATATTTATTACAGCCCTGAGGGTTACTGGCGGGGTCTTGAGGCCATAACGAAGCTGGCTTCTGCGACTAAGACCTTAGAAGATATGGCCCGAGCTTGGTTGAAGAAGCAGGCCATCTGGCAGATCTACCTCGCGGCCCCGCGGCACATTCAACGACCAAAATTTTACATCACCACGCCGAACGAGGTCCATCAAGGTGACCTGCTCTTTCTGCCACACGAACACGTTCGCTTTAGGATCAAGCGCACATACAAATGCGATCTTACCGTGGTTGATGTAGCCTCACGCTAGAAAGAAGCTGAGCCTCTGGTCACTTAAGAAGCGAAAGAGGTTGCTGAAGCTTTGTCTCGCATCTACAGGCGAGGCCCGTTGAGGTGGCCCAAATTGCTCCAGGTTGACCCCGGCCGTGAGTTCATGGGCTTTGTCAGCCAGCTGCTGGCAAAGCACTCTGTCCAGGTTCGGCGCGGTCGGGTTGACATCCATCGGGACCAGGGTATTGTTGAGCGCTTCAATCGTACCTTGGCTGAGCGGCTCTGTGGGCACCAGTACGCTGAGGAGATGGTGCAGCCTAGTGAGCGGTCTACAGAGTGAAAATTTTGCTTGCCGTTGTGGCAGCCTTGAATGGCGAGGTAACTCGACTGACAGGCAAAAAGCCCTCTGAGGCCATAAGGGCGCGATCAGTGACAAAAAGCCCTCTTTGGTAGTCCCCGGTCGTCTGGTGGGTCTCGAGGGGAGACAAAATTCCCCTCCGGTGTCGGCGTTCGCTATTTGTACCAACCTGGCGAGATTGAAGGGCGGCGCCGGCGAGTGACTGATCCAATATGGTCCCTGGATGTGCACCGGCTCGGTCGCACAGTGACCAAGCCCGACTAGCCCGTACTGTATTACTTGGAGGATGGACCTCAGCGCGGATTTGTGTGCGAGGAACTCCTTGTTGTGCCGCCAGACACTCAGCTTCCTCCGGATGGGGTTCTCAAGCGCTGAGCGCAGCCGCTACTCTTTTTGGTTGCACTCGAGGCAGGTCAGCCTGATGTTGTCGCGGACGTGACCCACGGAGTTGTATAACCGGCCAACGCTGAACTGCCGGCCGTCCTTTGGTTGGTAAGACCATAGGAGCTCAATATCGCATGCGGCACAGTGATTGTTCTATGCCTCCTTGAGTTTTAGAATTTGACCAACCTTCAGGTTAAACCGGAGCCTCTTGGCTTGGTCCTGTCGCTTGTGGGCCACAAGCTTCTTCGCAATAACTTTAGCTTCTTCGCAATAACTTGGCGGAGCTGCTGCTCGGTGAGTATGGGTGGCCCCTCAGAACCCTCCTCTTGGGGACAGACTACCCTTTCGAGCTGGTGCATGTACTCCACACTTGACACTGTCAAATATGCGAGATTGGACCACAGCAGAAAGTCAGCGATAATCCAGACTTTTTGGTGGTCTGCAATGGTGAGACTTTGGCTTAAGTGGACTGTGATGGCATAGCCATCCTGGCCCCATCTGTCATCGAGGACCTCGCGGGCGGTGCCTTTGTCTTTGGGGAGAGCGCCATTGATGGTATATATCATGCATATATCATACGATGTATGCATGAGTGGTTTGTGGAGCAATTATTTACCATATAGTTGGCTGTAAGGCTGATTTCTATAATATTTGCGCCATATGATATGTGCATGATTTGTGCATGGAACAGCATATATTGCCTACCGTATTTCACCTTAAATATTTCACTCGCACCGCCTTGCCATATACCTACTAAAATAATTTAGATGTGCATAAGCACCAGAGAGGTTTCCTATTCCATCTCGTAACAACCTCAATTGTGCGGCCCATAGAGTTTTGGAAAAATAACAGAGTGTCGCCAACCGCCAAGTTGTGCCATATATAATTTTCATGCCAGTCACGATGTTGTGGGTGTTCGTACAGACGGGAGTTATACCATTGATTTATAGGGAAGTTGCATCATTTTTCCCTAGGGGAAATACTATCTTAACGTAAATAAATTATCTACTTATCTACTCGATTTTGCTACATGGCTATGATTGTGGATCGTATCTTCACTTTGCCACGGTATAGCAAGCTAGCACGAGTATGCATGGTTTTCCGGTAGTATTCATAGATATTAATATCCTGAAAAACGAAGATTATTCAGCAGTAGGTTGTGTGCGAACAAGTTCACACAACATCGTGGCGGGACGGTGAAAGAATATTGAACGGCACAACGATGTGTGGTGACCTGCTGCCCCCTGTCTGACAGAAGCAGGTACTGGTACGACGCTACGGTCCCGTTGCCCTGCATTGGCGGGCAGGACCAGTTTAACAGAGTGTCGACCCTAACAATAGGTTGAAAGAAACCATAGTGTTGAGGAAACACCAAGTATCGAGAATGAAGTAGAAGTTACCGGTAGTGTCGATTGTTACTGAAAACAATTGACAGTGGAGATCAGTCATGTGACACTATGACAGTTGATTCTTCAGTGATATTCAACAGCGTTAACGCAAAGTTCACCCCAAGTGGACTTAGAAGTGGCCAACCGCGGTGTTTGTATTTCTTCTTGTTTTTTTTTTATTTGCTTCTGTAGTCATCCACGTCATCCCGGTCCGAGCACAGAACATAGTTTTGCCTTCGGGGTGGACGTCGTGAATGGACTATAGAAGCAAATAAATGTAATGTTCAGTGTTAGTATTGTCGTATATAGATACTGTAAATAATTCATGTCGTGCATATGACTTCTTTCTTGTGCTTCACCCCATAGCTGCCATTTTCACCTGTCAGGGATCACGCTCGGTTGTCTTGTCAACATGGGGGGTTGTGGACGCCGTAAACCAACATGTAACACAGGTCGCCATCTCTTAGTGGGGCGAGGTTGGCCGGGTCTGGGTCTCTGATTGGGTAGAGGCTGTGGACAACCGCAGTGACGGGGTAGGCATTCTGGCAGAAAACTTTATCGATTCCAGTCAACACGCCAGGTTTTGTGTCCCGTAAGATGTCAACGACGGCCTGTCCCTTCCTACTCTCCGCACGGACTGGAACGAATTTGAAGAAACCCGCCCCGGCAGTCTATCAAGCAGCCATGCCGCTCTCTCGTCTATCATACTGACATCCAGAGCCATCTTCCATCTTCCACGTAGAGAAGACTGCAACGGCACCATCGACTTTGAACTCTTCTTTGGCATCGTTAAGAATCTCGACCCATTGACCATCTAGAAGCCCAACCGGGTGAGGACCTGGTCATCCAAGTCGGTAAATTGTTGACCCTCCGGGACTGGGTCGGGCATTTCTGCAAGGATCTCATCGATCAACTCGTCCATAGTTGTGGGGGTAAAATAATTACATGAATTTTCTCTAAATAAAAATTCTTGTAGGAAGGAGCTCAGTTAGTACCTGATCAAACTGTCTCCGGGCTCTCCTTTCTATGAAAACGAGCCGAATTTTTGTAGAATGGAGCTCGTCTAGTACCCGACTGATCTGTCTCCGGGATTTCCTCTCCATGAAAATATGCCGAGAAAGTAAACGGTTTCGACCACAGGCCCGGCACACTTCTATTTCGCTTTGAACCCCTTTCCCACATTTCCTGCAGGGAATGGGAACTTTACTACATTGGCGTAATTTGGCCAAATGAATCTTGCAGTATTTGAGGATACAACTCTTCCGACAGGTATCAACATCGCCTACTTTTCACCATGCATAGCTGTTAGTGAGTGAGTTTTGAGTTTTACGTCCCACCAACAGCGATGGTTATACGGAGACGGGGCCTCGGTTTAAAGACTCATCCGAATGTCTGGAGAAGCCAGGGATCGATCCTGCGACCCCTGGTTTACAAGGCGAGTAGCGTAACCACTACACCACAGAGGCTTCTTACACACAGCTGTTAGTACCCTTCATTATGGATTGTATACCTTGGATTGTATAACTTTGTTTAAATAAAGAATTGGAAAAATGATAGTTGGCAGTATCAAACTTTTCACACCCGGGGGCGGCGGGGGTGATTGGCCGTCCCCGGGGGCTTCTATACTACTGCTCTTGGTATGTCGCAGCCAGTTGGAGTGGAATTTTTTCAGGGTTTGGATATAAAAAGATTGGATACAACATGGATATTATACGACAGACTGCATGCATGGTAGTTAACCCAATCACGGTTGACAACTTTGCTTCCCTCTTTAATTGCACGCCGGTGGGTCAGGCCTCAGATTCTATGATGGCTCCAACGTAAAGGCTTATTGAAAATTAGAGAGATAATGTTGGTTGGTGCCTGATGCTCTGTCTCTGGTCGGGCTCATCGGAGTCTAACTGTTGGTTTTCTTTTGCTCACCCATTTCAGTGGTTTCTTGCTGTCGAGTCCTCACCGTTGTCTCACCTCTGTGGTTCTTTGATTTTTGTATTCACGGAGATGTTGCACTGATGAGTTAGGAGGCCTTCAAGCAGACTGAACAAATTATTTGTCTAAATCGCGACGGAAGTAAGGGCGAGGATTGTGGCCACGTAAAATCGATTTAAGCCCCCCAGTGGAAATCTTCCACTGACCGTTCCAAGGCGGCTCTTCTGTGGCGATTTATTTATGTTGTTGTTTGTTACTTACTGTGTGTATCACTTGTGTCTTTTGGTTTTGGATGGCCATATGGCCATTTTGTGGGAAAGTAACTGTCCTTATGGCCTTCCTTTGTTTAGGTTTCCATTATGGTATGGTCGCTTAATGTTTGTATTTCTTTCCCTTTGGTGTCTTTGATGGGTGGAGTAAGTTAATTGTATCAATTCCTGATCTTTGTTTTACTTCTACTTTGGAGGCTTAATTTGCCGAAAGGAGGGTATGGATGTTTTAGGGTTGAGATGCTTAATTTGCCAAAAAGAGAACATATTTGGACCAAAATAGGCTGGGAGCCTTAATGGGCTGAATGGGCCTTTTATGGCTGAAACAAAAAGTCTGTTCAGCCTCCCTGCTGCTACAGTTACTGCGAGACGAACTTGCCCCGTTGGGAGATAGGGTCATGGTGGCCGATCTTACCCCGCCAAGGGGCAAGTTCGGCCATCATGACCCCATCTCTGACTAAAAAATACCCTTTATCAGAAAGAGACATAAGAGGGCGTATACCCGGGCTAGTACGGCTCCATTGTACCTTAGTTACATATATAGTTTTCTACCATTTACCAATCAAACGTTACGGCCAATGTTAAAGTTTTTAAAAAGTAGGTCAAATGCCAAGGTCAAGGTCATGAGGTCAAAAATTATAGTACCAATAGAAAGGTCTTGTGACAAGGAATGCACATGTGAAATATGAAAGCTCTACCATTTACCAATCAAACGTTACGGCCAATGTTAAAGTTTTTAAAAAGTAGGTCAAATGCCAAGGTCAAGGTCATGAGGTCAAAAATTATAGTACCAATAGAAAGGTCTTGTGACAAGGAATGCACATGTGAAATATGAAAGCTGTATCACTTACCAATCAAAAGTTATGGCCAATGTTAAAGTTTTTAAAAAAGTAGGTCATATGCCAAGGTCAAGGTCATGAGGTCAAAAATTATAGTACCAATAGAAAGGTCTTGTGACAAGGAATGCACATGTGAAATATGAAAGCTCTATCACTTACCAATCAAAAGTTATGGCCAATGTTAAAGTTTTTAAAAATGAGGCCAAAAGTAGGTCAAATCTCAAGGTGAAGGTCACGAGGTCAAAATTTATGGTACCTCTTGAAAGGTCTTGTGACAAGGAATGCACATGTGAAGTATGAAAGCTGTATCACTTACCATTCAAAAGTTATGCCCAATGTTAAAGTTTTTGCAGACGGAGAAACGGACAAACGGACAAACAGACAAACGGACAAACAGACAAACGGACAAACAGACAAACAGACGGACAGACCAAAAACTATATGCCCCCCAGAATCTTAGATTCCGGGGGCATAAAAATGACAGTAAATTGAAAATTTTACAAATAACTATGTCTCACCTTTTCGTAAGTGTTGGGTAAGAGGATTGTTTCAAAAGTCTGTGAATGCAAAGAACTCACTTTCCACAACACATTGGTATGAGGAGTGACAAGTGATTACTCCATGGTGACTTTGGCATAAAGCTGTTTATTAGTTGATCGGAGCAGGAATTTTCAATTCTGTTGCTTGGTCCATCGGGGTTCAATTGTTGGTTTTCTTTTGCTCCAGTGTTCCTGTGGCGTTGTGATTTCTTTGTTTGCGGAGTAGATTTACTGATGAGTTAGAAAGCCTTCATGCGGACCGAACAAATACATGTTTGAACCACAGTGAAAGTGAGGGTGGGGGTTGGGATCCCGTAAAGTATACTTAAACCCACCAGTATTTTTTTTTACTGACCATTCCAAGTCGGTTCTTTTGCTGTGGTTTGTTCCTGTTTTTTATTGGTGGTTCAGATTTTTTCCCTAATTATGTATGTTATTATGTTGATGGTTCTTATCCTTTCTACCCCCTTTTTTGGTTCATTTTAGTTGTGTTTGTCCTTCCAGTTAAATGTTTGCCATGTTGGTGATTCTGATTCATTCCCACATTATGTTTGTTGTTCCTTTTTAGCTACGTTTGGGTATTCTGAGTCACCACCTGTTTGGGAAAGATCTGCTGACTCGGTTTAGCAGTGGTCTGTTTGGTTTATTGTCGTCACTCCATGTTTCGACTTCTTTCCCTGGTGATATTGTGGGGAGAATTTGGGATTTGATTGTATCGGTTCCTGATCATTCTATTTTCAATTTAACCCATTTAAGCTCAATGGATTCTTCCACTATCATTTAAATGAGTTCATTTGTTAAATTAGGGGATCAAGGTTGATTCTATTTTTATTATTTTAACACAAATTGGTGTATATTTCAAGAAAACAGTGAAGACCCAGATGAGATGTGGCGTCTCATCTGGGTCTGCACTGTCTGACTCGCATCTCATCTGGATCTGCACTGTTTGCCTATATCCCATTTACAGGACCGTCAGGTGCCAGGCTTATATGGGTTAAAATAAGCAACATTAACCCAAGCTCTATGCTTGTGATATTTTTTAAGATTTTATAATGTTCTATCTACGCAGATTTAACACATTCTCCACATACTGCCCCATGCTCCTGTAGGCATTTTTTGACAGAGATCTAAGACCATCAATGTCAGTGACTATTATGTTATGTCAAACTCAGATCATTGTTACGCCAGTAAAAATGAAAATTATAGTCGATGAAAAAATTGGATTGGTTTCTTATGTCTGTTTAAAATATAGGCTGTGTGCTCTACAGTCTACTCATTAGAACTGCTTCATCAAGGTTCGGGATGAGGTGGTTCTACATGTAAATCTCCAATTTAACACTTCCTTTATTATAGAGTTTTTTTTTTTTTTTTTTGGGGGGGGGGGGGGGGGGGAGGGTTTCAAAATTATAAAGGCGACGTTATCTTCACGCAGAGGCTCCCCTTCAATATGCGAAACTAGAGTACAATCATACAGTGTGCACTATCTGTAAGTTCATGTTGGAGGTTAAGATGTCTTTGGTAAAAAAGAAGAACACTAGTAAAGCATAATTAAATTTTACATGTTTAGTTTTTTTGAACATGTTTACGTTAAACATGTTTAGACCATGTGGTGGCATTTCCCCCGAACAGTTCCTCACCTTTTTTGCAGTTTTAGGCAGTTTATATAAATATATTCAAGAAAGAATATATGCCGGTTTCATTTACCAATCACAATCTTCTATCAAATGGCATTAGTAAGTCTGCTGAACACAACTTGGATATAAAAAGAAAATATGAGTCGCGAAAACTACTTACATTAAGAACTAAACACCAATATTCCACTTATCCTTGAAAGAAAAATATGTTTGAAGAACGTACCATATCTTCTTCTATTCCAGGATCAAAGAAACAAAACGTTATAGACAAATACAACATGAATAATGATGATTTTACCTCTATTTTATGTCTTTGCAGCTCTGCAACTTTCAGCGTCCGTGCAGCGTTCGTCTACGCGGGAAAAAGATCGTATCGATTTCAGTCACGTGTTTAGATTTTTGACGTGTTTATACTCACAAATACGGCAAAAAAAAATTACATGTTTAGAAACAACACACTTTTCTAATCATGTTTAGATCTTCAGAAACATGTATAAAACACGTTTAATTTCTATACGCTATTTTTACATTGTAGCTGTAAGAGTCATTTAAAATTTAAACGTTTGCTAAAACCCCGGTCTCCCCTACGTGTATTGCGGTACTCTCGGTACATTAACGCGTTCGTTGCTTCTAGTTGTGTTTCACCAAACTGGTGAAAATCCCGATAGAAAAAATAAAACTGAATGAAAAATAAAAGACACAGCTGACATGGCTGAAGTGAGATCAGTCCTGAAAACTTTTTATCACCTTTACATGTGTGTGTGTGTGTGTGTCTCGGCCCCCGCCCATCGGGGCTTGAATAAATAGATGGGCTGCATAATGCTTCCACGCAGAGCTGAAACCGACCTGCACAGAAGTACTGGTAAACAACTTAGAGGATCTAAGCCTGCCCAGGCAAAGCGGTGCGAGTCGGCCCGTCCATGCTTATAAACCCTATTGGTTTGATCGGGCGGTAGGACTTGAGATGTCATTTCATCTCAGTGTCGGGTAAAAGTCCCACAAAATTGGAAGCAACGTCTCCAAAATGACCTTTACAGTGTTGACGGGGACGTTAAACCTCAAATCAAACAAAAAACTTTACATGTGTACGCGCTGATACGATGGAACTCCCTTTAAACCTCACTCTTATATAGTAAATATGGGGGCTTCAGATATGTAACTACATTTTTTTTGGTCGATTGTTTGTTAGTCGACTCAAAGTCACTAAGCATAGTCACTTTTCGTTGTTGGTGTACACGTGACTATTACTGATTTGCACGAAAACAGATAAAGAGCATTAATTTTATTGTCGTGCATCAAGTAATCACGCCTTTATAATTTTCACCCCCTTAAAACCCCTACTTTTATACAGTAAAACTGGGGTTTACAGGGGTGTACATTATTGTTCGTGTTTCCGGCTAAAAACATAGATTGTGGGTACTCGTTAGAACCGCCTCGCCACAATCTATGCTTTGAGCAGAAATATGAAACATATTAAGATTTGGAGCAGAAAAAAATCATTTTTGTTGGTAAATTTTTCCCAATATAGTTCATGAGGGTGACGTGAGAGTACGGTATAAAAGAAAGCTCGCTGCAAAATATTGATTCCGCTGACATGATTGAACACTGGCAAACAGTGCAGACCCAGAGCAGACGCGTTTGATCAGGGTCTACACTGCATAAAATACAAATACTTTAACATTACGATAACGCACCCGTGCGACATAGTGCATTTTTTCACATCTCCAAAATGGCTCTTTTCTGATGAAAATCGGTGATATTTTTCTTATTTTACTGCAAACATACGTTGTGGTGGTTCTAACGAGCACCCACAACCTATTTTTGCAGTAAAAAGCACGGTTTTTCATCAGAAAAGTAGCCATTTTTGAGATGTGAAAAATGCATGATGTCGCACGGGTGCTTTATTTGTGTGTCTTTAGATATTTATATGTGCACCCAGTGAACACACAAATCATTCTGCGTACCCGTTCAGTAACAATACAGCTTTTAATGTCTGCATAAAGAGGCGATTCTAGCAAGTACACACACTCAACATCGACTTAATGAGTCGGGACTAATGAGTACACACAATATATCTTTATTTTATTTTATTTTCCCATTATGTTACGATAACACATGCGTTCTTTCATAGAAGCTACCGTGGTGTAGTGGTTGTGCTACTCGCCTTGTAAACCAGGGATCGAGTCTTCAAACCGAGGTCTCGTCTCCGTATGACCTCAGCTGTTGGTGAGACGCAAAAACTTAAACACACTCTTTCTTTCATATCTCAAAAATGGTGACCTTTCTGATAAAAAAATGTCATATTTCTCTTATTTGTACTCCAAACATAGGTTGTGAGTGCTCGTTAGAACCTAACGAGTTCCCACAACCTATGAAACCAAATACTGTATACCCCTGTAAACCTCAGTTTTCTCTATATAGAGTGGGGTTTAGAGGGATGTTCATTTCACAGACTTGTTTTCATGATGGGTGTTTGAGCTCTTTAAGTTAAGTTTGTTTGACTGAATATATTATTGTCCGTTGCAGCTCTCAATACTTCATCAAGAATGAATCGATTCTTCGACTATAGCAGACCGGGGGTTGCAGAGGTCTACGACAAATCCAGATATGCCATGGGAGCCGACGTAATCGCCGGATTACTGCACGTGCACTGCCGGAAACCGCTAAAGGTAAACGTTTTTTTATATATGGGCCCCGTCAAGCGATTTTGGTACTTATCGCCTATGCGAGCAGCGAAGGTTCAGGCGAGCCTGCGCATCCGCGCAGTCTCGCCAGAACCTTCGCTGCTCGCTCATACAAGCAGGAACCCTCAGACAGAAAGTCATATCCTTGGCCCCTCTGAATGGCTGGGCATGCGCAGTTAAAATTTGTCGTGACGGACTGCTCGAAGACACAAATTCGCTTGGCGGGGCTCATATGGTTGTCTCTTACTAACGACAAGGTATAGCTTTAATGAGATTCAGAAGTTTAACCCTTCTATTGCTGAATATTCAGATTAGCCACGCCCATTTCTGACTTTCAGTCAATCAGATCACTTGATGTAATTTATTCTTACACAGCCATAAACTTAATGTCAAACTGTGTAGATCCTGATCAGATGGCTTCTTCAGAAGCCATCTGATCTGGGTCTACACTGTTTCCAAAGATAGGGGTTTTTGTGAACAGCATGATAAAAATTAAAACAAATGCTTACGCCCTTAAGCATACACGCGCAGACCTCCATTTTTAAAGGTCAATGTAGACTCCGAATTAACTTGAAATGAAATATGGAGAGACATTCTACCACTGTGAATCTATTAAATGATATTAACTGCGCTATAATGGGATATTACCGTTGAGGCGGTTCTATCGAGTACCAACAACCTATGTCTACGAGCAGCAGAAATAAGAAAAATAATCTTAATCCCCGTAAACCCTAATTTTCTCTCTCTATAAAGTGGGGTTTAAGTGGGTGTTCATTCACGGACTTGTTCGCGTGATGCATACAAATCATGCTGATGTTTATGTCAGATTGAATTTCTCGCCTCAAGTTTTAAAATTATGCCCGGAGTTTACCAAATCCCATCCTTTTTTCCTTGACATAAATTTTATTCCTTCTGCGAATCTTTCGTCTTATCTCTGGTGCGATCCAGGGAATCGAAGAAACAGACCTACACATTTTCTGAGGGGATATTATTTCGGCCGGAGTTTGGATGAAAGAAGTTATCAAATCAACGTTATACTGGTTGGCTGAATGACCATAAAGTATTTCTCCTTTGCAAATCCTAGCGCATCCTTCCTCATAGTTTTGATATGAGAACATTTTCCTCCTTTAGCCCCCGCCCATAGGGGCTTGAAGAATTATATGGGCTGCATGATGCTTCCACGCAGAGCTGAATCCGACCCATACACGCACAGGTGCTTGGGGTCAGGTCACTTGCTAATGTTTTTTCAAAGTTATTTTTGCATTTTGCTATAACTGGAACACTTACCATCATCATAAAACATCTTTAGGAACTTCTAGACAAAGTTTTAAAAAAAGTCCTTTTTACTATCAAGGCTCAAGTAAAGATAACACTCTTTTTGAAAACGAAAGTAGACATCCATGCAGAAACTATGAAACATGCACAAAACAAACAAACACAACTTCAACTTACTTACATCATTCGATTAGCTACACATTTGCCTTGACAATGCAGGTTACACCACATTCTGATTTTTTAATACACCTGAGAAATATTCCAAAAACATCTCATTCCAGTAGAATGAAGCATCTATTATCTGTTGTCAAAGCGTGTCTTCCGGTGGCTCTCCATGTACTGCAATAAAGCGGGTAATCAGTCTAGACTGGTTTTGTTTTGTACTAATTTCTACAGACAAATGACTTGGCATCAGGGGACAGTTTCGCATTAGCAAGTGACCTGACCCCAAGCATCTGTGCATACACGAGTACTGGTAAACCGCTTAGAGGATATAAGCCTGCTCAGGCAAAGCGGTGCGAGCCGGACCGTCCATGCTTATAAACCCTATTGGTTTCATTGGGCGACAGGGCTTGAGATGTCATTTCCTCTCAATGTCGGGTAAAAGTCCCACAAAATTGGAAATAACGTCTCCAAAATGACCTTTACAGTGCTGACGAGGACGTTAAACCTCAAATCAAACAAACAAAACCAACATCTTCCTGCGAGTGTTTTTTGTGGGTGGAATGACGAGTTTTAAACACCCGGAAACAATATCATGATCACTTAGTTTGTCTGGAGACTGAATATCTTGTCCTGGCAAAGTTGTAAGAATCAGATCCAATGTGTTCTTACATTGTATCACGAGTAGGGTTAACAATTTGTTCTAAGCCATGATCATTCATAATGTCAATAAATATTTGTTCTTCGGACTGACTCAGCATTGTGCCTTGTTTGCTCAGCCTGTCGGGCCAGACAATGTCACTGAAGTTGAAGGCACCTAGAATATGTATTGCCGGAAGTTTTTTTTACCCTTATGCGAGACTTAAGGGGAATGGGAACACCTTCAGGGGAGGCAACTCTGCAAAAGTATTTTTGTCTCCCATATCAATAGAGGTCAACTCTTAAAGGAAAGAATTTGCTCCTGAGGAGCAAATTCTTTCCTTTAAGAGTTGACCCCTTTTTCAGTGGGACAGGGCTTACAGAAAAGCGTACCGGAAGTCCCGAAAGTTGTCTCCCTTTGATAAATGGCGAAAAAATCTGCCAGATGTCCATTCCCCTTAATGCGATCAAGCTGATCTTAAAACAGCAGGAAGTTTTCGACCGTGCCATTTTGGTGATCGATACCAACTTGCTACGAAGTGAGAAGTGTTATTTTCAGAAACCTCAGTCCGATTCGGAGTCATTTCCAGTTCCATTAATGGCATGTGAGGCACATCTTTGTGAATGAGCAACATCACCCACCGCCATAAGTTTTTGTTTTGTTTGATGTGAAGTTTAACGTCCCCGCCAACACTGTAAAGGTCATTTTGGAGGCGTTGCTTCCAATTGTGCGGGACTTTTACCCGACATTGAGATGAAATGACATCTAAAGCCCTGCCGCCCAATGAAACCAATAAGGGTTTTAAGCATGGATAGTCCGACTCGCACCGCATTGCCTGGACAGGCTTAGATGCTGTAAGCGGTTTACCAGTACTCGTGTGCGGGTCGGTTTCAGCTCTGCGTGGAAGCATCATGCAGCCTATCTATTTCTCCAAGCCCCAATGGGCGGGGGCTGGCCACCACCTTTAGAGTTCATATCTTTTCTTTAGACACAGTAATGACAACTTTCAGGAGTGCGATCGATTTGGTAATGAAAGCTCAGATGTGGTAATTGAACTGCCAATGTTTGTTTGAATAGCCACAATATGTGATTGGTGAGTAAAGGCCTAGTTCAAGAATGTTTCCTCTTCTTCATGCAAAGTTTCAAATCTTTTTCAAATGCATCAGTAGTCGGAGATTTAACTCCCTTATCCTTTGACAGAGGTTCAAATTAATTTGGCTTACTCAGTTCTATATACAGTAAAATTCCGCTATTAAGACCACCTAAAATTAAGACTAATTCTGGTTTAAAAAGCTTATTTAGTAGGTTGCACTTATTCCTTCTTTGTGTTTTCTGCAAGTAATGTCCTCTGGTCAGGGACCACCTTTGGGACTGTTCAAAAGTGGTCTTAAAGACCACTTTTGAACAGTCCCAAAGGTGGTCTTACTACAGGAATTTTACTGTATTCGTTGAAGGAAGAGTCTGAAAAGTTGCACACCTCACATTTTGGGCAAACCCATGAGTTTATCAAAGTCCCATACTCAGCATCTAAGACGAAAGAACATTCAGTGTGTATCCACATTCCACTCTGCCCTGTGGCCGTTAAGGGCAGCACCACTGCAAAGGCAACAGTCAGCATTACCAAGTTCCAGCTCAAGATTCAATCTCTACAAACATACTGTTAAGCCCCCGCCCATCGGGGCTTGAGGAAGTAGATGGGCTGCATGATGTTTTCACGCAGACCTAACACCGAAGCCAAGAGTACTGGTAAACTGCTTAAAGGATCTAAGCCTGCTCAGACAAGGCGGTGCGAGTCGGACCGTCCATGCTTATAAACCCTATTGGTTTCATTGGCCGACAGGGCTTGAGATGTCATTTCATCTCAATGTCGGGTAAAAGTCCCACAAAATTGGAAGCAACGTCATACAGTGTTGGCGGGGACGTTAAACCTCAAATCAAACAAACAAAACAAACCTACTCTTATCCAATTCAGAACATGAGGAGTGAAAAGGTTTGCTACAGTCCTCACATTCTATCCATGCAATATTTTTTCAAGAGTCCGCAGCAAACCTCGGGCCGGGGTTATTTTCAATGTCTCCGGCCAAGATGATAAGGATAGCCAAATTTGTACCACCTTCGTTAGCCCTCCGAACACCTTTTTCCAAGCGACCTTTTAGCTGATTTTGTTTGTTTGATTTGAAGGTTAACGTCCCCGTCAACACTGTAAAGGTCATTTTGGAGACGTTGCTTCCAATTTTTTGGGACTTTTACCCAACATCGAGATGAAATGACATCTCAAGCCCTGCCCCCCAATGAAACCAATAGGATTTACGCATGGACCGGCCGACTCGCACCGCTTTGCCTAAACGGTTTACCAGTCGGTTTCAGCTCTGCGTGGAAGGATCATGCAGCCCATATATTTCTTCAAGCCCCGAGGGGCGGGGGCCGACCTTGTAGCTGGTATCAGTGGTATTTTTTCTTATTTCTGCCTCAAACATATATCGTGTATTCTCTTTCACAAACTAGGATTTTGAGCAAGGATGGTGAAAATAATGTACGTCCTTGTAAATCCATTTTTTCCATATAATGTGGGGGTTACGAGGGTGTTCATTACATTGACCTGTTAACGTAATGTATTTTGCTGTCGACGAATTTCTTGGTATTTGACACAAATTTGTATTTATAGCCCCGCTTTGAAAAAGTGGGGCTATATTGGATTTGCCATGTCCTTCTGTCATTCCGTAATTCCGTGATTCCGTTAATTTGTGTTGGCTCCATAACTTTGTATCTGCTTAACATATTTTCATGAAACTTCACACAAATGTTAAACACCATAAGACAATGTGCAGAGCGAAGGAATTATAACTGTGGATTGCCTACTTTTGGAGTTATTGCCCTTTGAACATTTTCCGTAATTCCGTAATTCCGTGATTCCGTTAATTTGTGTTGGCTCCATAACTTTGTATCTGCTTAACATATTTTCATGAAACTTCACACAAATGTTAAACACCATAAGACAATGTGCAGAGCGAAGGAATTATAACTGTGGATTGCCTACTTTTGGAGTTATTGCCCTTTGAACATTGAAAAATGGCAATTTTAATTGTGTCCGCTTCATAACTCGAAAACCGTTTGAGATATTTTTAGGAAACTTCACACAAATGTTAAGCACTATGAGACGATGTGCAGAGCGCAGGAACCATAACTCTGCATTGCTTATTTTTGGAGTTATTGCCCTTTGAACATTGAAAAATGGCAATTTTAACAGTGTCCGCTTCATAACTCGAAAACCGTTTGAGATAATTTCATGAAACTTCACACAAATGTTAAGCACTATGAGACAATGTGCAGAGCGCAAGAACCATAACTCTGGTTTTCGTATTTTCTGTGTGTCTGTCTGTGTGTCTGTCTGTGTCTGTTAACAATTTTCGTGTCCGCTCCATAACTTTAAAACCCATTCACATATTTTCATGAAACTTCACACAAACATTAAACACCATGAGATGGTGTGCAGAGTGCAGGAACCATAACTCTGGATTGCCTAATTTTTGAGTTATTTCCCTTTGAATATTGAAAAATATCAATTTTAGCCGTCTTTGCTCGATAACTCAAAAACCGTTTGAGATAATTTTATGAAACTTCACACAAATGTAACGCACCATATTACGTGTGCAGAGCGCAGGAACCCAAACTCTGGATTGTCTACTTTTTCAGTTATAGGCTTTTGAATATTAAAAAATGGCAATTTTAACTATGTCCGCTCCATAACCGTTTCTGATATTTTCATGAAACTTCAAATAAATGAAAAGCACCTTGAGATGATGTGCAGAGTGCAGGAACCATAACTCTGGTTTGCCTACTTTAGGAGTTATTGCCCTTTGAACATTTAAAAAGGCAATTTTGACTGTGTCGGCTCCATAACTCACAAACCATTTGAGATATTTTCATGACACTTCACACAAGTGTAAAGCACCATGAGACAATGTGCAGAGCGCAGGAACCCTGACTCTGATTTGCCTACTTTAGGAGTTATTACCCTTTGAACATTGAAAAATGGAAGATGAAATTTAGTATAAATATGGACATTCTGGTAATGTATCATGCTCATTGAAATGAGGGACAAGGGCTCACAACTCTTAGAGTTTTTCCAGATAATGTAAAATTTTCAACAGTTATTTCTTGTTCATAACTGTTTTCTCTGCAGCTTAAATAAATTTCTTCTCTGACAGCGTTGAAGCGGGGCTATAGTCAGATCCTCTGACAGCTCTAGTTATATATTTACTTTTATTTCACACGTATGTATATACAGTATACTTCCTATATTCAGCCCACCTTTGGGACTGTTCATAAGTGGTCTTTAAGACCACTTTTGAACAGTCCCAAAGGTGGTTCACGTCCAGAGGACACTGTTCGCAGAAAACACAAAGAAAGAATAACTGCAACCTACTAAATAAGCTTTTAAAAGTAGGGCTGGCTAATCGGAGCTGAAAAGATAATCGATTATCAGTCCTGTCATTGCGATCGATAATCGATTAGTAATCGCTAAGTTTTTGTCATAATTTAACCTGTCTGAGCATGACTCTTAACATATGTTGCCCTTTACCATATGTATATTTGAACAGACAGGCCTGAGCAAACAGTGAAGATCAGGGTCTGCACTGTTACCCACACATCTAGCTATTTGAGGCATAACTTTGGGTAGTAAATTGTACCTACCAAGTAATCGATTAAAAGCAAATCAGAAATGATAATCATTTTTGTGGAAATTATCGATCGATTTATCGATTGTACGATTAATCGTGTCAGCCTTATTTAAAAGCAGAATTAGTCTTAATTCTAGGTCGTCTAAATAGCGGAATTTCACTGTATTCCATTATTTATTCTTTTTTAACAGGAGATACATGTGCTAGATGCTGGATGCGGTACAGGAAACTACTCAAAAGCTTTGCTAGATCTTGGAGTCGGAAATATTAGTCTCTTGGACGCTAATTCAGAAATGCTGAAAGTTGCCAAGGAGAAGCTGAAAGATGCCATAGATCAGAAAATTGTGAAAAATGTTACCCAAGCTGCATTGCCTGACCTTCCGTTTGAGGATGGAAAGTTTGATGCTGTTATGTTTAATGCGGTAAGGTTTATAGAGTGGATGGAAAAATCCGTCCCGAGGTCACTGTCCGGCATCACGAGGCTTGCCGAGTGATGCCGGACAGTGATCCCGAGGAATGGATTTTTTTTATCCACCCCTCACATCCATATCGGATTCTTTTTCTTGCATACCTTCCATTTCTTAGCGCGGATTGTAATGCTATAGTCACTTCGGTTACCAACGTCTGCCATATTGTGATGACACTACAGGAATGTTTAGTGACGTCACGTAACGTGCTGTGACGTCAACCTTAACGACGGCGCATACGAACCAGTGCATTTTTCAAACACGTGGGAATATTCGATTTGGGGTGAGAACACCATTCTCACCAGGGTTAGAACAGAATTTCTATCCCAAGCTAAAACTATGGATTTCCTTATCCGGTGTGCAAGAATAACACGACAGTATGTTCGTGTATGTATAGAGGAACCTCTTTATAACGGCAGTAGGCCTACCGTAAAAATCCTAAAAATTCGGACACCTTGCTGTAATTCTTCTAAAATATTAACAAATTTGTTCCCCGATCCAGCAAGGAGTCCAAACGGTGCAGACGGAATGGCAAACAGTGTAGACCCTGATTAGACTGCTCTGTCCCAATACTTAGGATTATTACGGTATTTGTTCCTTTACACTTTAACGTTCATCATGTAAGCAACACGCCCATTTTATATAGAGAAAGTTGTGAACAGTCGTTAGAACTGTCTCAATGAGGCGGTTCAAACCAGCACACATAACCCATGTTTAGGGCATCAATAAAAAAAAAATACAAATTATCATCAGAAAAATACACCGTTTTTGAGATATGAGAGAATGCAATATGTCACACTGATGTCATGATTAAGAATGTTTCGCTATATACAGAAAAAAATCCTATTTTTAGACCACCTTTGGGACGGTTCAAAAGTGGTCTAAAGACCACTTTTGAACCGTCCCAAAGGTGGTCTCTTTCTCGAGGACTCAAGGTGTAGAAGACATAAAAAAGAACAGATTGAATCTTTATAAGAAACTTTCAATTGCATAATTAGTCTTAATTAGAGTTGGTCTTTACAGCGGGATTTTACTGTAAAATCCCCAAAAAGGAGCAGTATAATAGCTAATAAAGGGCCTGACCTTACGTTTTAGAACATGGCACCTGACCTTACATTGTAGAACTTGGCACCTGACCTTACGTTGTAGAACTTGGCACCTGACCTTACATTGTAGAACTTGGCACCTGACCTTACGTTGTAGAACTTGGCACCTGACCTTACGTTGTAGAACTTGGCACCTGACCTTACGTTGTAGAACTTGGCACCTGACCTTACGTTTTAGAACTTGGCACCTGATCTTACGTTGTAGAACTTGGCGTTTCACATGTGATCCGATCGAGACTCGAACCAAAGAGGTGAGGCTTGTGGCTTAAAAGCTACAAGTTCGTCTATTACATCACATGGTCGTGTCATCCTTATGTTTTCCTTTTCGTTTTGCAGTCCTTTCAAGATTATTAGCTCACCTGAGCCGAAGGCTCACAAAGTGAGATTATAGAAAAGGCAGGCATCCGGCGTCCGTCCGTCCGTCCGTCCGTCCTCCGTCGTCCACACTTCAATATCTCAGTTACTAGCTGACCAGTCTTGATCAATTTTTATATGCAGCACCACTTGATTGAGGGATTGACTGCGTTAGGTTTTGGACCAGTTTTGATCAGAACTGAGGTTGCCATGGAAATAAACAAGTTCCATAGACTTATAATGGGGAAAGCAACATCTCAAACTTTTCTCAGCAAGTTCTGATCCGATTTTTATCAAACTTACAGATAACCAGGAAAGGCATACAGTCTACGTCAGGTTCGAATTTGGGCCTCATAGGAGCGATGGCTTTGGAATTACCTGTCCTTGAGCATACAAATAAAGGAAATATGGTGTCTCCACTTTTTCTCAGCTGTTTTCGATCTGATCTTTTTGAAACTTTAAGTAAATAAGGACAAACATAATATCTCAGATGAGTTCGAATGTAGCTTGAATCTGACAACCGGTTTCGCAGTTTTACCATAGGCTTACAATGGAAAAACGAGGTCTCCAACTTTACTCAGCCATTTCTGATCAGATCTTTATCCAACTTGCAGATAACCAGAAGAGGCAGTCAGTCTACGTCGAGTTCGAATGTAGTTTGTAGTTACCTGCCCTTGAACATAAATATAAGCGAAAAATGGCGTCTCCACTTTTTCTCAGCTGTTTTTCAATTGAATCTTTTTGAAACTTTAAGTAAACAAGGACAAGCATAATGTCTCAAATGAGTTCAAAGGCTTGAATCTGACAACCCGTCTCGCAGTTACTTTCCCCTGAGCGAGAAAACATTACCATAGCCGTACAATGGAAAAACGACGTCTCCAGCTTTTCTCAGCGATTCCTTATCTGATCTTTATCAAACTTGCAGATAACCAGGAGAGGCATACAGTCTACGTCGAGTTCGAATTTGGGCCTCCAGGACCTACGGGTTTGGATTTATCTGCTCTTGAGCATAAATATAAGCTAAAAGTGGTGTCTCCACTTTTTCTCAGCTGTTTTCGATCTGATCTTTTTTAAACTTAGAGTAACAAGAACAAGCATAATATCTCAGATGAGTTCGAATTTGGCCGACAACCGGTTTCGCAATAACGTTCTCTTGAGCTTGAAAACATTTACCATAGGCTTACAATAGAAAAACGGTGTCTCCAACTTTTTTCAGCTATTTCTGATCTGGTCTTTATCAAACTTACAGATCCCCAGAAGAGGCATACTGTCTATGTCGAATCCGAATTTGGGCCTCACAGGACCAATGACTTTGGAATTACCTGCCATTAAGCATAAATATAAGCAAAAAATGGTGTCTCCACTTTTTCTCAACTGTTTTCGATCGGATCTATTTGAAATGTTTAGTAAACAAGGACAAGCATAATATCTCAGATGAATTCGAATTTGGCTTGACTCTGACACCCGGTTTCGCAGATTTGTTCCCTTTGGCGTGAAAAAAATAATTACCATAGACTTACAATGGAAAAACGACGTCTCTAACTTTTCTAAGCCATTTCTTGTCAAATCTTCATCATATTTATAGATGACCTGAAAAGGCATAAGTCTACGTGGAGTTTGAATTAGGGCCTTACAAGACCAACGGATTTGGAGTTACCTGCCCTTGAGTATAGCTATAAGGCAAAAAAGATGTCTCCACATTTTAGCTCAGCTGAGGCGATGGCTCACAGTATATGCAGGCATCCGGCGTCCGTCTGTCGTCCGTCATCCGTCTTGATAAAATTTTATGTGCAGCATCACTGGGTTGGGGGATAGACTTCATTAGGTTTTGAACCAGTTTTAATCAGAACTGTGGTTTCCATTTCTGATCCGAATTTTATCAAACTTGCAGATGACCAGGAGAGACATACAGTCTACGTTGAGTTCGAATGTGGGAGCATAAGCAAATAATGGTGTATCCACTTTTTCTCAGCTGCTTTCGATCTGATCTTTTTTAAACATTTAGTAAAGAAGGACAAACATAATATCTCGGGTGAGTTGGAATGTGGCTTGAGCGTGAAACATTTTCAATAGGCTTACGATTGAAAAACGATGTCTTCAACATTTTTCAGTCATTTCTGATCTGTTCTTTATCCATCTTGTAGCTAACCAGGAGAGGCATACAGTCTACGTCGAGTTCGAATTCGGGCCTCGCAGGACAAACGGCTTTGGGGTTACCTGTCCATCAGCATAAAAATAAGCGAAAAATGATGTCTCCACTTTTTCTAAGCTATTATCGATCTGATCTTTTATACAATTTTTGTAAACAAGTACAAGCATAATATCCCAGATGAGCTCAAATTTAGCTTGAATCTGACAACCGGTTTCGTGGTTACATTCCCTTGAGCTCGAAAATTGTTACCATATTCTTACAATTAAAAAATGACGTATCCAACTTTTCTCAGCCATTTCTGGTCCAATCTTCATGTTTGTAGATAACCAGGAAAAGCATACAGTCTACATCGAATTCGAATTTCGGCCTCGCAGGACCAACAGTGTTGGAGTTACCTGCCCTTGAGAATAAATATAAGTAAAAATGGTATCTCCACTTTTTCTCAGTTGCTTTCGACCTGATCTTTTTGAAACTTTTAGTAAACAAGGACAAACATAATATCTCGGAAGTGTTCGAAGTCGGCTTGAATCTGACATGTTCCTTTGAACGTGAAACATTTTACCAAAGGCTTACATTTGAAAAACGATGTCTACAGCTTTTCTCGGCCATTTCCGATCTTTATCAAACTTGCAGATAACCAGGAGAGGCATACAGTCTACGTCGAGTTCGACTTTGGGTCCCACAGGACCTACGGGCCTGGATTTATCTGCTCTTGAGCATAACTATAACCTAAAAATGGTGTCTCCACTTTTTCTCAGCTGCTTTCGATCTGATTTTTTTAAACATTTAGTAAAGAAGGACAAACATAATATCTCGGATGAGTTGGAATGTGGCTTGAGCGCGAAGCATTTTCAATAGGCTTTCAATTGAAAAACGACGTCGCCAACATTTTTCAGTCATTTCTGATCTGATCTATATCCATCTTGTAGATAACCTGGAGAGGCATACAGTCTACGTCGAGTTCGAATTTGGGTCCCACAGGACCCACGGGTTTGGATTTATCTGCTCTTGAGCATAACTATAAGCTAAAAATGGTGTCTCCACTTTTTCTCAGCTGCTTTCGATCTGATATTTTTTAAACATTTAGTAAAGAAGGACAAACATAATATCTCGGATGAGTTGGAATGTGGCTTGAGCGTGAAACATTTTCAATAGGCTTACGATTGAAAAACGACGTCTTCAACATTTTTCAGTCATTTCTGATCTGATCTTTATCCAACTTGTAGATAACCAGGACAGGCATACAGTCTACGTCGAGAATATGGAACAGTCCTCGTAGTTTCACAAAAATACCCGATATCGATTTGCGACAGTCGCCGCAGACTTACCTGTAAACATCATCACCAAAATTATATAGAAATTAATAGGAAAGCCGTTTTAAATTGATTAAATTACAATTTTAGAAGAATGCGACAAAAATTATAAGTTATTTTCAAAAAGTTCTGTTATTAATAAGACATTATATATAAAATTTGTAAAAATGAATTAACGACTTAGTTCTTTCATTTTACTTTGAAAAGTGGAAGTCGTATTCCTATTCATCTTATATATCGTTTGGCAAAATGCTCCTGAACCTACATTCCATTGCTAATTTAAAACTTTTTACTTTCTCATTGTTTTTTTTTTATAAGTCATGACTAGAAAGAAAATTTCTCAAAGTTTGTAATGATATCTAACATTTTATACTCAATTAAAAAAATATTTTCTTCCATTTTGATTTGAAAATAAGGAAGTCAGCTTTTCGGCACCTGCTTTCTCTCGTGAAAATGGCTAAGTCCACGAGCGCCAGCAGGACAAGCTAGTCATGGGTAGAAATTTACTTTAGCACAGTCTCATAATGTTTATTTATTTATCAATTAATCAATTAATTTATTCCATCTGTAGAAAGAACTCGGGATCTGCATAATAATATTTATTATATACCTACAAGAAATACTGCTGTCTACTATCAGTTTTCCGACACAAAAATACAGAATCCCGTATCACGCACTCGCGTTTTCCGATTCCGTATCACACTCCTGCAAACCCTGAGTCCCGGCATTTGTTGCGACGTTAGAAAACAGCCATCGATAACGCGGAACCAAACGTTCGAAATGATGACGTCACTTACACACAGAATGTAACGTCAAAGTTTCCCGCCAATTTACGTTGACAAAAGACTTTATTAAAAGCGAAAAAAGGTATATAATAAACGTATTATCACTAAAATAACTTGATCTGTCGCACAGTATCACGTCTCTTGGATGTTTCCAGATCTTACGCATCACACTCGACGCTGCGCGTCTCGTGTGATACGCTGATCTGGAAACATCCACTCGACGTGATACAATGCGTCAGATCAAGTTATTGTAGTAATAATATGTATATATCCTTAATTCTTGGTAATGCATGGTATTATGTCTTAAAATTAAAAAATTAAGATCGACTGTCTGACTGTGAGACAGACAGGCGCACAGGCGAACGGAAAGAAGAAAGGACTGGTGAAAGAAGACTAAGTTATTTATAAAGGCTGAATATAATACTTCGAAAAGCTACAATTGGCTACCATTATGCAGAATTTAAATTAAATAGAGTTTATTACTCAGCCGATTCTAAATATGGGATTTATAAACCGAGGGAGGTTGAACATCCGATAAAGAAACGAGTGCGCTTGCGCACGAGTTTCTTTATTGGATGTTCAACCTCCCGAGGTTTATAAATCCCATATTTAGAATCGGCTGAATCAATAAACTATATATTACATGCATTTGATAGAGCTGATGGATCATTTTGCATCTAATCCTGTTTACAGTTCACTGTTAACTAACATTCTATGCAAAAGGTAGTGGGCGCAGTGACACATAAGCTGACTGAAACAAAAACTGTATAGACGCCATCTTGAAAGCGGTTCCTATTGCAATGCATGAAGATGGAAGAAATAAAGTATTATAATGATAAAACAATTAAAAATACGAGAGAACGGCCACCAAACGTACCCCTCATTCTGTAGTTATGTCCAGATAATCTGTATTCCAACCTTGCATCCTACTCGAACGTCACGCATTCTGAACGTTTGTTGATATCTTCTCAGACGCCATTGAGATGACGTCATGATTAACGTCGACGTGTCTGAACTTTCCCGCGTTTGAATATAGCGATTTCATTGCAAAAACAGTACCTTGTTTCTTGTGTCAAAAGTAGTTCCAGCCAGAAAGATTTATTTCCCCAGCTAAGAGGAAATATTTCTCCTTAGCTAAAAGGAAAAATATCATGTTTTTGTCTGATAGAAATTATGGTATTTCTCTGTTATGCATGTAATATAAGGCATTAAGAAAAAATCATAATTAGAAGTTTGGCTGCATTTAGTGCGTGAAAATTAGGAGCGTATTAGCTCAGTGGTTAGTGCACTTGCCTCAGATGCTAGAGGCCACCGGTTCGATCCCCGGAGGTGGTGATTATGTTGGATTTATCTGCTCTTGAGCATAACTATAAGCTAAAAATGATGTCTTCACTTTTTATCAGCTGTTTTCGATTGGATCTTTCTGAAACCTTTAGTAAACAAGGACACGCATAATATCTCGGATGAGTTCGAATTTGGTTTTAATCTGACAGTCTGTGCTAGTTCAAAGGTAAGCGATCGTTGCCCGCTTTGCGACTTGTTCTCAGCTGTTTTCGATCGGATCTTTTTGAAACTTTTAGTAAACAAGGACAAGCATAATATCTCAGATGAGTTCGAATTTAGCTTGAATCTGACAAACGGTTTCGCAGTTAGACTCCCGTGAGCTCGAAACACGTTACTATAGTCTTACAATGGAAAAATGACGTCACCAACTTTTCTCAGCCATTTCTGGTCCGATCTTTAACATGCTTCTAGATAAGCAGGAGAGGCATACATTTTTCGTCAAGTTCGAATTTTGGTCTAATAGGACGGACGGCTGTGGAGTTACCTGCCCTTGAATATAGATATAAGCAAAAAATAGTTTCTCCACTTTTTCTCAGCTTTTTCGATCGTATCTTTTTGAAAGCTTTAGTAAACAATGGCAAACATAATATCTCAGATGAGTTCGAATTTGGATTTAATCTGACAACCGGTTTTGCAATTACTTTCCCTTGAGTGTGAAATTTTATATCATATGCTTACAATAGAAAACGATGTCTCCAGCTTTTCCCAAGACGCATACAGTCTATGTCGAATTCGAATTTGGGCCTCATAGGACCATCGGCTTTGAAGTAAACTGTCCTTGAGCGTAATGGTGTATCCACTTTTTCTCAGCTGTTTTGATCGGATCTTTTTGAAACTTTTAGTTATCAAGGACAAGATTAATTTCTAAGATGACTTCGAATTTGACTTGAATCTTAAAACTTGTGCTAGTTCTCAGGTATGGGCTGCATGATGCTTCCACGCAGAGCTGAAACCGACTGCACTTGAGTACTGGTAAACCGCTTAGAAGATCTAAGCCTGCCCAGGCAAAGCGGTGCGAGTCGGACTGCCATGCATATAAAACCTATTGGTTTCATTGGGCGGCAAGGCTTGAGATGATGAAATGATTTCATCTTAATGTCCGGTAAAAGTCCCACAAAATTGGAAGCAACGTCTCCAAAATGACCTATACAGTGTTGACGGGGACGTAAAACCCTCAAACAAACAAACAAATAAACTAGTTCTCAGGTGAGCGATCGTTGCCTGCTGAGCGACTTGTTTCACATATCATCACGTAAACAAGTCTGTGAAATGAACACCCCACCCTAAACCCCACTTTATATTGAGAAAACTGGGGTTTATTTGGTTATACATTACTTTTCTCCTTTTCTACCATAAGACAAAGGTTGTGGGTACTTGTTACAACGAGGCGGTTCTAAAGAGCACACACAACCTATGTTTGCAGTATAAATTCGGAAAAGTATCACGGATTTTAATCAGAAAATTAGCGATTTTGGAGATGTGAAAAATGCACTATATCTCACGGGTATGTTATTGTAACGTGTCTAGACAATCGTTAATCAGAGGTGGTTAAAAATAGAAGTATCTGGAGAAAATACACCTGAGCCCAGTTGTTCAAAGCATCGTTAGCTTAACGAGCTCGTTAGTGGTCATATTGTTAACTCTTCTAGCAAGTTTAATATTTAAAATTTTGTTATTTTTGCTGAAAAAATGTGAGCAGCTTTTGCGGGTGCAAAAGCTGCTCACATTTTTTCAGCAAAAATATTAGCATATTTGCCATAATAAATGATCAAAACTTTAACGATACGTTAACTAACGACGTCGTTAGTTTTGAACAACTGGCCCCTGGCCTTCTGTGTTTGCAGAACTTGACTTTTTTGCAATTTGTTGGAATGCAGATCGGTCTTATTCCTGTCAAGTTGTTTGTTTAAATCAGTCAACACTATTTAGGTCATTTGTGAGACGTTGCTCCCATTTTGTAGTACTTTTACCCAACACTGA
This sequence comes from Lucinisca nassula, assembly GCA_963580285.1. NCBI lineage: Eukaryota > Metazoa > Mollusca > Bivalvia > Lucinida > Lucinidae > Lucinisca > Lucinisca nassula. The sequence continues at coordinate 108,654,922 of OY757012.1, read as the reverse complement.
GATGAAATAACATCTAAAGCCCTATTTCCCAACAAACCAATAGAGTTTATATGCAGGGAAGGTCCGACTCGCACCACTTTGCCCGGGCAGGCATAGACCTTCTAAGCGGTTTACTAGTACTCATGCATGTATGCAGTCGGTTCCAGCTCTGCGCGGGAGCACCATGTAGCCGTTTTCTTTTTCTACAAGGCCGATGGGCGGGGGCGCTCCTGTCAGGAAGGTTAGGCGTTTGTTATAAACTCGTTGAGGAAAAGGGATAAAATGCTCGGCAAAGACTCGCATTTTATCAATTTTCCACAACGAGTTTAATAAATTCATTAACACATGAGCACTCATGTAAGATCCTCTGTTTATAAAGTAAGACCATAATGTAGTTCACCAACTATCAGTAACATTTCTGTAACCTTTTCGTTTTCGGCTAACTCCCTCTACAATTAGCTATAGCTGAAACTTGATTTATGGTTAAGCCATGACGTGGAGCAGCGCATATTGTTTTGAGGTTGCAGCCCACCAAATTTTAACACAATTATGCCCCCTGGAACATTTCTGCAAACATTTTTTTTTTTTTTTTTTTTTTTTTTTTTCGGAAAACTCTTCCTGTAGATTACATCCGATCAAACAGAAACGTTGTAAATAGTTGCTCCATGATGTTGAGCAGCGCATATAGTTCACCAAATATAAGTAGAGTTATGTCCCTTTGAAAAGTTCTGTAGATGTTCTGTTTCTGGCTAATTCCTTCTATAGTTTACGCCAGATCAAGCTGAAACTTTATAAAATGTGACACCATTATGTGGAGCAGCGCTGCTTATTTGGAAGTTACAATCCACCAAATATAAATTTGAAAATTGATGTAAAGTTTTCGTTTCCGGCTTACTTCTATACTTTACACACCATCAGCAAAACTTTGGCTATTCATCGTTCCATCATCTGGTAGAAAGCCTTACTTAACCTTTTAATCGCACTTATTTTGTCCATTGTATGCGGATTTTGGGATATTTGTTCCATATTTATCATATGACGTCGCGTCTGAGAGTGTAATAACGCCATGTAATATTTTCGGCAACCCACTAGTAGATTAAACCAGTGCTTCAGCTGAAGGGCACGACCCGCCGGATGCTTTTAGCTTTATGAGTGTTACCATATATGGGTATGGCGGCCATTTTGGTCATGTGACCTGGACATAAAACGGTTCCCCCAATAAATGCGCCTTATCGTAATGAGCAAAAATATATCTTATACTTTAGTACTGTATTCTGAATCGTTTGCAGGATAAAATCCAACACAAAAACATATGTGTCAAAGTTTGACCTAGGTACAAAGAAGGTCAAGGTCAACCCAGGGTCACCATTTTAGCAATTAATGATGGGCCTACGTTCGAGATGCTATTTATCAAGTTTCGTGGAAATCTGCACAGTGGTTCTGGAGAAGACTATTTTTGAAGGGTTTTTACCAAATATTGCTTGGCGGCCATTTTGGTCATGTGACCTGGACCCCATGAGCAAATTTTGGTTTCCCCCATCCCGTAGAGGCTCCACATGAAATTTGACTTCAATCGGCCCAACGATTTCCGAGGAGAAGCAGTTCGAAAATTTTCACATTTTTCGCCTCGGCGAGGCTGTACTAAATGGAATGTAATATTTCGCAAGTTCATTGATAAGATCTCATTGATATTTATCAGTATGCCAAAAATTGTTTAAATATTCCAAGCAGTTAAGTCACTATCACCAATTTTCACAAACGGGTTACGGACGGACAGATAGACAGACCATATATGGCTTGGCGGCCATTTTGGTCATGTGTCCTTGACCCCATGAGCAATTTTTGGTTTCCCCATCCCATAGAGGCTACATATGAAATTTGATTTCAATCGGCCCAACGGTTTCCGAGGAGAAGCAGTTCGAAAATTTTCACATTTTTCGCCTCGGCGAAGCTATACTAAATGGAATGTAATATTGCGCAAGATCATTGGTTAGATCTCATTGATATCTATCAGTATGCCAAAAATTGTTTAAATATTCCAAGCGGTTAAATCACTATCACCAATTTTCACAAACGGGTTACGGACGGACAGACAGACAAACCATATATGGCTTGACGGCCATTTTGGTCATGTGACCTTGACCCCATGAGCAAATTTTGGTTTCCCCCATCCCATAGAGGCTCCATGTGAAATTTGACTTCAATCGGCCCAACGGTTTCCGAGGAGAAGCAGTTCAAAAATGTTCGAAAATTTTCACATTTTTCGCCTCGGCGAGGCTATACTAAATGGAATGTAATATTTCGTAAGTTCATTGGTTAGATCTCATTGATATCTATCAGTATGCCAAAAATTGTTTAAATATTCCAAGCGGTTAAGTCACTACCACCAATTTTCACAAACGGGTTATGGACGGACCCAAAGAAGGTCAAGGTCAACCCAGGGTCACCATTTTAGCAATTTATGATAGGCCTACATCCCAGATGCTATTTATCAAGTTTCGTGGAAATCTGCCCAGTGGTTCTGGAGAAGACTATTTTTGAAGGGTTTTTACCAAATATTGCTTGGCGGCCATTATGGTCATGTGACCTGGACCCCATGAGCAAATTTTGGTTTCCCCCATCCCGTACTGGCTCCATATGAAATTTGACTTCAATCGGCCCAACGATTTCCGAGGAGAAGCAGTTCGAAAATTTTCACATTTTTCGCCTCGGCGAGGCTATACTAAATGGAATGTAATATTTCGCAAGTTCATTGATAAGATCTCATTGATATTTATCAGTATGCCAAAAATTGTTTAAATATTCCAAGCGGTTAAGTCACTATCACCAATTTTCACAAACGGGTTACGGACGGACAGATTGCAGACCATATATGGCTTGGCGGCCATTTTGGTCATGTGTCCTTGACCCTATGAGCAATTTTTGGTTTCCCCCATCCCATAGAGGCTATATATGACAATTGATTTCAATCGGCCCAACGGTTTCCGAGGAGAAGCAGTTCGAAAATTTTCACACTTTTTCGACTCGGCGAAGCTATACTAAATGGAATGTAATATTTCGCAAGTTCATTGGTTAGATCTCATTGATATCTATCAGTATGCCAAAAATTGTTTAAATATTCCAAGCGGTTAAGTCACTATCACCAATTTTCACAAACGGGTTACGGACGGACAGACAGACAAACCATATATGGCTTGGCGGCCATTATGGTCATGTGACCTTGACCCCATGAGCAAATTTTGGTTTTCCCCATCCCATTGAGGCTCCATGTGAAATTTGACTTCAATCGGCCCAACGGTTTCCGAGGAGAAGCAGTTCAAAAATGTTCGAAAATTTTCACATTTTTCGCCTTGGCGAGGCTATACTAAATGGAATGTAATATTTCGTAAGTTCATTGATTAGATCTCATTGATATCTATCAGTATGCCAAAAATTGTTTAAATATTCCAAGCGGTTAAGTCACTATCACCAATTTTCACAAACGGGTTACGGACGGACCCAAAGAAGGTCAAGGTCAACCCAGGGTCACCATTTTAGCAATTTATGATAGGCCTACATCCCAGATGCTATTTATCAAGTTTCGTGGAAATCTGCACAGTGGTTCTGGAGAAGACTATTTTTGAAGGGTTTTTACCATATATGGCTTGGCGGCCATTTTGGTCATGTGACCTGGACCCCATGAGCAAATTTTGGTTTCCCTATCCCATAGAGGCTCCATATGAAATTTGACTTCAATCGGCCCAACGGTTTCCGAGGAGAAGCAGTTCGAAAATTTTCACATTTTTCGCCTCGGCGAGGCTATACTAAATGGAATGTAATATTTCGCAAGTTCATTGGTTAGATCTCATTGATATCTATCAGTATGCCAAAAATTGTTTAAATATTCCAAGTGGTTAAGTCACTATCACCAATTTTCACTTACGGGTTACGGACGGACAGACAGACAAACCATATATGGCTTGGCGGCCATTTTGGTCATGTGACCTTGACCCCATGAGCAAATTTTGGTTTCCCCCATCCCATAGAGGAACCATATGAAATTTGACTTCAATCGGCCCAACGGTTTCTGAGGAGAAGCAGTTCAAAAATGTTCGAAAATTTTCACATTTTTCGCCTCGGCGAGGCTATACTAAATGGAATGTAATATTAAATGGAATGTAATATTTCGCAAGTTCATTGGTTAGATATCATTGATATCTATCAGTATGCCAAAAATTGTTTAAATATTCCAAGCGGTTAAGTCACTATCACCAATTTTCACAAACGGGTTACGGACGGACAGACAGACAAACCATATATGGCTTGGCGGCCATTATGGTCATGTGACCTTGACCCCATGAGCAAATTTTGGTTTCCCCCATCCCATAGAGGCTCCATGTGAAATTTGACTTCAATCGGCCCAACGGTTTCCGAGGAGAAGCAGTTCAAAAATGTTCGAAAATTTTCACATTTTTCGCCTTGGCGAGGCTATACTAAATGGAATGTAATATTTCGTAAGTTCATTGATTAGATCTCATTGATATCTATCAGTATGCCAAAAATTGTTTAAATATTCCAAGCGGTTAAGTCACTATCACCAATTTTCACAAACGGGTTACGGACGGACCCAAAGAAGGTCAAGGTCAACCCAGGGTCACCATTTTAGCAATTTATGATAGGCCTACATCCCAGATGCTATTTATCAAGTTTCGTGGAAATCTGCACAGTGGTTCTGGAGAAGACTATTTTTGAAGGGTTTTTACCATATATGGCTTGGCGGCCATTTTGGTCATGTGACCTGGACCCCATGAGCAAATTTTGGTTTCCCTATCCCATAGAGGCTCCATATGAAATTTGACTTCAATCGGCCCAACGGTTTCCGAGGAGAAGCAGTTCGAAAATTTTCACATTTTTCGCCTCGGCGAGGCTATACTAAATGGAATGTAATATTTCGCAAGTTCATTGGTTAGATCTCATTGATATCTATCAGTATGCCAAAAATTGTTTAAATATTCCAAGTGGTTAAGTCACTATCACCAATTTTCACTTACGGGTTACGGACGGACAGACAGACAAACCATATATGGCTTGGCGGCCATTTTGGTCATGTGACCTTGACCCCATGAGCAAATTTTGGTTTCCCTATCCCATAGAGGCTCCATATGAAATTTGACTTCAATCGGCCCAACGGTTTCTGAGGAGAAGCAGTTCAAAAATGTTCGAAAATTTTCACATTTTTCGCCTCGGCGAGGCTATACTAAATGGAATGTAATATTTCGTAAGTTCATTGGTTAGATCTCATTGATATCTATCAGTATGCCAAAAATTGTTTAAATATTCCAAGCGGTTAAGTCACTATCACCAATTTTCACAAACGGGTTACGGACGGACAGACAGAATGACAGACTGACAGACTGACAGAATGACAGAATGACACGGTGATTTTAGGGCACTCTTAGAAAAAACCGACTTCAGTCGGTTGCTTTTTCTGCGGGTCCTGCAATATGCAAATTAGCTAGATACGTCTCCTAACGTTACATGTACGACGTCCTTAACGACGCCGCGTTTACTAATGGCGGAATATTGACATTTTTGTAAATAATCGCGAATAAAATGCTTTTTAAATGTCATATGATTAATAGAATCTTGCATTCGTGCTCGTGTATTATTGAATTTATTGAACGAGTTGAGGAAAAGGGATAAATGATCGACAAAGCCTCGCATATTATCCCTTTTCCTCAACTCGTTTAATAAATTCAATAATACGGACATGAACATGTCCGTCTATAGACTAAGAGGTGCACGCGTTGTCATAACAACGTAATTCGCTTCCCTAATAAATATTTTTTGATGGTCAAATCACGTGAATTCTCGGTGAGACTATGCGAGACAACTTCCTGTGTATGGTTCACGCGTTCTTCCTTCTAATAAAATGTCTGACTTTCACACAGTCGGTCCCCAGTCTAGTACAACATTCATCTTTTACGATTCTTTTTTCTCCTGTATTATTTCAATCCGCTATATTTTTGACGTATCCGACCAAATAAAAATAAATAAATAAAAACTGTAAATTCGGAATCTTCAAAAAACGTCACGATGACTGCTTCACTTTTATTGATCCATGTTGCAGAGACGCTTATTGCATTTTCATAGACAAACTTTCTGACAGTTGGTGCAAAATAAAAACATCTAGTACCGGTCTTCTATTCTTTTCTGTTTACCTTCCGGCTGCGTTAATATTTGAGAAATTCCTTAGTTTTCGTTTATTTCCAGTATTTCCATGGTAGTTCCGACTCGCAGTGTGATATTCTATCAAGCATGAAGAATTTTAGTTTTAAGTTTTAAGGACTCATCCAGAGATGATTTTTTTTGTGCTAAATTCTTAATTTAGCCAGCCACCCAACTGAGGTAATGGCCAAATATGACCGACTCAGTATAAGAAGATAGATAGATAGTAATGCCTATAGGGCCTTGCAATTCCTTTCTTTTCTTTTACTGCAACACTCTCACACGAAGATTACGTGCAGACGTACATTACATACACTCGAAAGCCTACATTGTAACTGGACAGAGGGGTTGGCAGTAAACAGAGGTAGATAATTTTGGTAGGGATCTTTTACTTGCGTAGGGGATGGTTCTCCCTGCACAAGGGGCCTCCAGTTAATGCCCCGATCCGAAGGACGGTGCACTTTGTGGCATTCATCCCTGCAATTGATGCCAGTGTAACAGTTCGGACACCACAATGGTCTTACCGCTGCCCGCAATTTAACTGGGGGCCTCTAGCATGATAGGCAAGTGCACTAACCACTGAGCTTCCATGCTCCATAGGCAAACACAGTTAATTCCCTTTTTATCAATCCATTCTGTGGATCGTTTATCTTGTCACTTTCTAATTTCATTGTTTCTTTCACGTTCGTATAGGAAGCCAGTCTGCACTGAGGGTATTGATTACTCCAAATTCAGGGTACCAGGTGATGGAAACAGCTTTCTCAGTTCTTTTTAAGTGCAGCTCTTAATGGGAATTTCTCCAGAAACATCATTACCGAAAATTCGTCCCCGCCCATCGGGGCTTGAAGAAATATATGGGCTGCATGGTGCTTCCATGCAGAGCTGAATCCGACGTCGGGTAAAAGTCCCACAAAATTGGAAGCAACATCACCAAAATGACCTATACAGTATTAGTTTAGTTTAAATAGAGGTTATTCCAGTTTTCGTATTGAAATACAGGACTTTTATCCTGAGGGGGTACAAATCCGATAAACAAACGAGTGCATAGTTGAATGCGTATATTACATTTTATCTTTCGGTTTATTTTTATGGGTTTATTGACAGTATTTTCTTTTAACAGAAAACTTACGAGTATCACCCCATTTGGAGCCACAGCCATTTACCTGTCAATCACACTGATGAATAGTTTGAATACCCACAGAAATCAATTTCCAAATTCACGATCAGCCGCCATTTTGTCTGGTATTTGTGAACGCGGGACGGTTAATTTTTCGCGTAATTCAGAGTTAATAATATTGTTTTGGACATGTTGGAGTGGAAACTAGAATTAATGTTTTCATTTGATGATAAGGAATATATACCCGATTAACTGAATCAATACCAAGGTAAGAAAGTAGAACAATTTGGTAATAATTTGCCTGATTCTGTATAGCAGATCAGCTGATTTGTCTATTTTTAATACATGATGGTCTAATCATGAACGAAAACTGTGGCAAATGAGTATAATGGATGGCAAATTCAATTGATAGCCTTTCGTACAGCAGACTCATTATCTGGATGAAGATGAGAGCAGTTAGTAGTGCTGGGTATCGATAAAAATGATCGATACGATATGAGTATCGATACAAAATGATCGATATTGGATATATCATTTGATGCATCGTCAGAGACACAAAACTGAACAATTTGCCAGTTTTGTAGCTTATGTACCCCTTAATTCCATGTCTCATCCATTTGTACATGTAGCCTACAGCTTTGTGTAACCGTAATCATTCTAAGTTTTGGGACACCTACAATGTTGCTGTAATTATTCTAAAAGTTGGACAAATTGATTTTACATTACAGAAATAGTCCAAAAGATTTAGATGGAATGACAAAAAGTGAAGATCCTGATCAGGCTAGGAGCAGTCTGATCTGGGTCTGCACTGTTTGCATATGCCTGCCTGTCCCTCAACTTAGAATGAATAGTCACATCTTTATGTACCTGTTGGCTTTTAAACACCCTCTGGTGCATGCTAACCTGCTAAGTAACACAGCTGCATGGTGTGTGGTTACACGAACTTAAACCATCTAAGCCATTAACTGGGCACTCTCACTTCAAGAGATCCTGGGGGTTCAGGTTAGAAGATTGGATTGAATGAGTATTCTACTTTTAATTCATAACATAAAAAAGAACAGAAAAAGTAAACCTTTAAAGTTTAACTCAGAATAAATTTCCTTAGACAAAGGACACTTCAACCTCTTTATAACATGGTTCGTTATAACACGGTTTTGGATATAACATGGTTTAAAGATGGACCCCAAAAATATATAAATTGCAGGCGGCATTTTTCGGTGGCAACAGTTCTGCCAAGCACTAGCAGACGACAATTTTTGCGGGAAAAATTAAATTCCCCGCGGTATTAACCTTCGCACGCAAAAGAGTGTCAAAGTCTGACTAAGTACCGTATTATCTGCTGTTGTGCAATCAACCAGTCAACGATCATATTTTACTACTAGAATTGATTGGATGGTCACAGTCCACCTACCACGCCCCTATAGAGTATAAAAGAGTTTGTTACTGGTCCCTGTGCCTACCAATGGCAAAACAACCAGCCTCAAAAATCGAGGCGAAATGACGCAGGGGCGAAATGACCCGGGCGAAACGACTCGGGGACAAAACGACACGGTGTCAGGGGAAGTAATCGTGACAATAACATCTGTTGCTAATGGCGACTTAGTTTCGATTTGCTTCTCACAAACGAGTGGGTTTTACGGAAAATTGAAGGCTTAACGCAGCAGAAAAACAGGTAGTAAATGATTCGATACTTTGATCGATACACGCAGCGTTCGATTCGGTATATTGATCGAACATGACATACCGGTATTTCGATAAAACCAAATACCGGTACACACCACTAGCAGTTAGAGCCTGACTTGGGACCAACGGCGATACATCAGGACACATCCCTAAAAGAAACTGGTTGCATGTCATTTGTAAACATTGTCAGTTAAAGAAGAGTTTCTTTGACATGCTAATTGTGTACCCTTAAGGCAGCTAATTATGCCCCCAACTTTGAAAAAGTTGGAGGGGCATATTGCTTCTGGTTCGTTCGTCCGTTCGTCCGTTCGTCTGTTCGTCCGTTCGTCCGTTCGTCCGTCCGTTACGCTTTTGATGCATAGCATAACTATAGAACCGTGTATGCTAGGGTTTTGAAATTTCATATATGGATTCCTCATGGAAAATTAGCTGACAAGTATTTTTTTTCACGTCCGGATTATGCCCCCTTCAAGAGTTATTGCCCTTTGAAATTTTTTTAATAAAATTTTGTCAGCAAGATATCTGAAAAACTATTGGTGCTAGAACCTTGAAAGTTGGTGAATATATTGGCGGTGATGAGTAGATGAACTGATTAACTTTTGACAAAATTCCGAAAAACACTTTGTGAGTTATGGCCCTTTGTCATTTTGGTAATTTGTGCCCATTGTAATGTATCCTAAAAGTGATGCATAGCATAACTTTAGAACTGTGTATGCTATAGTTTTGAAATTTCATATATGCATTCCTAATGGAAAATAAGCTGACACGTATTTTTTTTCTCATCCGGATTATGCCCCTTTCAAGAGTTATTGCCCTTTGAAATTTTTTTAATTATCCCCTCGCACAACATAGTTGTGAGGGGGGGATATAGCATTTGTCCCGTACGTACTTTTGTCATCGCTCTAGGGCCTACATTTCTTGACCGATTTTAATATAACTTCACACAAATGTTCCCTATAAAAAAATCTCGAGTCAGTTCGACTTTCAAGGTCATGACCTCAAGGTCAAGTTCACTGTGGCTATTTTTAGAAAAACTTTGTCATCGCTCTAGCGCCTACATTTCTTCACCAATTTCAATATAACTTCACACAAATGTTCCTTATAAAAAAGCTCGAGCAAGTTTGACTTTCAAGGTCATGACCTCAAGGTCAAGGTCACTGTGGCTATTTTTATAAAAACTTTGTCATCGCTCTAGCGCCTTCATTTCTTCACCAATTTCAATATAACTTCACACAAATATTCCTTATAAAAAAATCTCGAGCGAGTTTGACTTTCAAGGTCATGATGTCAAGGTCAAGGTCACTGTGGCTATTTTTTAATAAAAACTTTGTCATCGCTCTAGCGCCTACATTTCTTCACCAATTTCAATTTAACTTCACACAAATGTTCCTTATATAAATATCTCGAGCGAGTTCGACTTTCAAGGTGATGGCCTCAAGGTCAAGGTCACTGTGGCTATTTTTAGAAAAATTTTGTCATCACTCTAGCGCCTACATTTCTTCACTGATTTCAATATAACTTCACACAAATGTTTCTCATAACAATATCTCGAGCGAGTTCGACTTTCAAGGTCATGACCTCAAGTTCAAGGTCACTGTGGCTATTTTTAGAAAAACTTTGTCCTCGCTCTAGCGCCTACATTTCTTCACTGATTTCAATATAACTTACCACAAACGTTTCTTATGACAATATCTCCGCGAGTTCGACTTTCAAGGTCATGACCTCAAGGTCAAGGTCACTGTGGCTATTTTAAGAAAAACTTTGTCATCGCTCTAGCGCCTACATTTCTTCACTGACTTCACACAAATGTTCCTTATGACAATTACTCACCGAGTTCGACTTTCAGGGTCATGACCTCAAGGTCAAGGTCACTACATCTATTTTTAGAAAAATTTTGTCATCGCTCTAGCGCCTACATTTCTTCACCAATTTCAATATAACTTCACACAAATGTTCCTTATGACAATATCTCTAGCGGGTTCCACTTTCAAGGTCAAGGTCACTGTGGCTATTTTTAGAAAAACTTTGGCATCGCTCTAGCGCTTACATTTCTTCACCGATTTCAATATAACTTCACACAAATGTTCCTTATGACAATATCTCAAGCCATTTCGACTTTCAAGGTCAAGGTCACAATGGCTAATTTACGAAAATCTTTGTCATCGCTCCAGCGCCTACATTTCTTCACCGCTTTTAATATAACTTCACACAAATGATCCTTATGACAATACCTCGAGTGAGTTTGACTTTCAAGGTCAAGGTCACTTTGGCTATTTTTAGAAAAACTTTGTCATTGCTCTAGTGCTTACATTTCTTCACCGATTTCGGTATAACTTCACACAAATGTTCCTTATGACAATATCTCGAGCTATTTTGACTTTCAAGGTCAAGGTCACTGTGGCTATCTTTAGAAAAACTTTGTCATCGCTCTAGTGCCTACATTTATTGATGGATGTTAATAGAAATTCACACAAATGTTTCTTATGGTAATATCTCGAGTTGCTTTGACTTTCAAGGTCATGACCTCAAGGTCAAGGTCACTGCGGCTATTTTTAGAAAAACTTTGTCATTGCTTTACCGCCTACATTTATGATTTTAATCTAACTTCACACAAAAGATGCTTATGACAATATCTTGAGCAAGATCTACTTCACGGCCATGGCCTCAAGCCAAGGTCCCTATGACTATTTTAAAGGTGCATTATTGAGCTACCGGGTCTCAATTTTTTTTTCTGGTTTTTATCTTCAATGCATACTCCTTTGTCATGTGTACACTTTTGGAGCAAAAAACAGCTTCAGAACTTTGTGAAAATGGTCGTTTTCATTCGTTTTTACCCTTCGCTCTGAACATGCATTCGGAATTTCTGTTCTAAAAATAAATCTGTCACTTTACACATACATGGCGACAGTATCGTCTCTGAGTGTCGTTACTTATGGCATGGTATTCAGCGTCATATTTTTTTTTCCGATTCAGGCATGGCCTAAGCAAACAAGGCCAAAAAGGAACGTCGCATAACGTCATATATAGGGATTCTATTTTTGTGACGAACTAAAAATAGATCTAACTAGTGTTTGAAACCTAGTTGGGGAATCCCTCTCAAACTCGTTCCTATATAATGTATACATGTTTGGGATAAAGTTTTATCCAAAACTGTGTTATAATGAAGGTTGTTAGAAAGAGAATGTGGTATAATCTCACCTTTCTACACATTTTTTCCCGTGTTATAATGAACATCGTAAGAAAGAGGTTGTGGTATAATTATGCCCCCAACTTTGAAGAAGTTGGAGTGGCATATTGGTTCTGCTTCATTCATCCGTTTGTTCGTTCGTCTGTTCGTCCGTCCCTTACGCTTTTGATGATAGCATAACTTAAGAACCGTGTATGCTAGGGTTTTGAAATTTCATATATGAATTCCTCATGAAAAATTAACTGAAATGTATTTTTTTTCTCATCTTGATTATGCCCCTTTCAAGAGTTATTGCCCTTTGAAATTTTTTTGATAAAATCTGGTCAGCAAAATATCTCAAAAACTTTTGGAGTTAGAGCCTTGAAAGTTGGTGAATAGATTGGTGGTGATGAGTAGATGAACTGATTAACTTTTGACATAATTTAAAAAAATACTTAGTGAGTTATGGCACTTTGTCACTTTGGTAATTTGTGTCCATTGTAATGTATGGTAAAAGTGATGCAAAGCATAACTTAAGAACCATGTATGCTAGGGTTTTGAAATGTCATATATGGATTCCTCATGGAAAATTAGCTGACATGTATTTTTTTTCTCATCCCGATTATGCCCCTTTCAAGAGTTATTGCCCTTTAAATATTTTTTGATAAAATCTGGTCAGCAAAATATCTCAAAACCTATTGCAGCTAGAGCCTTGAAAGGTGGTGAATAGATTGGTAGTGATAAGTAGATAACCTGATTAAATTTTTTTAAATTCCGAAAAATACTTTGTTAGTTATGGCCCTTTGTTACATAGGTAATTTGTGTCCATTGTAATGTATGGTAAAATTGATGCATAGCATAACTTAAGAACCATGTATGCTAGGGTTTTGGAATTTCATATATGGATTCCTCATGGAAAATTAACTGACGCATATTTTTTTCCTCATCCGGATTATGCACCTTTCAAGAGTTATTGCCCTTGGAATTTTTTTTTTATGAAATCTTGTCAGCAAAATATCTCAAAATGTATTGGAGCTAGAACCTTGAAAGTTGGTGAATAGATTGGTGGTGATGAGTAGATGACCTGATTTACTTTTGACAAAATTCTGAAAAAATACTTTGTGAATTATGGCCCTTTGTCACTTTGGTAATTTGTGTCCATTGTAGTGTATGGTAAAAGTGATGCATGGCATAACTTAAGAACCGTGTATGCTAGGGTTTTGAAATTTCATATATGGATTCCTCATGGAAAATTAGTAGATCCGTATTTTTTTCTCATCCGGATTATGCCCCTTTTAAGGGTTATTGCCCTTTGAATATTTTTGATAAAATCTTGTCAGCAAAATATCTCAAAAACTATTGGAGCTAGAACCTTGAAAGTTGGTGAATAGATTGGTGATGATGAGTAGATGACCCGATTAACTTTTTCAAAATTCTGAAAAATACTTTGTGAGTTATGGCCCTTTGTCACTTCGGTAATTTTTGTCAATTGAAATGTATGGTAAAAGTGATGCATAGGATTACTTAAGAACCGTGTATGCTAGGATTTCGAAATTTCGTATATGGATTCCTCATGGAAAATTAGCTGACACCTAGCATAACTTAAGAACTCTGTTTGCTATGGTTTTGTACATGCGCTGACACATACATGCACACATACACTAACACATGCATGCATTCACTAACACATGCATCATGCATGCATGTATGCAAACATACATTCATTTTTGCACACACTCATGCATGTATGCATACATACATGGATGCACACGCTCATGCATACATGCACAAATGTTTACATGGACTCACAAATACATGCATGTATGAACACTTCCATGCACACACATGCATGCAGACACACACAAATGCATGCATGCATGCAAGATCACATGCATGCATGCAAGATCACATGCACACACACATGCATGCATTCACACATTCACTCATTCTTTCACACATGTATGCACTCATGCATGCATGCATGGGCACACTCATGTATGCATGCACACTCATGCATTCATGCACACACATGCATGCATGCACAAACTCACCCATGTATGCATGCATACAAACATGCACACACACACACTAATGCACGCATGCACATGCAAACACGCATGCATGCATGCACTCATGCATGTATGCAAACACACATGCATGTATACACACATGCTTGCATCACACATGCATGCATGAACACACATGCATGCACACCCACATGCGCACTCACACCTGCATGCACTCATGCATGCATGCATGCACACATGCTTGCACTCACACATACATGCATGTATGCACACACACGCTTGCTTGTGCATGTATTCACACATGCATGCTCGCATACACTCATGCATGCATACATGCATGCATGCACATGAATGCACACACTTATGCATGCATGCACATACTCATGCATGCATGCACACTCACATGCTTGTATGCACTCACGCATGCATGCACTCACACATGCATGCATGCACTCACAAATGCATGCACATGTGCACTCACTCATGCATGCACATATACATTCACACATGCATGCACCCATGCATGCACATGTTTACATGTATGCACATATGCATTTACATACATACATACATACATACATACATACATACATACATACATACATACATACATACATACATACATACATACATACATGCACACACACACACACACGCATACATACATACATACATGCACACATGTATGCAAACACTCATGCATGCATGCACATCAGGCATGCAGACATACACACATCACACTCTTGCATCACACTCATGCATGTGGGCATGCACACTCATGCATGAGTGCACACATGCATGTATGTACACACACATGCATGTATGCATGCACACACTCAGGCATGCATACATGCACACACATATTCATGCAGGCATGTGCTCTAACATAACTAGTTCAACATAGGCCCCTATTGGCAAGTCATGTTGCCTTCTGCCAACTCTTCTTTACTTATGACCATTTGAAAATTTGGCATTTAGGTTCAAGCATATGGCATACCTGCCAACTTTCACCCATTAGGATTTTTTTCACGATTTTTCCATGCATTTTGACCTCACGATCATGTTGCCAAAATAAGGCAAAATCATGATTTTTCCACCTCCTCACGCTTGGTATTTTTATCAGCCATATTGTTTGTGGATAGTCATTTGGAATATCTTGGATTTCTTCACTATCTATTTTGGAGATGGAAAAACCCTGAGTATATTTTTAGCTGTATAGACTATTTTTAACCCAATGATAGATTACCAAGTACCCACAAACAAATGCAAGTTGCCAACAGTTTTCTATCTGTATGAGCATGAACAGGGATGCCCTTTGCTGATCTTTTCATGTAAGTATGTTTGAACAATTATTAAATCTCTCCCAGATGTAATGAAAGTAAATATTTACCTATGAATGAGCAATGTCACGTATTTTCGTGACTACGAAAACCGTAGTTTTTATCTTGCAAACTAAGAATTGTATTGTTATTTGGTAATGAGTGTTCTAACACTTCAGAAACAATTGTTTTGCAAAATAAAGGCTGTTATAGTCAGACATTAAGCACTCCTTGCAATTGCATGAAAACTTTTTCTGAGTAAAAGAACCTAATTTCAGACAGATCATATATTCAGACAATCTTTAGTTATTGCAAATACTGTTAATTATTGAAGCTATGTATTATACCAGTGATTTATTGGATAATACAGAAAATGTAAACATGCAATTTTTCTGATTGTACTGGTGGACTGGAGTGTGTCTACTAGTTTGAAAAAAAATCTCCCCCATGGAAATTTTGGGGAAAATATTCACCGCGCTTTATTCCATCAAAAAATGCCATAACACGCAGAATCTCCCCCATGAAAAATTTGAAAAGTTGGAAGGTATGATATGGTTGGGGGTATAGTGTTTTACAAACACCAGCTCTAGTTTGATTTGGATCTGTTCATAGACAACCAGATTGAGACAGATGTTCGTACGACCCTGTAGAGCCCAGCACATGGATGATAGATGTAGATGACTTGGTTAACAGATAGGGTTAGCTAATTGGAGCTGAAAGGATGATCGAATATCAGTCCTGTCACTGTGATCGATAATCCATTAGTAATCGCTAAGGTTTTTGTCATTATTTTACCTGTCTGGCTTTCTGTCTAAGCATGACTCTTACCATATGTTGGTCTTTACCATATGTATATTTGAACAGACATGCCTGAGCAAGCAGTGTAAACCCAGATGAGATGCCGCATAATGCCGCATATCATCAGGGTCTGCACTGTTTGCCACTCATCCAGCTATTTTAGGCATAACTTTGGGTAATAAATTGTACCTATCAAGTAATTGATTATAAGCAAATCAGAAATGATTATCATTTTTTGTGGAATTTATCGATAGATTCAGCGATTATACGATTAATCGTGTCAGCCTTATAAACAGACAAATTTACTGCCCATGGGATCTGAACTCATTTATGATGCCAGAAAGTATTTGCAATTCAGATAAAGAGAAAAGATGGGAAAATGGGGATAATATTTTAGATTATTTGAAAAAGATGTTATGGATACCTGTGAAATGCTATGTTGTGACTGTTCCAACTAGTGCCTACAACATTTCTTTTTAGCTCACCTGTCACGTAGTGACAAGGTGAGCTTTTGTGATCACTTTTTATCCGTTGTCCGTGCGTGCGTCCTTGAACAATTCTTCCAACGACATCTGCTCCTAAACCACTGATCGGATTTTGACCAAACTTCATAGGAATGATCCTTAGCTGGACCCCTTTCTAAGTTGTTCAAATGGTTTTAGTCCATTGCACATCTAGGTCACAGGAGCCAAAAAAAGATTTTTTTCACTGAAAACTTGAAAAAATCTTCTTCTCTGAAACCACAACGCCCGGGCCTATGATATTTGGTATGAATCTACATCTAGTGAACCTCTACCAAGATTGTTCAAATCATAGCCCTGAGGCCAAAAATGCCCCCGCACCGGGGGCCTTTGGTTTTACATAGGCTTATATGGGGAAAATCTTTAAAAATCTTCTTCTCTGAAACCGCAAGGCCCAGGTCTTTGGTATTTGGCATGAAGCTTCAAATTATAGCCCTAGGGTAAAAAATGTTGCCGCCCCGGGGCCCTTTGGTTTTTCATTGGCATAATTATATAGTTAAAATATTTAAAAATCTACTTCTGAAACCACAAGGCTCAGGTCTTTGATATTTGGTATGAAGCTACATCTACTGAACCTCCACCAGGATTGTTCAAAAATGGCCCACCCCAGGGACTCCAAGATTTATATAGACATATATATCCAAGTACGTCAGTGCCACAGAGTGGGCCCTGTACTTTAACCTGAAGAAGAAGAAAAACCTTTAAAAATCTTCTTGTCTGAAACCAGACGGCTCCGGTCTTTAATATTTGGTATGAAGCTTCACTTTTTAGACCACTACCAAGATAATTGAAATTATAGCCCGGGGCCAATAATGGCTCTCCCAGGGGCCCACTTGTTACCCTATGGATCGGGCCATCATGGCCCTCTTGTTACTTTAAGGGACAGATAACACAATTTTAATACTAGTATCCCTAATGAACTGTTTCTACAATATGAATTTTGCCTTAGATTAAGTCTAATCATTTAGTTCTAAAATTCGGTTAGGAATTTATTTTTAGCACTATGGTGTAGAGGGATACTCTGTGGGGCACAAGACGGGATTTTAGGTGAGAAAATAAGTTCCGGCAGGGAAATATTTCTCAGTGGGAATTATTTCTCTGTGAGATATAATATCATTTTTCTTTTTCATAGAAAATCCTGTATTTACTTGCTAAAAATTTAATATACATATTTATTTCACAATTTCTGTGACATGCAATACACATATATACATCTAATAATAATTCATAGGAACGAAAGCTTACATTGTTGATGGGGACATTAACCCATTGTACGCTATTAGACTCTTCCACTGCCATATATTGGACAAGTCCATTTGTCATATAAGGGGATCAGACCTGTTTTTTGCGTTTTTATTAGCTCACCTGTCATGTAATGATGAGGTGAGCTTTGGGGATCACTTTTCGTCCTCCGTGCGTCCATCCTTGCGTAAACAATTTCTTCAAAACACATCTCCTAAACCACTGATCGGATTTTGACCAAACTTCATAGGAATGATTCTTAGGCGGTTCCCTTTCAGAGTTGTTCAAATGGTTCCAGTCCGCACATCAGTGTCACGGGAGCCAACAACAGATTTTTTTTTATTAAAACTTAATCTGAAACCAGGCCTTCGATAGATGGTATGTAGCTTCAGTCTAGTGGACCTCTGCCAAGATTGTTCAAATAATAGTCCTGGGGCCAAAAATGACCCTGCCTCGGGGCCCATTGGTTTAACATAGTCTTACATGGGGAAAAGCTTTAAAAATCTTCTTGTCTGAAACCAGAAGGCTCAGGTGTTTAATCAGAAGCCTCTGTGGTGTAGTGGTTGCGCTACTCGCCTTGTAAACCAGGGATCGCAGGATCGATCCCGGGCTTCTCCAGACTTTAGGATGAGTCTTTAAACCGAGGTCCTGTCTCCGTATGACCTTCGCTGTTGGTGGGATGTAAAACCCGAACACTCACTCACTCAGGTGTTTGATATTTGGTATGAAGCTTCGTCTTGTGGACCTCTATCAAGATTGTTCAAATTATAGCTCTGGGGCCAAAAATGCCTCCACCCTGGGGCCCCTTGGTTTTACATTGACTTATGTAGGAACAATCTAAAAAAAATCTTCTCCTCTGAAACGGCAAGGCCCAGGTTTTTGAAATTTGGTGTGTAGCTTCATCTATTAGACCTCTACCAAGATTGTTCAAATGATGGCCCTGGGGCCAAAAATGCCCCCGCCACATTTAACTTCATC
Organism: Lucinisca nassula; assembly: GCA_963580285.1. Lineage (NCBI taxonomy): Eukaryota > Metazoa > Mollusca > Bivalvia > Lucinida > Lucinidae > Lucinisca > Lucinisca nassula. Next base: position 108,635,885 of record OY757012.1, on the reverse strand, counting down.
TGCCAATCGGCCTCCCACTCTGCAAGTTGAGCCAGGTCATCTTGTAAAATAAGACAGTCAGATGGAGAATATATACAGGACACATCATCAGCAAACAAACTGATTGATCACCTGATATCATCAGTCAAATAATTGATGAAAACCAAGAAGACCGGTCCAAGGACTGAACCTTGGGGAACTCCAGAAAACACAGGGACTGGATCAGATGCTTGGCCATCAAGTACAACTTGTTGTGAGCACCCAGAGAGCCATGAGCTTATCCACCAATGTGTGGATCCACTTATCCCATAGTAGTCACTTTATATAATAGCCCTCTGTGAGGTACCTTCAACCTTATCAAAGGTCTTGGCGAAGTCCATGATGATCAGGTCAGCCAAGTGGCCACGAGTTATGGCCCCATCCAGATTCCCCACAGTGTCAAAGTAAAATTGAACTAGTTGCATTTCGCAAGACCTTTGACTTCGGAAACCATGTTGACTTGTGAAGGATTGTCTATAGACGTGTCACCAGTAAACATTTCTGACAGTAAGCAAGAATGCCCAGAAAGGCTATACAGTCAGCAAGAATGCTCCCAAGTAAAGCTATACAGAACCAAAAGCGCTGTCTGTTTCAAGGGGCGTAAGATAAAGCTTATCTGTATATTGGTAAAATGGTTTGTTTTCACCATTTATTCACTTCCCCTCTAGTGTTCGGACTTCAGGTGGTTTAAAACACTATCATCTTTGCTTTTAAACATTAACTGACCGGGTATGCTCATGTCCGTATCTAGGCTGTGCCTAAGTTCATATTACATGATATAGGGATCAACGCATTAACATTCACCGGGTCTCTAGGAAGCTGTTTGAACATGAGGCCCCTGGCCAAATGTTCAAATGTCTTCCGAGGGATCCGGCAAATGTTAATGCAATGAAATAACCATGGATGATCGTTGTTCTTGCATAACTTACGATTCCGACAGCAAATTTTGACGAAAACGTCCAAAAGCTCCATATAAATTCCATATAAACAGATGAAGCTTCATATCAAATATCAAAGACCTAGGCCTTCTAGTTACAGGGAAGAAGATATTTAGAGATTTTCCCTATATAAGCCTATGGAAAACCATTTGGCCCCTGGGCGGGGTCGTTTTTGGCCCCAGGGCTATAATTTGAACAATCTTGGTAGAGGTCCACTAGATGATGCTTCATACCAAATATCAAAGAAATAACCAAGGATGATCGTTGTTCTTGCATAACTTACGATTCATACAGCAAATTGTGACGAAAACGCCCAATAGCTCCATGTAAACGCCATATAAACTCTTCAAATGCGAACCAGCATGGCGGCCAGTTCAGAATGTTGTTTACAATGACGTTGTTACGCAGTAACCATATGATGTCATCATAGAATCCTAAAACGCTACGTTCAGGGCGATAACGTTACGTAGTCTTGTGATATCAAAAGCTCAAAATCCATTTTCAAACAGCATGCGAATTTTATGATTTGAACATGGTTTTTTGCTGTTTGAGCACGGCTTTCGATCCATTAGACTATAGGGATCAACCATGGTTTTTCATGCATTAACATTCGCCGGGTTCCGAGGAAGCTGTCTGAACATGAGGCCGCTAGGCCGAATGTTCAAATATCTTCCGAGGGATCCGGCAAATGTTAATGCAATGAAATAACCATGGATGATCGTTGTTCTTGCATAACTTACGATTCCGACAGCAAATTTTGACGAAAACGTCCAAAAGCTCCATATAAATTCCATATAAACAGATGAAGCTTCATATCAAATATCAAAGACCTAGGCCTTCTAGTTACAGGGAAGAAGATATTTAGAGATTTTCCCTATATAAGCCTATGGAAAACCATTTGGCCCCCGGGCGGGGTCGTTTTTGGCCCCAGGGCTATAATTTGAACAATCTTGGTAGAGGTCCACTAGATGATGCTTCATACCAAATATCAAAGACCTGAGCCTTCTGGTTTCAGACGAGAAGCTTTTTAAAGGTTTTCCCTATATAAGTCTATGTAAAATCAGTGGGCCCTGGCGCGGGGGTATTTTTGGCCTCAGGGCTTTAATTTAAACAATCTTAGTAGAGGTTCACTAGTTGAAGCTTCATACCAAATATCAAAGACCTGGGCTTTCTGGTTTCTTATATGTTTTCCCTATATAAGCCTATATAAAACCAGTGGGCCCCGTGGCAGGACCGTTTTTGGCCCCAGGGCTACAATCTTGGTAGAAGTCCACTAGATGAAACTTCATACCCAATATCAAAGACCTGGGCCGTCTGGTTTCAAACAAGAAGATTTTTGAAGGTTTTCCCTAAACAAGCCCATGTAAAACCAGTGGGCCCTGGCGCAGGTGCGTTTTGGGCCCCAGGGCTTTAATTTGAACAAGCTTGGTAGAGGTCCACTAGATGAAGCTTCATACCAAATATCAATGACCTAGGCCTTCTGGTTTCAGAGAAGAAGATTTTTATGTTTTCCCTATATAAGCCATTTATAAAACCAGTGGGCCCCGGGGCGGGGCCGTTTTTGGCCCCAGGGCTGTAATTTGAACAATCTTGATAGAGGTCCACTAGATGAAGCTTCATACCAAATATCAAAGACGTCGCTTCTGGTTTCAGAGAAGAGGATTTTTATATGTTTTCCCTATACCAGAGGGCCCTGATTCGCTCACCTGAATGTCACTGTCTCTAGTACATTCTATTTTTAGCTCTGATGGCCATCTTGTTTATTAGAGTGGAACGATCTTAGCTATTTTGGTAGGGTGTCACCTAGGCAACATTCCTTTGAAGTTTGAATCAAATTGACCCAAGGGTTTAGGAAGAGTTCGCATTTGAAGCAAATTTACAATGTTTTTCTATTTTAGCTCTGGCGGCCATATTGTTCATCGGAGCGAGACCATTTTAGCGATTTTGGTAGAGAGTCATCTAAGAAATATTCCTATGAAGTTTGAATATAATTGGCCCAAGGGTACAGGAGGAGTTGCCGTTTTAAGATGTTTCCTATTTTTAGCCCTGGTAGCCATCTTGTTTATCAGAGTGGAATGATTTTAACTATTTTGGTAGGGAGTCACCTGGGCAACATTCCTGTGAAGTTTGAAGCAAATTTACAATGTTTTTCTATTTTTAGCTCTGGTGGCCATTTTGTTCATCGGATCGGGATCATTTTTGCTAATATGATAGAGAGCCACCGACATAATATTCCTGTGAAGTTTGAATCAAATTGGCCCAAGGGGTAAGGAGGAATTGTCGTTTGAAGATTTTTTCTATTTTTAGCTCTGGCGGCCGTCTTGTTAGTCAGAGCGGAACAATTTTAGCTATTTTGGTAGGGAGTCAACCACATAATTGTCCTGTGAAGTTTGAATCATATTGACCCAAGGGGTAAGGAGGAGTTGTCGTTTGAAGATTTTTTCTATTTTTAGCTCTGGCAGCCATCTTGTTCGCCGCATTGAACGATTTTAGCTATTTTGGTAGGGAGTCACCTAACTAACATTCCTGTGAAGTTTGAATCAAATTGGCCCAAGGGTTGAGGAGGAGTTCGCGTTTTGACGTAAATTTACAAAGTTTTTCAGTTTTTAGCTATGGGGGCCATTTTGCTCATCAGAGCGAAAACGTTTTAGCCATTTTGGTAGTGGGTCATCTAAGCAACATTCCTATGAAGTTTGAATGAAATTGGCCCAAGGGAAAAGGAGGAATAGTTGTTTGAAGATTTTTTTTATATTTTTACCTCTGGCGGCCATCTTGTTAATCAGAGCGGAATGATTTTAGCTATTTCTTTAGGGAATCACCTGCATAACATTCCTGTGAAGTTTGAATCAAATTGGCCCAAGGGTTAAGGAGGAGTTCGTGTTTGAAGCAAATTTAAGATGTTTTTCTATTTTTAGCTATGGCGGCCATTTTGCTCATCAGAGCAGAAACTTATCAGCTGTTTTGGTAGATGGTCACCCAAGCAACATTCCTATGAAGTTTGAATAAAATTGGCCCAAGGGTACAGGAGGAATTGTCGTTTAAAGATTTTTTTTCTATTTTTAGCTCTGGCGGCCATCTTGTTTGTCAGAGCACAACGATTTTAGCCATTTTGCTAGGGAGTCATTTGGGCAACATTCCTGTGAAGTTTGAATCAAATTGGCCCAAGGGTTGAGGAGGAGTTTGTTTGTGTTTGAAGCAAATTTACGATGTTTTTCTATTTTTAGCTATGGTGGGCATTTTGCTCATCAGAGCAATACCGTTTTAGCTATTTTAGTAGAGGGTCACCTAAGCAACATTCCTATGAAGTAGAATAAATTTGGCCAAAGGGTACAGGAGGAGTTGTCGTTTAAATAATTTTCTATATTTAGCTCTGGCGGCCATTTTGTTCACCGGAGCGGAAACGTTTTAGCTATTTTGGTAGAGGGTCACCTAAGCAACATTCCTATAAAGTTTGAATGAAATTGGCCTTAAGGTACAGGAAAAGGTGCCGTTTAAAGATTTTTCTATTTTAAGCTCTGGCGGCCATCTTGTTCTGCGGAGCGGAACAATTTTAGCTTTTTTTGTAGAGGGTCACCTCAGCAATATGCCTATGAAGTTTTATTGAAATTGGCTCAAGGGTTTAGGAGGAGTTAGCATTTAAAGCAAATTGTTGGCGCCGCACGACAGACGACGCACGACACACGACGCACAACGCACGACGGACGACGGACATTGACCGATCATCATAGCTCACCATGAGCACTTCGTGCTCAGGTGAGCTAAAAAAGACTAATATTATTGTGAGTTCTTCAATTCAATAATAAGGCCCCCGCCCATCGGGGCTTGAAGAAATATATGGGCTGCACGATGCTTCCATGCAGAGCTGAATCCGACCCACACACGAGTACTGGTAAACCGCTTAGAGGATCTAAGCCTGCCCAGGCAAAGCGGTGTGTGTCGGACCGTCCATGCTTATAAACCCTATTGGTTTCATTGGGCGACAGGGCTTGAGATGTCATTTCATCTCAATGTCGGCTAAAAGTCCCACAAAATTGGAAGCAATGTCTCCAAAATGACCTTTACAGTGTTGACGGGGACGTTAAACGTCAAATCAAACAAACAAATCAGTTCGTTAATTGGATCTTTTCAGGTTTTACATCAGCTTGATGTCGGAGACATCAACCAAGGCTTTCCTGTTCTTGAAAAGACCGTGACAAACTCGAAACGAATTTTAGGTTCCAACGGGGTCCTTGTAATCACCACAGGACTCCCAACACAAATTCGAAAAGCTATTTGGCACATGCAAATACAGCCTGGAATTGCGGAAAAGGTAGCGAACACCCTCATGCCTGCCAAACAATATGTATCATTGTTTGAAAAACACGGTTTCAAGTGTGTTGCGGCCATGAATCTTCTCAGCGCGACAGTCACGCAATATCGGGACTACCACGATCCCGAGGGACCTCTCATGGAGGATTGGAGGGTAGGGACAAGTGAGTATGGGATTGCCGAGGACTGGGAGGTGGAGGAGATGGAAAGAAAACTTCGCAAGTTGAAGGAGAAAGGTCTTCTTAGGAAGTTCATGGAGGAGAATGATAAAACTTTGGAAATGGGAATATTAACTCTTTTTGTATGCGTTTCTATATGACTATTTATACAATACGAAAACACGCCAATACAAATACTTTGTAAATTTTACCGCCGAAAAAACGACAATTTTCAGATTAAAAATTACACTATTTTTCTTATTTCTGCTTAAGATATGGATAGTGGGTACACGTTAGAACCGCCTCATCGAGGGATGAGGCGGTTCTAACGTGCCCCCACAATCTATATACAAAAAAGAGAGAAATGACATCACACGGAAAACACAGTAAATAATATTATTCCCAACCGGTTTCGTTTATAACTCATCAGGGGAATTTTTTTTTTTTTTTTTTTTTTTTTTTTTTGGTTTGGGTTTTACGGCCCTTTCAAGATTATTTCACTCATATCGAGCCGATCGTTAATCAGAGGTGGGCGAAAACCGGAGTACCCGGAGAAAAACCACCTGACCTTCCGTTGCAGAACTTGGCGTCTCACACGTGGCCCGAGCGAGGCTCGAACCTACGGCGGTGAGAGACCTAATGACTAAGAGTCAGCGCTCTTATCCACTAGGCCACGGAGGCCCGTCTCATCAGGGGAATAGTACAATAACAAAATGGTGTTACGTCGCGACGTTACTTAGTAACGGATAAGACGTATACACAGTACACAATATGAAACGTCATGCGGCAAAATGGTGCCGTTAGTGATTGTTAAGTTTAGGTTTGAAAACCTTAATGAAATACTTTTCTTTGGATAACCTTGCTGAAACATTATTATTGTGAAACTTGTAAAACGGAAAAATGGAAAACTTTGGATTGTTTAGAGAACATTGGTCTAAATGAAAACTGACGGGCAGTTGCCTCGTTGATGGGTCTCTTATTTGTTGGTCATGAACTGTCCGTCGGTTTCGAAGTTTGTCGCCTGTCTGTCCAATGTAGAATTCTTTGCAGCCATTACAAACTAAAACATACAATACATTTTTGACAGTGCAGTTCATGTTTTCTTTAACGTGAAATATTTTGTTATTTAACTGTAAGGAAGATCCTTCAATAATGAAATTACAAAGTCCGCATCGTGGCTCATTGCATTTAGTAACAGATGGGGTAGTATTTGTTTCACTGAATTGAGATTTTATTAACATACGTTTTAAATTTGGGAGTTGCCGCTTGCATTTTATGACCTTGGTGTTGCTTATTATTCTATCCATTGTTTTATCAGAGTTTAAAATTCTCATGTTATTTTTCAAAATGTCAAACATTTCTTTATGTTTTGGATTGTGTGTTGAAATAAAAGGAGTTATATAAAAAAAAAGTTAATGTTCTTTTTATTTTATAATTTATTGGGACACTTACGGTAATTTTTGATCGACCCGAGGCGGTGACGTCACGATTTTGACCTGGCTACATGACGTCACAACTGTCAGTTTCAAAGCATAAACAAATCGCCATTTTGGATTCAGCATTTTCTAGTACAAAGAATGCTTTTCAAGGTATGTTACTGAATGCGTTGTGCTTATTTGAAGTTCATTTTATTATTAAAGGCTCTACGTGGCATGCACCCAGCCACTGTATTAATCGATTCCATGTGTAGCAGTCGGTCGCGGGCGGTTTTTCACGTTGGAAAAAACACACAAAACACGCTGATTTGAGCACATATTTCCTCGTACAAACTCTTACTGAGCCATTCAGTGAACTGGTACGCCTTGTAAACCGCTTGTAACAAGACACCTAAGCCTAAATCTTAGAGGGCGCATTTAAATTGGGACCGAGATGTGTGTCGGCAAAAATCACAGCGATGCTGTTGTCAAATATGGCGCCTGTTCATTCGAGTGAGGCTCAATTCCTTCCTGCTGATATGGTGCCTTCCTGCTGATATGGTGCCAGCAGTTGCAGTTATAAAAAAATTGTTATGAGTTGCCTAAAATCGTACTTCACGGTGTCTAACCGTGCATGTTTCTCGGATTACGACCGACTTAGTTGCATAAGAGGATTTGTTTGTTTTTTGGGGTCGATTGTTTATCAATCGACCCAAAGGTATAAAGGACAAAACCTCTATTAGTGCTGGAGTCCACGTGACCATCACTGATTTGTAGGAATCCACGCAGATTATTTATAGAATTTTATCGCAGTGAGGTCATGCGCAGCGTGTTTACGTGAAAAGGTTAACTGTAAAATCTGGGCTGGAATCATGGGTTGGGCTAGGCAAACAGTGTAGACCCAGATCAGACGCCGCAGAACGCGGCGTCTGATCAGGGTCTTCACTGCTTGCTTAGAGTATAGGAATTTAAGGGTCCGGCGCCGAAAAACGCAGCGTCTGATAAGGGTCTTCACTGCTTGCTTAGAGAATAGGAATTTAAGGGTCAGGCGCCGAAAAACGCAGCGTCTGATCAGGGTCTACACGGTTTGCTTTCAGTCAAGGAGTTTAAGGGTTAAACAAAACAGTCCACGCTCAGGCCCATTTTTCCTAACTACACCCAGAGACAATTTTGTTTGATTTGGGGTTTAACGTCCCCGTCAACACTGTAAAGGTCATTTTGGAGACGTTGCTTCCAATTTTTACGGGACTATTACCCGACATCGAGATGAAATGACACCTCAAGCCCTGTCGCCCAATGAAACCAATAGGGTTTATTAGCATGGACGGTCCGCCTCGCCCCGCGGTTCCTGGATAGGCTTAGATCCTCTAAGCGGTTTACCAGTACTAGTGTGCGGACCGGATTCAGCTCTGCGTGGAAGCATCATGCAGCCCATATATTTCTTCAAGCCCCTATGGGCGGGGGCCGCCCAGAGACAATCGACCCATCAGTACTCTCAGTGCTTTGATTTTTTTTTTGGGGGGGGGGATGGTTTGCGGCCCTTTCAAGATTATTTCCCACATATCGAGCCGATCGTTAATCATATTTGAGCAAAACCCGGAGTACTCGGAGAAAGACCACCTGACCCTCCGTTGCAGAACTTGGCGTCTCGCATGTGACCCGCGCCAGGCTCGAACCACAGCGGTGAGAGACCTAATGATTAAGAGTTGGCGCTCTTACCCACTAGGCCGCGGAGGCCCGTGTTTGATTTGAGGTTTAACGTCCCCGTCAACACTGTAAAGGGCGTTTTTGAGACGTTGCTTCAAATTTTGTTGGACTTTTACTCGACATTAAGATGAAATGACATCTCAAGCCCTGCCGCCCATGAAACCAATAAGGGTTTATAAGCGGGTCCGACTCGCACCGCATTGCCTGGGCAGGCTTAGATCCTCTAAGCGGTTTACCAGTACTCGTGTGCGGGTCGGTTTCAACTCTGCGTGGAAGCATCATACAGCCCATCTATTTCTTCAAGCCCCGATGGGCGGGGGCCGTTTATCAAGAGGAGGTAAAACTGTTAACAAACGTGTCATAACAGAAACATTGCACGACCCGCAGAAAAAGCGACCGACTGAAGTCGGTTGATTTTCTAAGAGTGCCCCAAAATCACCGTGTCATTCTGTCAGTCTGTCTGTCCGTCCGTAACCCGTTTGTGAAAATTGGTGATAGTGACTTAACCTATTGGAATATTTAAGTAATTTTTAGCATACTGATAGATATCAATGAGATCTAACCAATGAACTTGCCAAATATTACATTTCATTTAGTATAGCCTCTGGTTGGTGACACGGAGGACGCGGGTTCGATACCTGCCGGGGTCGGCAACATTCTTTCGTGGAGATCGATCATGAAATTTTTTATGCGGTCATTCTAACCCTTCCGCTGATTCAAGAAGGGCAGTTGTCAGTTTCTGGCGAAAGAAAGTGCACTGTGCTGGTTAACCGCTTACGTATAGCCTGTCCAGGAAAAGTGTGAATAGGTAAACAAACCGGCTAAAATGACCTAAATAGTGTTGACTTGGCCGTTAAACCCCAATACAAACAAACAGACAATGAAATATAGGTTTATCTAGTTGACCTGAACAATTTTGTTTTCAACCATGGCCATGGGGTCAAAATGCCCCTGTCCATAGGATGCTTTACAAAGACTCATGAGTAAAACTGGAATGTCCAGGTCTTTGGTATTTTATGCACGTACAACTTTAACCTCTAACAGCTTGGTTTAAAATTATCACGATAGGGTCAAAAGTGATCACTTGTTTTTCATCGGAAATTTGAAAAATCTTCTCATTATATACCACACTAGTTATCTATATAGAAGCATTGTCGCACTCTTGAACATACACTTTATACAACGCTGTTAAAGCAATACATCTGCTTGTTTGAAATTTCAGTATTAAGGAATCAAAATATGTTAGCTTATATGTACGATTTAGGAAATCATGATTTCGTCAGTTGTAGTTTAAATGGAGCTTTTTCTTCTTCAAACGCAGTTTGCATGTGTTGGCCATAACATATCCTGAGTCGGCTGGGAGAGGCAAATGTGTCGTGTAGCTTTCGACATTAAAGAGGTCCCAAACAGTATTTGAAAAGGCCTGTTGTCCTTGCAGCAGGGTAAGGTATGAGGGAATGCTATGAAATCTACCCACTTTTATTCTCCTTTCTCCTTAATTTCCTTACATATTTCAGCGATCTTATAGTCGTATAATATTTATGTTGTACCCAATCGAGATCTTTTTATATCGAAGAATGATTTTAAGAAATTGGGCGAATCATTGCGCGTACATGTATATATTTTTCTCTGAATTTATAAACTAAGCCACCATAAAATTCGTGTTCCGATAGACCTTGTTGCAGAATAGATTTAAGTCCAACATTGAAATTAGAAATTTAATCAGTTTGACATCTATAAAATTTAGAAAAGGCTTTGCGTAGTTTATGATGCCGATAACCCTGATTTCGAGGTTTAGCAGTGTACAATTTATTACGAGTGTTGAAGTCAGTTACATGACTAGACACTCTGGCAAATTTAATTAATTGCGAAATATAAACGCCAAAGGATGCCGCACGAGGAACACCATCCAAGAAAGGAAGATATATTATCTCAAATTCATCGCGTTTATCATTTTTGCAGGAAACGAACCCGTCTACAATAGATAGATGTAAATCCCAAAACGGGGCCTGGTATCAGAAGAAATTTCTTTATTTAACTGAAGTTCGGGGGGGGGGGGGGGGTGGTAATTTGACTGATCAAACCATCGAAATAGGTATTGTCAATATTGAATACATAATCCAAATATCAAATATCTAGAAGTCGAGCTTAAGGCTTTGGTTTTCAACGGAAAGGAACATCATGAAGCCTCTTACATAACAAAACAAGAACAGATCAGCCACAAGGGGAGCGCAAGCAAAGTGGTGTGACTCAGACCGCGCAATGCATACTAAATGTGTTACCCTCTACAAATAAGGTCGATTATTATTATTTTTTTTTTTCATTGAGCGACAGGGCTTGGGATGTCATTTCATCTCAATGTCGGTTAAAAGTCCCACAAAATTGGAAGCAATGTCTCCAAAATGACCTTAATAGCATTGACGCGGATGTTAAACATCAATTCAAACAAAATACAACTGGATAGGACTTGCTGTTGTGGTCCCTGTAGGTATGTAACTGGATAAAGCTTGCTGTGATGGTCCCTCCAGGGATGCATATAGATAGGACTTGCAGTACGTATGTAGCAAGATACGATTTGTTGTTATTCTGCCTGCATGTATGTACTGAAAAGGACCTGCTGTTAGGTACCTGTAGATATGTAACTGGATATGACCGGCTGTTATGGTCCCTGTGGGTATGTAACCTGAGCGGAGCTGCTGTTATGGGTCCTGTTCGTATGTAACTGGATAGCATCCGCTGTTATTCTCCCTGCAGGTATGTAATCTGGGCGGATATCTTGTTACAGTAAAGTAACTGTGGGAATGTTATCTTAGCGAACCTGCTGTTATGGTCCCTGTAGCAGTGTAACTTGATCGGAACTGCAGTTATCGTCACTGCTATGTAACTCGAGTGGACCTGCTGTTATGATCCGTGTAGGTATGCAACTCGATAGGACATGCTGTTAAGGTAACTGCTGGTATGTAACCGGATAGGAATTGCTGCTATGGTCCCTGTATATATGTAATAGGACAGGGCTTGCTGTTATTCTCCTATAGGTAAGTAACCTGAGCGAACTGTTGTTACAGTCTATGTAGGTATGTAACTTAATTGAACCGGCAGTTATTCTCTCTGTAAGTATGTAACCTGAGTGGACCTGCTCTTATGGTCTCTGTAGGTATGTAACTGGATAGGACTTGCTGTTACGGTCCCTGTAGGTATGTAACCTGAGCGTACCGACTGGTATGGTCCGTGTATGTATGTAGCTCGATTAGACCGGTTGGCATGGTTCCTGAAGTTATGTAACTGAGTAGGACCTGCTGTTATGGTCCCTAAGGTATGTAACCTGTTCAGCCCGCCTGTTATGGTCCCTTTAAGTATGGTACTCGAAATGACCTGCTGTTTATTTGTTTGATTTGAGGTTTAACGTCCCAATATATAGGTCATTTTGGAGACATCGCTTCCAATTTTGTGGGACTTTTACCCGACATTGAGATGAAATGACATCCCAAAACCTGCCACCCAAGGAAACCCAAAGGGTTCATAAGAATGAACGGTCCGACTTGCAGCACTTTGCCTGGGCAGGCTTACATGTACACTCCATATTTTTCAGTTCTGTTGTGTATTCTTTGCTTCCAAAGGATAACCATGAATATATTTAATGACACTACAGTTGGTGTCATGTAATGCGCGGGGCCGTAAAAAGTCTCCCTGCCCTACACCATAGTGTAGTTTATATTATCTTGTCAATTGGGATCATTGATTCCATTTCTGAATTTTGAAAATATCTGAGTGTCACTGATGAGGCCTAAGTGTCCGAAACTAGTCTGGTCAAGAATATATGTATATACATATACATATATACCTTTAGGTACGTTACTGGGTAGGACCTGCTGAAATTGTCCCTGTAGGTATGTAACCCCGGCGAACCTGCTGTTATGGTCCCTGTATGTATGTAACGGGAAAGGAAATTCTGTTGTGATCCCCGTACTTAAGTAACTGAATAAAACTTGCTGTTCTTGTACCCGTAGGTATGTAACTGGATAGGATCTGCTGTTATGGTACCTGAAATTATGTAAGCTGAACGGACCCGCTTTTTCTGTCCCTGTAAGTATGTATCCTGAGTGGACATGCTGTTATGTCCCTGTAGGTATATAACCTGAACGTACCAGCTGTTATGGCCTTGTTGAAATTTAACAAGAGCGGACCAGCTGTTATGGCCCCTGAAGGTATGTCACTGGATAGGACTTGTTGTTATGGTGCAGAAATGTAGCTGGATAGGACTTAATGTTATGGTTCCGAAGGTATGTAACAGAATAGGACTTGCTGTTATTGTTCTTGTAGGTATGTAGGTCAATAGGAGCTGCGTTAATTGTCGCTGTAGGTATGTTACAGTATAGGACCAGCTGTTATGGTCCCCGTAGGTATGTAACCTGAGCGGACCTGCTGTTATGATCCCGGTAGATATTAAACTGGATAAGATCTGTTGATTATTATATAAGCTGGTCGAACTTGCTGGTTTGGTCCCTGAAGTTATGTAACATTAGGGGACATGCTGTTATGGTACCTGTAGGTATGCAACATAAGCGGATCTAAAGTTTTCAGGTCCCTGTGGGTATGTAACTTAATAGACCTTGCTATTATGGTGCCTACGATTATGTAAGCTGGCCGGACATACTGTTATGCTCCCTGTAGGTATTGCCTTCACTGCAGCTGGTGTTGTGCCGTGTGGCGGCCGTAAAACGTCTCCCCGTACATCAACCATAGTGCAGTTTATATTTTACTTTTGGTCCTTTGAGATCAGCGTGAATATTCTGAGAAATCAGAAATAAATTATTGGTTTAGACTCATATTCTAGACAGATTTTTAATTATTTGGATCCCATTTTGATTTATACCAGTCTTTGAATCGACTGCTTATTCGAAATTGGCAAAATTGCAGTATGTTTTTCCTCTGGCTTTCGTTGTCGGATCATTACAGGGTCACTGATGAGGCTTTATTAGCCGAAACTACGTAGTATGACCCATCTCCTTTCTTATGAATGTTTTCATTGCTCTTAAAGGAACTCATTTTTTTTTATTTTTATTTGCCTTCACTGCAGCTGGTGTTGTGCCGTGTGGCGGCCGTAAAACGTCTCCCCGTACATCAACCATAGTGCAGTTTATATTTTACTTTTGGTCCTTTGAGATCAGCGTGAATATTCTGGGAAATCAGAAATAAATAATTGGTTAAGACTCATATTCTAGACAGGTTTTTAATTATTTGGATCCCATTTTGATTTATATCAGTCTTTGAATCGACTGCCTATTCGAAATTGGCCAAATTGCAGTATGTTTCCTCTGGCTTTCGTTGTCGGATCATTACAGGGTCACTGATGAGGCTTTATTAGCCGAAACTACGTAGTATGACCCATATCCTTTCTTATGAATGTTTTCATTGCTCTTAAAGGAACTTATTTTTTTATTTTTATTTAATTAACATGTTCGGACCGCCTGTTACGGCCCCTTTAGGTATGTTACTGGAGCGTACCTACGGTAATTGTCTCTGTAGGTATGTATCCTGTATCCAGTGACATACCTTCAGGGGCCATAACAGCTGGTCCGCTCTTACATAGATAACAGATAACTGGCTTGACTTACCTTGGTGGGTTTGGTCCACATAAAACACCAAGACAATTTTTAAATATTGACCCATGACTGTATGGATTAAAATTATCATGATTCTTCCTATTGGCCATTTTGTGGGAAAGTAACTGTCCTTTTGGCTTTCCGATGTTGGTGTTTCCATTAGGTCTGTTGTTGCATGTTTGTGTTTCTTTCCCTTTGCTGTCTCTGATGGGAGCTATGGGTTGATTGTATCGATTCCTGATCATTGCCTCTACTTCTAATCTGATGTAATTGTCGCTGTAGGTATGTTACAGTATAGCACCAGATGTTATGGTCCCTGTAAGTATGTAACATGAGCGGACCTGCTGTTATGATCCCGGTAGATATTTAACTGGATACGACCTGTGGATAATTATATAAGCTGACCGAACTTGCTGGTTTGGTCCCTGAAGTTATGTAACCTGAGGGGACATGCTGTTATGGTACATGTAGGTATGCAACCTGAGCGGATCTAAAGTTTTTAGGTGTAGGTATGTTACAGTATAGGACCAGATGTTATGGTCCCTGTAAGTATGTAACCTCAATACAGAATAGGTCTTGCTGTTATTGTTCTTTTAGGTATGTAAGTCAATAGGACCTGCTGTAGTTGTCGCTGTCGGTATGTTACAGTATAGGAACAGCTGTTATGGTATAGCGGATCTAAAGTTTTTAGGCCCCTGTTGGTATGTAACTGCATAGACCCTGGTTTTATGGTCCCTGTCATTATTTAAGCTGGCCGGACATGCTGTTATGATCCCTGTAGGTATTAACATGTTCGGACCGCCTGTTACGGTCCCTTTAGGTGCGTTACTGGACAGGGCCTACGGTGATTGTCTCTGTAGGTATGTATCCTGAGCGGACCTGCTGTTATGATACCCGTTGGTATGTAACTGGATAGGACTTGCTGTAATGGTTGCTGTAGGTATGTTAATGGTTAGGACACGCTGTTATGATCCCTGTACGTATGTAACTAGATAGAACCTGCTGTTATTCTCCCTGTAGATATGTTACCTTAGCGGACCTGCTGTTATAGACCCTCTAGTAATGTTACGTTTGCACACCTGCTGTTATGGTCCCTGTAGCATTGTGACTGGATTGGACCTACTGTTATGTTCCCTGTAGGTATGTAACCTGGATGGATCTGATGTTATGGTCCTTGTAGGTAGATAGGACCTGCCGTTATGGTCCCTGTGGGTATAACCATGTTCGGACCGCCTGTTACGGTCCCTTTAGGCACGTTACTGGATAGGACCTGCTGTAATTGTCCCTGTAGGTATGTAACCCCTGCGAACCGGCTGTTATGGTCCCTGTAGGTAGGTAGCTGGAAAGGACTTGCTGAAATGGTCGCTGTAGGCATGTAACGGAAAAGGACATGCTGTTATGATCCCTGTTCTTATGTAACTGACTAGAACTTGCTGTTGTTCTCCCTGCAGGTATGTAACCTATGGGAACTTTCTGCTACAGTCCCTCTAGTAATGTTACCTTTGCAAACCTGCTGCTAATGTCCCTGTAGCATTTTAACTGGATTGTACTTGCTGTTGCGTACCTGTGGGAATGTATCTGAATATGACTTTTCATTGTCCCTGTAGTTATGTATCCTGGACAAACCTGCTGTCATTGTCCCTATAGGTAGATACGACCTGATGTTACGGTCCCTATAGGTATGTAACTGGATAGGACCTGCTGTTATGGTCCCTGTTAGTATGTAACTGGATATGATCTGCTGTTATGATCTCTGTAGGTAGTTAAGTGGATAGGACCTGCTATTATGGTCCCTGTACGTATGTAATCTGAGCGGATCTGCTTTATTGGTCCCTGTAGGTATGAAACTGGATAGAACTTGCTGTCATGTTGCCTGTGTTACTGGATAGGGCTTGCTGTTTTGTCCCCGTAGATATGTAACTGGATAGAACCTGCTGGTATGGTCCCAGTAGATATTTAACTGGACAATACTTGCTGTTAATGCCCTTGTAGGTATGTTACCTGAGCGGACCTGCTGTTCTGGTACCAGTAGGTATGTAACTGGATAGGACCTGCTGTTATGGTACCTGAAATTATGTAAGCTGAACGGACCCGCTTTGTCTGTCCCTGTAAGTGTGTAACCTGAGCGGACATGCTGTAATGGTCCCTGTAGGTATATAACATGAGCGGACCAGCTGTTATGGCCTTGTTGGTATTTAACAAGAGTGGATCTGGTGTTATGGCCTCTGTAGGTATGTTAATGGATAGGACTTGCTGTTATGATGCAGAAATGTAACTGGTTAGGACTTGCCCAGTGGAAATCTTTCCACTGACCGTTCCAAGGCGATTCTTCTGTGGCGATTTATTTATGTTGTTGTTTGTTACTTACTGTGTGTATCACTTGTGTCTTTTTATTTTGGATGGACCTATGGCCATTTTGTGGGAAAGTAACTGTCCTTATGACCTTCCTTTGTTTAGGTTTCCATTTGGTGTCTTTGATGGGTGGAGTAAGTTAATTGTATCGATTCCTGATCTTTGTTTTACTTCTACTTTGCTGTTATGGTCCTGAAGGTAGGTAATAGGATGGGACTCGTTCTTATTGTCCTTTACTGTATGTAAGTCAATAGGACCTGCTGAAATTGTCGCTGTAGGTATGTTGCAATATAGGACCAGATGTTATGGTCCCTGTAGGTATGTAACCCGAGCGGACCTGCTGTTTTGATCTCGGTTGATAATTAACTGGATAGGACATGTGGATAATTATATAAGCTGATCGAACTTGCTGGTTTGGTCCCTGTTAGTATGTAACCTGAAGAGACATGCTGTTATGGTACCTGTAGGTATGCAACCTTAACTGATATAAAGTTTTCAGGTCCCTATGGGTATGTAACTGCATAGACCCTGCTATAATGGTCCCTGCCATTATGTAAGCTGGCCGGAAATGCTGTTATGGTCCCTGTAGGTATTGCCATGTTCGGACCGCCTGTTACGGTCCCTTTCGGTGAGTTACTGGATAGGACTAAATCAGTGTATACCGCGACAGAGGTAAGGGCGAGGATTATGGCCATGTAAAATGATTTAAGCCCCCCCCCACTCCCCAGTGGAATTCTTTCCACTAACCGTTCCAAGGCGGTTATTCTGTTGCGGTTTATTAATGTTGTTGTTAGTTACTTACTGTAAGTATCACTTTTGTCTTTTTATTTTGGATGGCCATTTGGCCATTTTGTGGGATAGTTACTGCCCTTATGGCCTTCCTTTGTTTAGGTTTCCATTATGGTCTGGTCGCTTCATGTTTGTGTTTCTTTCCCTTTGGTGTCTTTGATGGGTGGAGTAAGTTTATTGAATAGATTCCTGATCTTTGTTTTACTTCTACTTTGCTGTAATGGAAACTGTAGGTTTGTTAATTGATAGGACCTGCTGTTATGATCCCTGTACGTATGTAACTGAATAGAACCTGCTGTTATTCTCCCTGTATGTAGGTTACCTGTTGCTACAGACCCTCTAGTAACGTTGCCTTTGCACACCTGCTTTTATGGTCCCTGTAGCAATGTAACTGGATTTGACCTGCTGTTATGTTCTCTGTAGGTATGTAACCTGGATAGATCTGCTGTAATGATCCTTGTAGGTAGATAGGACCTGTCGTTATGGTCCCTGTAGGTATGTTACTGGATAGCACCTTCGGTTATGGTCCCTGTTGGTATGTTACTGGATAGGACCTGCTGTTATGGTCCTTGTATGTATGTAACTGGATAGAACCTGCGATTATTGTCTCTGTACGTATGTAACCTGAGCGGACCTGCTGTATTGGCCCCTGTTGGTATGTAACTGGATAGAGCTTGCTATCGTGCTCCCTGTAGGTATTTAGCCTAAGCGGTTTTGCTTTTATGGTACCTGTATGTATGTAATTGGATAGGACCTGTTGTAATAGTCCCATAGCTATCTAAATGGACATTCTGATAGGTTCCTTGCTATATGTGACTGAAAAAAACTGCTGTTATGCCCCCTGTACGTATGTAACTGGATAGGTCTTGCTGTTGTTGGCCCCGTAGGTATCAAACTGGATAGAACCCACTGTTAGGGTTCCTTCCTTTCTGTTAGCTGAGCGGACCTGCTGTTATGCTCCCTGTACGTATGTCACCTGTACGGAACACCTGTTATGGTCCCTGTTGGTATGTAACTGGATAGGATCTGCTGTTATGGTCCCTGTAGGTTATTAGGTGGATAGGACTTGCTATAATGGTCCCTATACGTATGCAATCTGAGCGGACCTGCATTATTGGTCCTTGTAAGTGTGAAACTGGATAGAACTTGCTGTCATGTTACCTGTGGGTATGTAGCCTGAGCGGTCTTGCTGTTATGGTACCTGTAGGTATGTAATGGGATAGTGCCTGTTGTACGTATTTTACTTGATCGGGCTTGCTGTTGTTGTCCCCGTAGGTATGTAACTGGATTGGACCTGCTGGTATGGTCCCTGTAGGTATTTAACTGGACAAGACTTGCTGTGATTGTCCCTGTGGGCATGTCACCTGAGCGAACCTGCTGTTCTGTTACCCGTAGGTGTGTAACTGGATAGGACCTGCTGTAATGGTACCTGAAATTATATAAGCTGAACGGACCGCTTTTTGTGTCTCTGTAAGTATCTAACCTAAGCGGACATGCTGTTATGGTCTCTGTAGGTATATAACCTGAGCGGACCAGCTGTTATTGTTGGTATTTAACCAGAGCGGACCTGGTGTTATGGCCCCTGTAGGTATGTACATGTAACTGAATAGGACTTGCTGTTATGGTGCAGAAATGTAACTGATTAGAACTTGCTGTTATGGTCCTGAAGGTATGTAATATAATAGGAATGTTGTTATTGTCCTTTTAGGTATGTAAGTCAATAGGACCTGCTGTAATTGTTGCTTTAGGTATGTTACAGTATAGGACCATATGTTATGGTCCCTGTAGGTATGTAACCTGAGCGGACATGCTGCTATGATCCCGGTAGATATTTAACTGGATAGGACCTGTGGATACTTAAATAAGCTGATCGAACTTGCTGGTTTGGTGCCTTTATGTATGTTACCTGAGGGAACATGCTGTTATGGTACCTGTAGGTATGCAACCTGAGCGGATCTAAAGTTTTCAGGTCCCTTTGGGTATGTAACTGCATAGACCCTGCTATTATGGTCCCTGTCATTATGTAAGGTTTAGGTACTTTAGGTATGCAACCTGAGCGGATCTAAAGTTTTCAGGTCCCTGTGGGTAGGTAACTCCACAGACCCTGCTATTATGGTCCCTGCATGTAAGCTGGATGGACATGCTGTTATGGTCCCTGTTGGTATTAACATGTTCGGACCGCCTGTTACGGTCCCTTTAGGTACGTTATCCTGTGCGGACCTGCTGTTATGATCCCTGTAGGCATGTTACTGGATAGGACTTGCTGTAATGGTCGCTGTAGGTATGTAAATGGATAGGACATGCTGTTATGATATCTGTACGTATGTAACTGAATAGAACCTGCTGTTATTCTGTAGGTATGTTACCTTAGCGGACCCCTGTTACAGGCCCTCTAGTAATGTTACCTTTGCACACTTGCTGTTATGGTCTCTGGAGCAATGTAACTGGATTGAACCTGCTGTTATGTGTCCTGTAGGTATGTAACCTGGATTGATCTGCTGTTATGGTCCTTGTAGGTAGATAGGACCTGCCGTTATGGTCCCTGTAGGTATGTTACTGGTAGGACCTGCTGTTGTGGTCCCTGTTGGTATGTAACTGGATAGGACCTGCAATTATGGTCTATGTACTTATGTAACCTAAGTGGACCTGCTGCATTAGCCCCTGTAGGTATGTAGCTGGATAGAACTTGCTATCATGATCCATGGAGGTATTTAGCCTAAGCGGTTTTGCTTTTATGGTACCTGTAGGTATACAATTGGATAGGACCTGTTGTTATAGTCCCATAGCTATCTAACTGGACATTCTGATATGATTCCTGCTAGATGTGGTTGAAAAACTGCTATTATGCTCCCTGTACGTATGCAACTGGATAGGTCTTGCTGTTGTTGTCCCCGTAGGTATGAAACTAGATAGGACCCACTTTTAAGGTTCATTCCTTTATGTTAGCTGAGCGGACCCACGTTATGCTCCCTGTAAGCATGTCACCTGTTCGGAACACCTGTTATGGTCCTTTAGGTATGTAAATGGATAGGATCTGCTGTAATTGTCCCTGTAGGTATGTAACCTGAGCGGATCTGCTATTATGGTCCCTGTATGCAGTCTAAATGCAGAAAAATGTATAACCGCAATGACTTTAGCACCCACTTTCGTAAAGGCATTCTTCGGTATTAAAAGACCGGGTACAACATAAATGTTATACGACAGACTGTATGCATGATAGTTAACCCAATCACGGTTGACAACTTTGCTTCCCTCTTTAATTGCATGCCGGTGGTCAGGCCTCAGATTCTTTGAGGGTTCCAATGTAAAGGCTTATTGAGCATTAGAGAGATCTAATTGAAGGTAATGTTGGTTGGTGCCTGATGCTCTATCTTTGGTCGGGACCATCAGAGTCTAACTGTTGGTATTCTTTTGCTCCAGCATTTCAGTGGTTTCTTGCTGTCGAGTCCTCACCGTTGTTTCATCTCTGTGGTTGTTTGATTATTTGTGTTCACGGCGATGTTGCACTGATGAGTTAGGAGGCCTTCATGCGGACTGAACAAATTATTTGTCTAAATCGCGACTGAAGTAAGGGCGAGGATTGTGGCCACGTAAAATCAATTTAAGCCCCTAGTGTAATTCGTTTCCGCTGACCGTTCCAAGGCGGTTCTTCTGTCGCGGTTTATTTTGTTATTGTTTGTCTTTGGGTGTTTGTGTCGCATATATTATTTTATTTTGGATAGCCTATTGGCCATTTTGTGGGAAAGTAACTGTCCTTTTGGCTTTCCGCTATTGATGTTTCCATTATGTCTGTTGTTTCATGTTTGTGTTTCTTTCCCTTTGGTGTCTCTGATGGGAGTTGTGGGTTGATTGTATCGATCCCTGATCATTGCCTCCACTTCTATTTTTCCTGTTATTGTTGCTGTAGGTATGTAACATGAGCGTACCTGCCGTTTTGATACTTGTATGTATGTAATCTGAGCGGACATGCTGTTATAGACTCTGTAGGGACGTTACATTAGCATACCGCCTTTTATGGTCCTTGTATGCATGTGACTATATAGGACCTGCAGTTAAGGTCCCTGTAATGATGTTAGGCTCAGCATACCTGCTGTTGTGGTCCCTGTAGGTATGTTACATGAGCGGATAGCTTTTATGGTCCCTATAGGTATGTAACCAGAGCGGACCTTCTCTTGTAATCCCTGCATGTAACTGGCTAGGATATGCTGTTTCGTTCCCTGCAGGTATATTACTGGATAGGACCTGTCGTTATGTTCCTGTAGGTATGTAACCTGGGCGGACCCGCTATTATGGTCACTGTAGGTACGTGATTGGATTGGACTTGCTATAATTGTCACTGTGGTTATGTAACTTGATATGACCTGCTGTTATGTTCCCTGTTCGTATGTGATTGGATATGACCTTCTATTATTATCCCTGCAGGTATGTAACCTTAGCGGACCTGCTGTTACAGTCCCTCTAGTAATGGTACCTTAGCGGACCTGCTGTTATGGGCCCTGTAGCAGTGCAACTATGCAAAGCCTTTTCAAAATTTTATAGACAACACTGAAAATTCAATGTTGGACTTAAATCTCGTCTGCAACAAGGTCTATTGGAATCCGAATTTTATGGTGTCTTAGTATATAAATTCCGAAAAAATATATAAATGTAATGACTTCACCCAATTTCGTAAAATCATTCTTCGATATAAAAAGATAGGGTACAACATAAATATTATACGACATGATAGTTATGCATGCACGATAGTTAACCCACTCACGGTTGACAACTTTGCTTTCCTCTTTTATTGCACGCCGGTGGGTCAGGCCTCAGATTCTATGACGTTTCAAGCGTAAAAGCTTACCGAGAATTAGAGAGTATCTTATTTTATGCAATGCTGGTTGGTGCCTGATGCTCTGTCTCTGGTTTGGTCCATCGTAGTCTAACCGTTGGCCTTCTTTTGCTCCAGCATTTCAGTGGTTTTTTGCTGTTGAGTCCTCACTGTTGTTTCATCTCTGTGGTTGTTTGATGTTTTTTTTATTCACGGAGATTTTGCACGGATGTGTTAGGAGACCTTCATGCGGACACAACAAATTATTGCCTGAAGCTTGACGGAAATAAGGGCGAGGATTGTGGCCATGTAAAATCGATTTAAGCCAACACCGCCCCCCCCCCCCCCCCAAGTGGAATCCGTTTCAATGACCGTTCCAATGCGGTTCTTCTGTCGCGGTTTATTTTTGTTATAATTTGTCTTTGAGTGTGTGTATCGCTTGTATTATTTTGTTTTGGATAGCCAATTAACCATTTTGTGGGAAAGTAACTTGACTTTCTGCTATTGATTTTGCAATTAGGGTCTAGTTGTTTCATGTTTGTGCTTCTTTCCCTTTGGTGTCTCTGATTGGAGCTGTGGGTTAATTGTATCGATTTCTGGTCATTGCCTCTGTTATCGTCCCTCGATAGAAATTGCTAACATATGTAACAGGATAGAACTTGCTGTTATGGTCCCTGTAGATAGATAAACAGGATAGGACTTGATGTTATGGTCCTTGTAGCTAGATAACCTGAGTGAATCAGCTGTTACTGTCCCCTCAGGTATGTAACTTACCATAAGTTATGGTTCTAGTAGGTAAGTAACATGAGTTGACCTGTTGTTATGGCCCCTGTATGTAACTGGTTAGGACTTGTTGTAACGGTCCCTGTAAGTATGTAACCGGAGCCGACCTGCTGTTATGATCCCTGTTTGGATGATGCAGGAAAGTACCGGCAGTTATGGTCCCTGTAGGTATGTAAATGGATAGGTCCTGCGGTAACGGTTCCTGTAGATATGTAACCTGTTCAGATCGCCTGTTATGATCCCTTTAGGTATGCTACTGGATAGTGCCTGCTGTAATTGTCCCTGTAGGTATGTATCCTTGGCGGACCTGCTGTTATGGTCATTGTAGGTATGTAGCTGGAAAGGACTTGCTCTAATAGCCATTGAAGGTATCTAACTGGATAGGACATTGTCCCTATTATTTTATAACCTGAGAGGACCTGTCGTTATGGTCTCTGTAGGTCTATTACTGTATAGGACTTGCTGTCATGGTCGGTGTAGGTATGTAGCCGGAGCTGTCCTGCTGTTGTGGTCCCTTTACGTATGTTCCTGTATAGGACCTGCTGTTATAGTACCCGTAGATTTGTATCTTGAGCGGATATGTTGTTATGGTCCGGGTAGGTATGTGACCTGAACGGATCTGCTGTTATGGTCCCTTTAGGTATGTACTTGATAGGACCAGCTGTTATGGTTCCTTTCATTATGTAAGCTGAACAGGTCTGCTGTTATGCTCCTTGTAGTTATGTAAACTGTTCGGACCGCCTTTATGGTCCCTTTAGGAATGTTACTGATTAGGACCTGCGGTAGTTGTCCCTGTAGGTATGTTACCTGGACTGGCTGTCATTGCGGCCGTATGTATGTAACAAAAGCGGACCTGCTATTTTGGTCCCTGTAGGTATGTAACCTGAACCGAAATGCTGTTATAGTCCCTGCAGAGAGTGAGTGAGTGTTTGAGTTTTACGTCCAACCAACAGCTAAGGTAATACGCAGACGGGACCTCGGTTTAAAGACTCATCCGAAAGTCTGGAGAAGCCCGGGGTCGATACTGCGATCCCCGGTTTACAAGGCGAGTAGCGTTACCGCTACACCACGGAGCTTCTAGTCACGACAGGGACGTAGCCTTATCGTACCTGTTGTTAAGTTCACTACTGGTATGTAACTGGGTAGCTTGTTTGTTTGACTGGGTTTAACGTCCCCGTCAACACTGTATAGGTCATTTTGGAGACGTTGCTTCCAATTTTATGGGACGTTTACCCGACATTGAGATGAAATGACATATCACGCCCTGTCCCCAATGAAACCAATGTGGTTTAAAAGCATGAGCGGTCCGACTTGTGCTGCTTTGCCTGGGCGAGCTTAGATCCTCTAAGCGGTTTACCAGTACTCGTGTGTGGTCGGATTCAGGTGTAGCTTGACAGCATCTGCTGTTATGGTCCCGGTATTGATGTAAACTCAGCGGACCTTCTGTTGTTCTCCC
The DNA here is from genome assembly GCA_963580285.1 of Lucinisca nassula. NCBI lineage: Eukaryota > Metazoa > Mollusca > Bivalvia > Lucinida > Lucinidae > Lucinisca > Lucinisca nassula. Next base: position 108,611,548 of record OY757012.1, on the reverse strand, counting down.
TGTAGGTATGTAACCTGAGCGGCCATACTGTTATTGTCCCTGTACGTATGTAACTTTTGCGGACCTGCTGTTATGGTCCCTGTAGGTATTTAACCTGAGCGGACCTGGGGTATGGTCCCTGTAGGCATCTAACTAGATAGGGCTTGCTGTTATGTTCTCTGTATGTGTGTGTCCCTGCAGGTATGTAACTGGACAGAACTTGCTGTTATGTTCCCTGTGTGTATGAAACAGGACAGAACTTGCTGTTGTTGTCCCTGTAGGTATTTTATTGAATAGGTCCTGCTGTTACGATCCCTGTAGATATGTAGCTGAATAGGACCGGCTGTTATGGTCCCTGTAGGTATGCAATCTGAGCTTACATGCTGTTATTGTCCGTGTACATATGTAACTGGATAGCAACTGCTGTTATTCTCCGTGCAGGTATGTAACCTGAGCTGACCTCAAAGGGATAGGACTTGCTGTAATTGTCCTAAAGTTAGGTAACCTGAGCGGAACTATTGTTACTGTCCCTCTAGGTATGTAACCGAATACGACCTGCTGTTATTTCCACTGTAGAGTACACCTGTTGTTATGGTCACTGTAGGTATGCTACTGGATATAGCTTGCTGTTTTGGTCCCTGTCGGTATGTAACCGGAGCGGACCTGCTGTAATGGTCCCTGTATGTATGTAGCTGAATAGGACAGGCTGTCATGGTCCCTGTTGGTATGTAACTGGATAGGACCTGCATTTATGGTCCCTATAGGCATGTAGCCTGCTCGGACTGCTAGTCATGGTCCCTTTAAGTGTGTTACTGGATAGGACCTGCTAGTTGTCTGTTTGATTTCAGGTTAAACGTCCTCGCTAACACTTTATAGGTCATTTTGGCTTCCAATTTTTGTGGGACGTATACCCGACATTGAGATGAAATTACATTTCAAGCCCTGCCGCCTAATGAATTCAATAGGGTTTATAAGGATGTATGTCCGACTTGCTCCACTTTGCTTTGGCCGGCTAACACCATCTAATCGGTTTACCGGTTTACTTTTACTCATCTGCGGTGGATTCCAGCTCTATGTGGAAGTAGTATGCAGTCTGATTGATTTCTGCAAGCCTCGATGGGCGGGGGGTAGGAACTGCTGTAATTATCCATGTAGGTATGTAAACTGGGCGGACCTGCTGTTATGGTTACTGTAGGTCTCTAAATGGATAGGACATGCCGTTATAGTCCCTGTAGGTACGTAAATGGACAAGACATGCTGTTGTGGTCCCTGTACTTATGTACCCTAAGTGGACCTGCTGTTATGGTCCCTGAAGGTATGTATCTGGAACTTGCTAGGTACGTAAATGGATAGGACATGCTGTTATGGTCCCGGTAGGTACCTGTAGATATGTAAGTGTATAGGACCTGCAGTTATGGTACCTGTACTTAGGTAAGCCGAGCGGACCTGCTTTTTCTGTCTCTGTAGGCATGTAACCTAAGCGCACATGTTGTTATGGTCCCTGTAGGTATTTAACCTGAGCGGACCAGCTGTTATTGTCCCTGTAGGTATTTAACCAGAGCGGACCTGGTGTTATGGACCCTGTAGGTACGTAAATGGACAGGACATGCTGTTATTGTCCCTGTACTTATGTACCCTAAGCGGACCTGCTGTTATGGTCCCTGAAGGTATGTAACTGGAACATGCTACAATGGTTCAAAAAGGTATCTAGCCTGAATGTCCTTGTTCGTACCGCCTGTTACAGTCCCAGTAAGTATGTAACTGGAATGGACCTGCTATAATTGTCCCTATAGGTATGTTACCTGGTGGTCCCTGTATGTAGATAGGACCTGCCTTTATGGCCCCTGTAGGTATGTAGCTGGATAGGGCCTGCTGTTATGGTCCTTGTTGGTATGTAACTGGATAGGACTTGCTGTTTTGGTCCCTGTAGGTATGTTACCTGAGCGGACCTGCTGTTTTTGTCCCTGTAGGTATGTTACTGGATTGAACTTGCTGTCATGTTCCCTGTAGGTATGTAGCATGAGCGGTCTTGCTGTTATGGTACTTGTTGGTATGTAATTGGATAGGACCTGTTGTTATAGTCCCGTAGCTATCTAACTGGATAAGACATTCTGATATGTTCCCTGCTATATGTGACTGGAAAAACTGCTGTTATGCTCCCTGTACGTATGTTACTGGAAATGACCCGCTGTTGTTGTCCCGGTAGGTATGTAACTGGATAGGACCTGATGTTATGCTCCCAGTAAGTATTTAAATGGATGGGACGTGCTGTTATGGTTCTGGTAGGTATGTACCCTGAGCGGACCTGCTGTTCTGGTACCTGTAGGTATGTAAGTGTATAGGACCTGCTGTTATGGTACATGTAATTAAGTAAGCCGAGCGGACCTGCTTTTTCTGTCTCTGTAGGCATTTAACCTGAGCGCACATGTTGTTATGGTCTCTGTAGGTAAATAACCTGAGCGGACCAGCTGTTATGGTCCCTGTAGGTATTTAACCAGAGCGGACCTTGTGTTTCGGTCCATGTACGTATGCAACTGGATAGGACTTGCTGTTATTGTGCAGAAATATAAACGGATATGACTTGCTGTTATTGGTCCTGAAGGTATTTAAAAGGATATGACTTGCTGTTATTGTTATGGTCCATTTAGGTATGTAACCTGAGCGGATCTGCTGTTATGGTCCCTGTAGGTATGTAACTGCAAAGACCCTTCTGTTATGATACCTGTCATTATGTAAGCTGGCCGGATCTGCTACAATGTTACCTGTAGGTGTGTTACATGGTCAGTGTGCCTGTTACGGTCCCTTTAGGAACGTTACTGGCTAGGACCTCTGTAATTGTCCCTGTAGGAATATAACCTGGGCGGACCTGCTGTCATGGTCCCTGTTGGTATGTAACTGGACAGGACTTGCTGTTATGGTCGCTGCAGGTATGTAACTGAATAGGATCTGCTGTTATTCTTTCTGCAGGTATGTAACCTTAGCGGAACTTCTGTTACAGTCCCTCTAGTAATATAACCTTAGCAACTCTGCTGGTTTGGTCCCTTTAGCAGTGTATCTGGATTGGACCGGCTGTTATGCTCCCTTTAGGTATGTCCTCTATAGGTGATGATCCATGTAGGTATGTTACTGGCTAGGACTTGGCGTTATGGTCCCTGTAGGTATGTAACCGGAGCGGACCTGCTGTGATAGTACCGTATGATTGTAGCAGAACAGAACCGGCTGTTATTGTCCCTGTAGGTATGTAACTGGATAGGACCTGCTCAAATGATATCTGTAGGTATTTAACCTGTTCGGGCCGCCTATTATAGTCCTTTAAGGTATGTAACTGGGTAGGACCTGCTGTCATAGTTCCTGTAGGTATGTCACCTCGGCGGATCTGCTGTTATGTTCCTTGTAGGTATGTAACTGGATAGGACTTGTTGTAATGGTAATTGTGTGTATGTAACTGGATATGAACTGTTGTAATGGTCTCTGTGAATTTGTAACTGGATAGGAGCTGCTGGTATGGTCCCTGTTTTTTTCTAACCTACGCGGACATACCGTTATGGACCCTGTAGGTCTGTAACTGGATAGGACTTGCTGTCAACGTCCCTGTAAGTGTGTAGCTTGAGTTGCCCTGCTGCGGTGGAGCCTGTTAATATGTAACTGGATAGGACCTGCTCTTATGGTCTGTATAATTAAGTAAGCTGAGCGGACCTGCTGGTTTGGTCCCTGGAGGTATGTTACCTGAACGGACCTGCTGTTATGGTCCGGTTAAGTATATAACTCGATGGGACCCGATGTTATGGTTCATTTCTTTATGTAAGCTGATCGGAACTGCTGTTATGCTCCCTGTAGGTATGTAACCTCTTCGGACCACCTGTTATGATCCCTATAGGTATGTTTCTGGATAGTACCTGCTGTAATTGTCTCTGTGGGTGTGAACCTGAACGGACCTGCTTTTATGGTCCGGGTTGGTATGTCACTGGATGGGACCCGCTGTTATGGTTCATTTCTTTATGTAAGCTGATCGGAACTGCTGTTAAGCTCCCTGTAGGTGTGTAACCTCTTCGGACCACCTGTTTTGATCCCTATAGGTATGTTTCTGGATAGTACCTGCTGTAATTATCTCTGTGGGTGTGAACCTGAGGGGACCTGCTGTTATGGTCCCTGTATATAGACTTGCTCTAATTGTCGCTGCCGTATGTATGACCTTTGATTTGATTTGAGGTTTAACGTCCCCGTCAACAATGTAACAGTCATTTTGGAGACGTTGCTTCCAATTTTGTGGGACTTTTATCCGACAATGAGATGGAATGACATCTCAAGCCCTGCCGCTCAATGAAACCAATAGGGTTTATACTCATGGACGGGCCGACTTGCACTGCTTTGCCTGGGCAGGCTTAGATCCTCTAAGCGGTTTACCAGTACTCGTTTGCGGGTCGGTTTCAGCTCTGCGTGAAAGCACCATGCAGCCCATATATTTCTTCAAGCCCCGATGGGCGGGGGCCAGTATGTATGACCTGCTGTTTTGGTCCCTGTAGGTATGTAATCTGAGTCGACATGCTGTCATAGTCTCTGTAGGGACGTGACCTTAGCGTACCTGCTTTTATGGTCCCTGTAGGTATATGGCCGGATAGGACCTACAGTTACAGTCCCTGTAATGATGCAAGCGGACCTGTTGTTGTGGTCCTTGAAGGTACATAACATGAGCGGACATGCTTTTTACGGTCCCTGTAGGTATGTAGCCTGAGCGGACCTGCTGTTATAGTCCCTGTGGATATGTAACTGGCTAGGACTTGCTGTTATGTTCCTGTAGGTATGTAATCTACGCGGACCTGCTGTTAGGGTCCATGTAGGTATGTAATTGGATAGAACTTGCTATAATGGTCACTGTGAGTATGTAACAGGATATGCCCTGCTGTTATGTTCCCTGTACGTATGTGACTGGATACGACCTGCTGTTATTGTAACCTTATTAGCGGACCTGCTATTACAGTTCCTCTGGTAATGGTACCTAAGCGGACCTGCTGTTATGGTCCCTGTAGCAGTGTAACTGGATCGGACCTGCTGTTATCGTCCCTGTAGGTATGTAACGGGATAGGAATTGCTGTCATATGTAACAGGATAGAACTTGCTGTTATGGTCCCTGTAGCTAGATAACACGATAGGACTTGCTGTTATGGTCCTTGTAGGTAGATAACCAGAGTGAATCAGCTGTTACTGTCCCCTCAGGTTTATAACTGAACCTGCTGTTATGGCCCGTGTAGGTATGTTACTGGTTAGTACTTGCCACTAAGGTCCCTGGAAGTATGTAACCGGAGCCGACCTGCTGTTATTGTCCCTGTTTGAATGATACAGGAAAGTACCGGCTGTTATGGTCCCTGTAGGTATGTAAATGGATAAGACCTGCTGCAGTGGTCCCTGTAGATGTAACCTGTTCAGATCACATGTTATGGTCCCTTTATGTATGTTACTGGGTAGTACCTACTGTAATTGGCCCTGTAGGTATGTAGCCTGGGCGGACCTGCTGTTACAGTCCTTGTAGGTATGTAACTGGAAAGTACTTACTCTAATGGTAATTGTAGGTGTGTAACTGGATAGGACCGGGTCCCTGTTCGATTATAACCCGAGCGGACCTGTTGTTATGGTCCCTGTGGGTCTGTTACTGTATAGGACTTGCTGTCATGGTCGCTGTAGGTATGTAGCCGAGGCTGTCCAGCTTTTGTGGTCTATGTAGGTATGTAACTGGATACGACCTGCTGTTATTGTAACCTTATTAGCGGACCTGCTATTACAGTTCCTCTGGTAATGGTACCTAAGCGGACCTGCTGTTATGGTCTCTGTAGCAGTGTAACTGGATCGGACCTGCTGTTATCGTCCCTGTAGGTATGTAATGGGATAGGAATTGCTGTCATATGTAACAGGATAGAACTTGCTGTTATGGTCCCTGTAGCTAGATAACACGATAGGACTTGCTGTTATGGTCCTTGTAGGTAGATAACCAGAGTGAATCAGCTGTTACTGTCCCCTCAGGTTTATAACTGAACCTGCTGTTATGGCCCGTGTAGGTATGTTACTGGTTAGTACTTGCCACTAAGGTCCCTGGAAGTATGTAACCGGAGCCGACCTGCTGTTATTGTCCCTGTTTGAATGATACAGGAAAGTACCGGCTGTTATGGTCCCTGTAGGTATGTAAATGGATAAGACCTGCTGCAGTGGTCCCTGTATATGTAACCTGTTCAGATCACATGCTATGGTCCCTTTATGTATGTTACTGGGTAGTACCTACTGTAATTGTCCCTGTAGGTATGTAGCCTGGGCGGATCTGCTGTTACAGTCCTTGTAGGTATGTAACTGGAAAGTACTTACTCTAATGGTAATTGTAGGTGTGTAACTGGATAGGACCGGGTCCCTGTTCGTTTATAACCCGAGCGGACCTGTTGTTATGGTCCCTGTGGGTCTGTTACTGTATAGGACTTGCTGTCATGGTCGCTGTAGGTACGTAGCCGAGGCTGTCCAGCTTTTGTGGTCTATGTAGGTATGTAACTGGATAGGACCTGTTGTTATTGTACCCGCAGGATTGTAACCTGGGCGGACATGCTGTTAAGGTCCGGCTAGGTATGTTACCTGAACGGACCTGCTGGCATTGTAGTTATGTAACTTGATAGGACCAGCTGTTATTGTTCCTTTCATTATGAAAGCCGAGTGGACCTGCTGTAATGCTCCCTGTAGGTATGTTACCTGTTCGGACCGCCTGTTTGGCCCCTTTAGGAATGTTACGGGATAGGACCTACTGTAATTGTCCCTGTAGGTATGGAACCTGGGCGAACCTGTTGTTATGGTCCCTGTAGGAAGACTGGCTGTCATTGCCACTGTATGTATGTAACATAAGCGGACCTTCTGTTTTGGTCCCTGTAGGCATGTAATCTGAACCGAAATGCTGTTATAGTCCCTGCAGAGACGTAACATTAGCGTACCTGCTGTTATTTTCCCTATACGTATGTAACTGGATAGGACCTGTTGCTATGGTCCCGGTAATGATGTCAGTTCAATGGACCTGCTGTTGTTGCCCCAGTAGGTATGTAACCTGTGCGGTCACGCTGTTATGGTCCCTGTAGGTATGTTACCTTCACGGACCTGCTATTATGGTCCCTGAAGGTATTTAACATGAGCGGACCTGGGGTATGGTTCCTGTAAGCATGTGACTGGATAGGACTTGTTGTTATGTTCTTAGCCTATTGCCCATTTTGTGGGAAAGTAACTGTCCTTTTGGCTTTCTGCTGTTGATGTTTTCATTGGGGTCTATTGTTTCATGTTTGTGTTTCTTTCCCTTTGGTGTCTCTGATGGGAGCTGTGGGTTAATTGTATCGATTCCTGATCATTGCCTCCACTTCTATGTTGTATGTATGTTACTGGATAAAACATGCTGTTATGTTCCTGTAGGTATATAACTGGATAGGACTTGCTGTTATTGTGCCTGCAGGTATGTTACTGGATAGAACTTGCTGTTATGTTCCCTGTAGGTATGAAACAGCACATGACTTGCTGTTATGTTCTATGTGTGAATGTAACTGGAATCTGTTATGTTCCTGTAGGTATGTACTTGATAGGACTTGCTGTTATTGTCCCGGAAGATATGTAAGTCAATAGGACCTGCTGTTAAGGTCCCTGTATGTATGTAACTGAATTGGAACGGCTGTTATGGGCCTTGTAGGACCTGCTGTTATTCTCCCTGTAGGTATGTGACCTTAGCAGACCTGCTGTAACAGTCCCCGTAGGTAGGTTACCTTAGCGGACCTGCTGTTATGGTCCCTGTAGTAATGTAACTGGACAGGACCTGCTGTTATCGCCACTGTAGATATGAACTTTGATTGGACTGCTCTTATGGTCGGTCCATGTAGCTATTTTACTGGATAAGAGTTGCTGTTGTGGTATCTGAAGTATGTAACTGGATAGGAATTGCTGTTATGGTCCCTATAGAAAGTAAACCGGGGCGGACATGTTGTTACGGTTCCTGTAGGTATGTTACTGGATGAGACCTGCTGTAATCCTCGCTGTAACCTGAGCGAACCTGCTGTTACAGTCCCTGTATGGATATTTCTTAGGGGACCGGCTGTTGCGGTCCCGGACCTGCTGTTGCGGTCCCTGTAGCTATGTTACTGGATAAGACCTGCTGTTATGGCCCATGTAATAATGTAAGCTCAACGGACCTGCTGTTGTTTTCTCTGTAGATATGTAACCCGAGCGGACCTGCTGTTAAGGTCCCTATGAGCGGACCTGGGGTATTCTACCTGTAGACATGTAACTGGATAAGACTTGCTGTTATGTTCCCTGTAGGTAGGTAACTGGATAGGACTTGCTGTTATGTTCCTGTAAATATGTAATTTGATAGGACTTGCTGTTATTATCCCTGCAGGTATGTAAATGGATAGAACTTGCTGTTATTGTCCCTGTAGGAATGTAAGTGAATAGGACCAGCTGTCAAGGTCCCTAAAGGTATGTAACTGAATAGGACCGGCTGTTATGGTCCCTGTAGGTATGTAATCTTTGCAGACCCGCTTTGATCCCTAAACGCATGTAACTGAATGGGACTTGCTGTTATTCGCCCTGTAGGTATGTAACCTAAGCGGACCGGCTGTTACTGTCCCTGTAGGAATGTAGCCTTAGCGGGCCTGCTGTTATGGTCATTGTAGCAGTATACCTGGATAGGAACTGCTGTTATAGTCCCTGTAGGTATGGTCCCGGTAGCTATTTAACTGGATGGTAATTGCTGTTAAGGCGTTTGTAGTATGTAACTGGATAGGCTGCTAAGGTCCCTGTGGTTATGTAACAGGAAATTACTTGCTGTTATGTTCCCTGTAGGTAGGAAACCTGAGAGGACCTGCTGTTACGCTTCCTGTAGGTATATGACTGGTTAGGTCCTACAGTTATCCTCGCTATAGATATGTTACCTGAGCAAACCTGCTGTTACAGTCCTGGCAGGGATATTCCTTAGAGGACCTGCTGTTATGGTCCCTGTAGGTATGTTACTTGATAGGAATTGCTGTTCTAGTACCCGTGACAGGATAGGAATTGTTGCTATGGTCCCTGTAGGTATGTAACAGGATATGATTTGCTGCAATGGTCCCTGTAGGAAGGAAACCTGAGAGGACCTGCTGTTACTGTCTCTTTAGGTATTATCTTGATAGGACCTACTGTTATCCTCGCTGTAGATATGTAACCTGAGCCAACCTGCTGTTAAGTCCCTGTATGGATTTTCCTTAGAGGACCTGCTGTTATGATCCCTGTTGTTATGTTACATGAAAGGACCTGCTGTTATGGTCCGTGTATATATGTAACTGGATATGTAACTGGACGAGACCTACTGTTTTTCTCGCTGTAGATATGTAACCTGAGCGAACCTGCTGTTACAGTCCCTGTAGGGATATGTCATAGAGGGCTTGCTGGTGTGGTACTTGTAGGTATTTTCCTGGATAGAACTTGTTGTTATTTTCCCAGTTGATATGTAAATGGATCGGACCTGCTGTTATGGTACCTGTAGGTATTTTACTGTATAGGACTTGCTGTTATGGTCCCTGTAGGTATTTACTTGAGCGGACCTGCAGTTATGGCCCCTGTAGGTATGTAACTTGATATGACCTGCTGTTATGGTTCCTGTGATTATATAAGCTGAGCGGACCTGCACCTTTTATCCCTGTAGGTATGGAACCTGGCGGACATTCTGTTATTGTCGCTGAAGGTATGTTACCTGGCCGGACCTCCCGTTTTGGTCACTGTAGGTGTGTAACTTGATTGGACCTGCTGTTATAGTCCCTGTAGGTATGCAAATGGATAGGACTTGTTGTTATTGTCCCCATGGGTATGCAACTGGATAGGACCTGCTGGTTAGTCCCTGTAAGTAAATACTTCATTGCACATGCTGGTATGGTCCCGGTAGATATGTAACCTGAGGGTATATATTGTCTTAGTCCCTGTAGTTATGTGACTGAATAGGAATTGCTGTTATGGTAACTGTAATTATGTACGTCGTTTTTGTCCCATTAGGTATGTAACCTGAGCGGATATGCTGTTATGATCCCTGTATTTATATAACCTGAGCGGACCTGCTTTTATGGTCTCTGTAGGTATTCAACCAGAGCGGACGTTGTGTTATGGTCCCTCTAGGTATAAAACTGGATAGGGCTTGTTGTGGTGCAGGTATTGAACTGAATAAGACTTGCATTTGTGGTGCCTGAAGGTACGTAACAGGATAGGACTTGCTGTTGTTGTCCCTGTAGATATGTTAGCTGAGCAGACCGTCTGTTTTGACCCCCGTAGGTTGCAAACTGAATAGGACCTTGTTATCCCCACGCTTTTCGAAGAAAAAGTGGGGATATTGTAATTGTCTCCGTCGTCCGTACGTCCGTCCGTCCGTCTTACCGGACAACTCCTCCCACACTTTTACAGTTAGAAACTTAAAACTTTGGGAACTGATAGGTCTTTGGTCTGAGGAGTGCATGACACTTTCGGAATTTTGATCCTGCCCCTAGGGGCCGGGCTAGGGGGTGGGGTGCCCGGGGGGGGGTAAAAAATCAAAGTTTTCAGAACCTGGTCGTGTGACATATCAAATCGAACGCCATAATGAGTAGAATACATAACAATCAAAATATGACCCCTAGGTTCAGGTTTGAGGTCACCAGAGGTCAAAAACTTGGATTTTCACCCCGATAACCCCCTTTTTAACGATTACCGGATAACTTCTCCTACGCCGTTTCAGATAGAAACATGAAATTTTCGGAACTGATAGGTCTTTGGTCTGAGGAGTGCATGACACTTTCCGAATTTTGATCCTACCCCTAGGGGCCAGGCCAGGGGGTGGGGTGCCCCGGGGGTAAAAAATCAAAGTTTTTAGAACCTGGTCGTGTGACATATCAAATCGAACGGCATAATGAGTAGAATACATTACAATCAAAATTTGACCCCTAGGGTCAGGTTTGAGGTCACCAGTGGTCAAAAACTTGGATTTTCACCCCGATAACCCCCTTTTTTAACGATTACCGGATAACTCCTCCTACGCCGTTTCAGATAGAAACATGAAATTTTCGGAACTGATAGGTCTTTGGTCTGAGGAGTGCATGACACTTTCGGAATTTTGATCCTACCCCTAGGGGCCAGGCCAGGCGGTGGGGTGCCCCGGGGGTAAAAAATCAAAGTTTTTAGAACCTGGTCATGTGACATATCAAATCGAACGGCATAATGAGAAGAATACATTACAATCAAAATTTGACCCCTAGGGTCAGGTTTGAGGTCACCAGAGGTCAAAAACTTGGATTTTCACCCCCATAACCCCCTTTTTAACGATTACCGGATAACTCCTCCTACGCCGTTTCAGATAGAAACATGAATCTTTGGAAACTGATAGGTCTTTGGTCTGAGGAGTGCATGACACTTTCGGAATTTTGATCTTAAGATTGGGCGGGAGTTGTAATTGAGAACTTATTGGTGGTGTATCTTTAAAAAAGCGTGGGGAAATGCGATGGCGTGCCATCGACTGCGCGATTCTAGTGTTAAGTATATTCTGAGCGGACTTGCTGGTTTGGTCCCTGTAGATATGTATCCTAAGCAGACGTTGGGTTATGGCCTCTGTAGGTTTGAAACTGGATAAGACTTGCTGTTGTGGTGCAGGTATTGAACTGAATAGAATTTGCCGTTGTGGTCCCTGAAGGTACGTAACAGGATAGGAATTGCTGTTATTGTCACTTTAGGTATGTAGGTTAATAGGACCTGCTGATATGGTCTCTCTAGATATGTTAATGAATAGGACAGGCATGTTACCTGAGCGGACCGTCTGTTTTGATCCCCGTAGGTTTTAAACTGGATAGGGCCTGCTGTTAAGCATATTCTGAGCGGACTTGCTGGTTTGGTCCCTGGAGATATGTATCCTAAGCGGACATGCTGTTATGGTCCCTGTAGGTATGTAATCTGAGTGGATCTGCTGTTATGGTCCCTGTAGGTAAGTAACTGGATAGACCCTGCTATTATGGTTCATGTCATTATGTAAGATGACCGGACCTGCCCTGCTGTTATGGTCCTGTAGGTATGTAATATGTTCGGACCGTCTGTTACGGTTCCTTTAGGTATGTTAGTGGACCTGCTCTATGTATGTTACCTGGGCAGACCGGCTGGTATGGTCCCTGTATTATGTAACTAAATAGGACTTGCTGTAATGGTCCCTGTAGGTATGGTACTGGAGAGGACCTGCTGTTGTGGTCCCTGTGCGTATGTAACTGGATAGAAACTGCTGTTATGCTCCCTGCAGGTATTTAAGCCTACCGAAACTGCTATAACAGTTCTTCTTGTAATGTTACCTAAGCGGACCTGCTGCTATGGTCCCTGTAGCAGTGTAGCTGGATTGGATATGCTGTTATCGTCCCTGTAGTTATAGAAGTGGATTGGACCTGCTGTTATGTTCCCTGTAGGTTTGCATCTGGATAGGACTTGCTGCTACGGTCCCTGTAGGTATATAACGGGATAGGAATTGCTGTTATATGTTAGAGGATAGAACTTGATGTTATGGTCCCTGTAGGTTGATCATACGATAGGACTTGCTGTTATGGGCCATGTAAGTAGATTACCTGAGCAAACCTGTTGTTACTGTCCCTGCAGGTAATTAACTGGGCAAAATGTTATGTTCCCTGTTAGTATGTAACCTGAGGGGACCTGGATTATGGTCCCTGTATAATTGTAGCGGCATAGGTCTGGCTGGCATGGTTTCTGTAGGTATTTTACTGGATAGGACATGCTGTAATGGTCCATGTAGGTATGTCGCCTATTCGTACCGTCTGTTATGGTCCTTTTAGGTATTTTACTGGATAGGGCCTGCTGTAATTGTTCCTGTAGGTATGTATCGTGAATGGGCCTGCTGTTATGGTTCTTATAGGTATGTAGCTGGATAGGACTAGCTGTAACTGTTATTGTAGATATGAAACTGGATAGGAACTGCTGTTATGGTCCCTGTAGATATGTAACTGGATAGGACCTGCTGTTATAGTCTCTGTTTTTTAAACCTGAGCGGGCCTGTGGGTCTGTAACTAGATAGCACTTGCTGTCATAGTCCCTGTAGGTATGTTACTGGATAGGACCTTTTGTTATGGTCCCTGTTTTGTTTGTTTGATTTGAGGTTTAACGTCCCCGTCAACACTGTAAAGGTCATTTTGGAGACGTTGCTTCCAATTTTGTGGGACTTTTACCCGACAATGAGATGAAATGACATCTAAAGCCCTGTCGCCCAATGAAACCAATAGGGTTTATTTGCATGGACGGTCCGCCTCGCACCGCGGTTCCTGGACAGGCTTAGATCCTCTAAGCGGTTAACCAGTACTAGTGTGCGGGCCGGATTCAGCTCTGCGTGGAAGCATCATGCAGCCCATATATTTCTTCAAGCCCCTATTGGCGGGGGCAAGTTATGGTCCCTGTAATAATGTAAGCTGAGTGGACCTGCTGATTTGGTCCCAGCAGTAATGTAACCTGAGCGGACATGCTGTCATGTTTCGGGTAGGTATGTTTCCTGAGCGGAACTGTTCCCTGTAGGTATGTAACCTGTTCGGACCGCCTCGTATGGCCCCTTTAGAAATCTGACTGTACTGGTTTGGTTTAGTTTGATTTGAGGTTTAACATCCCCGTCAACACTGTATAGGCCATTTTGGAGACGTTGCTTCGAATTTTGTGGGACTTTGACCCGACATTGAGAAGAAATGACATCTCAAGCCCTGTCGCCCAATGAAACCGATAGGGTTTATAAGCATGGACGGTCCGACTAAAACCGCTTTACCTGGGCAGGCTTAGATCCTCTGAGCGGTTTACCAGTACTCGAGCTTGGTCGGATTTAGCTCTGCGATGAAGCACCATGCAACCAATCTATTTCTTCAAGCCTCGATGGGCGGGGGCGCGTGACTGTACAGGACTTGCTCTAATTGAAACTGTAGGTATGTATCCTGGGCGGACCTGCTGTTATGGTTTCTGTAAGTATACTTGCTGTCATTGATGCTGCAGGTATATAACATGAGCGGACCTGCTTTTTTGGTCCCTGTATGTATGGAATCTGAGCTGATATGCTGTTATTGTATCCGTAGGGACGTTGCATTAACGCACCTGCTGTTATGGTCCCTTTAGGTATGAAACTGGATAGGACCTGCTGTTATGGCACCTGTAATGATGTAAGCTCAGTGGATCTTCTGTTGTCCCCGTGGGTATGTAACCTGAGTGGACATGCTGTCATGGTGCCTATAGGTATGTTACCTAAGCGGACCAGCTGTTATGGTCAATGTAGGTTGTTACCTGAGCGAACATAGGTTATAGTCCCTGCAGGTATGTTTTTAGATAGGACTTGCTGTTATGTTTCCTGTATGTATATAACTGGATAGGACTTGATGCTATGTCCCTGCAGGTATATAACTGGATAGGACTTGCTGGTATGTTCCCTGTAGGTATGAAACAGGAGAGAACTTGCTGTTATTTTCCCTGTAGGTATGTTAGTGGAAAGGACCTGTTGTTATGGTCCCTATAGGTATGTAATTCAATATGACCAGCTGTTATGAACCCTGTAGGTATATAACCTTAGCGGACCTGAATTTATTGTCCCTGTTTGTATGTAACTGGACAGGACCTGCTGTTATTCTCCCTGTAGGTATGTAACCTGAGCGGGGCGGCTGTTACTGTCCCTGTAGGAATGGTACCTTAGCGGAATTGCTGTTACAGTCCCTGTAGCAGTGTAGCAGGACAACATCTGCTGTTATCGTCCCTGTAGGTAGGAATCTGGATTGGACCTGCTCGTATGGTCCCATTAGCTATTTCACTGGATCGGATCTGCTGTTATTGTATCCGAAGTTATATAACTGGATAGGAACTGCTGTTATGGTCCCTGTAGGTAAGAAATCTGAGCGGACTTGTTGTTACCTAATTGTTACGGTCCCTGTAGGCATGTTATTGGATAGTACTGTTCTTCTCCTTGTAGATATGTAAACTGAGCGGACCGCCTGTTATGGTTTCTTTATGAATGTTACTGGATAGTTCTGCTTTAATTGTCCCTGTATGACTCATTGAGCGGACCTGTTGTTATGGTCCCTGTAGGTATTTAACATGAGTGGACTTCGCAAAATTGCAGTATGTTTCCTCTGACTTTCTTTGCCGGATCATTACAGGGTCACTGATGAGGCTTTATTAGCCGAAACGACGTAGTATGACCCATCTTCTTTCTTATGAATGTTTTCATTGCTCTTAAAGGAACTCATTTTTGATTTTTATTTGCCTTCACTGCAGCTGGTGTTGTGCCGTGTGGCGGCCGTAAAACGTCTCCACGTACATCAACCATAGTGCAGTTTATATTTTTCTTTTGGTCCTTTGAGATCAGCGTGAATATTCTGAGAAATCAGAAATAAATTATTGGTTTAGACTCATATTCTAGACAGGTTTTTTTTTATTATTTGGACCCCATTTTGATTTTTATCGACTGCCTATTCGAAATTCGCAAAATTGCAGTATGTTTCCTCTGGCTTTCTTTGCCGGATTATTACAGGGTCACTGATGAGGCTTTATTAGCCGAAACGACGTAGTATGACCCATCTTCTTTCTTATGAATGTTTTCATTGCTCTTAAAGGAACTCATTTTTGATTTTTATTTGCGATATGGTCCCTGTAGATATGTTATTAGACATGACTTGCTGTTATGTTCCATATAGGTTATAACTGGACAGGACTTGATGTTATGTCCCTGCAGGTATGTAACTGGATAGGACTTGCTGTTATGTTCCCTGTAGGTATGAAACAGGATAGGACTTGCTTTTACTGTCTGAAATGTAATTGGATAGTACTGTTATTCTCTTTGTAGATATGTAATCTGAGCGGACCACCTGTTATGGTCTCTTTACGAATGTTACTGGATAAGACCTGCTGTAATTGTCCCCGAATGTATAACTCCTGAGCGGACCTTCTGTTATGGTCCCTATAAGTATTTAACCTTAGTGCTGGGATATGGTCCCTGTTATAAGATATGACTTGGTGTTATGTTCTATGTAGTTATATAACTGGATAGGAGTTGATGGTATGTTCCTGTAGGTATGTAATGGGATAGGACCTGCTGTAATGGTTCTTGTATGTACATAACTGTATAGGAACTGCTGATTTTGTCCCTGTACAAATATAACATTAGTGGCCCTGCTGCTATGGTCCCTGTAGGTACGTAACTGGAAAGTACATGCTGTCATGGTCCCTGTAGGTATGTAGTTTGAACTTTCGAGCTGTTATGGATCCTGTAGGTATGTAATTGGATAGGATATGTTGTTATAGACCCTGCAGGTATTTTACTGAATATGACTTGCTGTTATGGTCCCTGAAGGTATGTATCCTGAGCGGACCCGCTGAAATGTTCACTCTAGTTATGTAACTGGATAGGACCTGCTGATTCGGTCCCTGTAGGTATGTTGCTGGATAGGACTTCCTGTTGTTGTCCCCGTAGGTATGTAACTGGATATGACCTATTGTTATGGTCCCTGTTGGTATTTTACTGAAAAGGACTTGCTTTTATGGTCCCTGTAGGTGTGACCTTGGCGGACCTGCTGTAATGGTACCCTTATGTATGTAACTGGATAAGATCTGCTGTTATGGTCCCTGTAATAATATAAGCTGAGCGGACCTCTCCCATTGTGTCCCTGTATGTATGTAACCGGAGCGGACATGGTGTTAAGATCACTGTATGTATGTAACCTGAGTAGACCTGCCGTTGGGGTCCAGGTGTGTAACTGGATTGAACCTGCTCTTACAGTCCTTGTAGGTATAAAACTGGATAAGAACTGCTTTTTATGGTCCCTGTAGGTATTTTACTGGATAGAACTTGTTGTTATTGTTCCCTTTGCTGTTATCGTCATGTAGGTATGTAACCCGAGAGGATCGGCTGTTATGCTCCCTGTAGGTATTTAACTGGATAGGACCTGCTGTTGATTATATAAGTTGGGCGGACTTGCTAGTTTGGTACCTGTAGATATGTAACCTGAACGGCAATGCTGTTATGACCCCTGTAGAATGTCACCTGGGCGTATCTGCTGTTATGGTCCCTGTAGGTATGTGACCTGTTAGGACCGCCTGTTAAGGTCTCTTGAGGAATGAAATTGAATAGGACTTACTGCTATTGCCCATGTAAGTATTTCAATGAATAGGACTGAGCGGACCTTCTGTAATGGTCCCTGAAGGTATGTAACTGGATAGGACCGGCTGTTGTGGACCCTATAGGTATGTAAACTTAGCGGACTGTGTTATGGTCCCTGTAACTGGATAGGACCTGTTACGCGCCCTGTTTTTTTATGTAACCTGAGCCGACAAGCTGTAAGAGACCCTGTAGAAATGATACTTTAGCGTGCCTGCTATTATGGTCACTGAAGCAGGGTAACTGGATAGGACCTTTTGTTATTCTTCCACTAGGTATGTTACTGGATTGGACCTGCTGTTATGGTCCCTGTAAGTGTGTAACTGGATAGGAATTGCTATCATTGTCCCTGTAGGTATGAAACAGGATAGAACTTACTGTTATGGTTCCTGTAAGTATGTAACTGGATAGGAATTGCTGTTAGTTTCCCTGTAGATATCTAATTGGATAGGACCTACTGTAATTCTCACTCCAGATATGTAACTTGAGCGGACCTGCTGTCAAAGTCCCTGTAGGGATGTTACCTCAGTGGACCTGCTGTTATTGTCCCTGTAGGAAGGTAACCTGAGTGGACCTTTGTTATGGTCCATGTATGTAACTTGATAGGACTCGGCTGCTATGGTCCCTGTCCGTATGTAACCTGGGCGGTCATGCTGTTATAGCCCCTGTGTGTATGTAGCTGGAGTAGACCGGCTGTTATGTGTCCCTGCAGGTATATGTTAATGGATAGGACCTGTTGTAATTGTCCCTGTAGGTATGTAACCTTGGTGGACCTGTTGTTATGGTTCCTGTAGGTATGTAACTGGATAGAACTTGTTGTAATGGTCCCTGTACGAATGTAACTTGGTAGAACCTGCTGTTATGGTTCCTGTAGGTATTTAACTGAATAGGATTTGCTTTTATGGTCCCTACTGGTATGTAACTTGAGCAGATCTGCTGTTAGGTCCCTTCAGGTATGTAACAAGACAGGGCCTGCTGTTATTGTTACTGTATAAGCTGAGGGGACTTGATGCTTAGGTCCGTGTTGGTATGTAACCAAAGCGGATATGCTGCTATGGTCCATGTAGGTTTATAACTTGAGCGGACCTGCTGTTAAGTTCGCTGTAGGTATGTAACTAGATATGTCCTGCTGTCATGGTCCCTGGCTGAGCTTACCTTCTGTTATTGTCCCGGTAGGAAGATAAACTGTTCGGACCGCCTGTTCTGGTCCTTTAGGAATATTATTGGATAGGATCTGCTATAACTGTCCCTTTAGGTATGTAACCTGGACGGACGTGCTGTTATAGTCCTTGTATGTAGAATAGCTGTTATTGTCCCTGTATGTACATGAGCGGACCTGCTATTATAGTCCCTGTAGGGACGTTACCTTAATGTTCTTGTGGTGCTGTGTTCAGCGTCGGATGACTCAGTGCGTTTCGCTGTCGAAACCTCATCCTTGTTTCAACTTGGCTTTAATTGTGATTTCTTTGTTTACAGAGTTGATTCACTGATGAGATAGAAAACCTTCACGCGAACCAAACAAATACCTTTTTGAACCACAGTGAAAGTGAGGGTGAGGGCTGGGATCCCGTAAAGTTAACTTAAACCAACTAGTAATTTTACTGACCGCTCCAATATGTTCTGTAAAAGGTTTATCCAGTGAAAGCAAGGAATACCCCACAGAACTGGAAAATATGAAGTGTACATGTACACCCCTTATTCCTCTTCGATCCAAGACACTGCCACGTAGTCAGTCAAATGCTGCAGTAGTTCTGACAATCCTGGCATTGACTTCATCATCAATCTGCAGGGCTCTTGACATTGTGCTCCCGAGGTTGGTGAACTTGTCTACCAATTCCAATATTTGACCTTCACTGTGATGGTGGGCTTTTTGTAAGGTTGCCAGGTGCTGGCTGATAGACTGCTTCAGCCTTTTTGATTGTGAGATCATAGCTGTCACAGGTGTCGGATACTTGATCTATACATTTTTTTAATCTTCTCTTCTGTTGGAGCACCTTTTGCTATGTCATCAGCAAAGAGGAACTCATCCAGCACCTCTGTCTGCACCTTGGTTTTGGCTTGCAACCACCTTCTGAGATTGAAAAGCTTCCCATCAAAGCGATACCTAATAGTATGTCATTGTCAACATCCTGGAAAGCATCTCTCTGCATGGCAGAAAACATCATGCTGAACAGTGTTGGGGCTAAGACAGCATTGCTGGAGTCCGTTTGTCAAAGGGAATGGATCCGAAAAAAAATCACCAGCATTTTGGATCCGTGCAAGCAACTCATCGTTGAACTGTTTCACCATTGCTATGAACTTGGTTGGACATCCAAACGTCACCATGATCTTCCAAAGGCCCTCACGAATGACTGAGTCAAATGCTTTGGTGAGGTCAACAAAGGTTATGCATAGGTCCATGTTCTGTTCTGGCATTTCTCTTGCAGCTGCCTTGCTGTGAAAATCATGCCAATTGTTCCTTTGTCCTTCCTAAACCCAAACTGGCTTTCTGTTAGAAGCACTGATTTTCAAGGTGTTCATTCACTCGGTTAAGTAGGACTCTCACAAGGCCTTTCCAAGCAATTGACAATAAAGTGATGCCACCGTGATTGTCACAGATCTCAGGGTTCCTTTTCCGTTTGAATAGGTGGATAATTGACACATCCTTGAGTTCTTGAGGGATGGTTTCTTTTCTCCACATAGTGTGAAATAAGTATACAAACTTCTTTGCAACTGGAGTGCTTCCTGCTTTGTAAATCTCAGCAGGTATTGCATCTGGTCCTGGGGCCTTGTAAGATGGCAGACGTTTTATTGCTTTCACTGTTTCCGTAACGATTTGGAACTTGTCAAGCAGCAGATTACATTCAACCTGTGATAGTCTGTTGATAGCCTCATCAGTGATAGAGGATAGCCGATTAAGAACACTATCAACGTGCTCAGCCTATTTTTTTCAAGATGGCGTCTTTGTCAGTCGTAAGACTAGTTACATCTTCACAGAGGAGAGGAGTGGATCCTGAGCTCACGGGACTATAAACTGTCTTTAGTGCATCAAAGAACTTCTTCATATCCTTTCTTTGTGCAAAGGACTAGGTTTCATCAGCCCCGTTGCTTAGAAAGCAGTCTGTTCCAAGGCGGTTCTTCTGTCGTGGTTTATTTTTGTTTTGGCTTGTTTTTGAGTGTATGTATCGCTTATAATATTTTGCTTTGGTAAGCCAATTGGCCATTTTGTAGGAAAGTAACTGTCCTTTTGGCTTTCCGCTGGTGATGTTTCCGTTGGGGTCTGGCTGTTTCGTGTTTGTGTTTCTTACCCTTGGTGTCTCTGATGGGAGCTGTGGGTTAATTGTATCGATTCCTGATCATTGCCTTCACTTCTGATTTGCATGTCTCTGAGTCCTCATTGTATTGGCTTGCATATATCCTGTATGTATGTGACTGGATGGCTGTTATAGTCCCTATACGCATGTAACATGAGCGGACCTGCTGTTTTGGTCCCTATGAGTTTGTAACTCAATATAACTTACTGTCATGGTCATTGTCGGTATGCAGCCTGAGCGGTCCTGCTGTTATGGTCCCTGTAGGTATGTAACTCGATACAAACTCGAGGTAGGAAAATATCTCGATACAAACTAAGAGGACGCTGTAAGAATGTCAACTCAGGGGACCTGCTGTTATGGTTGCTGTATAAAGGTCAATTAAGCTGATCTGCTGTTATATTCTTTGAACATATATTAAAAATGAGTGAACCTGTTGTTGTTGTCCGGATAGATATGCAGACTCGATTGAGTTGTTGTTTTAGTCCCTATAACTATTGCTGTTGAGGTTCATGTAGGTAGGTATGTAAACTAAGCGGACCTTGCAGGAATTTTATCTCAGCGGGTCAGATATTATGATCTTCATAGGCATGTAAACTACGTAGGTTTGCTGTCATGGTCACGGTAGGTGTATACACTAAGCAGTAATACTATTTTTGCCAAAATTCATGTGCACATGGTGCTCAAACAACAAGAACCATGCGCAAATCGCGTGTTGTTTGAACATGTATTTTGAGCTTTTGATATCACGAGACGGGCCTTGCTTTGTTTATGTAACTTTAAGCGACGTAACGTTATTGCCATGAACGTAGCGTTTGAGCGGTCTATGATGATGTCAGATGGTTAAAGCCCAACATCGTCATTGTAAACAGCATTCTGAACTAGCCGCCATATTGGTATACCGGTCGCATTCGAAGAATTTATATGGAATTTTGGGGCGTTTTTGTCCCCGTTGGAGTCGTACGTTAAGCAAGAACAACAATAATCAGTGTTTTTTTCATAGCATTAATATTTGCCGGATCCCTCGTAAGATATTTGAACATTCGACCTGGTGGCCTCAAAGAGCGTCCTCCGGACCCGGCAAATGTAAAAGAGCAAGTAGAAAGAAATTTAAGAAAAATTTAGTATGAAGCACGGTGAAAGCATATGCAAAGAGGGTCGTTTTTATTGATAACCGCATGAAAGATTCCCATTCGTTCTTAAGTTATGCTGATTTATATATGATACAGACCTATTTTCCTCTAAGAGTAACCTCCCTTGACTTTTCTTTGATTTTAACCCCTAATGCAATATTCTGTGATGTCTTAGTGGCTTTAAATTTTTTCAAAATTATTCTAAACTAATACATCATGGTCCCTGTAGGTAAGCAACTGGATAGGACTTGCTGTTATGGTCATATAGGTGCGTAACTGGGTATGATTTGAGTGGACCTGATATGGTCCCTGTACGTACATATCTGGATAGGACCTGCTGTTATTCTCCCTGTAGGTAGCTAAGCTAAGTCGACCGGCTGTTACAGTCCCTGTATAAATGTTACACTATCGGAGCTGTTGTAATGGTCCCTGTACATGTAGGTATGTAACTGGATTGGACCTACTGTTATGGTCCCTGCAGGTATGTAACTTGAATGGAATTGCTTTTATGGTGACTGTAGGTATGTTACTGGATAGGAATTGCTGTTTTGGTCCATATAGGTTTGTAAATGGATATGAGTTGCTTTTATATGCCCTATATGTAGATAACCTGAACGCACCCGCTGTTACGGTCCTTGTAGGTATGTAACTGAATAGGACCTGCTATTATTCTCCATGTAGGTATGTAACCTGAGCTGATGGGAGCTGTGGACTAATTTTATCGATTCCTGATCATTGTCTTCACTTCTATTTTATGTAACCTGAGCGGGCGTGCTCTTTCAGTCCCTGTAGGCGAACAAGCTTTTATGGTCCCTGAAGGTAACTTGAATGGACCTGCTGTTGTGGTCCCTGTAGGTATGTTACTTTATATTACTTGCTGTTATGGTCCCTGTTCATATGTAACCTGTGCGGATCTGCTGTTATGGAAACTGTATGTCTGGAGCTGGATAGAACCGACTGTTATGCTCCCTGTAGTTTGTAACTGGCTAGGGCCTGATTTTATGGTCCCTGTCGATATGTCACCTGTTAGGACAACCTATTATGACCCTTTTATATATGTTACCCGATAGGCCATGCTGTAATTATCCCTGTAGATATGTAAACTTGGCGGACCTGCTGTTATTGTACCTGGATAGGACCTGCTGTTATGGTACCTGTACGTTTTTAACCTGAGAAGACCTGCTGTTATAATCCTTGTAGGTCTTTAACTGGATAGGACTTTGTGTCATGGTCCCTGTAGGTGTGTAGCCTCGGCGGTCTTGCTGTTATGGTCCCTGTACGTATGGAACTGGCTAGGACCTGCTGTTATGGTCCCTGTAATTATGTTAGCCGAGCTAATCTGCTATTTTGGTCCCTGCAGGTATGTTACCTGAGCGGACGTGGAGTTATGGCTCCTGTAGGTATGTTTCCTGAGCAGACCTGCTGTAATGGTCACTTTAGGTATGTAACCAGATAGGACCTGCCGATATGGTTCCCGTCATTATGAAAGCTGAACGGAACTGTTTTTATGGCCCATGTAGGTATGTGACATGTTAGGACCGCCTGTTATAGTCCCTTTAGGAATGTTACTGGATAGGACATGCTGTAATTGTTCCTGTTAATATGTTACCTTGGTGGACCTGCTGTCATTGTCCCTGTAGGTATGTGAGTAGGTATGCAACTGGCTATGACTTTAGCGGGCATTGATAGGTTCTGCTGTTATTCCCCCTGTAGGTATGCAACCTATGCCGAACGGCTGTTGCAGTCTATGTAGGAATGATACCTTATCGGAGCTGCTGTAATGATCAATATAGGTATATAACTGGATTTGACCTGCTGTTATGGTGCCTGTAGGTTATAAATGGCATAGAATTGCTCTTATGGTCGCTGTATGCATGAAAATGGATAGCGCAGTGGTTAACGCGTTCGGCTCATGATCGAGAAGTTGTGCGTTCGAATCCGGCACACGTTATCGAGGTGTGTTCTTGGGCAAGACACGTAATGACACTGCCTCGCTCCACCGAGGTGTAAATGGGTAGCAGCGTGTAATAGTGTAACGTAGTTACATAGGCGTGTGATCTTAATGACCCAAATAGTGTTGACGTATTGTAAAAGATGCACTTTTGTTACACAAGTATGTTACATGGATGGTTGAAACAACGTTGATGAGTAGTGGGAACTTTGTATGACCAATATGCTGTTGAATGGGTAATTAATGTTTTTGGGATTATGCTGATGGGGCTAGGAAATAGTATAAGCTTTTACAGATCTATAGAAAATTGAAACTTTTTTACCTTGCATATATTTTAATCCAGTCTTTCGATAATATCCAAACATGCACTATACATTGCGTGTTTAGCTTGGAATATGAACAAATCTACTGCCATTTAATTTGACATTTTCAATTATGTATTACGCAAGTAACATGTGCTGTTATTCAAATACTTTCGCGGGAGAAAAAGCAAGTGCAGCTTACATAAAACCTGAAATGTATCTACAAAACGTCAATCACAGGGGTGCATGTTTCTGTTTACGCCAATCATGTGGACATTCCACGAGTGCATAGTACACTGCAGGTGTGTGCTTACGTGGTCAGCAGGTGTCGAGATACTTTTAACATTTGCTTAATGATGGACGGTTTGTATAAACAGAAGCTGTGTTAACGTGATAACAAAAGCCTATGGAATGCTCTGAAACGTATAAAACCTCCAGTTTGATCATGTCAAATCAGTCAGGTTCTCAGATATGTAGCAGTCAGATTTTCACTTATGTAAGAGACGTGTTCGGTATATTGGGTCAGATCTAGTCTTGGACACTACCTGTCTCAGAAGCTTTCGATTTTCGATATGTTAATTATGTAACATTGAAATTTTAAAAGAGACTATTCTACTTGGTCAGAAAAAAAACACAGAAAAACAGAAACTTGCTGACTTTAATTATTTGCGAAGTACTAACACTTTATTAATGTAAAACTATACGATCATGGTTAAACCCCACTTTATGGCACTGCCTCTCCGTCGCGCGCGTGAAAACATCCGGAATGAGTGTTCGAGAGCGATTAAATAAGCTTTAGGCTTCCATCGCAATCGAACTAAAATAAATTAGTATAAACTAAATGGAATTGCTGATTTGGTCCATGTAGTAATTAAAAGAATATGCCTTGCTGACATTAGCCCCATAGAAGGGTAACCTGAGCTGACCCGCCATAACGGTTCCTGTAGGTATATAACTGAATAGGACCTGCTGTTAGTCTCCATGTATGTATATAAACTGAGCTGGCCTGCTGTTATAGTCACTGTAGGCTGACCTGCTGTAATGTGTCCTGTAGTTATGTAACCTGAGCGGACTTGCTGTTATGGTCCCTATGAGTATGTAACTGAATAGAACTTGCTGTCGAGTCCACTATCGGTATGTAGACCGTGTGTAGCTGGACTGAACCGTCTGTTATGGTCCCTGTAGGTATGTAACTGGGTAGGACCTGCTGTTATATTCCCTGTAGATATATAAAATAGAGGTGAAGGCGATGATCAGGAATCGAAACAATTAACCCATGGCTCCAATCAGAGACACCACGGGAAAGAAACACAAACATGAAACAAATATACCCTAATGGAAACATCACTAGCGGAAAGCCAAACGGTCAGTTACTTTCCCACAAAATGGCCAATTGGCTATCCAAAGCAAAATAGTATAAGCAATACACACACTCAAAGACAAGCCATAACAAAAATAAACCACGACAGAAGACAGTGAAACGAATTCCACTAGGGGGCTTAAATCGAGACGTTGCTTCAAATTTTGTGGGACTTTTACCCATGAGATGCCTGCCGCCCACTAGGGTTTATAAGCATGGATGGGCCGACACGCACCGCTTTGCCTGGTCAGGCTTAGATCCTCTAAGCGGTTTACCAGTACTCGTACACGGGTCGGTTTCAGCTCTGCGTGGAACCAGCCCATCTATTTCTTTAAGCTCCGATGGGCGGGGGCCACCTATGGCTCAGTAATCGAATCAGCAGGTATGCCTGAGGCTGCGGCTTCGAACCAGCAGGCGCGTCTAGGATTTTGGCTCCCAAATCAGTTTTGTCTGAAGCAGTCGCTCCGAGCAAGCAGGCATGTCCGAGGCAGTGATGTTGAGCAAACAGACATGTCTAATGCATTCGCGACGAGCAATAAAGTATTTTTGTGGCAGTGGAATAAGTCATTAGATATGACAATTGCAGTGGCATCTAGCAACCAAGTACGTATGAGGCAGTGGCACTGGCCTATCAGTTATGGCTGAGGCGTGGCACTGAACTAACGAACATCTCTGAGCCATTTGGCAACGACACTGCAAGCATGTCTGAGTCAGTGGAACCGTGCCAGCAGGCATGCCTTAGGTAGCGGTATCTAATGAGCGAACATGCACGTCTGTGGCTTAGGCGCCGAATCAGTAGTTATGTATCAGACAGTTGCTCCGAGGCAGCTGGCCTGTTTGAGTCAGTCAGTTTGAGCCAGCAGGCATGTCCGATGCTTTGGCACCGAGCCATTAAGTATGTTTGGTTGCAGTGACCCTACGCCTATTGACATGCCAGTGGCAGTAACATCGAACAACCAGGTACGCTTGAGGCAGAAGCACTGATCCATAAGTTATGTCTGAGGCAGTGGCACTGAGCCAGCGGGAATGCCGAAGCCATTTGCAATGATCCTGCAGGTATGTCTGAGGTAGTGAAACCGAGCCAGCAAACATGCCTGAGGCAGTGGCACCAAGGCAGCAGGCACGACTTAAGCTTAGGCACCGAATCCTCAGTTATTTCTGAGGCAGTGGAACTGACCGAGCGTGCATGTCTTATCCAGTGTGATGCAGCAGTATCAAACCAGCAGGGACGTCTGTGCCTTTGGCACCGAATCAGCCTTTTCGTCTGAGGCAGTTGGCGCGAGTGATCAGGCATGTCCGAGACACTGACTTATAGCCACCAGACATGTCTGATGCCTTTCCAGCGATCCATAAAATATTTGTGTGGCAATGACACTGAGTCATTAGGCATGGCATTCACAGTGGCATCAAACAACCCGGTACATGTTAGGCAGTGGCACTGGTTCGTTAGTTTAGCATCAGGCAGTGGCACTGAGTCAGGGAGAATGTCTCAGCCAGTGACGACGACCCTGCAGGTGTCCCTGAGGCAATGGAACCGAGCCAGCAGAGATGAGGAACCGAGCCAGGGGCACGCCTGAGGTTTAGGTTCTGAATCAGCAGTCATGTTACAGGCAGAGGCACCGAACCAGCAGGCAAGTGTATGTCTTAGGTACCGAATCAGCGGTTATATCTGAGGCAGCGGGACCCAGCCAGCAGGCGCATCTGTGGTTGAGGTGCGGAATTACACGTTATGACTGAGGCAGCGCTTCCGAGTCAGCAGGCGCATGGCTTAGAAGCCGGATCAGCAGTTATGTCTGAAGCAGTGGCGCCAGCCAGCAGGCACGTCTTTGGCTTAGGCACCGAATCAGCAGACTTGTCTGATGCCCTGCCACCGATTCATAACGTGTTTGTGTGACAGTCATTGACAGTCACAGTGGCATCGAGCAACCAGGTACGTTTGAAGCAGTGGCACAAATCCATCAGTTTAGCCCGAGTCAATGACACTGAGCCAGCGTGCTTGTGTCAGCCAGTGACAAGGGACCCTGTAGGTATCTCTGAGGCAGTGGAACCGAGCCTGCAGGCATGCCTGTGAAAGTGACACCGAGCAAACAGGTACTTTGTGGCTTGAGCACCGAATCAGCAGTTATGTCTGAGGCAGCAGCAACGAGCCAACAGGCACGTCTATGGCACAGGCACCGAATCAACAGTTATATCTGAGGCAGCGGGGCCGAGCCAACAGGCAGACCTATGTCTTAGACACCGAATCAGTAGTTATGTCCCAGGAAGCGGGCCCGAGCACGCAGGCGCGTCTGTAGTTTAGGCTAGGAATGAGCAGTTATGTCTGAGGCAGCGGGACAGAGGCATCAGGAGCGTCTGTGGTTTAGGCAAGGAATCAAGTTATGAATGAGGCAGCGGGACCGAGGAAGCTGGCGCGTCTGTGGCTTAGGTACCGTATAAGCAGTTATGTGTGAGGCAGTGGCACCGAGTCAGCAGGCATGTCCGAGATAGAGACATGCCTGATGCCTTCGCGACGAGCCTTAAAGTATTTATGTGGCAGTGACACTAAGTCAAAAGGCGTGACAGACGCAGTGACATCGAACAACTTCTGGGGCATTGGAACGGATCTATCAGCTATGTCTGAGGCAGTGGCCCTGAGCAAGTGTGTATGTCTGAGCGAGTGGCAACGACCCTGCAGGTATGTCTGAGGCAGTGGAACTTAGCCAGCAGGCATGCCTGGGGCAGTGTCACAGAGCCAGCAGTCAAGTCCCGGGCAGCGGTACCGAGCCAGCAGTCACGTCTGTGGCTTAGGCACCGAATCAGCAGTTATATCTGAGGCAGTGACACCTAGCGACCAGACCTGTCTGAGGCAGTAACTTTTTGCCAGCAGACATGTCTGATGCCCGGCCACCGATCTATTAAGTATCTGTGCGACAGTGATTCATGACAATGGCTGAGGCATCAAGCGGCCAGGTACGTCTGAGGCAGTGGCACAGATACAACAGTTAAGTCAAAGGCAGTGGCACGGAGCCAGCGAGAATGTCTCAGCCAGTCAGCAATGGAACCGAGCTACCAGACATGGCCGAGGCAGTGGCATCGGGCCAGAAGACATGTAAGTGGCATAGGCACCGAATAAGCAGTTTTGTCAGAGGCATCGGCATCCAGCGAGCCGACACGTCTGTGGCTTTGGCGCCGAATCAGCAGCTATATCTGAGGCAACGGAACCGAGCCAGCAGACATGTATATTGCTTAGGCACTGGAGGAAGCGGGACCGAG
Source organism: Lucinisca nassula (assembly GCA_963580285.1). Classification (NCBI taxonomy): domain Eukaryota; kingdom Metazoa; phylum Mollusca; class Bivalvia; order Lucinida; family Lucinidae; genus Lucinisca; species Lucinisca nassula. The sequence goes on along the minus strand of OY757012.1, from coordinate 108,583,123 downwards.
CCGGTAGGCGCGTCTATGGTTTAGGCAAGGAATTAGCAGTTCTGACTGAGACAACGGTACAGAGGCAGCAGGCGCGTCTGTGGTTTAGGCATCGAATCAGCAGTAATGGCACCAAACCATTGATTATTTATGTGACATGACAAACGCAATGGCATCGAGCAGCAAGGTACCTCTGAGGCATTGGCACTGATCCATCAGTTATATCTGAAGCTGTCGCACTGAGCCAACGCGCATGCCTGAGCCTGAGCCAGTAGCAACGAGCCTGCAGGTATGTTTCAGGCAATGGAACCGTGCCGACAGGCATGTCTGTGGCACTGGCACTTAACTAGCATGCATCTCTTTAGCTTAGGTACCGAATCAGTAACTGTGCCAAAGGCAGCGGCATCGACCGAGCAGGCGCGTCTGTGGTTTAGGCTCTGAATAAGCAGTTCTGTCTGAGGCAGCGGCACCGAATTATAGACGAACCTAAGCCTCAGATGGGCCAACTGGACAAGGCATTAGACATGTTTGCTTGCTCAAAGTCGCTGCCTCAAACATGCCTGCTGGCTCGGAGCGACTGCCAAAGACAAAACAGCTGATTCGGTACCTACGCCACAGACACGCCTGCTGGGCAAGAATTTATACATGTCTGCTTGCTCAACGTCACTGTCTCGGAAATGCCTGCCTCAGACAAAACAGCAGATTTGGAACTTTAACAACAGATGCGCCTGCTGCATCGGTGCCGCTGCCGCAGGCATATCATTTGATTTGGTGCCTAAGTCATGGACATGCCTGATAGTTAGGCGCCACTGCTTCAAACATTCCTTTGGAAGTGGTACAGAGCCAGCAGGCAGGTATGTGGCTCAGACACCGAATCAGCAGTTATGTCGGAAGCAGCGGCACCGAGTCAGATTGCACGCCTATGGCTAAGGCACCGAGTCGGCAGTTATATCTGAGGCAGCGGAACCGAGCCAGCAGGCATGTCTATGGCTTCGGCACTGGAGGAAGCGGGAACGAGCCAACAGTCGCGTCTATGGTTTAGGCAAGGGATTAGCAGTTACCACTGAGATAACGGTACAGAGGCAGCAGGCGCGTCTTTGGTTTAGGCACCGAATCAGCAGTAATTACACCAAACCATTGATTATTAATGTGACATGACAAACGTAATGGCAGCGAGCAGCCAGGTACCTCTGAGGCATTGGCACTGATCCATCAGTTATATCTGAAGCAGTCACACTGAGCCACCGCCAATGACTGAGCCAGTAGCAACGAGCCTGCAGGCATGTCTAAGGCAACGGAACCGTGCCGACAGGCATATCTGTGGCAGTGGTAACTAATTAGCATGCATCTCTTTAGCTTTGTCACCGGATCAGCAGCTATGCCAAAGGCAGCGGCACCGACCAAGCAGGCGCGTCTGTGGTTTATGCTCTGAATAAGCAGTTCTGTCTGAGGCAGCGGCACCGAATTATAGAAGTCCCTAAGCCTCAAATGGGCCGACTGGACAAGGCATTAGACATGTTTGCTTGCTCAAAGTCAATGCCTCAAACATGCCTGCTGGCTCGAAGCCACTGTCACAGACAAAACAGCTGATTCGGTGCCTAAGCCACAGACACACCTGCTGGGCAAAACGTTATACATGTCTGCTTGATCAAAGTCACTGCCTCGAAAATGCTTGCCTCGGACAAAACAGCTGATTTGGAACTTAAACCACAGATGCGACTGCTGGATCGGTGCCGCTGCCGCAGGCGTATCTGTTGAATTGGTGCCTAAGCCATAGCCATGCCAGCTAGCTAGGCGCAACTGCTTCAGACATTCCTTTGGAAGTGGCACAGAGCCAGCAGGCAGGTCTGTGGCTTAGGCACCGAATCAGCCGTTATGTCGGAGGCAGGGGCACTGAGCCAGCATGCACATCTATGGCTTAGGCACCGAATTAGCAGTTATATATGAGGCAGCGGAGCCGAGCCAGAAGGATTGTCTATTGTTGAGGCACTGGAGAAAGCGGGACCGAGCCTGCAGGAGCGTCTATGGTTTAGGCAAGGAATTAGCAGTTATGACTGAGACAACGGTACAGAGGCAGCAGGCGCGTCTGTATCAGCAGTAATGGCACCAAACCATTGGTTATTAATGTGACATGACAAACGCAATGGCATCGAGAAGCCAGGTACCTCTGAGGCATTGGTACTGATCTATCAGCTTTATCTGAAGCTGTCGCACTGAGATAGCTCGCATGCCTGAGACAGTAGCAACGAGCCTGCAAATATATCTAAGGCAATGGAACCGTGCCGACAGGCATGTCTGTGGCAGTGGCACCTAACTAGCATGTATCTCTTTAGCTTAGGCACCGAATCAGCAGCTGTGCCAAAGGCAGCGGCACCGACCGAGCAGGCGCATCTGTGGTTTAGGCTCTCAATAACGAGTTCTGTCCAAGGCAGCGGCACCGAATTATAGGCGCACCTGAGCCTCAGATTGGCCGACTAGACAAGGCATTAGACATGTTTGCTTGCTCAAAGTCACTGCCTCAAACATGCCTGCTGGCTCGGAGCCACTGCCACAGACAAAACAGCTGATTCGGTGCCTAAGCCACAGACACGCCTGCTGGGCAAGACGTTATACATGTCTGCTTGCTCAACGTCACTGCCTCGGGAATACCTGCCTCAGACAGAAGAGCTGATTTGGATCTTAAACCACAGATGCGCCTGCTGGATCGGTGCCGCTGCCGCAGGAATAGCTGTTGATTTGGTGCCTAAGCCATAGGCATGCCTGCTAGCTAGGCGCCACTGCTTCAGACATTCCTTTGGAAGTGGCACAGAGCCAGCAGGCAGGTCTGTGGCTTAGGCGCAGAATCAGCATTTATGTCGACAGCAGGGGCACCGAGCCAGCATGCACGTCTATGGCTAAGGCACCGAATCAGCAATTATATCTGAGGCAGCGGAACCGAGCCTGCAGGCATGTCTATTTTTAGGCACTGGAGGAAGCGGGACCGAGCCAGTAGGCGCGTCTATGGTTTAGGCAAGGAAGTAGCAGTTATGACTGAGACAACGGTACAGAGGCAGCAGGCGCGTCTGTGGTTTAGGCACCGAATTAGCAGTTATTACACCAAACCATTGATTATTTATGTGACATGACAAACGCAATGGCATCGAGCAGCCAGGTACTTCTGAGGCATTGGCACTGATCCATCAGTTATATCTGAAGTTGCCGCACTAAGCCAACGCGCATGCCTGAGCCAGTAGCAACGAGTATGTCTAAGGCAATGGACAAAACAGCTGATTCGGTGCCTAAGCCACAGACACGCCTGCTTGGCAAAACTTTATACATGTCTGCTTGCTCAAAGTCACTGCCTAGAAAATGCCTGCCTCAGACAAAACAGCTGATTTGGAACTTAAGCCACTGATGCGCCTGCTGGATCGGTGCCGCGGCCGCAGGCATAACTGTTGAATTGGTGCCTAAGCCATAGACATGCCAGCTAGCTAGGCGCAACTGCTTCAGACATTCCTTTGGAAGTGGCACAGAGCCAGTAGACAGATATGTGGCTTAGGCACCGAATCAGCAGTTATGTCGGAGGCAGCGGCCCGAGCCAGCATGCATATCTATGGCTTAGGCACCGAATCAGCAGTTTTATATGAGGCAGCGGAGCCGAGCCAGAAGGATTGTCTTTTGTTTAGGCACTGGCGGAAGCGGGACCGAGCCAGCAGGCGCGTCTATGGTTTAGGTAAGGTATTAGCAGTTATGTCTGAGACAACGGTACAGAGGCACAGGCGCGTCTGTATCAGCAGTATTGGCACCAAACCATTTATTATTTATGTGACATGACAAACGCAATGGCATCGAGCAGCCAGGTACCTCTGAGGCATTGGTACTGATCTATCAGCTATATCTGAAGCTGTCGCACTGAGCCAGCTCGCATGCCTGAGACAGTAGCAACGAGCCTGTAGGTTTATCTAAGGCAATGGAACCGTGCCGACAGGCATGTCTGTGGCAGTAGCACCTAACTAGCATGCACCTCTTTAGCTTAGGCACCGAATCTGCAGCTGTGCCAAAGGCAGCGGTACCTACCAAGCAGGTGCGTCTGTGGTTTAGGCTCTCAATAACCAGTTCTGTCCGAGGCCGCGGCACCGAATTATAGGCGCACCTAAGCCTCAGATGGGCCGACTAGACAAGGTATTAGACATGTTTGCTTGCTCAAAGTCACTGCCTCAAACATGCCTGCTGGCTCGGAGCCACTGCCACAGACAAAACAGCTGATTCGGTGCCTAAGCCACAGACACGCCTGCTGGGCAAGACGTAATACATGTCTGCTTGCTCAACGTCACTGCCTCGGGAATACCTGCCTCAGACAGAAGAGCTGATTTGGAACTTAAACCACAGATGCGTCTGCTGGATCGGTGCCGCTGCCGCAGGCATATCTGTTGATTTGGTGCCTAAGCTATAGACATGCCTGCAAGCTGGGCGCCACTGCTTCAGACATCCTTTGGAAGTGGCACTGAGCCAGCAGGCAGGTTTGTGGCTTAGGCGCATAATCAGCATTCATGTCGGAGGCAGAGGCACCGAGCCAGCATGCACGTCTATGGCTTAGGCGCCGAATCAGCAGTTATATCTTAGGCAGCGGAACCGAGCCAGCAGGCATGTCAATTGCTTAGGCACTGGATGAAGCGGGACCGAACCAGTAGGCGCGTCTATGGTTCAGTCAAGGAATTAGCAGTTTTGACTGAGACAACGGTACAGAGGAAGCAGGCGCGTCTGTGGTTTAGGCACCGAATCAGCAGTAATGACACCAAATCATTGATTATTTATGTGACATGACAAACGCAATGGCATCGAGCAGCAAGATACCTCTGAGGCAATGGCACTGATCCATCAGTTACAGTCGAACTTCGATGGCTCGAACTCGCCGGGACCGCCGTAAAAAGTTCGAGCCATCGGTAGTTCGAGCCATTGGAGTCCAACTCGGCAAGATCCATCTTTGTGTACTATGATTTTTTATCATAGCTGCGGCGATTTTGGTGACTTCCGGTACTTTTATCGGTCATAATTTAAGCCACGTAGTATACCTTTCGCACGTTCACGTAGGTTACCTTTCTTATGATACTGCGTGACTTGACTGATAAAACTGGAATTTTTAAAAAGGTAATTAGTGCGAGTCTCAGGCAATGGAACCGTGCCGATAGACATGTCTGTGGCAGTGGTACTTAACTAGCATGCATCTCTTTAGCTTAGGCACCGAAGCACATGTGCCAAAGGCAGCGGCACCGACCGAGCAGGCGCGTCTGTGTTTAAGGCTCTGAATAACCAGTTCTGTCTGAGGCAGCGGCACCGAATTATACACGCGCCTAAGCCTCAGATGTCGACAAGGCATTCGACATGTTTTCTTGCTCAAAGTCACTGCCTCAAACATGCCTGCTGGCTCGGAGCCACTGCCACAGACAAAACAGCAAATTCGGTGCCTAAGCCATTGACACGCCTGCTTGGCAAGACGTTATACATGTCTGCTTGCTCAACGTCACTGTCTCGGAAATGCCTGCCTCAGAAAAAACACCTGATTTGAATCTTTAACCACAGATGCGCCTGCTGGATCGGTGCCGCTGCCGCAGGCATTACTGTTGATTTGGTGCCTAAGCCATAGACATGCCTCCTAGCTAGGCGCCACTGCTTCAGACATCCTTTGGAAGTGGCACAGAGCCAGCAGGAAGGTCTGTGGATTAGGCACCGAATCAGCAGTTATGTCGGAGGCAGCGGCACCGAGCCAGCATGCACGTCTATGGCTTAGGCACCGAATCAGCAGTTATATCTGAAGCTTAGGAACCGAGCCAGCAGGCATGTCTATTGATTAGGTACTGGAGGATGACGGACCGAGCCGGCATGCGCGTCTATGGTTTAGGCAATGAATTATCAGTTATGTCTGAGACAACGGTACAGAGGAAGCAGGCGCGTCTGTGGTTTTGGCACCGAATCAGTAGTAATGGCACCAAACCATTGATTTTTTTGTGTGACATTACAAACGCAATGGCATCGAGTAGCCATGTACCTCTGAAGCATTGGTACTGATCCATCAGTTATATCTGTCGCTGTCGCACTGAGCCAGCGCGCATGCCTGGGCCAGTAGCAACGAGCCTGCAGGTGTATCTTAGGCAATGGAACCGTGCCAGCAGGCAAATCTGTGGCAGCGGCACCTAACTAGCATGCATCTCTTTAGCCTAGGCACCGGATCAGAAGCTGTGCCAAAAGCAGTTCTGTCTGAGGCAGCGGCGCCGAATTATAGACGCGCCTAAGCCTCAGATGGGCCGAATGGACAAGGCATTAGACATGTTTGCTTGCTCAAAGTCACTGCCTCAAACATGTCTGCTGGCTCGGAGCCACTACCACAGACAAAACAGTTGATTCAGTGCCTAAGCCACAGACACGCCTGCTGGGCAAGATGTTATACATGTCTGCTTGCTCAACGTCACTGCTTCGGAAATGCCTGCCTCATACAAAACAGCTGATTTGGAACTTAAACCACAGCTGCGCCTGCTGGATCGTTGCCGCTGCAGCAGGCATATCTGCTGATTTGGTCCCTAAGCCATAGACAAGCCTGCTAGCTAGGGGCCACTGCTTCAGACATTCCTTTGGAAGTGGTACAAAGCCAGCAGGCAGGTCTATGGCTTAGGCACCGAATCCACAGTTATGTCTTAGGCAGCGGAACCGAGCCAGCAGGCATGTCTATTGCTTGGGCACTGGAGGCAGCGGGACCGAGCCAGCAGGCGCGTCTATGGTTTAGGCAAGGAATTAGCAGTTATGACTGAGACAACGGTATAGAGGCAGCATGCGCGTCTGTGGTTTAGGCGCCGAATCAGCATTAATGGCACCAAACCATTGATTATTTATGTGACATGACAAACGCAATAACATCGAGCAGCCAGGTACCTCTGAGGCATTGGCACTGATCCATCAGTTATATCTTAAGCTGTCAGACGGAGCCAGCGCGCATGCCTGCATTAGCCAGTAGCAACGAGCCTGCAGGTATGTCTAAGGCAATGGAACCGTGCCGACAGGCATGTCTGTGGCAGAGGCACCTAACTAGCATGCATCTCGTTAGCTTAAGCACCGGATCAGCAGCATTGCCAAAGGCAAGGAATAAGCAGTTATGACTGAGACAACGGTATAGAGGCAGCAGGCGCGTCTTTGGTTTAGGCACCGAATCAGCAGTAATGGCACCAAACCATTGATTATTTATGTGACATGACAAACGCAATGACATCGAGCAGCCAGGTACCTTTGAGGCATGGGCACTGATCCATCAGTTATATCTGAAGCTGTCACACTGAGCCAGCGCGCATGCCTGCATGAGTCAGTAGCAACGAGCCTGCAGATAAGTCTAAGGCAATGGAACCGTGCCGACAGGCATATCTGTGGGAGAGGCACCTAACTAGCATGCATCTCGTTAGCTTAGGCACCGGATCAGCAGCTGTGCCAAAGGCAGCGGTACCGACCGAGCAGGCGCGTCCGTGATTTAGGCTCTGAATAAGCAGTTCTGTCTGAGGCAGCGGCACCGAATTATAGACGCGCCTAAGCCTCAGATGGACCGACTGGATAAGGCATTAGACATGCTTCTTGCTCAAAGTCACTGCCTCAAACATGCCTGCTGTCACGGATCCACTGCCACAGACAAAACAGCTGATTCGGTGCCTAAGCCACAGACACGCCTGCTGGGCAAGATGTTATACATGTCTGCTTGCTCGACGTGACTGCCTCGGAAATGCCTGCCTGAGCCCAAACAGCTGATATGGAACTTAAACCACAGATGCGCCTGCTGGATCGATGCCGCTGCCGCAGGCATATATGTTGATTTGTTGCCTAAGCCATAGACATGCCTGCTTGCTAGGCGCCACTGCTTCAGACAATCCTTTGGAAGTGGCACAGGGCCAGCAGGCAGGTCTGTGACTTAGACACCGAATCAGCAGTTATGTTAAGGCTATTAAAGCGTAACTATACCAAATTTAGTGACTCAGAGGCCTTTCTGATATTTAATCTTCATCAGTGTGTCTCAACCCCAAAGTTTTGTAACCGACACGGATGACGAACAAGACCCGGCAAACACAGCACAACCCCCTCCAAGGACAAACCGACTGACGTAGCTCATGAGACAGGTCAACTGGTGGCATCAGGCAATAGACGCACACCCGTGGACTTATAGGCGGTGCCGCTGCCTCCGACATAACTGCTGATTCGGAGGCAGCGGCACCGAGCCAGCATGCACGTCTTTGGCTTAGGCACCGAATAAGCAGTTATATCTGAGGCAGCGGAACCGAGCTTGCAGGCATGTCTATTGTTTAGGCACTGGAGGAAGCGGGACCGAGCCAGAAGGCGCGTCTATGGTTTAGGCAAGTAATTAGCAGTTATGACTGGGACAACGGTACAGAGGCAGCAGGCGCGTCTGTGGTTTAGGCACCGAATCAACAGTAATGGCACCAAACCATTGGTTATTTATGTGACATGACAAACGCAATGGCATCGAGCAGCCAGGTACCTCTGAGGCATTGGCACTGATCCATCAGTTATATCTGAAGCTGTCGCACTGAGCCAGCGCACATGCCTGAGCCAGTGGCAACGAGCCTGCAGGTATGTCTAAGGCAATGGAAACGTCCCGACAGTCATGTCTGTGGCAATGACACCTAACTAGCATGCATCTCTTTAGCTTAGGTACCAAATCAGCAGCTGTGCGAAAGGCAGCGGCACCGACCGAACAGGTGCGTCTGTGGTTTAGGCTCTGAATAAGCAGTTCTGTCTGAGGCAGCGGCTCCGAATTATAGACGCGACTAAGCCTCAGGTAAGCCGACTGTACAAGGCATTAGACATGTTTGCTTGCTCATAATCACTGCTCTAAACATGCCTGCTGGCTCGGAGCCATTGCCACAGACAAAACAGCTGATTCGGTACCTAATCCACAGACACGCCTGCTAGCTGATTTGGAACTTAAACCACAGATGCGCCTGCTGAATCGTTGCCACTGCCGCAGGCATATCTGTTGATTTGGTGCCTAAGCCATAGACATGCCTGCTAGCTAGGCGCCACTGCTTCAGACATTCCTTTGGAAGTGGCACAGGGCCAGCAGGCAGGTCTGTGGCTTAGGCACCGAATCAGCAGTTATGTCGGAGGCAGCGGCACCGAGCCAGCATGTACGTCTATGGCTTAAGCACCGAACGGTAGTTATATATGAGGCAGCGGAACCATGCCAGCAGGCACGTCTTGTTTAGGCACTGCAGGAAGCAGGACCGAGCCAGCAGGCGCGTCTATGGTTTAGGCAAGGAATTAGCAGTTATCACTGAGATAACGGTACTGTTACATGTGGGTTTACGGCGTCCCGCAAACCCCCTTGCTGACAAGACAACCGAGCGTGTTCTCTGACAGGTGTACGGGCAGCTGTGGGGTAAGGCACAAGAAAGATATTAGATGAATGACATGAATTATTTACACTATCTATATACAACACTTACTAACACAAAACATCACAATTAGTTGCTTCTGTAGCCAACTCACGACGTCCGCCCCGAAGGCAAAACAATGTTCTGTGCTCGGAACGGGTGACGTGAATGCCTACAGAAGCAAACAACAAAACAACAACAAAATAAAAAAAGAAACAACAGAAGACGCGATTGGCCAGTTTATAACTTAGGGTGAATCCCCCACTCGCGTGAATCCCCCTCTCGCGCACTAGTGTAAACTAGTTTGTCGACATTGTTGTCGACCACAGGTTGATATGTATTATTTAGCTATCGCGCACTAGTTCGATTCGCCTGGATCGCCTGCAGGTTATTTTTTGGACCTCTTTCATTTGAATGGTCTCACATTCGTCTCACATTTTTACGACCTGTTCATGTTGGTTCGTCCGCCCTTGCTGGACCTTAACCGACAGCGTCGTACCAGTACCTGCTGTTATTGCGCAGGGAGCAGCAGGTCACCACACATTGTTGTGCCTTTCAATATACTTTCACTTTCCCGTCACAATGTTGTGGGTATACGTTACAACTTGACCTGCTGCTAAAGAGTGATCGTTTTTTCAGGGTTTTTATATCTATGAATACTACCGGAAAATCATGCATACTCATATTAGCTTGCTAAAATCGTGTCGAGGTGGAGATACCGTCCACAATTAAAGCCAGATAGCAAAAATCGAGTAGATAATGGATTTGCGTTCAAATAGTATATTTCCCATAGGAAAAAAATGATGAAACGACCCTATAAACCAATGCCATGACTCCTGTCAAAACGAACACCCACACAACACGTGACGGGTGAAAATCATATATGGCACAATTTGGCGGTTGGCGATTTTTAGGCAAATTTTATAGACCTCAGCCTTATAGCGGCCCCTGTATTGTAAAAACAGATCTCCAAAAAACCACTCATGCACACATCGTATGATATGTGCATGACTTGTGCATGGAGCAGCGCATTTTGCCTACCATATTTCACCTAAAATATTTCACTCGCACCGCCTTACCATATACCTACTAAAATAATTTAGATGTGCATAAGCACCAGAGAGGTTTCCTATTCCATCTCGTAACAGGTACAGAGGCAGCAGGCGCGTCTGTGGTTTAGGCACCGAATCAGCAGTAATGGCACCAAACCATTGATGACTGTATTTATGTGACAATGACAAACGCAATGACATCGAGCAGCCAGGTACCTCTGAGGCATTGGCACTGATCCATCAGTTATATCTGAAGCTGTCGCACTGAGCCAGCGCGCGTGCCTGAGCCAGTAGCAACGAGCCTGCAGGTATATCTAAGGCAATGGAACCGTGCCGACAGGCATGTCTTTGGCAGTTGGACCTAACTAGCATGCATCTCTTTAGCTTAGGCACCAAATCAGCAGCTGTACCAAAGGCAGCGGCACCGACCGCGCAGGCGCGTCTGTGGTTTAGGCTCTGAATAAGCAGTTCTGTCTGAGGCAGCGGCACCGAATTATAGACGCACCTAAGCCTCAGATGGGCCGACGGGACAAGGCATTAGACATGTTTGCTTGCTCAAAGTCACTGCCTCAAACATGCCTTCTGGCTCGGAGCCACTGCCACAGACTGAACAGCTGATTCGGTACCTAAGCCACAGACATGCCTGCTGGGCAAGATGTTATACATGTCTGCTTGCTCGACGTCACTGCCTCGGGAATGCCTGCCTCAGACAAAACAGCTGATTTGACCCTTAAACCGCAGATGCGCCTGCTGGATCGGTGCCGCTGTCGCAGGCATATCTGTTGATTTGGTACCTAAGTCATAGACATGCCTGCTAGCTAGGCGCCACTGCTTCAGACATTCCTTTCGAAGTGGCACAGAGCCAGCAGGCAGGTCTGTGGCTTAGGCACCGAATCAGCAGTTATGTCGGAGGCAGCGGCACCGAGCCAGCATACACGTATATGGCTTGGACGCCGAATCAGCAGGTATATCTGAGGCAGCGGAACCGACCCAGCAGGCATGTCTATTGCTTAGGCACTGTAGAAAGCGGGACCGATCCAGTAAGCGCGTCTTTGGTTTTGGCAAGGAATGAGAAGTTATGACTGTGACAACGGTACAGAGGCAGCAGGCGCATCTGTGGTTAAGGCATCGATTCAGCAGTAATGGCACCAAACCTTTGATTATTTATGTGACATGACAAAAGCAATGGCATCGAGCAGGCCCCCGCCCATATGGCTTGAAGAAATATATGGGCTGCATGATGCTTCCACGCAGAGCGAATCCGGTCCGCACACTAGTACTGGTAAACCGCTTAGAAGATCTAAGCCTGTCCAGGAACCGCGGTGCGAGGCGGACCGTCCATGCTTATAAACCTTATTGGTTTCATTGGGCGACAGGGCTTGAGATGTCATTGCATCTCAATGTCGGGTAAATGTCCCTCAAAATTGGAAGCAACGTCTCCAAAATGACCTTTACAGTGTTGACAGGGACGTTAAACCTCAAGCAAACAAACAAACAGTGGCATCGAGCAGCCAGCTACCTCTGAGGCATTGGCACTGATCCATCAGTTATATCTGAAGCTGTCTAGCTGAGCCAGCGCGCATGCCTGAGCAATTAGCAACGTGCCTGCAGGTATGTCTAAGGCAATGGAACCGTGCCAACAGGCATGTGTGTGGCAGTGGCACCTAGTTAGCATGCATCTCTTTAGCTTAGGCACCGGATCAGCAGCTGTGCCAAATGCAGCGCCACCGACCGAGCAGGCGCATATGTGGTTTAGGCTCTGAATAAGCAGTTCTGTCTTAGGCAGCGGCAACGAATTATAGACGCCACTAAGCCTCAAATGGGCCGATTTGACAAGGCATAAGACATGTTTGCTTGCTCAAAGTCACTGCCTCAAACATGCCTGCTGTCACGGAGCCACTGCCACAGACAAAACAGCTGATCCGGTGCCTAAGCCACAGACACGCCTGCTGGGCAAGACGTTATACATGTCTGCTTGCTCAACGTCACTGCCTCGGAAATGCCTGCCACATACAAAACAGCTGATTTGGAACTTAAACCACAGATGCGCCTGCTTGATCGGTGCCGCTGCCGCGGGCATATCTGTTGATTTGGTGCCTAAGCCATAGACATGCCTGCTAGCTAGGCGCATCTGCTTCAGACATTCCTTTGGAAGTGGCACAGGGCCAGCAGGCAGGTCTGTGGCTTAGACACCGAATCAGCAGTTATGTCGGAGGCAGCGGCACCGAGCCAGCATGCACGTCTATGGCTTAGGCACCGAATCAGCAGTTATATCTGAGGCTTAGGTACCGAGCCAGCAGGCATGTCTATTGCTTAGGCCCTTGAGGAAGCGGGACCGAGCCGGCATGCGCGTCTATGGTTTAGGCAATGAATGAGCAGTTATGTCTGAGACTACGGTACAGAGGAAGCAGGCGCGTCTGTGGTTTAGGCACCGAATAAGCCTACGCCTCAGATGGACCGACTGGATAAGGCATTAGACATGTTTCTTGCTCAAAATCACTGCCTCAAAAATGCCTACTGCCACGGAGCCACTGCCACAGACAAAACAGCTGATTCGGTGCCTAAGCCACAGACACGCCTGCTAGGCAAGATGTTATACATGTTTGTTTGCTCGACGTGACTGCCTCGGAAATGCCTGCCTCAGCCAAAACAGCTGATTTGGAACTTAAACCACAGATGCGCCTGCTGGATCGATGCCGCTGCCGCTGCCGCAGGCATATCTGTTGATTTGGTGCCTAAGCCATAGACATGCCTGCTTGCTAGGCGCCACTGCTTCAGACAATCCTTTGGAAGTGGCACAGAGCCAGCAGGCAGGTCTGTGGCTTAGGCACCGAATCAGCAGTTATGTTAAGGCTATTAAGGCGTAACTATAACAAGTTTAGTGACTCAGAGGCCTTTCTGATATTTAATCATCATTAGTGTGTCTCAACCCCAAAGTTTTGTAACCGACACGGATGACGAACAAGACCCGGCAAACACAGCACAACCCCCTCCAAGGACACACCGACCGACGTAGCTCCTGAGACAGGTCAACTGGAGGCATCAGGCAATAGACGCACACCCGCGTACTTATAGGCGGTGCCACTGCCTCCGACATAACTGCTGATTCGGAGACAGCAGCACCGAGCCAGCATGCACGTCTTCGGCACAGAATCAGAAGTTATATCTAAGGCAGCGGAACCGAGCCAGCAGGCATGTCTATTGTTTAGGCACTGGAGGAAGCTGGACCGAGCCAGCAGGCGCGTCTATGGTTTAGGCAAGGAATTAGCAGTTATGACTGAAACAACGGTACAGAGGCAGCAGGCGCGCCTGTGGTTTAGGCACCGAATCAGCAGTAATGGCACCAAACCATTGATTATTTATGTGACATGAAAAACGCAATGGCATCGAGCAGCCAGGTACCTCTGGGGCATTGGCACTGATTCATCAGTTATATCTGAAGCTGTCGCACTGAGCCAGCGTGCATGCCTGAGCCAGTTGCATCGAGCCTGCAGGTATGTCTAAGGCAATGGAACCGTGCCGACAGGCATGTCTGTGGCAGTGGCTACTAACTAGCATGCATCTCTTTAGCTTAGGCACCGAATCAGCAGATGTGCCAAAGGCAGCGGCACCGACCGAGCAGGCGCGTCTATGGTTAAGGCTCTGAATAAGCAGTTATGTCTGAGGCAGTGGCTCCAAGCCAGCAGGCATGCCCGAGGCAGCGACTTATGAGGCTGTGGCGCTGATCCATCAGTTATGTATGAGGCAGTACAGGCTTATCTGAGCCATTGGCAACGACACTGGAGGTATGCCTGAACTGAGCCAGCAGGCATGCCTTAGGCATTTGCACCTTACCAAGAGGCACGTCTGTGGCGTAGGCACCGAATCAGCATATATATGTCTTAGGCTGTGGCACCGAGCCAGAAGGCCTGTTTGAAGCAGTGACTTTTAGCCAGCATGCATGTCTGATGCTTTTGCACCGATCCATAAAGTATTTTGGTGGCAGTGGCACTAAGTCTATTTGCATGTCTGTCGCAGTGGCATCAAGCAACCAGGTAAGTCTGAAGAAGAAGCACTGAACCATCGGTTTTTCGTCCGAGGCAGTGGCACTGAGCAAGCGGGAATTCCTGAGCCATTGGCAAGGATCCTACAGGTATGTCTGATGCAATGGAACCGAGCCAGCAGGCATGCCGGAGTCAGTGGCGGCGAGGCAGCCGGCATGACTGTGGCACCGAATCAGCAGTTATGTACGAGACAGTGTAACCGAGCCAGCGGGCATGTCCTAACGAGTAGTTAAGACCCTACAGTTATGCGTGTGGCAGCAGCATCGAGCAAGCAGGCACTTCGGTGGCGACTGCGCCGAATCAGCAGGTATTTCGAAGGTGGTGGCAACGAGCTAGCAGGCTTGCCCGAGGCAGTGACTTTCCTCCAGTAGACATGTCTAATGCCTTGCCACCGATCCATATAGTATTTGGGTGGCAGTGCAACCAGGTACGTTTGAGGCAGTGGCACAGTTTAGAATCAGACAGTGGCAGTGACAACGACCCTGTAGCTATCTCTGAGGCAGTGGAACCGAGCAAGCAGTGATGCGTGTGGATGTGACACCGAGCCGGCCGGCAGGTCTGTGGCTTAGGCTCTGATTCTGCAGTTATGTCTCAGGCAGAGGCACCGAGCAAGCAGGCGAGCCTGTGGTTTAGGCACCGAATCAGTTATATCTGAGGCAGCGGGACCGAGCCAGCAAGTTTGGCAAGGAATAAGCAGTTATTACTGAGGCAGCTGGTCCGAGCCAGCAGGCGTGTCTGTGACATAAGCACCGAATCAGCAGTCCCGAGGCTATGACTGTGAGCCAGCAGACATGTCTGATGTCCTGCCACCGATCGTTAAATTATTCGTGTGGCAGTGACACTAAGTCGTTAGGCATGACAGTCACAATGGCATCGAGCAAACAGATACGTTTGAGGCCGCGGCATAGATGCAATAGTTTAGCCAGGAGCAGTGGGCTGGGCTTGTCTCAGCGAGGGTCAACGACCCTGCAGGTATCTCGGAGGCAGTGGAACGGAGCCTGTAGGCATGCTTGAGTAGTGGCACCCAACAAGCAGACACATCTGTGGCTTAGGCACCCTTCAACAGTTATGTCTGAGGCAGCAGGCACGTCTATGGCTTAATCTGAGACAGCGACACCGAGTAGGCACGTCTATGGCTTAGACATCGAATCAGTAGTTATACCTAAGGAAGGGGGCCGATCTAGCCTGCGTGTCTGTGGTGTAGACAATGAATCAGCGGTTATGGCAGAGGCAGCGGGACAGAGGCAGCAGGCGCGTCTATGATTTCGGTACTGAATCAGCAGCTATGTCAGAGGCAGTGGCACCGAGCAATCATACACGTCTGTGGCTTCGGCATGGAACCAGCGATTATGTATGAGGCAGCGGGACTGAGCCACCAGGTATGTTTGTGATTTAGGTAAGTTATCTCTCATACAGTGATGCCGAGTCAGCAGGCATGACCGAGGACAAGAGTTTGAGGCAGGAGATATGTCAGATGTCTTCGCATCGAGCCGGTGACAACTACCCTGCAGATATGTGTGGGGCAGTGAAACCGACCTAGCAGACCTAGCTGAGGAGGTAGCATCCAGCCAGCAGGCATGTATGTGGCTAAGGCACCCAATCAGCAGTTATGTCAGAGGCAGCTGGACCGAGTCAGCAGGCATGTCCGAGTCAGTGACTTTAAGGCAGCAGATAATGTCTGATGCCTTGGCACCGAACCATAAAGTATTAAATTTTGTGTGGCACGACAAACGAAATAGTATCGAGCAGCCAGGTACGTCTGAGGCATTGACACCGATTCAACGGGAATGTCTGAGCAAGTGGCAACGCCCCTGCCTTAGACATGACTGTTAACATGTCTTGCCTTGCCACCGATTCATAAAGGCTTAGGCACCGAATCAGCAGTTATGTAAAATGTAAAACTATACAATAGTGGTTAAAGCCCACTTTATGGCGCGGGTTACGTCATACAAACGCAATGGCGTCGAGCAGCCAGATACGTCTGACGCATTGGCAATGGTCCACCAGTTAGTCTGAGACTGTCGCACTGAGCCAGCGGGCACCTAGCTAACAGGCATGACTTTGGCTTTTGCTCCTAATCAGCAGTTATACCTGAGGCAGCGGTTCCTAGCCAGCAGGCGCGCAGGTATGTCTTTGGCTTTTGTACTGAATCAGCAGCTATGCCTGATTCAGCGGCACCGAGCCAGCAGGTGCGTCTGTGGTTTAAGCTCCGAATCAGCAGTTTTGTATGAGGCAGTGTTTCTGAGCCAGCAGGCAAGTCCGAGGCAGTGACGTTCAGCAAGTAGACATGCCTGAAGCCGTGGTACCGAGCAATAAAGTACCCTTGTGTTGTAGTGGCAGTAAGTAATTTGGCATGACAGACGAGCAACCAAGTCTGGGGCACTCATCCATCAGTTTTGTCTGAAGCAATGGCACTGAGACAACGGGCATGTCTGAGCCATTGGCAGAAACACAGCAGGTATATCTGAGGCAGCTGAACCGAGCCAGCAGGCATGCCTGAGGCAGTTGCACCTAGCCAGCAGGCCCGTCTGTGGCGTGGCTTAGGCACTAAATCAGCACTTTGCCTTAGACTTTGGCACCGAGCCAGCAGGCCTGTTTGAGGAAGTGACTGTCTGCAGCTAGCAGCTATGTCTGCTGCTTTGGCACCGAACCATTAAGTATTTTGGTGGCAGTGGCATTAAGTATATTGGCTTGTCAGTTGCAGTTGCATCGAGCAACCACGTACGCCTGTGGAAGAAGCACTGAGTCATAGGTTATGTCTGAGGCAGTGACACTTAGTCAGCGGTCAAGCGATCCTGCTGATATGTCTGATGCAATGGAACCGAGCCAGCAGGCATGCCTGAGGCAGCAGCACCGATGCAACAGGCATGACTTTGGCTTAGGCACTGAATCAGCAGTTAACTCTAAGGCAGTGTAGCCGAGCCAGCGGGCATATCTTAGCCAGTGGCAACGACCATGCAGTAACATGTGTTGCAGCAGCATCTGGCCAGCATGCACCGATTCAGCTGTTATGTCTGAGGCAGTAGCACCGAGCTAGCAGGCATGTCCTCGGCAGTGACATTCCGCCTTCAGGCATGTTTGATGCTTTGCCACCGATCCATAAAGTACTTGTGTGGCAGTGGTACTTAGTCATTTGCCATGACGGCCGCAGTGGCATCGAGCAACCAGGTACGTCTGGGGCAGAGGCACTGATCCATCAGTTTTGCATTATTCAGTGACACTGAGCCAGGGAGAATACCTCAACAAGTGACAACAACCCTGCAGGTATCTCTGAGGCAGTGGAACCGAGCCAACAGGCATGCATGTGGAAGTGGCACCAAGCCAGCAGGCACGTCTGTGGCTTAGGCACTAACTCAGCAGTTATCTCCCAGGCAGAGGCACCGAGCCAGCAGGCAAATCTACATCTTAGGCACGAATCAGCAGTTATATCTGAAGCAGCTTGGCCGAGCCAGCAGCCGCATCTGTGGTTTAGACACGGAATTAGCAGTTATGACTGAGGTAGACGGTCCGAGCCGAACGGCGCGTCTGTGGCTTAGGCACCGATTCAGCAGTCATGTATGAGGCAGCAGCTCGAGACAGCAGACACGTCTATGGATAAGGCACCGAATCAGCAGTTATGTCTGAGGCAGTGGTACACAGCCATCAGGCCTTCTGAGGCAGTGACTATGTGCCAGCTGACATGTCTGATGCCCTGTCGCCGATCAATAAAGTATGTGTGTGTCAGTGACACTAAATAATTAGGCATGACAGTCACAGTAGCATCGAGCAACAAGATACTTTTGAGGCTGTGAAACAGATCCATCAGTTTAGCCTGCGGCAGTGGCACTGGGACAGCAGGCTTGTCTCAGCGAGTGACAACGACCATGCAGCTATCTCGGAGGCAGTGGAATCGAGCATGCATGCATACCAATGGATGTGGCACCGAGCCAGTAGGTACGTCTGTGGCTTGGGCACCGAATCTGCAGTTATGTCTGACGTAGCGGCACCGAGCCAGCAGGTACGTCTATTGTTTAGGCAACGAATCAGCAGTTATATCTGAGACAGCGACATCGAGCCAGCAGTTACATCTGTGGCTTAGGCACCGAATCATAGTTTCATCTGAGGCAGCGTGTCCGAGCCAGCAGGCGCGCCTGTGGTTTAAGAAAGGATTCAGGCATGTCTGAGCCAGCGGGCATGTCTGAGCAAGAGGCAACGACCCTGCCTCACACATGACTGCTGACATGTCTTGCATTACAACCGATTCATAGAGTATTTGTGTTACAGTGACACTTAGTCATTAGACATAGCAGTCGCAGTGGCACTGATCCTTCAAGCCAGTGGCAACGGCCCTGCATTTATCTCTAAAACAGTAGGACCAGGCCAGCGGACATGCATGTGGCGCTGTTACCGAGTCAATAGGCACGTCTGTGGCTTATGCACTGAATCAGCAGTTATGTCTCAGGCAGAGGCACCGTGCCAGCATGCAAGTCTTTGGCTTAGGCAACGAATCAGCACTTTTATCTGAGGCAGCGGGTCCGAGCCAGCAGGCGCGTCTGTGGCATAGGCACTGAATAACCAGTCATGTATGAGCAGCGGCACCGAGCCAGCAGGAACGTCTGTGGCTTAGGCACTGAATCAGTAGTTATGTCTGAGGCAGTGGCACGCGACCAGCAGAACTTCTGAGGCAGTGACTGTGAGCCAGTAGAAATGTCTGATGCCCTGCCACCGATCCATAATGTATTTTTGCAACACTAATTCATTAGGCATGACAGCCACAGTGGCACCGAGCAACCAGATATGTTTGAGGCAGTGGCAGAGATCCTTCTATAAAGCCTGAGGCAGTGGCACTGAGACAGCAATTGACACCGACCCTGCAGGTATCTCTGAGGCAGTGGAACCGAGCCTGCAGACATGCCTGTGGAAGTGGCACCGAGCCAGCAGGCACGTCTGTGGTATAGCACCGCATCAGCAGTTATGTCTGAGGCAGCGACACTGAGCCAGCAGCCACGTCTATGGCTTAGGCACCGAATCTGTAGTTATATCTGAGCAAACGGGACCGAGCCAGCAGGCGCGTCTATGGCTTAGACAAAGAATCAGCAGTTATAATAGAGGCAGCGGGACAGATGCAGCACGCGCGACTTTGGTTTAGGCACGGAATCAGCAGTTGTGTCAGAGGCAGTGGCATCGAGCCTGAAGGCACGTCTGTGATTTAGGCAAGGAACCAGAAGTTATGTCTGATGCAGTGGCACCGAGTTAGCAGGCATGCCCGAGACAGTGACTTTGAGGCAGCAGATATGTCTGATGCCTTGGCACCGAAGCAGTGACAACGACCCCGCAGGTATGTCTGAGGCAGTGGAACCGAGGCAGCAGGCATGCATGTGGAAGTGGCACCGAGCCAGCAGGTACGTCTGTGGCTTAGGAACGGGATCAGCAGTTATGTCTGAAGCAACGGGACCGGTCTGTGATTTGGGAAAGGAATCAGAAGTTAAGTCTGATGCAGTGGCACATGTCAGCAGGCATATCCGAGCTAGTGACTTTTGAGACAGCATATATGTCTGATGCCTTGGCAACGATCCATACAGTATTTTGGTGGCAGTGACACTAAGTCTATTTGCAAGTCAGTCGCAGTGGCATCAAGCAACCAGATAACCCTGAGGCAGAAGCACTGATCCATCGGTTAAATGTCTGAGGCAGTGACATTTAGCCAACGGGAATGTCTGAGCCAATGGCAATGATCCTGCAGGTATGCGTGAGGCATTGGCACCGAGGCAGCAGGCACGATTGTGGCTTAGGCACCGAATCAGCAAGTATGTCTGAGGCAGTAACGGGCCTCCGTGGCCTAATGGATAAGAGCGCTGACTCTTAGTCATTAGGTCTCTCACCGCCGTGGGTTCGAGCCTCGCTCGGGTCACGTGTGAGACGCCAAGTTCTGCAACGGAAGGTCAGGTGGTTTTTCTCCGGGTACTCCGGTTTTCGCCCACCTATGATTAACGATCGGCTCGATATGAGTGAAATAATCTTGAAAGGGCCGTAAAACCCAAACCAAAAAAAAAAAAAAAAAAAAAAATGTCTGAGGCAGTGGAACCGTGCCAGCGTCATGTCTTAGCAAATGACAGCGACCCTGCAGTTATGTGTGAGGCAGCAGCATCGAGCCAGCAGGCACGTCTGTGGCTTAGACCCGAATCAGCTGTTATGTCGGAGGCAGTGGCACCGAGCCAGCAGATATGAGAAATGTTCTGGTACCGACATATAAAGTATTTTTGTTGCAGTTGCCATGGCATTTGCAGTTGCATCGAGCAACCAGGTACGTCTGGGTTAGTTGAACTTATCCATCAGTTATGCCTGAGGCAGTGAGCCAGGGGTGATGTCTGAATGTGTAATGTAGAACTTATCAGTTTTTATACGTCTTCAGCAGTTTCACCTCCTCGATGCGGCCCCCGCCCATTGGGGCTTGAAGAAATAAATGGACTGCATGATGCTTCCACGCAGAGCTAAATCCGACCGAACACGAGTACTGGTAAACCGCTCAGAGAATCTAAGCCTGCCCAGGCAAAGTGATGCGAGTCGGGCCGTCCATGATTGTAAACTCTAGTGGTTTCATTGGGCGACAGGGCTTGAGATGTCATTTCATCTCAATGTCGGGTAAAAGTCCTACAAAATTGGGGTAAAAGTCCCACAAAATTGGAAGCAACGTCTCCAAAATGACCTTTATAGTGTTGACGGGGATGTTAAACATCAAATCAAACGGGGACTCCGGTTATCATCCAATTCTGATATGAGTGAAATAATCTTGAAAGGGCCGTAAAATCAAACAGCGAAACAAAAAATATCCGACATTATCTGAAATATGCATGGTTAGACATCGTGAAGTACGATTTTAGGCAACTCTTAACAAAATATCTATAACTGCAACTGCTGGCACCATATCAGCAGGAAGGCACCGTATTAGCAGCAAGGCACCATATCAGCAGGAAGGAATTGAGTCTTACTGGTTCATTCAGTTTAAATGCCACTCTTCTGTCTTCAAACGTCAAAATATATTCTCTAACGACACAAGTGATTATTATTCTTAGTAAATAAAAGGAAAATTAACCCCTTTTTCGACCATAACTTAAACAAAAAAGAAGTTCCGGCACGCTACAGTGAAATGATATAAATGGTATCAGACACATGTGAAATGATACGATATCATTTCACTTGTGATTGATATCATTTTTATTTGTTTCAGATATGCATTGATTTCACTGCTAAGTATAAAATAAAGGCGTATTTTTTTGTGATAACCTGCATGTAAAACTACCAAGAATTAGCTACGTCGTGAAAAGAAACTTTTGTTTTGCCATTCGCGAACAACAAGGGTGCATACGCGCAATCTGGTCTTATATACCATAGGATTTGCTGTTAAGCTAGTACTTGTACCTCTTGTTTCTATAGCTAACATTTTAACCCTTATCTTGCTGACTCCATTACGAAAACACGCCTAAACATATGCATTCTAAACTTTACCGCCGAAAAAAAAAAGGCAATTTTAAGGCTATTCTGCTCAAAATAAAGATTGTGGTACTCATTAGAACCGCCTCATTGAGGCGGTTCTAACGAGCACCCACAACTTAAGTTTCCAGTATTTATAAGAAAAATAACACGGATTTTCATCAGAAAAATAGTCATTTTGGAGATGTGAAAAATGCACTTTGTCGCACGGGTGTGTTATCGTAATGAATGAGCCAGAGCATAATCCTATACAAGAAATTCAGCCAAGTCTACCCTCGTATAGAGCGGTATGCGAAAACTCTAGCCATACCGGCTCAATGTCAGCGTGATTTGTATCTTTGCAAGTCACATAGATCCTATTGTTATTATTGTTTTTTTATTGTTTCTGTTCAAATGTTATATTTTCTTTGTCTGCGTTCCAAATGATAAAAAAGAAAAAGTTATTCGGTGCTTATAAGAGGCGACTCTGACCTGTTCATTCAGTAGAATACGTGTATCACTTGTATTAGCTCATCTGAGAACGAAGTGCTAATGGTGAGTTCTTGTGATCTGCCAATTAGTTTTAAATGATACACTACCCTGCATCATTGCCACCTTCATTCAAACTGCACAGTAATGTTGTCTATTTTACCTTCTAACAGTTTCGCTCCATTGAAAAAGATGGCCGGTAGAGCTAAAATTAAAAAAAAAAAGGATTTAAACAACAACTTCAATTAAAATAGAACCAGAGCTAAACATTGAAAAACATTTAAATCACAACTCCTCCTACGCCTGATGTTCAATTTCATTCACATTTTTCAGGAATATTGGTTAGGTGACCCTCTTCCAAAAAAGCAAAAGCCGTTCTGATCCATGTATGGCAACCACAGCTAAACGTTTAAAAACATTTAAATTAGAATTCCTATACAATTTGTCCAATTTTATTCAAACTTCACAGGAATACTGCATAGACGACCCTCTTCCAAACTAGCTAAAACCTTACTGCTCTGATAAACCGGATGGCCACAAATTTTAAAAATAGAAGAAAACGTCTTTAAATGACAAATATTTGGTCCAACACCATCAAACTTCACAGGAATGTTGCTTAGGTGACCTTCTTCCGAAATAGAAACGGTCCCGCTCCAATGAGCAAGAAAGCTATCAGAGCTACAAATAGTAATGTTCTTTCAATAACAACTTCTCCTATATATTTAATAGTACAATTTTTTAAGCTTGATGTTTAGATGTTTCGATGATTTATTAAATATTGACAATACCTATTTCGATGGTTTGATCAGTCAGATTTACCCTTCAGAACTTCAGTTGCAAAACGCAAATTCTGCTGATACCGAAGCCCCGTTTATTGACTGACATTTACCTATCTTAAATGCATTTGTTTCTTGCAAAATTTATTATGTTTGCGAAGAGTTTGCTTCTTGGATGGCGATGTGTGGCATCCTACTGTACTTAATTTTTTTTTTTTTGGTTTGGGTTTTACGGCCCTTTCAAGATTATTTCACTCATATCGAGCCGATCGTTAATCATAGGTGGGCGAAAACCGGAGTACCCGGAGAAAAACCACCTGACCTTCCGTTGCAGAACTTGGCGTCTCACACGTGACCTGAGCGAGGCTCGAACCCACGGCGGTGAGAGACCTAATGGCTAAGAGTCAGCGCTCTTATCCACTAGGCCACGGAGGCCCGTTCTACGGTACTTGAATATCGCAACTAATTCGGTTTGCCTGAGTGTCTAATCATGTTTTGTTTGTTTAATTTGAGGTTTAACGTCCCCATCAACACTGCATAGGTCATTTTGGAGACGTTGCTTCCAATTTTGTGGGACTTTTACCCGACATTGAGATGAAAGGGCATCTCTAGCCCTGTCGCCCAATTAAACCAATATGGTTTATAAGCATGGACGGTTAGGGTTTATAAGCATGGACAGTCAGACTCACGCCACTTTGCCTGGGCAGGCTTAGCCAAAACTACGTAGTATGACCCATCTTCTTTCTTGTGAATGTTTTCATTGCTCTTAAAGGAACTCATTTTTGATTTTTATTAGATCCTCCACACGGTTTACCAGTACTCGCGGTTGGTTTCAGCTCTGCGTGGTAGCATCATGTAGCCCATCTATTTCTTCAAGCCCCGATGGGCGGGGGGCGTGTCTAATCATGAAACTAGCTTCAATACGCCTAATAAATTATTAACTGGGAAACTTCTTAATCAGATGTCTCGGTATCATCAACTTCGCAAAGCCTTTTCTATATTTTATAGACGTCATGCCGATTTTGTTTCAAAATTCAGAGTTGGACTTAATCTCTTCTGCAACAAGGCCTATCGGAACATGAATTTTATGGTGACTTAGTATATAAATTCAGAAAAAAATATATGCTTGCAATGATTTCAGTACCCAATTTCATAAAATCATTGTTCGATACGTCAAGGTAACGGTCGCAAGGTCATAAATTATGGTACCACTCAATGGTCTTGTAACGGGGAATGCACATGTGAAATATGAAAGCCCTAACACTTACCAATCAAAAGTTATCGCTTATGTTAAAGTCTTTAAAAAGTATGTCACACGTCAAAGTCGGGATCACGAGGTCGAAAATTATGGTACCACAGGAAAGGCCTAGTGACAAGGAATACACATGTGAAATATGAAAGCCTTATCGGTTACCGTTCAAAAATTATGCCCAATGTTAAGATTGTTGCGGACAGACAAACAGACATACAGTTAAACAGATAAACAGACGGACAGACATACAGACAGACAAAAAAACTACATGCCCCCTACATGTCAAAATCTTTGACAACCCCTCACATACCCACAGGCCACATTCATTCAAACTTCATAAGAATGTTGTAGAGGTACACCTTTACCAAAATAGTTTAAATGGTTCCTCTCCAATGAACAAGATGTCCGCTGGAGCTAAAAATAGACAAAAAAAAACTTTTAATGATATCTCTTTCTACACCTTTCGTCCAGTTTAATTTAAACTTCACAGAAATGTTGCTTAGGTGACCGTCTCCGTAATTCTGCTCCACAGGAATATTTCTTAGGCGGCCCTCTACTTAAATAGTTAAAATGGTTCCAGTCCAACGAAGATGATGGCAGAGTTAAAATAATAATAGTAATAATAATAATAATAAACATTTTAAACAACAATTGCTCCTATACCTGTGGCCACTTTCATTCAGACTTCGTAGGAATGTTTATTAAGTGGAAAGACAAAGACAAAAGAGAGACAATTTTCGGGACTTCCTGTCCGCTTTTCTGTAAGCCCTGTCCCACTGAAAAAAAGGTCTACTCGTAAAGGAAAGAATTTTCTCCTCAGGAGCAAATTCTTTTCTTAAAGACTTGACCCTTATTGACATGGGAGAAAAAATACTTTGTAGGTGGATTACAACGGCTCCATTACCTTTAGTCCAATTTCATTAAAACTTCACAGGAACGTAACGCCCCCGCCCAGTTGCGCTTGGAGAAATAGATTGGGCTGCATGTTGCTTCCACGCAGAGCTGAAACTGACCACACATGAGTACTGGTAAAGCACTTCGAAGGCCTAAGTCTGCCCAGGCAAAGTGGTGTGAGAGCATGGCATTGAGACGATGTGTCATGAACAAGGAAGACGACTCTTGCTTTTTTATTTTTGAATGATCTGCCCTTGACTAAGTTCCTTATAGTAAACTGTGTCCGGGCCATAACTCCTAAACAGTATGGAATATATTTATGAAACTTTAGAGGTGCATGCATGGCATTGAGACAATGGGTCTTGAACAAGGAAGACAACTCTTGCTTTTTTGGTTTTTGAATTATCTGCCCTTGACTTAGTTCCATATAGTACACTGTCTCTGGCCATAACTCCTATACCATATGTTATATATTTATGAAGCTTTATATGTGCCTGCATGACAATTAGACGCTGTGTCATGAACAAGGAAGGCAACTCTTGCTTTTTTTAGTTTTTCAATTATCAGCCCTTGACTAAGTTCCTTATAGTAAACTGTGTCCGAGCCATAACTCCTAAACCGTATGGAATATATTTATGAAGCTTTACAATTGAGACGATGTATCATAAACAAGGAAGATAACTCTTGCTTTTTTGTTTTTTGAATTATCTGTCCTTGACTTAGTTCCTTTCAGTTAACTGTGTCGGGGCCATAACTCCTCAATCGTATGGAATATATTTATGCAACTTTACAGGTGCGTGCATGGCATTGAGATGATGTGTCATGAACAAGGAAGACAACTCTTGTTCTCTTGAAAATGATATCTACCTTAATAATAACTTCATGCTATACCTGTTACAATTACATATAAACCTTTTTTCCTGAATGTCATTATGGCGGAGGAATCCGTGTTCTATGGACACTTTTTCTAGTTTATTCAGGCATAAATATGTACAATGTTCATCGCCTGTATTGGCGAACGTTGATCAAAATTAATAAGCTGCTTCAAATCACGCCTCCATTTCTCGTTCAAATTTAACATTGATGTTACCTGGTTGACACTCTACCATGATAGCAGAAACGAACAAGAATGCTGTCAGAGCTAAAAAAAAATCTTCAAATGACAAGGCCTCCAAAACCATTGGGCTATTTTCGAACAAACATCATAGGAATATTGCCTTTGTGATTGTCTACAAAAATAGCTATAATGATTTTGCTCCAACGAACAAGATGACTGCTAGACTTTAATATAGAAAAATCTTTAAATGATAACTGCCCATAAACCCTTTGGACAATTTCATTTGGCCCCCGCCCATAGGGACTTGGAGAAATATATGGACTGCATGATGCTTCCACACAGAGCTGAAACCGTCCCGCACACGAGTACTGGTAAACCGCTTAGAGGATCTAAGCCTACCCAGGTAAAGCGGTGCGAGTCGGCCCGTCCATGCTTATAAACCCTATTGGTTTCACAATTTTTCAAAATTACTCTTATTCAATATTTCGGCCAGAGGCCTTTATCATGAAAAAACGTGTAATTTAAAGCCAACTACATTGTCTCTTTTCCGCCATTGGTTTCATTGGGCGACAGGGTTTGAGATGTTATTTCATCTCAATGTCGAGTAAAAGTCCCATAAAAATTGGAAGCAACGTCTCCGAAATGACCTTTACAGTGTTGATGGGGACGTTAAACCTCAAATCAAACAAACAAAACCAACATACATACGACGTTAACAGCATTGAAACAACGTCACCAACGCTGAATCAAAGTTGTAAAAAGTTGTGCATGGTATAGATCTAACAATGCAATACGCTGTTTTGCTTTGATTTTGTTTTGTTTGATTTGAGGTTTAACGTCCAAGGCAACACTGTATAGGTCATTCTGGAGACGTTGCTTCCGTCACCCGACATTGTGTGTAGTTGTTATGCTACTCGCCTTGTAAACCAGGGGTCACAGGATCGATCCCGGGCTTCTTCGGAGTTTCGGATCAGTCTTTAAACCAAGGTCCCGCCTCCGTATGACCTTAGCTGTTGGTGAGACGTAAAACTCAAACACTCACTCACTCCCCGGACATTGAGATCAAATGACATCTCAAGACCTGTCACCCAGTGGAACCAATATGGTTTATTAGCATGGACGGTCCGACTCGCACCGCTTCGCCTGGGCAGGCTTAGATCCTATAAGCGGTTTACCAGTACTCTTGATCGGTCGGTTTTAGCTCTGCATGGAAGCAGCATGCAACCCCCATCTATTTCTTCAAGCCCCGATGGGCGGAGGTCGTCGACGCTGTTATGCGATGCACAAGGGAAGCGAAGGCGGAACAGGGTACATATTGAGCACCAGACCGTACGTTCTACCATTCTATGCACACAGCCAACAACAACCTCCTCCACCTCCTCATCACCATCATCATCGTCATCGTCATCGTGATCATCATCATGCGTCATGATAATGATGATGATAATGATAATGATGATGATGATGATGATGATGATGATGATCATCATCATCATCAGCAGCAGCAGCAGCAGCAGCAGCATCATCATCATCAGCATCATAATCATCATCATCATCATCAGGAAATCTGGTTGCAAATGGGATTTGGTGTGTAACAAAAAGAATCATATTGAGCACCAGACCGTACGTTCTACCATTTTATGCACACAGCCAACAACAATCTCCTCCACCTCCACATCACCATCATCATCGTCATGATCATGATCATCATCTTCATATCATCAGCATCATTATCATCATCATCATCATCATCATCATCATCAGGAAATCTGGTTGCACGCACATGACATTTGGTGTGTAAAAAAAAAAGAATCTTTCAACATAGTCGTTTCCAACCCATGGCTCATGAAAGATTAACCCTTGTTGTACCAATTGAAATCTTCCTCCTTATATCTAGTAGGACTCCATTTCTAAATTTAGGGGTGTCAGGTTGTGTTTTCTTCAAAATTTATTTGGAAAATAGCTGAACTGTTTTGCAAACAGTGTAGGCCATGGTCAGACGCCGCGTTCTGCGGCGTCTGATCAGGGCCTGCTGTGTTTGCCAATTACCCGTTTTTGGATCGGTAAAAACGTAAAAAGAGTGGTGTTTGTTTAAGAAGTGCCTGAATGCGTACGACAAGTCTATGTTTGTTGGACGCGTGCGTACATGAATTGTGCCTGGGTTAATATTGACTATTTTGAGCAGCCTTGGCATTATGGATTCTTGCTGAAAGTACCTCGATGAGGCGCTCAAAATTTTAATATTTTAAGAATGAATATGAAATAAATTCATATAAGTTTATAAAACAGTACTTTTTATTCAGATTTTCGTCAGCTTACATTCATTCATATACCCGTTTGTCAAACAATTCTTAACATTCAACAAGGATTGAGTGGAGCGTAGGCTGTCTTCTAGGCTAGTAAGTTTGTACC
Source organism: Lucinisca nassula (assembly GCA_963580285.1). Lineage (NCBI taxonomy): Eukaryota > Metazoa > Mollusca > Bivalvia > Lucinida > Lucinidae > Lucinisca > Lucinisca nassula. The sequence goes on along the minus strand of OY757012.1, from coordinate 108,554,319 downwards.
ATTATTTATTTATTTTTTGGTTTTGGTTTTACGGACCTTTCAAGATTATTTCACTTATATCGAGCCGATCGTTAATCAGAGGTGGGCGAAAACCGGAGTACACGGAGAAAAAACACCTGACCTTCCGTTGCAGAACTTGGCGTCTCATATGTGACCCGAGCGAGGCTCGAACCACAGCGGTGAGAGACCTAATGATCAAGAGTCTGCGCTATTAACCACTAGGCCACGGAGGCCCTTGTACCATTAATATTGAATGTTAATATTGACAAAGACGCATTCATATCTTATTTTTTTATTTACATTACAATTTGTTTGATTTGAGGTTTAACGTCCCCGTCAACACTGTAAAGGTCATTTTGGAGACGTTTCTTCCAATTTTGCGGGACTTTTACCCGACAATGAGATGAAATGACATCTCAAGCCCTGTTGCCCAATGAAACCAATAGGGTTTATTAGCATGGACGGTCCGCCTCGCACCGGGGTTCCTGGACAGGCTTAGATCCTCTAAGCTGTTTACCAGTACTAGTGTGCGGGCAGGATTCAGCTCTGCGTGGAAGCATCGTGCAGCCCATATATTTCTTCAAGCCTATTTACATTACAATATAGCCTACACGTAGAGGAAGTGAAAATTTACGGAAATCTAATTCGATTTCGGTATGTCATAAGTGTACCTTGGGTTAACAACTTTTTAATCGGTAAGGATGAACCTCTCTCTTTCTTTTACTCATTGTGTGCGTGCTGTGTGCTTACCTGTTGAGTGAACGTTTCTACGGCTGCTTATTCACACAGGCATTTAATGGCCATTCCCATCACGAAAACACGCCTTTATAATATTGACCCCCTTGAACCCCACTTTAATAGATAGTAAAACTGGGGTTTACAGGGGTAGACATTATTTTTCAAAAACATTATTTGCTCAAAAACATAGATTGTAGGTACTCGTTAGAACCGCCTCGCCGAGGCGGTTCTATCGAGTACCTATAATCTATCTAACGAGTACCTACAATCTATGTTTTGAGCAGATATATGAAAACAATCAGGATTTTTATCTGAAACAAAACTATTTTTTGATGGTAAAATTTTACCAATGTATGTGAATAGGCGTGTTTTCGTTATGCATATGTCACAGTGTATTGTGTTGGTGTCAATGGTTTCCTCTTATTTCTTCTGCAGCTCCAGGTCAGCTTCTGTCGTGGCCTGTTGTCCGTCTTACGTCCGTCGAAAACTTTTCACATTTTCGACATCTCCTCCCGAACTAAGTGTCACATTAGGCTGATACCTGGTGGAAGGCATCCTGGTGACATCAAGATTTAGATTTACTGCAATTGTTCGGTTCGGAATTCCAAAACGACTGCCATTCTTCAAACGCCATCTCCTCCCAAACCAAAGGTCGAATCGAGCCGAAACTTGATGGGAGGCATCAGGTTGACGTGGAGATTCAACGACATCTCCTCCCAAACAAAAGGTCCAATTGATCTGACACTTAATGGGAGGCATCGTGGTGACATGGCGATTCAGATTCGCTAAAATCGTTATGTTCCGATATCCAAGATGGCCGCCATGGCAGTCGTCTTGAAATTCTCCTCCGAAACCAAAAGGGAATTGATCTGAAACTTAATGGGAGGCATCGTGGTGACATGGAGATTCAGATTTGCTAAAATCGTTCCGTTCCGATATCCGAGATGGACGCCATGGCAGCCCTCTTGAAATTCTTCAAACCGACATCTCCCGAACCAAATGCGGAATCAAGCTGAAACTTGACGGGAGGCATCGCGGTGACACTGTGACAGAGATTCTGATTTGCTAAAATCGTTCTGTTCTGGCCATGGCGGCCAACTTCAATTTCATCAAACGGCATCTCCTCCCGAACCAAAGGTCGGATTGAACTGAAACTTGACGGGATGCATCGGGATGACATGGAGATTCAGATTTGCTCAAATCGTTCTGTTGTGATATCCAAGATTGCCGTCATAAGATGACCGCCATGGCGGCCATCTTGAAATTCTTCAAACGACATCTCCTCTTGAACATAAAATGATCTGAAATCGAATTGAACTGAAATTTGATGGGAGGCATCGAGGTGACATGGAGATTCAGGTTTGCTATAATCGTTTCGTTCCGATATCCAAGATGGCCGCCATGGTGGCCACCTTAAAATACTTCAAACGACATCTACTCCCAAATTAAAGGTCGAATAGATCTGTAACTGGATGGGAGGCATCGTGGTGATGGGAGATTCAGATTTGGCAAAATCATTCCGTCCGATATCAAAGATTGCCGCCATGGCGGCTATCTTGAAAGTTTTCAGACGACATCTTCTCCATAGCTAATTTGGAACAGAGCTGAACTTGATGGGAGGCATCGTCGTGACACGAAAATTCAGATTTGCTAAAATCGTTCCGTTCTGATATTCAAGATGGCCATGGCGGCAATCTTAAATGTCTTCGAACGACATCTCCTTCCGAACCAAAGGTCGAATTGAATCTTGATGGGAGGCATCGGGGTGACATAGTGATTCAGATTTGCTCAAATCGTTCCGTTCTTATATTCAAGATGGGTGCCATACTGGCCAGCTTGAAATTCTTCAAACGTTATCTCCTCCTGAAGCAAAAGTCGAATTGATCTGAAACTTGATGGGAGGCAGAGAGGTAACATGGAGATTCAGATTTGCACAAATCGTTCCGTTCCGGTATCCAAGATGGCAGCCATGGCAGCCATCTTGAAATTCTTCAAACGATATCTTCTCCCGAACCAAAGGTCTAACTGAGCTAAAACTTGATGGGAGGCATCGGGGTGACATGGAGATTCAGATTTGCTCAAATCGTTCCGTTCCGATATCCAAGAATGTCGCCATGGGGGCCATCTTGAAATTGTTCTGATGTTCTCCTCCCGACCCTAAGTTCGAATTGATCTGAAATTTGGGTGATTTGGAGATTCAAATTTGGTAAAATCGTTCCGTTCTGGTATTCAATATGGCTGCCATGGTGGCCATCTTGTAATTCTTCTGAATTGAGCTGAAACTTGATGGGAGGTATCGTGGTGACACGGATATTCAGTTTTGCAGCTGTCCTTAGCTATACTTAGAGCGCACAACGAAGACTGATCAGACTGCGCGGATGCGCAGGCTGATCTGCGTCTTCGCTGGACGCACACTTTACTTGTAGGAAATGCTGTGCCCTGACTCATTATGTTTTCATGTTGTCCCAAGCGCGTTTGAGCCATTGAAGCTGCAGACTTGTTACATGTGAAATGATGGTGGCGTATCCACATTGTAACTAATGGGGAGACCAGTATCACGTTTACTCCAGTTTAAATTGAGTTGACAAGTTCTTGTTACGAGCACCCATGAACACGCCTACATGTATAGATAAAAGTAGGGCTGGCAAGATACATGCACGTGTTATTTTTCCTTATTTCTTTTCCGAAACATAGTTTGTGGATACCCGCATCAATTATGTAGGCAGCAGAAATAAAAAACAAGAGGACCATGATGGTCTAAATTCGCTCAACTGAGGTAAGAGATATACATGTCGGTCCCAGGGTCGGGCAATTTTTGGCCCCAGGTCTATAATTTGAACAATCTCTGTAGACCCCGGCGCGGGGGCATTTTGACCCCAGGGCTGTAATTTGAACAATCTTGTAAAGGTCCACTAGCTGAAGCTACATATCAAATATCAAAGACCTGAGCCTTCTGGTTTCTGACAAGAAATTTCTCAAAAGTTTTCCCTATTGAAGCCTATGTAAAACCAGTCGGCCTTTGCGCGTGGGGGGGGGGGGGGGGGGCATTTTTGGCCCCAGGGCTATAACTTGAACAATCTTGGTAGAGTCCACAAGATGACGCTTCATACCAAATATCAAAGACCGGGACCTTCTGGTTTCAGACAAGAAGATTTTCAAAGGTTTTCCCCATATAAGCCTATGTAAAACCGGTGGGCCCCGGTGGCGGGGGGGGGGGCATTTTTGGCCCCAGAGCCATAATTTGAACAATCTTGGTAGAGGTCCACTAGATGAAGCTTCATACCAAATATCAAAGAAATGGGCCTTCTGGTATCAGACAAGAAGATCATTGAAGGGTTTCCCTATATAAGCCTATGTAAAACCAGTGGGCCCCGACGCGGGGGCATTTTTGGCCCAAGGGCCATAATTTGAACAATCTTGGTAGAGGCCCACGAGATGAAGCTTCATACCAAATATCAAAGACCTGTGCCTTCTGATTTCAGACAAGAATAATTTTGAAGGTTTTTCCTATATAAGCCTATGTAAAACCAAGGTCCCGGCGCGGGGTTATTTTCAGCCCCAGGGCTATAATTTGAACAATCTTGGTAGAGGTCCATAAGATGAAGCTTCATACCAAATACCAAAGACCTGGGCCTTCTGGTTTCAGACAAGAAGATTTTTAAAGGTTTTCCCTGTATAAGCTTATGTAAAACCGGTGGGACCCAGCGCGGGCGCATTGTTGGCCCCAGTGCTATAATTTGAACAATCTTGGTAGAGGTCCACTAGAAGAAACTTTATACCAAATATCAAAGGCATGGGCCTTCTGGTTTCATACAAGAAGATTTTTTAAAGGTTATCTCTTATTTTCCCCTTTAAGTTGCCATGGCAACCAGACTTCTATATGGAATTGAATTCTTTGAACAACTTTGGGAGAGGACCAATTATGGATCATTTCTTCCAAGTTTTGTCACAATCTGTTCAGTGGTTTAGGAGATGTTGTTTAAAGAAATTGTGAACGGACGGACGACGACGACGACGACGGACGGTGAACGATCACAATAGCTCACCCTGAGCCTTCGGCTCAGGTGAGCTAAAAAAAGTCAGGTCTTCTTCATCCGAAAAGTGTCCTGTTTAGAGCAAAGGAGGGATAGGCTATCTCAAAAAAGTAAAATTTTAAGAAAAAACCTTTGTAGACATGTATACGGAACCCGGGAAGGGACATGATTTTTTATTTTTATTATGTTGTGCGAACAAGATAATATCTTAAGCGGACAAGATATTATCTTGTTCGGACAACATATTATCTTGTGCGGACAACATAATATCTTGTGCGGACAAGATATTATCCTGTGCGGACAAGATATTATCTTGTTCGCACAAGATATTATCTGGTGCGGACAACATAATATCTTATATTATCTTGTGCGGACAAGATATTATCTTGTTCGCACAAGATATTATCTGGTGCGGACAACATAATATTTTGTGCGGACAAGATATTATCTTGTTTGCACAAGATATTATCTTGTGTGGACAACATAATATCTTGTTCGCATAATATTTTGTGCGGACAAGATATTATCTTGTTTGCACAAGATATTATCTTGTGATGACAACATAATATCTTGTTCGCACAACATATTATCTTGTGCGCACAAGAAATTTAGTTGTGCGAACAAGATATTATCTTGTCCGCACAAGATAATATCTTGTCCGCACAACATTGATCTTGTACGGACAAAATAATATCTTGTGCGCACAAGATAATATCTTGTCCGCACAAGATATTATCTTGTTCGCACAACTTAACATCTTGTCCACACAAGATAATATGTTGTGCGAACAAGATAATATCTTGTCCGCACAAGATAATATCTTGTTCGCACAACTTCCAAAGATCTATGTTGTGCAAACAAGATAATATGTTATGCGAACAAGATAATATCTTGTCCGCACAAGATATTAAGTTATGCAAACAATATGTTGTCCGCACAACATAAATTATGTTGTCCGCACAAGATAATATCTTGTCCGCACAACATATTATCTTGTACGCTTTGCCTGGTCAGGCTTAGATCCTCTAAGCGGCTTTCCATACGGAAAGAAGCCTCTGTGGTGTAGTGGTTATGTTACTGGCCTCATAGACCTGGGGTCACATATCCGATCCCGGGTTTTCACAGACTTTCGGATGATTCTTTTAACCGAGGTCCCATCTCCGTAGGTAGGACGTAAAACTGAGTGACAAGCTCTTGCTGTCGAGTCTTTACCGTTGTTTCATCGCTTTTGTGTTCACGGAGATGTTGCACTAATGTGTTAGGAGGCCTTCATGCAGAGTGAACAAATTATTTGTCTGAATCGCGACGGAACTTAGGGCGAGGACTGAAATAAGAAGTTCGAAATTTGAAAAATAATGTCTGTCTGTCTGTCTGCCCACCGGCCGTCAGTCCGGACCTACCCACCTATCTATATATACTTAGCCACTCTACAAGTCTACCTACCAACCTAGCTACCTACCTACCTACCTACTTAGCTACATTCCTACCTACCTATCTATACACCTATCTCCTATCGATATACATACGAACATATCCACTTACCTACATTCCTACCTACCAAAACATATATAACTACGATCCTACCTACCTACGATCCGACCGTCCTACCTACTTACCTACCAACCTACATCATCACCATCCCACGCCTACCTACCTACATTATAACCATCCAACACCTACATACATACCTGCATACCAACCTACGTAATTACCCGGGTTTCTCCAGACTTTCGGATGAGTCTTTAAACCGAGGTCCCGTCTCCGTATGTCCTTAGCTGTTGGTGGGACGTAAAACTCAAACACTCACTCACTCACATACCTACGACCTTAGCTACCTACGATCCTACCTACCTACGGCTTTCCTCCCTCTGTCCCGCTCTACCTACCTACCTACCTACCTACAACATTACCATCCCGCATCTACCTACCTACCTACGTACATACCGACTTAGTCGCCCCCGTCCATCGGGGCTTGGATAAATACAGTAGAACTTTGATGGCTCGAACACCGATGGCTCGTTCACCATGGATGTGTCGAACCCATTCTTGAGTCCCTAGCGAAATCCTCTACATCAGAAATAGTGGGCGATGAGGCGATTCTAATGAGTACACACAGCATAAATTTTCATTATAGAACACCGAAAAAATGTCTAAAAGTATCTCGTTATGCCGTCTGACAGTAACCTCAGTGGCTCGAACTACCCCTGTCTCGAACAGATTTTCGAGGTCCCAAAGGTGTTCGAGCCATTGAAGTTCGACTGTAGATGGACTGCATGGTGTTTCCACGCAGGGCTGAAACTGACCTCACATTAGTGCTGCTAAACCGCTTAGAAGGACAAAGCTTGCCCAGGCAAAGTGATATGAGTCAGTCCGTTCAAAGCCTTTTGGTTTCATTGGGCGGCAGGGCTGGAGCTGTCATTTCATCTCAATGTCGGGAAAAGGTCCACAAAATTGGAAGCAGCGTCTCCAAAATGACCTAAATAGTGTTGACGGGGACATTAAACTCCCAATTCAAACAAAAACATACATACTTAGTTACATTCTTTCCTACCTATACGTCTACATACCTTCCTATCGACCGGCCCCGATAGCTCAGTTGGTAGAGTGTCCGCTCCGGGGAACGGGAGGTCTCGGGTTCGATCCCGGGCCGCGACATACCAAAGTCGTTAAAAATGGTACTAGCTGCTTCTCGCTTGGCACTCAGATTTACGGGGTAAAGCTAGGACTGGTCGATCCAGTGTCAGGATAATGTGACTGGGTGTGGTATCATGTAATGTGTCTGGGACATGATACTTCAGTGAGGCAGCACTATAAACGTGAGCATTGAGCTCCCTGTCGCAACCAGACACCGTCGTGATATGACTGAAAAATTGTTGAAAGCGACGTTAAACCCAAATTCACACACACACACACACACACACACACACACACACACACACACACACACACACACACACACACACACACACACACACACACCTTCCTATCGATATACGTACGTAATACCTACTTACCTATATTCCTGCCTGCTTACCTACCTTACAAAACATACATATCTACGATCCTACCTACGACCTCGCCACAAGCCCAAATCTACCATTCCTACCTCATCACGCAAACACGCCTGTATAATTTTGATACCCTTAAACCCCACTTTTAGATAGTAAAACTTGGGTTTACAGGGATAGTTATTATTTGTCTTATTTCTGCTCAAAAACTTAGATTATGGATGCTCGTTAGAACCGACGCGCCGAGGCGGTTCTAACGAGTACCCATAATCTATGTTTTGAGCAGAAATAGGAAAATATATCAAGATTTTTATCTGAAACACTTCGTTTTTGGTTGTAAAATTTTGTCAATATATTTGAATAGGCGTGTTTTCGTGATATACCTACCTAAATGCACACCTCCACTCTACATACCTGTCACACCCGCCCATCGGGGCTTCAAGAAATAAATGAGGTGCATGATGTCTCCGCGCAGAGCTGAAACCGACCGCACACGAGTACTGGTAAACCGCATAGAGGCTCTAAGCCTGCCAAGGCAAAGCGGTCGGAGTCGGACCGTTCATGCCTATAAACCCTATAGGTTTCATTGGGTGACAGAGCTTGAGATGTCATTTCATCTCAATGTCGGGCATAAGTCACACAAAAATGAAAGCAACGTCTCCAAAATGACCTGTACCGTGATGACGGGGACGTTAAACCTCAAATCAAACAAACAAACAAAATCTATCTACCTAACTTCCTACCTACCTACGTCGAAGATTAGTCCCCGCCCATCGGGGCTTGAAGCAATAGATGGGCTGCATGATGCTTCCACGCAAAACTGAAACTGACCGCACACGAGTACTGGTGACCCGCTTAGAGGATCTAAGCCTGCCAAGGCAAAGCGGTGCGAGTCGGCCCGTCCATGCTTATAAAAAATCAAAAATGAGTTCCTTTAAGAGCAATGAAAATATTCATAAGAAAGAAGGTGGGTCATACTACGTAGTTTCGGCTAATAAAGCCTCATCAGTGACCCTGTAATGATCCGGCAACGAAAGCCAGAGGAAGCAGGCGAATTTCGAATAGGCAGTCGATTCAAAGACTGATATAAATCAAAACGAGGTCCAAATAATTAAAAACCTGTCTAGAATTTGAGTCTAAACTATTAATTTATTTCTGATTTCTCAGAATATTCACGCTGATCTCAAAGGACCAAAAGTAAAATATAAACTGCACTATGGTTGATGTACGGGGAGACGTTTTACGGCCGCCACACGGCACAACACCAGCTGCAGTGAAGGCAAATAAAAAATCAAAAATGAGTTCCTTTAAGAGCAATGAAAATATTCATAAGAAAGAAGGTGGGTCATACTACGTAGTTTCGGCTAATAAAGCCTCATCAGTGACCCTGTAATGATCCGGCAACGAAAGCCAGAGGAAGCAGACTGCAATTTTGCGAATTTCGAATAGGCAGTCGATTCAAAGACTGATATAAATCAAAATGAGGTCCAAATAATTAAAAACCTGTCTAGAATTTGAGTCTAAACTATTAATTTATTTCTGATTTCTCAGAATATTCACGCTGATCTCAAAGGACCAAAAGTAAAATATAAACTGCACTATGGTTGATGTACGGGGAGACGTTTTACGGCCGCCACACGGCACAACACCAGCTGCAGTGAAGGCAAATAAAAAATCAAAAATGAGTTCCTTTAAGAGCAATGAAAATATTCATAAGAAAGAAGGTGGGTCATACTACGTAGTTTCGGCTAATAAAGCCTCATCAGTGACCCTGTAATGATCCGGCAACGAAAGCCAGAGGAAGCAGACTGCAATTTTGCGAATTTCGAATAGGCAGTCGATTCAAAGACTGATATAAATCAAAATGAGGTCCAAATAATTAAAAACCTGTCTAGAATTTGAGTCTAAACTATTAATTTATTTCTGATTTCTCAGAATATTCACGCTGATCTCAAAGGACCAAAAGTAAAATATAAACTGCATATAAACCCTATTTGTTTCATTGGGCGACATGGCTTGAGATGTCATTTCATCACAATGTCGGGTAAAAGTCCCACAAAATTGGAAACGTCTCCAAAATGACCTATACAGTGTTGACGGGGACGTTAAACCTCAAATCAAACAAAACAAACAAACAAACAACGTCGAAGGAAGAAGTTAAAAGTAAGCCTACGTACCTACCTACCTACAGGTCCACAAGACCATTCCCATTACCTACATACTTACCTACTTGCCTACCTAGCCACCATGCAGCCCATCTGTTTCTTTAAGCCCCGGTTGGTGGTTTCGATTTTGATTGGTTGGTAGCGAGCAGTGGGTTCGGTAATTACGTCTGTGTTTTGTGTGTGTCTTTTTTATTGAAACGGTTAAGAGAAAACCTGTTTGGTTGACTTTTTTGTTGTTTTCCAGTTTCCCCGTGTCGCGGGTCGTCAGCTGGTGGGGTCCCAGGGAACGAATCCATGCTGGCACTACACCGTAGCCGTTCGGTGGTACCCCTATTCCCCGTTGCCGGTGAACAGGGAGACCATCGCTCGGCTCCAGCCCCGTCCGTCTCGTGTTTGTCGTCTCACGTCTCAGGTGTCTCCGAGCCCACGGGCATCCCCTTGCCCTGTAGCCAATCGCCGAGCTCCGTCCTGAGAGGTTTGTGAAACGGTGCCGTGACCTTTTCACAAGGGGATGCCCGTGGGCTCGGGGGTGTTTGGTTGACATTAGGCATTATTACCCCATATAAGCAGAAAGGTGTGAAAATTAGTGTGTTTTGATAAGCATTGGGACAACAGGAAATGTCAAACCATAAATCACACATATTAATCAACTTGGCATACACCTAAAATTTAAATTCCATGAAGGGTTCAATATCCTTTGGAAGCTAGGAATACACCGTAGAACTGAAAAGGTAAGAGTGTACATGTTTTCTCTAAGCCTCGCATTATGATTAATATTATCATTATTATTCATTATAATTGTTATTAATATTGATATATTATTATTATTATTATTATTATTATTATTATTATTATTATTATTATTATTATTGTAAAAGGGCACTTATATTGAGATCAGGCTTATGCTTCAGTGTTCCAATCCATTTAGTAAGAAAAATAATATAACAATTTCCACAGAACTTGTTTTTTTTCAAGTATTAATTGCGAGAACACCCCCATTAAAAATATTAAATTTTACCATCAAATTTTTAGAAAAAAAATCTGATATTTTTCATATTTCCGCTGGAAAACATAGATTGTAGGTACTCGTTAGAATCGCCTCGCCGAGACGGTTCTAACGAGTACCTACAATCTTAGTTTTCCAGCGGAAATATTAAAATAATATACGCCGCTGTAAACCCCAGTTTTACTGTATAAAAGTGGGGTTTAATGGGGTTTAAAATACAGGCGTGTTTTCTTAATAAGTGCAAGAAAATACATGTACCCGCATATATATTTTGTTCTTTTTGAACACATGGAAACCTATTTTTGGCATATTTGATACGGGCACCTTTCGAATAAATAAATAAATACATAAATAAATAAATAAAAATAAAGCCTGTAATAAAAAATGTTCTATTTAAAGTTCGTAATGTAAGCAGATTTATTTAGACATTTTAAACAAATGGGCAGGGACTAACAGGAAATGGATGAAATTTCTCACGGCCTTCTTGCGCATGCGCAGATATACCTTGGTATTAAGGTTCTCACGGGTTTAAAGATCTCACGCTACACCCCCGCCCCGGGTCCGTTTGGTTTAACATGGGCTTATATAGGGAAAATCTGTAAAAATCTTCTTCTCTGAAACCGCAAGGCCCAGGTCTTTGATATTTGATATGAAGCTTCATCTAGTGGACCCCTACCAAGATTGTTCAAACTGTAGTGCTGGGGCCAAAAATGCCCCCGCCCTGGGGCCCTTTGGTTTTACATGGGCTTATATAGGGAAAATCTTTAAAAATCTTCTTCTCTGAAACTGCTAGGCCCATGTCTTTGTTATTTGGTATGAAGCTTCATCTAGTGGACCCCTACCAAGATCATTCAAATTATAGTGCTTGGGCCAAAATGCCCCCGCCCTGGGGCCCTTTGGTTTTACAAAGGCTTATGTAGGGAATCTTTAAAAATCTTCTTCTCTGAAACTGCAAGGCCCAGGTCTTTGATATTTGGTATGAAGCTTCATCTTGTGGACCTCAACCAAGATTGTTCAAATTATAGCCCTCAGGCCAAAAATGCCCCCGCCTCTGGGCCCTTTGGTTTTACATAGACTTATATAGGAAAATCTTTAAAAATCTTCTACTGTGAAACCACAAGGCCTAGGTCTATGATATTTGGCGTGAAATTTCATCTAGTGGACCTCTATATTTTAAATCTTTAAAAATCTTCTCTGAAACTGCAAGGCACATGTCTTTGAAATTTGGTATTGATGTAATCTAGTGGACAATAATTATTATAGCCTTTGTTGATATTTGGTATGAAGCTTCACCTTTTCAGACCTCCCTCAAAAATATACACATTATAACCTTGGGGTCAATAATGGCCCTCCCTGGGACCCACTTGTTACTCTATGGATCAGGTGAGCGATCCAGGGCCATCATGGCCCTCTTGTTGAAGATCTAATTAATCTAGCCATTCATATTGTTAAAGCTTATTAAACGTTTCGTAATAGTTTCAAAGTTGCTACAAAGTTTGCATAATCAAAGTGCCTAAAGTACTGATATTCTGTCAAATAAATCGCATAAATATGCAAACTTAGTCCATGACTTTATCTACGTAGTTTTAATCTCAATAAGTGGTATAAATTCCGCATCTCCTCATTAATCAAAAAGTCATTTTAAGTTGAAGTTCCGCCTTAGTTTTTCTTTTCTTAAAAAAATAAAAATAAAACCAGTGAAGGAAGTAAAAGGGTGGCTGATCTGTACTAACAGGTCTGGCAGGAGGATAAAGCCAACCCGTAACATAGTGGTGGCATAGCGGTGAGATTCGATTCTTCTATTCGAATCCAGAGAAACGAACCTTTAACAGTTCAGCATGGCAAGAGAAACAGCTTAATAAAGATACAGGCGTATCACTAAATATGCGTGATGTTGGGCCTACCTTACAAAGTAAGGATCAAGCCGGTTTTTCACAGACCAAAGAATCAAGCTATAGGCCTGCTTCGAGCTATCAATATGCGTTTTCTGAGCCAGTTGATCCTCGCGAACTGGTGAGATCCGACGATAGGTCAGCGGCGGTTGCACTGGTGCAGGGCTCAAGCCAAACTATTTGCAGTCAGGAGATGCAGACAAGTGCACTGGTGATAATGCTCAAGCAACATCAGGCTCACCAGTTATGACTAATTTTTATAGCCAGGATCGACTTAGTCATAGTAGGTCAGATGCTGGGTCTCTTGTACGATCATTCCCCCAAGAATCATGTAACACTAATACCTTTACCACAAATAGCAGCAGCGCAAGCAATCAAGGCTCCCACATGCAAGACACAGTCACAAATCTGAGTAACACAGTTTGTGCTATACAGCAACAACAGTCACACATCACGGAGGCACTGACTGCCTTAACTACAGTGGTACAACAAGGCGTGTACAGAGGGTCACAATCACAAACTACAAACAGTTCGAGTAAAATGTCCCTAGTACACAGGAATCCTCCATTTATGCAAATACACAATATGAGAGCCCAGAGAATAAAGGATACAATTCGCGTGGCATGCAAGAGTTTAGTAATAGGGGCCAACGTCAAGCATTTGACCCCAATTGCGCGTATTTCAACAATCAGATGATTTTAATGAAATGCAGCAACAGAGGGAGACTGAGCATTCCACCTTGCCTAACACCTACAGAGATAGGTTTTACACTAGACGACATCAGGTAAGCCAGTCTTACAGTACACAGTCAGTAGAAGCCAAATTGCCTCTGTTTAACGGGAAAGAAGAGTGGAAGGTTTGGATAAACAGATTTGAATCAGTGGCAAGGCGACGAAATTCGGACAATGAAACAAGGTTGGACAATATCCTACCAAGACTACAAGGTAAGGCTGGTGATTTTGTATTTAATCAGCTTTCACAAGCTGTGATATCTTGATATCCCCAGCTCATAAAAGAGCTAAATATTCGGTTCCATACAATTGAGATAGAGAAAACCTGTGCCGCGAAGTTTAGCCAGCGTGTGCAAAAGCACGATGAGACTGCTGAAGAGAATGCTGCTGAACTTAAGAGACGTTACTCAAAAGCATACAAGAGCAGAGATTGTAAAACTAGACAAGAGGAAATGGTAAGACGATTTTTGGATGGATTAAAAGATCATGATGCCAGGTTCAAGGTAGAATATCATAAGGAACCGGAGGACATAAATGAGGCGGTTTACCATGTGGTAAATTATATCCAGACTAGACGAAGAAACTACTCTGACACATATGTGGACTAAAGTCAAAGAGGTTGGCTAGGAACGCGAGTCAAGTAAGTGACATAGAAAATAGTCAAGAAGAACGAGGTGAAGACCTTGATGAATGTGAATATGCAATGAGGTTGCCTGCTAACGGAGAGACGTATCACAAAAACTTCATTTGAAAGGTGAGCAAAAATTTGACCCTAGCCAAACTCAATCTACAAGTCAGGGGAATTCCATGTTAGAGCTAAAGGATATGGTAAAAGCTCTTACAGACAAGGTGGAAGACTTACAGAAGAGAAATTCAGAGGTTTTAAATCACCAGAGAAAAGCTGCTGGGGTACGTTCTGACAGTAGAATAGTCTGCTATGCCTGCAATAATAGAGGGCACATATCTAGAAATTGTCCAGAAAAGTTGCAAGCGCAAAGCACGAGTAACGGGGGAACAGACAGACCGCCAATCAAGGGAGGGCTGATAGAAACAATAACGCTCATTTAAACTAGAAAAGGTCGTCTCTGATGGCCGCAGAGACGCCTGTTCAGACAAAACTGGCCATGACGAAAACAAATCTAGGCAGGATGAAACCGTAAAATCTATTAAACATATGAGGGAGCGCGGATGGTATTTACTTCAGAGGAACGGTGCAAGGTTACCTCATCCTCTTTACAGCCGATACAGAAGCTTTAAAAACTGTCCTATCCAAAAGAGTTTATAGTCGATGAGACTAGAATAGAAGACAGGCCAGAGCTTGGTAAAGCATCAAAGCTGATTGGTGCAGGTGGAACCACCATTAAAGACTTGGGAAAAGGTGGGTTTACTATATAGCTAGGTACGGTCCGTTTGAAAATAGAAGCAATCGTTGCAGACATAGATAATGATGGTTTGTTAGGGGTAGACGTCCTACAAAGCAGTAGTAATGGTCCTACAGATCTCTTGATGAGTAAAGGCCTACTAATAATAAATAAGCAGAAAGTCCCTATCATACAGATTGGTGTCAATAACAGAATAAGAAGGGTAAAAGCGGCTGATCACTTTGTTATACCAACTCAGAGTGAAGCTGTCGTTGATGTGTTTATAGAGCAACGAGAATATGACGATTTTTCCACAGAGCAAGACTACATTTCTGGGCCTACAGAGCATTTCAGGGCTACCTATCCACTTCAGATGGCACCATCGCTCACTAATATGAGTCATGCACAGGTAAGGTGCGGCTGCTCAACCCCTTTCCAACAGCTGTATCTATTAAGCAAGATGCGGTTGTAGGTCAAGCAGAACCCATAGAGCCCCCCACCCCCACCCCGAAGCTAATAGTCAAACCAGAGAATCAATAAGAAGAAAAAAATATGCTCGAGCAAGGAGAGTATCTTTCCACGTGCAAGATTCCAGATTAGAGGCAGAGCCTATTCGACAAATATTACAGCTAGATCCAAAGACGGAGGTACCAGGTCATCTTGCGTGCCTCTATAAAAGGGCAACAGTCAGCCTAAACGTTACAGAGAAAGCACGAGTGGCAAATCTGCTTATTCGCTTTCAATACACTTTCTCACGTTATGAGTGGGATTCAGGCCTGACCAGTCTGTCAGACGTGCTATTCCCACTGGGGAATCGGCTCCCAACAAACAGCCGACAATGAGAGTCCCATTAGAGCACGAAGAGGCTGAGAAACAGGCGATCGAGTATTTGAGAGCGAAAGGAGTAATACGCGAAAGCGTTTCTCCATGGGCAAGCCCTATTGTTCTGGTTGCCAAGAAAGATGGAGGCGTTCGCCCATGTGTCGATTACAGAAAAATTAACCAGCTTGTAAAACCGGAAGCTTTCCCGCTCCCAAGAATACAGGACTGCCTTGATTCGGTGGCCGGGTCAAGTTTGTTTAGTACATTTGACCTCACCAGTGGTTATTTCCAGATACCTGTCAAGAAAACTGACATCCCTAAGACAGTTTTTGTTTGCAAATACGGCCACTTCGAAATTTTACGGATGCCATTTGGAATGAACAACTCGGCGTCCACTTTTCAAAGAACTATGGAGTTGACACTGCAAGGCCTTCAGTGCGTGGCATGTCTTATCTATATAGATGATATAATAATATTTGGAAAAGACCTAGATCAGCACATGAAGGAATTGAACAAGTCCTAGACAGAATCGGTCAGGCGGGTCTGAAACTGAAACCAGAAAAGAGTCATCTCTTACAGACAGAAGTGGTATTTCTGGGACAGGTAGTTTCCAGAGAGGGATTGAAACCCTGTCCAGCTAACATTGCAAAGATACTAGATTGACGGAAGCCAAAGAATGTCAAGCAAATACGTCAATTTGTAGCCATGGGATCCTACTACAGGCGGTACATACAAGGTTTTGCTTCCATGGTTAGGCCGATGGTGGAGCTGACTAAGAAAGGCAAAAAGTTTATTTGGGATGAAGCTTATGACATAGCCTTTACAAAGCTGAAGAAAGCGCTTGTTAGCAGCGATGTAATGGGATACCCACTCAATGAAGGGGGAGACTTTATCCTTGACACCGATGCATCTGATGTAGGCATCGGGGGTGCCCTGCATAAAGTTCAACAGGGTAAGGAAAAGGTAATCGCTTATGCAAGCAGAGCCCTCAACCGAGCAGAGTCAAACTACTGCATTACAGAGAAAGAACTATTAGCTGTGCGCTACTTCATTGAATATTTTCGCCAATATCTTCAGGGGCGGAGATTTATAGCTTGGAGTGACCACCAAAGCCTAGTTTGGCTCTTCAGCTTAAAGGAGCCACGCGGCAAAATAGCAAGGTGGATAGAGATATTGAGTCAGTATGACTTTTCGATTCAATAAAGACCAGGGAAAATTAAGAGCAACTGTGATGCACTTTTACGCTGTCAGGATCCTAGGGTCTGTAGCTGTGCGGAACGGGATACTTTGGAACCTTTGAAGTGCGGCCCGTGCAAGGAATGCATCAAACGGGCTAAAGATATGGTGCAGGAGCGACTTTACAAAGAGATTTTGGCCAGAGATCTCGGAAAA
Source organism: Lucinisca nassula (assembly GCA_963580285.1). Classification (NCBI taxonomy): domain Eukaryota; kingdom Metazoa; phylum Mollusca; class Bivalvia; order Lucinida; family Lucinidae; genus Lucinisca; species Lucinisca nassula. The sequence goes on along the minus strand of OY757012.1, from coordinate 108,537,170 downwards.
TTGCAGGCCTCTTCAAAAGCAGAAGCCGTCCGGTCGGTAAAGAGTGTAGGTGACGAGAAAGAGTCCGTCCCCAGAACATCAACAGGAGCTGAAGTGTCCAAGAGGGAAGCTCATGGTGTATATGTCGCATCCTGGTTCCAGAATAGGTCCCTGTTAGAGTTGAGGAAGAGGCAGGAAGATGATCCTGATATAGGTTCAATCCTCGCAGCTATGACTGCTGACAGAAAACCCAGTAGCAATTAAATGACCATGAAGAGCCCAGCATCCAGGCATTACTGGATCCTATGGGACTCTTTTGTGCTTCAGGACGACCTTCTATGCAAGAAGTTCATAAAGACCGATGGGACTGGTGAGTATATTCAATTCATCGTGCCATCCGACATGAGGCAAGACATACTTTTTTCAGATACACGATTCGCTGGTGTCCGGTCACCTAGGCGTAAAGAAGACAAGAGAAAAGACTCTGCAACGTTTCTACTGGTATGGTCTCAAGGAGGACATAGGTATGTATGTGAAAAGGTGTGATACGTGTGCTGCCGATAAAAATTCCGCGAGCACCTATGGGAAGTCTTCAAGTCGGAGCACCGGGAGATTGTGTGTCTACCGATTATCTTGGTCCACTCCCCATTACAGACAGAGGAAACAGGTATATTCTCTTGTTTACCGATCATTTCACTAAGAATGTTGAGATCATCGCGGTGCCTGATATGACAGCTGAGGTATGCGCAGATAAAATCTTAAATGAGGTGATCTTCAGGCGGGGGTGTCCTTTAGCAATACATAGCGATCAAGGTAGGACATACGAAAGTAAGGTTTTCAAAGAACTTTACAGGATGTTAGAGGTCCGCAAAACCAGAACGAGCGTTAGAAACCCAAAGGGCAATGGACAAGCTGAGCGCTTCAACAGAACCCTGTTGAGGATGATCAAAGGATATCTCTCTGGCGAACAGACAGAATAGGATCGATATTTGGGGTGTCTGGCAGGCGCCTATCGGGCAACACCAAACGAGTCAACTAAAATGACACCAAACCTACTTACTATGGGCAGAGAGGTAAGATTACCAGGAGGGCTGGTCTTTGGAAGAAGAATCGGCTCTAATGGTGAAGAGATAGCAACATACGTTGACTACGTGGATATGAATGCGACAAGCCCATAAGATAGCCCGTAAGTATGTCTGCTGCAGCAAAAAGGAGTAAGGTGCTCTATGATGTGAAAGTCGCTTTTCACCCATACAAAGAAGGGGACATTGTATAGTACCTAATGGAGTCAAGAAAGGTGGGTATAGCACCAAAGTTAGAGTTCCAATATGAACCTTTTCGCATTAAGAAGAAGATGTCAGAGGTACGCTTTGTAATACAGCTAGACAGCAAAGGCACAGAGAAACCGGTACATCATAACAAGCTGAAACTCTATGAAGATGTAAGGCCCCCATCATTGGTCAAGAAGGCCAGGAAGTGGCTTTTGGTTCTGAAACCGCCGGGAGCAAACAGGAGTTCATGCTAATTATCTTGACCTACAAATTCATTATTAAAGGTAATGTGAGTGGCAGTGTGATAGTGAAACAAAAATTATAGTAAACATATTAAAGGGGTGGTTTATTAACTGAGTTGAGAGGAAAGTAGAGGCAAAAGGACACATAAGATGTTAAGACGAAGTCTCGAACGTAAGAAGGGCGAGATAAACAGACGTTAGGTGTAAGCAGAGCTTTGGAAACAGAAGTTGGTAAGCTAAGACGCGGGGAATTAGATGTTTCTAACTCAGAACGGAGTTGCTTTTCGGGGAAAAAGATAATGTAAGCTAATATGATAGATGAGAAGGAGCTTGAACGGCACATAATAGTAAACAGTTTAGAAAGGTGACTTTATGGATAAAACGGATGCGTTGAACGGGCATTTCGGCAGTTTGTAATCTGTATGAAGCGGGAACAGCTGAAGAAGAATGAAGAGGAGTGTTAGAAGACGAACCCCGCAAGAGAACATGCAGGTTAAACGGCTCTGCGAATACTTTCGAATGTTTTGAGAATATCTGAGAAAGATAAATCGCCCTTTTACGGTATAACATGGCTTCCTGGGGGTAATGTCGGGAATCACATGCACAGGTCGTCTAGAGCCAAATGGTATCTGCTATGGGTTTAGTATTTCTCGTTTTCTAACTGCAGGAGACAGTCATGGAACAGTTCTTCGAAAGTCTGGTGGCGGCAGGTATCAGTCGGGACAGGATAGAGACAGGCAGGCGCAGAGGTACTGCTTATGAATGCCTTTGGTGTATTGACAAGGATGGAACGAAGACCATAAACATCAAGTGTATAAGTGAAGATCATGTAATGCGCAATCACATGCCAGTGGATGAATTGCCATTCAGATGTACCCTCTCTGGATTCATGTGCGTGCGGCGTGAGCAGATCTTTCACTATGTGGACAATTACACGAGGCACAAAATGGCAGCCTTAAAGCTGAACCTGACGGATCATATGCCCTTTCTGCTGGAGAGGCTGAAGCCACACATCTACGGTCCAACAGACTACAGAGCTCTGACACCCCAAGAAAGCGTGCAATATTTTCTTGGTGTTGACGAAGAGGAACAGTCTAAAGTGAAGGCATCTTCCCTACAGCCAGCCGTTACAACATTGGAGGGAGAGGACGGAACTGTGGTTGCTACTACTGCGACGGCTGTGTGTGTGCCAGAACTAGCTCCTAACCCAATCAATGAGCCAGTCCTGCCAGCTACTCGGGTAACCATTCCATTTACGCAAGCGCTTCCACCCGTTACGTGGCATCTGCAAGCTACCCCATTGCTCCAGTCTGTGACCCCATGGTTCCAAGCAGCAAATTCCCGGCTTTAACTGGAACAGCTGTCCCAGCAAGCGATTCAGAACACCACCAAATGACACAGGAGCCATTACCAGTCACCCTGTCGTCCCAGGTGGCCATTCAGAATCCTAGACTTATGACGAGCATTACCACATCTATACCAGATCATGCTAAGAAGGCAGTTGACCTACAGCCATCTCCTAAATTGGGACTTATCCACCCTGAAGTCAGAGACTAAAGCTTAGTTAGCCAGCTCACAGTCATTCTCAAGAACATTGCTAAGATTGTTAGAAAACCGACTCAGCCGAACGCAAAAACGGAACCACCGGGAATGGCAGTAAAAACACAAAGTATGTCCAACAATGAGCAGCCTGAGTCTAAGGAAACTTCGAGGGAGCAAAGTGTAGAAGTGACAGCCCATGAATGCAAGGTGGGTGATGGCATTTTACTCACAGAAGAGAGGGAAGATAAGGCTTCGGGGTTCATAGAAACTGACCAGAAAGGCAGAGCAGAGGAAGACGAAAGGAACGAGGCCTGTGATTACCCACCCTACGTGCCGACCGCTATCACAAGGAATAAATCACGCTTGGTGTCAGGAAGTCCGATCCCTAGGGAGGGGGACATTCTTGATATAGATGACAAGGATATGACTCTTGACCAAAATGAAAGCACTGACGAACAGGAGATGAAGAAGGCGGGGGTGCCAGGACCAGTGATCTCCCTGTAAATGGGGCCGACTTAAGCTTCAGAACTCATAATGATCTAGTACAGAGTGCTCAAAAGGTAGCGGAAAGAAACATGACACTATCAGAGAAAGGTTGACATGTGTACAAGGTAAACTGGTAGATGCTGTAACTAGGCTTCGGAGCAGCATTGATGGCTTAAATCTCGAAGAAAGACGTAGAGAAGAGAGAAGGGCTTTTGAACAGCGATGGGAGGAGGAATGGAGGCGCGAGTGGAGTAGGAGAAGAGCTGATGATCGGAGGGCTGAAGAGAGGAGAAGAGAGGCAGATAATAAAGACAGGGAAGAGAGGAGGAAAAGGGATGAGAAGGAGCAGGAAAGCCTTGGAAAAGAAAACGGACCAAACTTAACAGTTGGGAATATCTATACTAAGAACTCAGTCAGTGATGATACGAACAGAGAGAGTTAAAGATCAATAGGGACCGTTTAAATTAAAGGTAGCATGGAGATTAAGGTTCAGAGAGAGAGAGAGAGAGAGAGAGAGAGAGAGAGAGAGAGCGAGAGAGAGAGCGTGAGCCCATATTTAGGTTAAGCTAAATGTATCTATATGTGTGTCAGTGTATGAATGAGAATGGTTAAGTTTACATGATAATTTAAGGAGTGATAGTGATAGGAATGATGTTGACATATTTTAGTTAAGTGTACAAAGTTCCTGGCTCTGATGTGAACATCACGTGAGATTCGTTAATGTTAGGTTCTAATATTCTAAGGTTGCACTATTAAGGGTTAAGCACCTTACCTGTTTCCGGACTCGTTTGATGGAACGTAAACGAGTTGGGAGGGGGTAATGTTGTACCATAATTATTGCCTACCGGTCATTGCGAATCCCATGCACATTTACAGTTTACCGAAACGTTTTCTTGTTGTAATTTTATTACCTGGATTGTCACGCATTTTTACGTGAGTTACCCTAGAAGTGCAGGCATCGTTGCAAAGGAAAGAGGGATAGGCTAGCAGGCTGTTTAGGAAAAATCTAGAAGGCAATAACATTACATAAGGTCATTAATTGCTGTACTTCACAAAGACGTTAAGTCTGTAAAAGGGGGTGTTCAGCAATAAGGGTCGATAAAAAGTCAACTGCCTCGAGAGGTTATCCAGTCGATAGTGGACTTGAATGGGTCACTCCTTCAGCATATCAGAAAAACTGTGTAGAACAATTTTCATCTTAAGTCTTAAGTTGGGTGTAAATATTCAATAACTTTATTTTTGAAAAGGGACAATAGAACAGAAACAAATCTTCAACAAGAGAAGCACAGTTTGTACCCATCGGAATACCAACTACTTGTCTATATAATTTAGATCCAAACCTTATAAGTAATAGAAATGTTTTCAGAGAAAAACAATGCCAACCCCACCCCACCACCATAAATGTATCTTAAATAAATATTTGACTTTAATAACTAGGTTAACATCACCAAAATGTAAGCTGCAAACAAGTAATATTTTACAAAAACCTGACAGCTTTCGGAAGCCTGTGACCTTAAAAAAGAAAGAGAAACAGTCATTAACAAGAGGACCAAGCTGAGCTTGGTCCTGTATCGCTCACCTGAGCTAACAGATTCAAAGTTTCAGGAAGTGCCAACCTTTACTGAAGGATTAATGGAAGGACATGGTGATGACAGGGTAAGCAATTTCTGCAAATCAAGTAGAATGTAAGTCTATGATAAATAGGCTGACCTCACCACGTTTCAAACTCATTCAAGCTTTTATTCCTGACTTGCTAAGAAGATCCGATATACACTGATGGGGCTATGGTGTTGACAAGATCGTAAATAAGCAATTAACTGCTGCAATCAAAGGGATGTTACTCTGTGACAAATAGACAAACCTCACGAGTTTTCAAACTCCTCCAAGCTTTTCTGCCTGACTTATTTGTTTGTAAGTTTCATGAAGATCCAATCAAAACTGAAGGGGCAGCAGTGCTATCAAGGTCGAATATAGGCATTTTTAAGCAATCAAAGGCATGTAACTCTATGACAATTGTGCCGACTTGGCCAGTATTCAAACTCATCCAAGGTTTTATTCCCAGACACTTTACATATAAGTTTCAGAAAGATCCGATCAAAACTGAAGGGCTACGGTGACAAAGTCAAAATTTGGCATTTTTAGCAATCAAAGGGATGTTACTCTAAAATAAATGGGCTGACTTGGTCAGTTTTCGAACCCATCCGAGGTTTCATCCCCAGCCACCTTACATATAAGTTTCAGAAAAATCCAATCAAAACTGAAGGGGCTACGGTGATGACAAGGTCAAAAATCAACATTTTCTGCAATCAAAGGGTCATAGCTCTACGATAAATGGGCTGACTTGGCCGGTTTTCGAACTCATCCAAGATTTTATCCCCAGCCACCTTACATATAAGTTTCAGAAAGATCCGATCAAAACTGAAGGGGCTATGGTGATGACAAGGTCAAAAACCGGCATTTTTAGCAATCAAAGGGACGTAAATCTATGATAAATTGGCCAACTTGGCCGGTATTCGAACACATCCTAGGTTTTATCCAAAGTCACCTTACATATAAGTTTCAGAAAGATTCGATCAAAACTGAAGGGGCTATGGTGATGACAAGGTCAAAAATCAACATTTTCAGCCATCAAAGGGACATAGCTTTATGATAAATGGACTGACTTGGCCGGTTTTCGAACTCATCCAAGATTTTATCCCCAGCCACCTTACATATAAGTTTCAGAAAGATCCGATCAAAACTGAAGGGGCAATGGTGATGACAAGGTAAAAAATCGGCATTTTCAGCAATCAAAGGGACGTAAATCTATGATAAATGGGCCAACTTGGCCGGTATTCGAACTCATCCTAGGTTTTATCCCCAGCCACCTTACATATAAGTTTCAGAAAGATTCGATCAAAACTGAAGGGGCTATGGTGATGACAAGGTCAAAAATCAACATTTTCAGCAATCAAAGGGACAAAACTATATAGTAAATGGGGCGATTTGGCCGGTTTCCGAACTCATCCAAGGTTTTATCCCCAGCCACCTTACATATCAGTTTCATAAAGATCTGATCAAAACTAAAGGGGCTACAGTGATGACAAGGTCAAAAATCAACATTTTCAGGAATCAAAGGGACCTAACTCTATAAAAAAATAGGCCACCTTGGCCGGTATTCAAACTCATCCCAGGTTTTATCCCAAGCCACATTACATGTAAGTTTCAGAAAGATCCGATCAAAACTGAAAGGCCTACGGTGATGACAAGGTCAACAAGAGGGCCCAGAGGGCCCTGGTTCGCTCACCTGATCCAATGTATAACATGTGGGCCCCGGGCAGGGTCAATTTTTGCCCCAGGGCTATAATTTGAACAATCTTGGTAGAGGTCCACAAGATGAAGCTTCATATCAAATATGAAAGACCTGGGCTTTCTGGTTTCAGAGAAGAAGATTTTAAAGGTTTACCCTGCATATAGAAGTCTATGTAAAACAAGATTTTCCCTATTTAAGTCTATGTTAAACCAAAGGGCCCCGGAGCGGGGGCATTTTTGGCCCCAGGGCTATAATTTGAACAATCTTGGTAGAGGTCCACTAGCTGAAGCTTCATAACAAATATCAAAGGCCTAAGCCTTGTGTTTCAGAGAAGATGATTTTTAAAGATTTTCCCTATAAAAGTCTATGTAAAACCAAAGGGCCACATGGCGGGGGCATTTTTGGTTTCAGGGCTATATTTTGAACAATCTTTTTTGAGGTCCACTAGCTGAAGCTTCATAACAAATATCGAATACCTAAGCCTTGTGGTTTCAGAGAAGAAGATTTTTCAAGATTTTCCCTATATAAGCCTATGTAAAACAAAAGGGCCCGGAGCGGGGGCATTTTTGGCCCAAGGGCTATAATTTGAACAATCTTGGTAGAGGTCCACAAGATGAAGCATCATACCAAATATCAAAGACCTGGGCCTTGCAGTTTCAGAGAAGAAGAATTGTCAAGATTTTCCCTATATAAGCCTATGTAAAACAAAAGGGACCTGGTGAGGGGGCATTTTTGGCCCCAGCTCTATAATTTGAACAATCTTGGTAGGGGTCCACTAGATGAAGCTTCATACCAAATATCAAAGACCTGGGCCTTGCGGTTTCAGAGAAGAAGATTTTTCAAGATTTTCCCTATATAAGCCCATGTAAAACCAAAGGGCCCCAGGGCGGGGGCATTTTTGGCCCCAGCACTACAGTTTGAACAATCTTGGTAGGGGTCCACTAGATGAAGCTTCATATCAAATATCAAAGACCTGGGCCTTGCGGTTTCAGAGAAGAAGATTTTTACAGATTTTCCCTATATAAGCCCATGTTAAACCAAACGGACCCGGGGCGGGGGTGTAGCGTGAGATCTTTAAACCTGTGAGAACATTTTTAGCTCCAGCACTATAATTTGAACAATCTAGGTAGGGGTCCACCAGATGAAGCTTCATACCAAATATCAAAGACCTGGGCCTTGCGGTTTCAGAGAAGAAGATATTTAAAGATTTTCCCTATATAAGCCTATGTAAAACAAAAGGGCCCCCATGCGGGGGGGGGGGGGGCATTTTTAGCCCCAGCACTATAATTTGAACAATCTTGGTAGGGGTCCACTAGTTGAAGCTTCATACCAAATATCAAAGACCTGGGCCTTGCGGTTTCAGAGAAGAAGATATTTAAAGATTTTCCCTATATAAGCCTATGTAAAACAAAAGGGCCCCCATGCGGGGGGGGGGGGGGGGGGCATTTTTAGCCCCAGCACTATAATTTGAACAATCTTGGTAGGGGTCCACTAGTTGAAGCTTCATACCAAATATCAAAGACCTGGGCCTTGCGGTTTCAGAGAAGAAGATTTTTAAAAATTTTCCCTATATAAGCCCATCTAAAACCAAAGGGCCCCCGTGTGGGGGCATTTTTAGCTCCAGCACTATAATTTGAACAATCTTGGTAGGGGTCTACTAGATGAAGCTTCATACCAAATATCAAAGACCTTGGCCTTGTGGTTTCAGAGAAGAAGATTTTTAAAGATTTTCCCTATATAAGCCTATGTAAAACCAAAGGGCCCCCGTGCGGGGGCATTTTGTCCCACTAGCACTATAATTTGAACAATCTTGGTAGGGGTCCACTAGATGAAGCTTCATACCAAATATCAAAGACCTGGGCCTTGCGGTTTCAGAGAAGAAGATTTTTTAAGTTTTCGGTGAAAAAAATCTATTTTTGGCTACTGTGACCTATATGTGCAACGGACCGGAACCATTTGAACAACTTTGAAAGGGGACCACTTTCAAGTGAAAGGGGATCATTCCTGTGAAGTTTGGTCAAAATCCGATCAGTGGTTTAGGAGGAGATGTTGTTTGAAGAAAAGTTTACGGACGCACGGACGCACGACGGACGACGGACAAAAAGTGATCCCAAAAGCTCACCTTGTCACTACGTGACAGGTGAGCAAAAAAATCGGCATTTTCAGCAATCAAAGGGACGTTACTCTGCGATAAATGGACCAACTTGGCTGGTTTTCGAACTCATCCAAGATTTTATCCCCAGCCACTTTACACATAAGTTTCTGAAAGATCCGATCAAAACTGAAAGGGCTACGGTGATGACAAGGTCAAAAATCAGCATTTTCAGCAATCAAAGGGACGTTACTCTAGGATAAATTGGCCGAATTGGTCGGTTTTTAAACTCATCTGAGATTTTATCTCCAGCCACCTTACATATAAGTTTCAGGAAGATCCGATCAAAGCTAAAGGGGCTACAGTGATGACAAGGTCAAAAATCGTCATTTTCAGCAATCAAAGGGACGTAACTCCATTATTAATGTGCCGACTTGTCCGGTTTTCGAACTCATCCAAGTTTTTATCCCCAGCTACCTTACATATAAGTTTCAGAAAAATCTGATCAAAAACTGAAGGGGCTACGGTGATGACAAGGTCAAAAAACGGCATTTTCAGCAATCAAAGGGACGTAACTCTATGATAAATGGGCCGACTTGGCTGGTTTTCGAACTCATCCGAGTTTTTATCACCAACCACCTTACATATAAGTTTCAGAAAGATCCGATCAAAACTGAAGGCGCTACGGTGATGACAAGCATTTTCCCATTGTAAGTCTATGGGATCTTGTGATAGCCATAGCAACCAAAGTTTTTGAGCGATTTCGAAAAAAAGTTTATGTCATCAATGCCCCACCAGAGGTATGCTACAGATGAGAAATGATTGGGATCAGCCTGCAGGTTGCAGAGATATAGCTGCTCAAAAGTATGGACGGACGACGGAGGACCCACTATACTATAAGCTCCCCTGGAGCTTCGGTCCAGGTGAGCTAAAAACGTCGGGGGCAGACAAGCCAAAATTGAGTTTCGGGGCGGGGGTGTGAGGGGGTGGGGATATGCCTTTCAAAATTAGGTTAAGGCCACCAAAATCTAATCATATCTTCGATAGGTTGCAATTATACAGTGTACACAGTTTAACCAGATTCACCCAATTCGTTCCTGGGTGCTGGCAAGCCAAAATTCACCGTCTTTGACTGTTTTTTGTTGTTGTTTTTTAAGCCAAGGTCACCAAAATCTAATCAAATCTGCGATATGTTATAATGATAGCTTTGACTAAAATAAATCAATTCGTAAATGAGTTAGTGCACACAAGCCATTTTGGCATAAAATTGACATCAGTCCAACCTGTGTTAAGCAAGCACCTTAGGGATAATGAAAATATGCTTGCTCAAGACAGGTGCTTGCTTAATACAGGTGAATTTTAATGCATAATGCCTTTTTCGGGAACTAAATGCCTTCTTGCTTAAGACAGGTTGCTTGCTAAATAGAGGTGGCCACTAAGGCAGGTTTTACTGTTTTTATTGGGGAGGGCCTGTGACCTTGAAAGAAAGGTCAAGGTCGCCAAAATCTAATCAAGTCTGCGGTATGATGTAATGATATGACTAAAATTAATCAATACGATAATGAGATAGGGTGCAGAAAAGCCATTTTTGCCCCAAATTTGACTGTTTTTTTTTTTTGGGGGGGGGGGGGCGTGACCTTTACAAAAAACGTCAAGGTCACCAAAATCCTGTCAAATCCTCGGTATGTTGTACGGCTATATTTTACCAAGATTGACTGAAATTAATCAATTCGTTAATGGGATAGAGCGCAGATAAGCCATTTCTGGCCCAAATGTAACTGTTTTGGGGGCCCTGTGACCTTGAAAAAGGGGGTCAAGGTCACCAAAATCTAAACGAAGCTGCAGCGTATTTAAATGATATATTGTAGCAAGTCTGGTAAAATTAATCAGATCGTTAATGGGATAGAGTGCAGATAAGCCATTTTTGGCCCAAATTTATATGTTTTGGGGAAACTGTGACCTTGAAAAAAGGTCAAGGTCACTCAAAATCTAACCAAATCTATGGTATGCTGTAATGGTATATTGCACCTACTTTGACTAAAACTAATCAATTCGTTAATGAGAAAGAGTGTAGACCAGCCATTTTGACCCAAAATGACTGTTTTTTGTGACCTTGAAAAAAAAAGCTCAAGATTACAAAAATCTGATCAAATCTGCGGAATGTTGTAATGATATATTGAATTTAGTTTGACTAAAATTAATCAATTTGTTAATGAGATAGAGTGCAGACAAGCTGTTTTTGGCCTGAAATCAACAGTTTTTGGGGGCCTGTAACTTAGAAAAAAGGGTTGTCACCAAAATCTAAACAAGTCTGCGGAATGTTGTAATGATACATTGTACCAGTTTGACTAAAATTAATCAATTTGTTAATGAGATAAAGTGCAGACAAGCCATTTTTGGCCCAAAATTGACTGCTTTTGGGGACCTGTGACCTTGAAAAAAAAAAGGTTTAGGTCACCAGAATCTAACCAAGTGTAAGGTATATTATAATGGTATTATGTACCCAGATTGACTACAATTAATCAATTCATTAATGAGTTAGTGTACAGATAAGCCATTTTTGGCTCCAATTAGATTGTTTTGGGGAGACTGTGACCTTGAAAACGAAGTCAAGGTCATCAATACATATTAATTGTTTTCCCGTATCCTAATGATGTAACCATGCAAGTTTGGTCAGAATCCAGCAATAGGTTCAGGATATATAGTGCTTCAAACAGGCTACACAAACACCAGACTGATGCCAATGCAAACTCGATCCGCACCAAAAAACAGTATGTCCCTCTCGGCTCCTATGGAGGTTGGGGGACATAATTATCCGATAACAAGAATTCTGCCGAAGGATAAGTCCCGTCTTGTGGGGTGCAAAGTCAACGAACCATGACATCTAGGCCAAAGTCAAGCCTTAATGTCTTTCCTAGATGCGAGCTTGTACTCAGTATCATTAACGAAGCTCTAATAGTTCTTGAGAAATGAACTTTAACATAGGTTGAACACCAAGGTTGATGCAATAGTTCACTAGGTCAGTGACCCATTAAATTCAAGTCAAGGTCAAATATGGATGCTTTCAATATAGTTGTCATTCCTAGATACAAGTATATACTAAGTATCATTAATAAAGCCTTCATAGTTCTTTTGAAATGAATTTGACCGTTAGTGAACCATAAAATGTATGTCAAGATCAAATATGGATGCTTGTATTAAAATTGCCGTCCCCAGATACAAGTTTGTACCAAGTATCATTAATGAAGCTCTTATAGTTCTTGAGACATGAACTTGACCATTAGGGTGAACGTTACGGTGGTCGCAATATTTCAAATAGTCAGTGAACCATGAAATGTAGGTTAAGGTCAAATATGGACGCTTGCATTTAAGTTGCTATCCCCAGATACACGTTTGTACTACGTATCATTAATGAAGCTCTTATAGTTCTTGAGAAATTAACTTGACCATTAGAATGAACGTTAGGGTGGTCACAATATTTTACAACCATGAAATGTAAGTCAAGGTCAAATATGGTTACTTGCATTTAAGTTGGTATCCCCAGGAACAAGTTTGTACCAAGTATCATTAATGAAGCTCTTACAGGTCTTGAGAAATTAACTTGACCATAAGGGTGAACGCTAGGGCAGTCACAAATGTTGACGCCTTGACAAACAAGATGGACAGATGGATGGCTGGATGGAAGAACAAACAGAAAACTGGACGCCTATACCACGCCATGCTAATAGCGGGCACAACATAAAAAGGAAAGTGCTGACCCTGCAGACCATACATTTACGTTTAAAGTGTAGATTTAAATGTCACTGGAAGTTTCCAAACATATGTTTTGTTGACCGTGTTGTTCTGAAAATCATTTGGCATTCCAGCAAAGGCTCTCATAAGAAAAAAAAACAAATGACAAGTTTTTTCCTTTGCCCTCGCCAACTGCACCCTACCATAGACTTCTACAAATTCTGAGCACAGTGACGCTTGAAAAAAGAGTTTGCTCCTGAGGAGAAGCATTTGATCCCGAGGAACATTTTTTTTCTTCAAGATCAGAGGGGATGAGCAGTACCATAACATAGTACGATGACATAGTGTGTTCTTTCCTATCTCCAAAAGGGCTACATTTCTGAGCAAAATTTGTGATATTTTTGTTATTTATACTTCAAATCATAAGTTGGAGGTACCCACAACCCATGTCTTTGAAGGCGCTTGTTAGAACCACCTCATTGAGGCGGTTCTAATGAGTACCCACAACCTATGTATTGGGAGCACAATAAGAATAACTAGAGCTGTCAGTGAAACTGACTAGGGCCCCGGCAGCGCTATCAGAGGAGTAGGAAAATTTGTGGACGGACAGACGGACAGACAGACAGACGGACGGACAGAATGATTACTATAGGGCACCCACACTTTCAGTGCGGGGCCCTAATAATAACAAAGTTATTAATTGGACACAGGAAAGACCCTTTTTTGACCTTTAACCTCTAAGTATGACCTTGACCTTTGAGGTACCGACCTGAGTCTTGCGCGCAACACTCCATCACATTATGGTTAACATTTCTGCCAAGTAATATTTAAATCCATCCAGGAATAAGAAAGTTATGGAGGATAAAAAAATTTGTGGACGGACAGATGGACAGACAGACAGACGGACGGACAGAGTGATTACTATAGGGCACCCACACTTTCAGTGCGGGGCCACATTATGGTTAACATTTCTGCCAAGTAATATTTAAATCCATCCAGGAATAATAACAAAGTTATTAATTGGACACAGGAAAGACCCTTTTTTGACCTTTAACCTCTAAGTATGACCTTGACCTTTGAGGTACGGACCTGAGTCTTGCGCGCAACACTCCATCACATTATGGTTAACACTTCTGCCATCCAGGAATAATAATAACAAAGTTATTAATTGGACACAGGAAAGACCCTTTTTTGACCTTTAACCTCTAAGTATGACCTTGACCTTTGAGGTACGGACCTGAGTCTTGCGCGCAACACTCCATCACATTATGGTTAACATTTCTGACAAGTAATATTTAAATCCATCAAAGAATAAGAAAGTTATGGAGGATAAAAAAATTTGTGGACGGACAGACGGACCTTTAACCTCTAAGTATGACCTTGACCTTTGAGGTACGGACCTGAGTCTTGCGCGCAACACTCCATCACATTATGGTTAACATTTCTGACAAGTAATATTTAAATCCATCCAGGAATAAGAAAGTTATGGAGGATAAAAAAATTTGTGGACGGACAGACGGACAGACAGACAGACAGACAGACAGACAGACGGACGGACAGAGTGATTACTATAGGGCACCCACACTTTAAGTGCGGGGCCCTAATGAATACCCCTGTAAACCCCAGTTTTCTCTGTATAAAATGGGGTTTAGAATGGTGTTCATTACATGGACTTGTTAACACGATGTACACAGAAAAGCATACGGCAAGTCCAGAACATTTTCTTCCTTGTAAACAATGGACAAAACTATGACAATTGTATGCTTCCCTTGAACCATTTTTGTACCAAATGGAATCTTCCTCCTTATATATAGCAGGAGCCAATTTCAAAATTTAGGGGTGACAAGTTGTGTTTTCTTAAAAATTTATTTGGAAAATGGCTCAAGTTTCTGCAAACTTTGGAGGTCCTGCTCATACGCTGCTTGCATGGTTTGCCAATTATCCATTTTGGGGGTTTCCGGTTTTGTTTGTTTGTTGGTATTTGAGTTTAACATCCCAGTCAACATTTTTATATCATTTTGGATATATACCAGTAAAGAATGATGCAGGGGAGATGTCAATGAGTGAAGACTCAAAGCAGAGGGCCTGGTAAGAACACTACCAAAGGCTACTCAATGTTGAGTTCGACTGGGACCCAGACCATCTGTCTGATGAACCACCAGTGGAAGGGCCACCCATCCCAATCACTATTGATATGGTTAAGAAAGCTATCTCTCAGATGAAGACTGGCAAAGCACCGGGGCCCTCTGGCATAGTGGAGATGATAAGAGCTGCAGGTGATGCGGGAGCCTGGATGATCCGCGACCTTGCAGCTGCAGTCATCCGTGATGGGAAGGTACCCTCTGACTGGGAACAGAGTTTCATTGTCTGTCTCTACAAGGGCAAGGGCGATGCATTGGAACGGGGCAACTACCGTGGTCTCAAGCTGACAGAACAGGTCATGAAAGTCCTGGAGAGGAGTGTGGATGGCCTCATTAGGCAGTTGGTGTCCATCGACGATTCTCAGTTTGGCTTCGTCTCAGGAAGAGGCACAACAGATGCAATTTTTGTTGTCCGACAGCTGCAAGAGAAGTATCTGGTGGCCAACAGGAGACTCTACATGGCTTTTGTAAACCTGGAGAAGGCATTTGATCGAGTGCCTCGGAAAGTCATCTGGTGGGCACTAAGAAAACTTGGAGTGTGTGTGTGAATTCGGGTTTAACGTCGCTTTCAACAATTTTTCAGTCATATCACGACGGTGTCTGGTTGCGACAGGGAGCTCAATGCTTACTTTTATAGTGCTGTCTCACTGAAGTATCATGTCCCAGACACATTACATGATACCACACCCAGTCACATTATCCTGAGACTGGGTCGACCAGTCCTAGCTCTACCCGTAAATCTGAGTGCCAAGCAAGGAGCAGCTTGTACCATTCTTAACGACTTTGGTATGTCGCGGCCCGGGATCGAACTCGTGACCTCCCGTTCCCCGGAGCGGACACTCTACCAAATGAGCTATCGGGGCCGGTAAGAAAAGAAAACTTGGAGTGGACGAGTGGATTGTGAAACTGGTCCAAGGGATGTACGCTAATGCTCGGAGCCGTTTCCGCGTTGGTGATGTGTGTGTGTGAATTCGGGTTTAACGTCGCTTTCAACAATTTTTCAGTCATATCACGAAGGTGTCTGGTTGCGACAGGGAGCTCAATGCTCACTTTTATAGTGCTGCCTCACTGAAGTATCATGTCCCAGACACATTACATGATACCACACCCAGTCACATTATCCTGACACTGGGTCGACCAGTCCTAGCTCTGCCCCGTAAATCTGAGCGCCAAGCGAGGAGCAGCTAGTACCATTTTTAACGACTTTGGTATGTCGCGGCCCGGGATCGAACCCGTGACCTCCCGTTCCCCGGAGTGGACACTCTACCAACTGAGCTATCGGGGCCGGTCCGCGTTGGTGATGGTTACAGTGAAGAATTCGAGGTGAAGGTGGGTGTTCATCAAGGCTCTGTTCTCAGCCCACTGCTTTTCATCATTGTGCTTGAAGCCTTGTCATGCGAGTTCCGCTCTGGAGTCCCCTGGGAGGACCTGTATGCTGATGACCTTGTCATCATAGCTGAATCCCTTGAGGAAGGTGTCAGGAGGCTTTTAACTTGGAAAGACGCAATGGAGGCGAAAGGGCTGAGAGTGAATGCAGGAAAGACAAATATCATGATCTGTGGTACAGGTCTGGACCTCTTGCAGAGTACAGGCCAGTTCCCATGCGCTGTATGTCGCACTGGAGTGGGCAGCAACAGTATCTTTTGTAATGGCTGCAAGTTCAGGGTGCACAAGAAATGCAGTGGGCTCAAACGCTTGATAGAGGACCCTGATTACAGGTGTACATGGTGCAAAGGAACTGCACGCCCCTTAGATGGCAGACCACAGAGGGAAGTCCAAGTCGGATCCGACAAGCTGGAGGTTGTAGCTTCCTTCTGCTACCTAGGTGATATGCTGTCTGCAGCAGGTGGTTGCGACCTTTCAACTACATCACGTGTGAAAACAGCTTGGAAGAAATTCAAGGAGTTGCTACCAGTTCTCTCTTCCCGCCACCTCTCGTTCAAGACACGTGGCCGTGTGTATAGCTCTTGTGTGCGGAGCGCAATGCTCCATGCCAGTGAGACATGGCCATTGACAAAGCCAAACCTCCAACGTCTACAGCGAAATGACAGGGCAATGATCAGACAGATCTGCAATGTCAAGCCACAGGACACTGTCACCATCAGGTCCAGTGAGTTACTTGAGCGTCTTGGCATTGAGGACCTGGACCTCATCCTGAAAGAGAGAAGACTTCGCTGGTATGGACATGTGGAATGCTCCAACGGTGCAGTCAAGACTGCCTGTGACATACAGGTAAGTGGAAAGCGGGGGACAGGAAGGCCCAAGATGACCTGGAAGCAGCTAACAGAGAGATTGCAGAGAATGTAAGCTCTCTGCTATCGATCCTCATGATAGACGAGCCTGGAGATCTGGTGTTAGATCTGCCATGCTTGCAGGAAGCCAGCTACCTGGAAGGGGGCCCACTTATGTGGACGTTGCCCCTGTACCTGCACGTTAATCAAAAATCCGTTGATGATGATGATGGAGCTGTTCAGTTTACCTATCCACAATTTTGCTGGGCAGGCTTATATGTAAGCAGTTAACCAGTACAGTGCACATACTTTCACCCGAAACTGACAACTGCCCTTCTGGAATCAGCAGAAGGGAGAGACTGACCGTAAAAGATTTCATGATCAATCTCCACGAAAGAATGTTGCAGACCCTGGCACGTATCGAACCCCTGTCCTGATCACCAGTCAAACATGTATCCAACTAAGCTACTGAGACCAGCTTGGGGTTTCTGGTACAAAATGGGTTATAAATGAACTTAATGTTTCTATGTTTTTGATCAAGATTAGGAAAACTAGAGAAAGCGACCAGTGGGTCACATATACCCCCGGCCAGCACCACCCTCTGACATATGTTTTGAGCTTGTATGTAATATGAATGAAGAAGCTATAACGATCTATAAATGTGCTTGTAAAAGCTAAACCAAACATAAAATTTCTGAATGGACCAAGGGAGTGAGGGCATCAAAGTTATTGAAGGGGTGGGGGCATCAATGTTACTCAAGCAGCAGGGTGTGGTATGCATCAATGAAATCATTGGTATGCAAACTCGATGCAAGTATCAATTGAATTTGTCAGTTTAGAATATACAGGTTTCTGTAAACTTTGTCATAAAACTTTAACCAAGTGTAAAATTTCTAAGTCCATGACCTTGACGTCAAGGTCACCTTGGGTGAGGGGAGGGATATACATAACGAAATCTTTGGACTGGTATGCAACATTCATGCAAGTAACAAATGAGTTTGTCTTAGAGTTTAGAACATACAAGCATCTATAAACTTTGTCATAAAACTTTAACCAACTGTAAAATTTCTAAGTCTGTGACCTTGAGGTTTGGGGGGTGGGTCATCCATCAATGAAATCTTTAGACCAGTATGTAACTTCAGTGTAAGTATCAACTAAATCTATCACTGGATTCAGAAGATATAATCTCTTAGAAACTTTGATGCAAAACTTTAACCAAAATGTTAATGAAGGGACAGACGGGTCGAATGACGCGGACATCCTCACAGATGGACACTTGTTGGGTACTTATATGTTAAATAGTACCCAACAAGACACAAAAATACCCCTGAAATACCCACCAATGCATCCAAACTTGTTGGCTCCTTTTTTGGACTCTTACGGAATAGAACTCAAAGACGGATGGACGAACGGCAGGATGAAAACATTATACCCCATAGCATACTCCATATGCCGGGGGTATAACCATTCTTATGCCAGGGTATAACCATAGCATACTTCGTATGCCGGGGTATAATAAGGTAAACTCACACATTTTTCAATGTATCCTACATTTCTCCATGTAACTTGGGGTTATAAAGGGGTGGGGTGTTCTTTGCACAGGCATGTTAACAGGATTTTAAGTTTAGCCACATTCAAGATTGTACAAACAACTGAAGACATAATGTAAAAAATTTTATTTAATTTTGTAAAGCATCAAAGCTAACATTTACCCCATATGGTTAAAACCAAACAAAAATATTGAGTTCTCTCTTCTATATATACATACTAAAATTTGTATTATAATATCATTTAAGGGCAATGGGAACACCTTCAGGGGAGGCAATTCCTACAAAAGTATTTTTGTCTCTCATGTCAAAAGGGGTCACTCTTAAAGGAAAGAATTTGCTCCTGAGGAGCAAATTCTTTCCTTAAAGAGGAGCAAATTCTTTCCTTAAAGAGTAGATCCCTTTTTCAGTGGGACAGGGATTATAGAAAAGCATATAGGAAGTCCCAAAAGTTGTCTCCCTTTGAATAATGGCAGAAAAACCTGCCAGGTGTTCCCATTCCCCTTTAGCATAAGATGGAAGAAGATTTGAGGCTATATGCCACAAACAGTAATGTGAGAACAAGAATATTAGATTAAAAGATTTTTAGATTAATAGATTTATGCCTAACTTTTTCAGTTTTTGTCCGGACTTAAATCATCCAATCAACGTGATTTAGGTCATATCTAGCTAGTCCATTTACCTAACCACACATTCTCTGGGCAGGCTTATAAAGCCATTAACCGGGTCAGCCAAAAGCTAACAACTGCCCTTCTTGAATCAGAGAAGGGAGAGAATTATCGTAGAAAAGGTTTAATGATCTATCTCCACAAAAGAATGTTGCCAACCCAGTGGGGATTTAACCTACTTTCTCCTGATCACAAATCAGACACACACCCAACTGAGCAACCAAAGCTAGCTTCTGAATACGGAAGGCCTTCCTTAAGCATAAGATTGCTATGGATTTAACTGCAACAGATTTAAGGGGAATGGGAACACCTGGCAGATTGTTTTTGCCGTTTTTCAAAGGGAGACAACTTTTTGGACTTCCTGTTGGCTTTTGTCTAAGCCTTGGCCCACTGGAAAAGGGGTCAACTCTTAAAGAGGTGACTCCTATTGACATGGGATACAAAATTCCTTTTGCAGGAGTTGGCTCCTCTGTAGGTGTGCCCATTCCCCTTAAAGCTATATGCCACAAACAGCAATCTGAAGACCTCGAGCCAGTTGTTCAAAGCATCGTTAGCTTAACGAGCTCATAAGTGATCATATTGTTAACTGTTCTAGCAAGTTCAATATATAAAATTTCTGTATTTTTGCTGAAAAAAATGTGAGCAGCTTTTGCATTTGCAAAAGCTGCTCACCTATTTTCAGCAAAAATATTAGCATAATTGTCATATTTTATGATCAAAGTTTTAAAATTAGGTTAACTAATGACATCTTTAATTTTGAACAAATGACCCCAGAAAACCAAATTAACAGATTTATATACATGTATTATGCCAAAGCAAAAAGGTTCTTCATAGGTAACAGCTATGGGCGACATTGAGATACATACCCATGTGAGATAATCATGTCCTTCATGACTCCTAAAATGCCATAATTGCATTGTTTCTGATGAAGATGTTTGTTATTTTCCTCCACACATTAGTTTATCATACCTGTGTGGAAAAGTGTATTCTTTCTTATCACCAAAACTGTAATATTTCATTTGAAAATTATTGATATTACATTATTTCTGCTCTAAAAATAGCTTGTGGGTGTTCTTGCATTCTTTCACATCACCCAATCTGAAACATTTCACATGAACATTACTCATATAATCTTATTTCTGCTCTAAACATAGCTTGTGGGTGCATGTGCATTCTTTTATATCATCTGAACTGAAACATTTCATATAAAAACTATTGACGCATGTATATATCATATTTCTGCTCAATACATAGCTTGTGGTTACTTGTGCATCCTTCAATATCACCTAAACTGAAACTATGCATGTGAAAGTTAGAGATACACACCACAACCTCGTTATAATAGGTTTGTTATAAAATGGTTTTGATATAACGATGTTTCAATATGGATCCCGAAAAATGTGTAGATAATATAGAAGAATTTCTTTTATCATATGACGTTGTTGATAAGCAGTGGATAACGTCGTGTAATAAAAATGGTATGTCCACACGTGTAATAACACTTTGGCGGGATTAAAGGTGCATTATTGAGCTATCTGGAAAAAATGCTTCCAAAAATAAAATACATATAGCCGGTATTTTTCATTAAAACAATACAAATGAATGCATTTTATGCAAAAATGCGAACAATTATGATGACAGGTAAACAAGTTTGAGAGGAATTCCCTAACTAGGTTTCGAACACTAGTAAGATCTATTTTTAGTTAGTGACAAAAATAGAATCCCCATATATGACGTTATGCGACATTCATTTTTGGCCTTGTTTGCTTAGGCCATGCCTGAATCAGAAAAAATATGACGCTGAATACCATGCCATAAGTAACTACACTCAGAGACGATACTGTCGCCATGTATGTGTAAAGTGACAGATTTATTTTTAGAACAGAAATTCCGAACACATGTTCAGAGCGAAGGGTAAACACAAATGAAAATGACCATTTTCACAAAGTTCTGAAGCTGTATTTCGCTCCAAAAGTGTACACATGACAAAGGAGTATGCATTGAAGCTAAAAACCAGAAAAAAAAAATTGAGACCCGGTAGCTCAATAATGCACCTTTAAGTAACGTCATGACGACGTCCATGTCAACAATGCATTTTTCGTAGAAAAATTGTCAAATAAAAAGGCGATTAAACCCAATTTAAAGTTGTCATATGATAAAGAGAATCTTACACCCATGGTCATTTCATATGAAATTTATGAAACTCGCCAAAGGCTCGTTTCATAAATTTCATATGAAATGACCACTCGTGTAAGATCCTCTATATACATTTTTCTTCGGATATAACAAGGTTGTTTGCTTTGGACCCCATTTATAGTGTTATAAAGAGGTGGTGGTGTACTGTGTATTTCTGATTTCTGCTCTTAACACAGATAGTGGGTGCTCATCAGAATCGAGGCAGTTCTAACCAGCATCCACAATCTATGTTCTTGAACAGGAATATAGAAAATAATATTTACACTTGTAAACGCTAGTTTTCTCTGTATAAAGTGGGGTTTACAAAAGTTTTTATTACAATACACAGACTTGTCAATATGATAATACTCTAAACATAGCTTGTGGGCACTCATTAGACCCACGTCACTGAGACAGTTTTAATGAGCAACATAGCAACAGATAAGATAAGTATTTTGTGATCATTCAAGGGCAGTCCATATTTCTCAATATAAACCTATGTTGTGGGTATTTACTAGAACCACCTTGGCTAGGCGGCTCTAATGAAGACGCACAACATAGGTTTTTATGAAAAATTGACAAAATCTATACTTCAATTGTCACAAATACTTTCCTTATCAGTTGCTATGAGTGAGTGTTCGTGTTTTACGTATCACCAACAGCTAAGGTCATACGTAGACGGGACCTCGGTTTAAAGAAATGTGGAGCGCTGTGGTGCAGTGGTAAAGTATCGGATTTGTGATCGAGAGGTAGCCGGTTCGATCCCCGCAAGCGCCAAGTATTGTTTCCTTGAGCAAGAGACTTTATCCACATTGCTTAGTATTGGTTCCTACCCAGGAAAAGAGGGCCACATGGAAGATTAGCACTGGTACTAAATGTGTTACCCTCTATAAATAAGATTGATTATTATTATTATTATTATTTAAAGACTCATCCGAAAAGCTGAGATCAATCCTGTGATCCCTGGTGTACAAGGCGAGTAGCTTAACCACTACAGCACTGAGGCTTCTACAGGTTGCTATGAGATTTTGGGGCAAAAATAAGAATACAAACAAGAGGGCCATGATGGCCCTGGATCGCTCACCTGATCCATAGTGTAACAAGTGGGCCCCAGAGAGGGCCATTATTGGCCCCAGGGTTTTAATGTGCATAATGTTGAGGGAGGTCTTAAAGGTGAAGCTTCATACCAAACATCAACAAAGGCTATAATTAGAACAATCTTGGCAAAGGTCCACTAGATAAAGCTACACATCAAATTTCAAAGACCTGGGCCTTGCAGTTTCAGAGAAGAAGATTTTTTTTAAAGATATTCCCTACATAAGCCTATGCAAAACCAAATGGCCCCAGGGCTATATAAATCTATGTAAAAACAAAGGGCCCCGGCCCGGGGTGGGGGCATTTGTGGCCCCAGGGCTATAATTTGAACAATCTTGGTAGAGGTCCACTAGATAAAGCTCCATACTAAATATCAAAGGCCTTGGCCTTGCAGTTTCAGAGAAGATTTTTAAAGATTTCCCTATATAAGTCTATGCAAAACCAAAGGGCCCCGGAGCGGGGACATTTTTGGTACCAGGGCTATAATTTGAATAATTTTGATAGAGGTCCACTAGATGCAGCTTCATACCAAATATCAAAGACCCAGGCCTTGTGGTTTCAGAGAAGAAGATTTTCCCCATGTAAGTCTATGTAAAACCATAGGGCCCCAGAGTGGGGGCATTTTTGGCCCCAGGGCTATAATTTTAACAATCTTGGTAGAGGTCCATTAGATGCAACTTCATACCAAATTTCAAAGTCCTGGGCCTTGTGGTTTCAGAGAAGATTTTTAAAGATTATCCCTATATAAGTCTATGTAAAACCAAAGGGCCCCGGGACGGGGCCACTTTTGGCCCCAGCACTATAATTTGAATCATCTTGGTAGGGGTCCTTTAGAAGAAGCTTCATACCAAATATAAAAGACCTAGGCCTTGTGGTTTCAGAGAAGAAGATTTTTAAAGATTTTCCCTATATAAGTCTATGTAAAACCAAAGGGCCCCTGAGCGGGGGCATTTTTGGCCCAAGGGCTATAATTTGAACAATCTTGGTAGGGGTCCACTAGATGAAGCTTCATACAAAATATCAAAGTCCTGGGCCTTGCGGTTTCAGAGAAGAAGATTTTTAAAGATTTTCCCTATATAAGGCCATGTAAAACCAAAGGGTCCCAGTCGGAGGCTTTTTTTGCCCCAGCACTATAATTTGAACAATCTTGGTAGGGGTCCACTAGATAAAGCTTAATTCCAAATATCAAAGTCCTGGGCCTTGCAGTTTCAGAGCAGAAGATTTTTAAAGATTTTCCCTATATAAGCCTATGTAAAACCAAAGGGCCCGGCGGCGGGGACATTTTTGGCCTCAGCACTATCATTTGAATAATCTTGTTAGGGGTCTTTTAGATGAAGCTTCATACCAAATATAAAAGACCTAGGCCTTGTGGTTTCAGAGAAAAGGATTTTTAAAGATTTTCCCTATATAAGTCTATGTAAAAACAAAGGGCCCCTGAGCGGGGGCATTTTTGGCCCAAGGGCGATAGTTTGAACAATCTTGGTAGAGGTCCATTGGATGAAGCTTCATTCTAAATATCAAAGTCCTGGACCTTGCGGTTTCAGAGAAGAAGATTTTTAAAGATTTTCCCTATATAAGTCTATGTAAAACCAAAGGGCCCCTGAGCAGGGGGATTTTTGGCCCAAGGGCTATAATTTGAACAATCTTGGTAGGGGTCCACTAGATGAAGCTTCATACAAAATATCAAAGTCCTGGGCCTTGCGGTTTCAGAGAAGAAGATTTTTAAAGATTTTCCCTATATAAGCCTATGTAAAACCAAAGGGCCCCAGGTGGAGGCTTTTTTTGCCCCAGCACTATAATTTGAACAATCTTGGTAGGGGTCCACTAGATAAAGCTTAATACCAAATATCAAAGTCCTGGGCCTTGCAGTTTCAGAGCAGAAGATTTTTAAAGATTTTCCCTATATAAGCCTATGTAAAACCAAAGGGCCCGGGGGTGGGGACATTTTTGGCCTCAGCACTATCATTTGAATAATCTTGTTAGGGGTCTTTTAGATGAAGCTTCATACCAAATATAAAAGACCTAGGCCTTGTGGTTTCAGAGAAAAGGATTTTTAAAGATTTTCCCTATATAAGTCTATGTAAAAACAAAGGGCCCCTGAGCGGGGGCATTTTTGGCCCAAGGGCGATAATTTGAACAATCTTGGTAGAGGTCCAATGGATGAAGCTTCATTCTAAATATCAAAGTCCTGGACCTTGCGGTTTCAAAAGAAGATTTTTAAAGATTTTCCCTATATAAGGCCATGTAAAACCAAAGGGCCCCGGAACGGGGGCATTTTTTGCCCCAGCACTATAATTTGAACAATCTTGGTAGGGGTCCACTAGATAAAGCTTAATACCAAATATCAAAGTCCTGGGCCTTGCAGCTTCAGAGCAGAAGATTTTTAAAGATTTTCCCTATATAAGCCTATGTAAAACCAAAGGGCCCGGGGGCGGGGACATTTTTGGCCTCAGCACTATCATTTGAATAATCTTGTTAGGGGTCTTTTAGATGAAGCTTCATACCAAATATAAAAGACCTAGGCCTTGTGGTTTCAGAGGAAAGGATTTTTAAAGATTTTCCCTATATAAGTCTATGTAAAACTAGAGTGTTCACAAGTTTTTTCTTTAATTTGACCTACTGACCTACTTTTTGACCCGAAAAGACCTTTATTCAAACTTAGCCAAGATATTGTCACAATGACCATTCTGAGCAAGATTAATGATTTAACCAAACTTGTGGCCTCCTGAGTATTCACAAGGTTTTTCTATGATTTGACCTACTGACCTACTTTTCAACCGGACATGACCCATATTCAAACTTGACCGAGATATTGTCATGATGATCATTCTGAGCAAGTTTGATTATGATTGGACCAAAATTGTGGCCCCTAGGGTGTTCACAAGGTTTTTATATGATTTGACCCGCTGACCTACTTTTTAACCCGATATGACCCATATTCGAACTGGACTGAAATATTGTCACAATGGTCATTCTGAGCAAGTTTCATGATAATTGGACCAAAACAGTGGCCTTCAGAGTGTTCACAAGGTTTTTCTATGATTTGACCTACTGACCTACTTTTTGACCGGACATGACCCATATTCGAACTTGACCAAGATATTGTCATGATGATCATTCTGAGCAAGTTTGATTATGATTGGACCAAAATTGTGGCCTCTAGGGTGTTCACAAGGTTTTTCTATGATTTGACCCGCTGACCTACTTTTTAAGCCGACATGATCCATATTCAAACTTCACTAAAATATTGTCACAATGATCATTCTGAGCAAGTTTGATGATGATTGGACCAAAACTGTGCCCTCTAGAGTGTTCACAAGGTTTTTCTATGATTTGACCTACTGACCTACTTTTTCACCCGACATGACCCATATTCGAACTTGACCGAGATATTGTCATGATGATCATTCTGAGCAAGTTTGATGATGATTGGACCAAAACTGTGGCCTCTAGTTTGTTCACAAGAAAAAGTTTACGCACGACGGACGACGGACGACGGACGACGCACGACGACGCCGGACATCTTACGGTCACAAAAGCTCACCATGACCTTCGGTCAGGTGAGCTAAAAATAATAATTACAGTTGTGAAATCAACTTTCCTCTTTTAAGGGGAATGGGGACCACTGGCAGGGAAGATTTTTGTGCCATTTTTGAAAGGTAAAAAACTTTTGGGACTACCTGATTGCTTTTGTATAAGCTGTATCCAACTGAAAAAGGGGTCAACTCTTGTAGGAAAGAATTTACTCCTCAGGAGCAAATTCTTTCCATTAAGAGTTGACCCCTATTAACATGGGAGACAAAAGTACTTTTGCAGGAGTTGCCTCCCCTGAAGGGGTATCCACTCCTCTTAAAATGAAGTTCACAGTGCTATGCATTCCAGGGACTTCCCCTCTATTGGTAACTGGTCTATCAAATCTGTGTCCAACAGAAGGATTTTTCTGTTAAAGCCAAACAAAAACTGTATAACAGCCCAGTCAACACAATTTAGGTCATATCAATTATCAAGCCAGTTGGTTAAACTAACCACGCTTCTCCTGGACAAGCTTCTAGATAAGCTGCTAACCAGTATAGTGTACAGTCTTTTGCCAAAAACTGACAACTGCCCTTCTTGAATCAGTGGAAGGGAGAATGACAGTAGAAAATATTTAATGCCCAATCTCCACAAAAGAATGTGTCCATCTCAATAGGTAAGGTACCCTGGGCACAAGGTTATAAAACTTTTTTTCATGCTCAAATCACTTGAGCATGAAATAAGTCCTGCTTATAAATCTTAAAATGATCACAATAGATGGCATTTTAAAATTTATGAGCGGGATAAACAACATTCTCTACTGATATGAATATGAAAAAGGTGATATATATTTGTATTTTAAAATTTATGAGTATAACAAATTTCATACCCCAGTGACCTGAGCATTAAAAAAAGTTTATAACCTACGGGCCTGACCTCCTAATCATCAGAAAGAGGCTCATTCGATAAAATACTGATGCGTGCCCCAGCCTCAGTATGTCTGCACCTACCTCGGTAACTCAGTCGGATGCACGTCAGACTGGTGATTAGGAGGATGCGTGTTCCATACCTGCTGGTGTTGGCAACGTTCTTACGTGGAAATTGATCATGAAATCTTTTCTGCGGTCATTCTCTCTCTTCTGCTGATTCAAGAAGGGCAGTTGTCAGTTTCTGGTGAAAGAATGTGCACTGTACTGGTGAACCGCTTATGTATAAGCCTGCCCAGGAAAAGTGTGGATAGGTAAACTGACAGGCTCAAAAATGACCTAAATAGTGTTTACTGGGCTATTAAACCCAAATACAAACAAACAAACTGATGCCTGCATCTTCTATCTAATGTAACCAACTGCATGCAAGAACAATGCCCCACCCATCGGGGCATAAAGAAATAGATTGGGCTTCACAGTGCTTCCATGTAGAGCTGAAACAGAACGCACACATGAGTACTGTTAAACCGCTTAGTAAGTCTAAGCCTGTCCAGGCAAAGTGTTGCACGTCAGACCGTCCATGCATATAAACCTTTTGGTTTCATTGGGCGACAATTGGGATGTCATTTCATCTCAATGTCGGGTAAAAGTCACACAAAATTGGAAGCAACGTCTCCAATATGACCTGTACAGTGTTGATGGGGATGTTAAACCTCAAATCAAACAAACAAAACAGCAAAGAATGAGACAGAAACATGAGCCAGATCAAAAGTAAGCCTTTTTTTGCTAATCACGAAAACATGCCAACATAATTTTGACCCCATTGAACCCACTTTTATGTAGTAAAACTGAGGTTTACAGGGGTAACCTCATTTTTCTTATTTCTGCTCAAAAAGATAAATTGTGGGTACAAGTTAGAACCGCCTCATCGAGGCGGTTCTTATGAGTACCCACAATCTATGTTTTCAACAAAAATTAGAAAAATATCGCAAATTTTCATCTTATAATTTCTGTTTTTTCGATGGTAAAATTTACACTGTATTTGTATATGCGTGTTTTCATAATGTATTTGTGAACAACAGAACCAAATGGAAGCCATTAACACTTAAAATGAAAAAAAAAAGCATCTGAAATTGTTGCCTGTTTATGTTGTCTGCTGCAGCTTTTTGCAAACATTAGCCCCCGCACATCGGGGCTTGAAGATATATATGGGCTGCATGATGCTTCAATGCAGTGCTGAATCCGACCCGCACATGGGTTCTGGTAAACCGTTTAGAGGATCAAAGCCTGCCCGACAAAGCCGTGTGCACGAGTCGAACCATCCATGCTTATAAACACTATTGGTTCATTGGGCGGCAGGGCTTGAGATGTCATTTCATCTCAATGTTGGGTAAAAGTCCCACAAAACTGGAAGCAACGTCTGATCTGATCTGGGTCCACACTGTTTGCAAGCAGTCTGATCTGGGTCCACACTGTTTGCAAGAAGTCTGATCTGGGTCCACACTGTTTGCAAGTAACCAGCAGGCAACAAAGCAAATGACAATTCTTGTAATTGGGACATAAAGGGTAAACAGTCCCAGATAAGGAGGGGGGGGGGGGGGGGGTGGTATCCACATATTATTTATCTTATATCTGCATGAAAACATGTGTTTTGGGTATTCACTAGCAGTGCCTCACCGAGGCACTTCTAATGAATACCCACAACATATGTTTTCAGGTATATTGTGTGTTCTCATTACAATCGCCTCCATGAGGCGGTTCTAGATTCTAATAAATACACACAACATACCTGTTAAAAATAAAATCCGGAAGACCTTAACCTTTATCTTGCTTTCAAGACAACCCTATCTTTGCAAACAGTGTAGATCCAGATCAGATGGCTTCTTTTCAGAAGCCATCTGATCAGGATCTACACTGTTTGACATTAAGCTTATGGCTTTGTAAGAATAAATTACATCAAGTAATTTGATTGGCTGATAGACAGAAATGGGTGTGGCTTAAATGAATATTCAGCAAGATAAGGGTTAAAATATCCAAATATGGATATCTGGAGCTATGGGATGAATTCTCGAGGGATTCAAAAGCGAGTTCAAGTTAGCAAGTTCAAATCAGCCAATGAAAAGGAGGCATCCATGTTCAAGTGAGTGAAGTTTCATTTTATTTTGTTTTCAGCCCCTGCCCATTGGGACTTGAAGAAATAGATGGGCTGCATGATGCTTCCATGCAGAGCTGAAACCGACCGCACTTGAGTACTGGTAAACTGCTTAGAGGATCTAAGCCTGCCCTTGCAAAGTGGTGCCAGTCTGACTGTCCATGCTTATAAACCCTATTGGTTTCATTGGGCGACAGGGCTTTAGATGTCATTTCATCTCAACGTCGGGTAAAAGTCCCACAAAATTGGAAGCAATGTCTCCAAAATAACCTATACAGTGTTGACAGTGATGTTAAACCTCAAAACAATCATTAATCACTAAAATTCATTATATTTAGTTATGACGTCACATATTTATCCACTACATACACTATTCTTGATATGTTTCAAGACACTGGAAGTGGCTGTTTCTTGCTATAAAAACTAGACCTATCATCTGTATCTGAGGTATCCTGTTCCTCACTCACATTCGACGCAAATTTATAGTTCTGCCATATGGGTTCAAAAATATTTTTACAGTTAATCCTCGCACTCAGTTTCGTACATAACAAGAATGCGCCCGCCATTTTTCGGTGGAGAGAATACGTTTCCTCTGGGGGTGGGGTAAGTCTATGTTTCATCATAACTGGGATTAAGTTGTGTATTCTTTTTGTTGTGTCCTGTTTGGCAAAGTCAAAAAGTCCATCCTTTGCAAACGCTTCTCCCAGAATCATCACAGCATCCACATGAGCTTTTTCCATTTCCTGAAAACGAACACAAACTTCTGTCAGAATCAGTTTTGATACATTCCACAGTTATTTTAACCAATTTAGTACCAGAAACCCCAAAATGGGTATTCGGCAAACAGTGCATGCCCAGATCAGACGCCGCACAACGCGGCATCTGATCAGGACCTACACTGTTTGCAAGAAGTTTTTTACAGCCATTTTCCTAATTAGTTTCACCCCTAAATTTTGAAATGAACTCATGCTATATATAAGGAGGAAAATTCCATTTGGTATAAAAATGGTTAACTACTTGAATAATAACCGTTTTTCGAAAGGCACCTCCCAGACGATGTAGGCTTAGATAAGATGCCACACAACATGCTGTCATGGTGTCAGATGAGGGCATTCACCAGTTGCAAAACGAACACATTTTGGGCCATCAAAATTCAAGGTACGGGTTGACTATGGCTTTATCATAATAACACATTGGTTTACATAATGATAACAATATAGATATATCTTTTTGATGTTTTATAAAATATGGATATGTTAAGAGTACTCATTAGAATTACCTCGGTGAAGAATTTCGATAGGCAAAAATAGTGTTGTCACGAATGGCATCATGACATACAGGAGCTTACATGAGTGGTCATGTATTATTGAATTTATTAAATGAGTTGAGGAAAAAGATAAAATGCAAGGCTTCACCGAGCACTCGTTTAAGAAAAGGAATAAAATGTGAGGCTTCACTTGGGTCATGAGCAAAGTTTAAGTGAACCCCAAACAACATTGGGTCATTTGCTTACGGCCCAATTTGTTCATAGAACGTACTTCAATGAATGTTAAAAAACTACCTTCATTTCAAACAAACAATAAAAATCTTTCCTTTCACCTCTCCGAACAGCCCTTACCTTAGTTTCATATCCAGTTAAGAACCCCAGTTCCTGTGACTTGACTAGGACCTAACCCCAAACAACATTGGGTCATGAGCAAAGTTTAAGTGAACCACAAACAACATTGGGTCATGAGCAAAGTTTAAGTGAACCCCAAAGGGGTTCACTTAAACTTTGCTTATGGCCCAATACTATTCATAAAATGTATTTCAATGAATGTTTCAAACTTACTTTCATTTCAAATATACAATAAAAATCTTTCCTTTCACCTTTCAGAACAGCCCTTACCTTAGTTTCATACCCAGTTAAGAACCCCAGTTCCTGTGACTTGACAAGGACCTTATCTCTGTCCCCATCTGCAGCAGCTCGAATCACAAGTATGTAGCCATCTGTGAACTTCTGACTAAAGTCTCGTGTAGCCCCAAAATCAAGTAGAACAATCTGTGGGTATAGAAATGCATGTGAATTGCATCTAACTAAAAATGTGTTTCAGAGTATATCTGCCTAGGAAGACCCACATAAGCATTGATTTACTACAATACACCTGTGTGTTACCACTGCATCCTTCAACTCTGTAGTACTACCCTTTTTCTTTATTTCTGTTACAAACATACATGTCTGCCCTGACAGGCAAAGTGATGCAAATGTGACCATCAATGCATATAAACTCTATTGGTTTCATTTGGCAGCAGGGCTTGAGATGTCATTTCATCTCAATATCAGGTAAAAGTTCAACAAAACTGGAAGCAGCGTCTCCAAAATGACCTACCGGTATATAGTGTTGTCAGGGACATTAAACCTCTATTCAAACAAACTTACATGTAGATTAATTTGAGCAAATATAAGGAAAATAATGTATACCCAAGTAAACCCACTCTTTAATTTATAAAGTGGAGATTACTAGGGCATTTATTGCATGGGCTTATTAATATGCCCATACCTGCTCAGTAGGAACAGGGGCCAGGTCATGGTTATTCCATTTTGCTATAGCGACAGGTTAGGTAAGTATTTTGTGATAACTGAAGGGTAGTTTTTGTCAATTCTCCATAAAAACCTATGCTGCAGGTATTCATTAGAACTGCCTCACTGAGCCAGTGACTGAGGCGGTTCTAATGAATACCCACAACATAGGCTTATATGGAGATATAAGGAAAACTATCCTTAAATTATCACAAAATACCCACCTTATCTGTTCCTATGAATTTTTGGACAGCTGGGACCATTTGTTCAAAAGTACCAATGTCATTACTCAACTTATTGTTAAAACTTTGATCAATGAATAAGCAAAATTTATATGCTAATACATGAAGTTTTGTTGAAAAAATGAGTAGCTTTTGTTACTCATTTTTTCCTGCAAAAATACCACAATGTAATGTTGTTGTTTTTTCTAGACCGCTTAACCCTTATCTTGCTGAATATCCATTTAAGCCACACCCATTTCTATCTATCAACCAAACAAATTACTTGATGTAATTTATTGCTACAAATTCATAAACTGAATGCCAAACAGTGTAGATCCTGATCAGATGGCTTCTTCAGAAGCCATCTGATCTGGATCTACACTGTTTGCAAAGATATGGGTTGTCGTGAGCAGCAAGATAAGGGTTAACATTTTGACCAATTATGGGCTCAATAAGCCAAAACTGCTTTTAACGACTATACCCAGTTGTTTAAAACTAATGTTGCCGTAACTGAACATATTAAACTTATCATGAACCCTTTTTAACCCAAATGGAATCTTCTTCCTTATATATAACAGTTCATTTCAAAATTTAGGGGTGTCAGGTTGTGTTTTCATCAAAATTTATTTAGAAATTGACTGAACTTTTAGCAAACAGTGGAGGCCCTGATAAGATGCCGCATTCTGCGGCGTATGATCTGGGCCTGACTGTTTGCCATGGTACCAGTTTTCGGGTTTCTGGTACTAAATAGGTTAAATAAGGCAAATATTGCTTAGATATTTGCTGAACAAATGTATGCAAAAGCAACTCATATTTTTTTTCAGCCATAATACCAATGTTCTAAATACATTTCTTGCTAGAACACTTTAAGATTTTGGCCACTTGTGAGCTTGTTAAGACTCAATAATTTACTCAACTTGGCGTGTCATGACTACCTGAGAAAGTCTTTGGTTCTTGGTTATCATATCATATGTAATATAATTAACAGTGCTTTGAAAATATTATTGCCATACCTTGCCAGTGTCAGGGTTATAGAAGAAATTAGCCCAGTTGGGATCTGTTTGCATCAAGCGGAACTCAAACAATTCTCTCAGACAAAGTTCCAGAATTTTTGCTCCAATCTACAAGAAACAATATTTTTGTTATGACAGAGTTTTGGATATTTCTATATATTTTATACATTTTTGTTTGATTTAATGTGGTTGTTTAATACAGTTTGAAAACTGATCCCAAAACTGTTCAGATTATATAGAAGAATGACCATAAATACTCATGTTTCTGTACAATCTACATGTACTTATTTTTGCTTGTATATAACTGTTAGACCCAATTGATATAACCGTTAGCCCATGGCTGCTTATATAACACAGTTTAAAGATGGATCCCGAAAACGTCAAGATTATATGAGCCCCACCAAGCGAATTTGTGTCTTCGAGCATTCCGTCATGACAAATTTTAACTGCGCATGCCCAGCCATTCAGAGGGGCCAGGGATATGGCTTTCTGTCTGAAGATTCCTCTTGATTCACTGCTTGTATGAGCGAGCAGTGAAGGTTCTGGCAAGACTGCGCGGATGCGCAGGCTTGCCTGAACCTTCTCTGCTCGCATAGGCGATAAGTACCAAAATCGCTTGACGGGCCCATATAGGAAATGAGCATTTATGTCATTTTTCTATAAAATCTATACATCTTGGTTTGAACTTAACATGGCTGATTTTTAGATTGATCCAAAAATGTATAGACTATATGGAAAAATGACCAAAAAGTAATCTATAATAGATACATTTTTGCAGAGATAAACACGCAGATAAACATGCAGCTGTTGAACTCTCATGGCTTTTGGCTTTGGTCTCCAAAAACAGCATTATTAAAAGACTGCATGTACTATTTAACCGCATGTACTAACCTAGGCTGAGGGCACTATTAAGGTTTATGGACTGCCCGAGCTTAGGTTTCTATTGCTATTAACCCACTGTATGCGGGAACTACCTCAAGGGGTACCTTGGCAAACAGTACAGGCCCAGATCAGACACCGCAGAACGCGGCATCTGATCAGGGCCTGCACTATTTGCTAACAGAATTTTCCGTCAAAAATAGAATAAAAACAAAAATATTTGCCTGACATCCTTTATATGACAAATGGATTTATCCAACATATAGAAATGGAAGAGTCCACTAGCATACAATGGGTTAATGTATTGAACAACTACCACATAAATTTAACATTTTATTAACAATCAAAAAAATTTTGATGGACTGTATATATACAAATCAATATTTAGCAGATCACTGTTCAATTATTAGCTCTTTTTCTTAGATATCTGTGAAAACTTTTAAACTTACTCACAATTCTTCAAGTCTTTAAAGATGTGGTCTATGTTATCTGTATAGCGGGCACTATAAGGACTCTGACCAGTTTGAATCACATCTTAACCCTTATCTTGCTGTTCACGACAACCCCTATCTTTGCAAACAGTGTAGATCCAGATCAGATGGCAGAAGCCATCTGATCAGGATCTACACTGTTTGGCATTCAGTTTATGAATTTGTAGCAATAAATTACATCAAGTAATTTGATTGGTTGATAGACAGAAATGGGTGTGGCTTAAATGAATATTCGGCAAGATAAGGGTTAAAGTGCCTGCTGAGAATCTATCGTAGATATGTGACTTGATGTGAAGCATAACAAAAACATGCCTATTCAAATATATTGATTAAATTATACAGTATAGCTCCGATATATCGCGGTAGTCGGGGTCCATAGCCCGAAAACCGCGATGTGGTCGGAGCGCGATATAAGTCGCGGTAGTTTGCCGAAATGCCAATACAAGTCGCGGCGATACCACGGGCCGAAAAACTATACAACAACAAAACTATCATTTTATTGTGTTATGATTTCGGGCAAGTGTAAAAAAAATCGTCTACAACTGTCAGTCTTTTTGTGAATCGCAATAATTGCTGCACTGTCAATTTGTCAATTGAGAGACAAACCATCTGTGTATTTATTACGGTTCAAGTATGACACTATTGTTAATCCCTGTCATATAATTGCCACCCTGCGGTGCGTGTCGATAAGGTGTGAAAATATGGTCAAGTTATGTCGCTAATTGGCGTTTATTCTCCAATCATAAAATTTAATCCACAATCAGTGTGAAAACGATTTAATCCCTCCTCAGACAATTAGCTATATCTAACGGTAGATGTTTGCATATTAAAAACGGACTTTTCTGCGATCTCGTGAATGTTTATGTTTTGGCGCCAAATAGCAGACGCTGGGCGGGAAAAGTCAAAGGCTGTTGTTGGTTATTGACACGGAGCTTTTGGGGATAATTCGGGAGCTGTGCAAAGCGCTGGTTTTCTATCCACCTCTATTCACAACCGTTTAGCTATCCAGAAAATATTTTTCACCGGTTTCAAACATTTTTTTTTTATGAAAGAGATACACACAATGACATTAAACATGTGTGGGGGTGCTGGAGTCGGATGACGTCATTTACCGATCGCGTGCATGAAAATGGTAGCGGACATCGTTGTCTGATTGAGCATTGAATGGATTACTCAGTTATGACAAGTTTGGGGATTAAGATTAATTGTTAGCCAATACCTGTTCTAACTGACGCTAATTGGATTATTTGGTTATAATGTGTGAACTGACAATTGGCGCCTGGTTTAACCTGGTTTTAAATAAATTTTAACAACTTAAAACTCTTATTTTTTTTAATTATGAATTTTTAAGGGAAAAAAAACGGGATCCACGGCGCGACCGCGATAGATTGGACATCGCGAAATATCGGAAAGCGATCTATTGGAGCTATACTGTACCACCAAAAAATGATTTTCTTCGGATAAAAATCCTGATATATTTCATATTTCTGCTCAAAACATAGATTGTGGGTACTCGTTAGAACTGCCTCGGCTATATATATAAAGCTATATATGCCCCTTAAAGCTAAATATGCTCGTAAAATTTTACCACCAAAAAAATGATTTTCTTCAGATAAAAATCCTGATATGTTTCATATTTCTGCTCAAAACATAAATTGTGGGTACTGGTTAGAACTGCCTCGGCGAGGCAGTTCTAACGAGTACCTACAATCTATGATTCTGAGAAGAAATAAGAAAAATAATGTACACCCCTGTAAACCCAAGTTTTACTATATAAAAGTGGGGTTTCAGGGGGTCAAAAATTATAGGGGTGTTTTCGTGATGGAGTTTCTAGCCAACGTGAAATGTTAAGAGTAGACCCATTTTATGGAAGCAATCAGGATTCAGTTGTTCAAAACTAACAATGTTGTTAGATTTTAATTGTTTGTACTGGAGTTTAATGGCCCAGTCAACACTATTTAGGTCATTTTTGAGCCAGTCAGTTTACCTATCCACACTTTTGCTGGGCAAGCTTATATGTAAGCGGCTAACCAGGACAGTGCACATTCTTTCGCTAGAAACTGAAAACTACCCTTCTTGAATCAGTGGAACGCAGAAAAGATTTCATGATCAATTTCCAAGAAAGAATGTTGCCTTCAGCGGCAGGTATCGAACCCGCATCCTCCTGAACACCAGTCAGATTATCATCCAACTGAGCTACCGAGGCCAGCTTTTCAATGTTGTAAGATAACATACTGTTAAAACATACCATTTAACACGGCAAATATTTCATCAAAAATACCAGAGTATTAGATATTGTACTTAAACAGTTTACAATTTGATCACTAACAGGCTTTATAAGCTAACAATACATGTATTTTGAACACAGGCACCCAGGAAGATACAATAAAAAATTGTCTCCCTTATAAATAAGAAATGGCATAAAAATATGTCTTGTGTTGCTATAGAAACAGATAAGATGGGTATTTTGGGATAACTGAATTGATATTTTTTGTCAGTTCCCCATAAAAACCTATGTTGTGGATATTCATTAGAACTGCCTCCCTGAGGCAGTTCTAATGAATACCCACAACATAGGTTCCTGTGGAGATATAAGGAAAATTATCCTTCAACTAGAGCTGTCAGTGAAACTGACTAGGGCCCCGGCAGCGCTATCAGAGGAGTAGGAAAAAATTTGTGGATGGACAGACGGACAGACAGACGGACAGACTGAGTGATTACTATAGGGCACCCACACTTTCAGTGCGGGGCCCTAATAAGAAAGTTATGGAGGATAAAAAAATTTGTGGACAGACAGACGGACGGACAGAGTGATTACTATAGGGCACCCACACTTTCAGTGCGGGGCCACATTATGGTTAACATTTCTGCCAAGTAATATTTAAATCCATCCAGGAATAATAACAAAGTTATTAATTGGACACAGGAAAGACCCTTTTTTGACCTTTAACCTCTAAGTATGACCTTGACCTTTGAGGTACGGACCTGAGTCTTGCGCGCAACACTCCATCACATTATGGTTAACATTTCTGC
Source organism: Lucinisca nassula (assembly GCA_963580285.1). Lineage (NCBI taxonomy): Eukaryota > Metazoa > Mollusca > Bivalvia > Lucinida > Lucinidae > Lucinisca > Lucinisca nassula. The sequence continues at coordinate 108,499,889 of OY757012.1, read as the reverse complement.
CAAGTAATATTTAAATCCATCCAGGAATAAGAAAGTTATGGAGGATAAAAAAATTTGTGGACGGACAGACGGACAGACAGACAGAGTGAGGACCTGATTCTTGCGCGCAACACTCCATCACATTATGGTTAACATTTCTGCCAAGTAATATTTAAATCCATCCAGGAATAAGAAAGTTATGGAGGATAAAACAATTTGTGGACGGACAGACGGACAGAGTGATTACTATAGGGCACCCACACTTTCAGTGCGGGGCCCTAATTATCAACAAATACCTGCCGGCCTCGGTAGCCCAGTCGGATGAGCGTCAGACTGGTGATCAGGAGGAAGCGGGTTTGATACTTGCCGGGGTCGGCAACATTCTTACGTGGAGATTGATAAAAAAAATCTTTTCTATGGTCATTCTCTCTCTTCCGCTGATTCAAGAAGGGCAGTTGTCAGTTTCTGGCAAAAGAATGTGCACTGTAGTGGTTAACCGCTTCTGTAAAAGCCTTCCCAGGAAAAGTGTGGATAAGTAATCTGACCAGCTCAAAAATGACCTAAATAGTGTTGACTGGGTCGTTAAACCACAATACAAACAAACAAATCAACAAATACCAATGTTAACTGTTGCTATGGGTGTAACCATTCTCCTTAAAAGCTATATATGTCCTTTATAATGAACTTGTGCATGATTTCTGATACCTTGTTTTTAGCTTCTTGGTCCATTTCAAAACATTTGTCCATCGGCAATCCCTGTACATACTCTGTTGTGAGTACGTCATGTGTTGTTAAATCTTCTATAACCTCTGGAACAATGAAATCTGTGTCATCTTTTAACAATTCCCTGTAACAATCAAATACAATCTTTCAGAAAACATGAAAAGATTAATAATGATGTTCATCATAACATCGTTTCTGCTATAATATGGATCCAAGATTGATACCTGAAAATACTGTATAGCAGCCAAACCAACTGAATTACACAATAATAATCAAACTTCTAAAGAAATTCATATACAGGTGGAGCAAGGTAGCTCAGTGGTTAGAGCACTTGCTATTGATGCTAGAGGCCCCTGATTCGATTCTCGGCAGCAGTTATAAAAGTTGCAGTTTCCAAACATGCTCCACTGACATCATTTGCAGGGATAAATGCCATGAAGTGCACCGTCCTTCAGATCGGGACGTTAACTGGAGGCCCCCTGAGCATGGAGAACCATCCCCTGTGCATGTTAATAAGAAAAATATAACGATTTTTATAAGAAAATTTTCATTTTGTTGGCGGTAAAATTTACAATGTATTAATTTTAAATAGGCGTGTTTTCGAAATGGAAGTAAAATTTATTTTTTACTTTGCAGTGAAATCAATGCATATCTGAAACAAATAAAAATGATATTTTCACACTGTGAAAAATAACATGACCTTTTTCTTTTCACAGTATCAGCCCAGACTACTTTTTCTTGCAAAAATTCATATGTTATCAATAAAATGATTCTGTAAAATACCTTGAAAATCACTCTTTGAACTGTAAAAATGCTATACTCAAAATGGCAGTCTGTTTATATTTTGAAACTGATGGTTGTGAAGTCATAGCCAGGTCAAACTTGTGATGTACAATACGATCCATAAATATCCGTATAAAAGTATAAAATAAAAAGAAAATTTACTTTTTTGAGATGGATGTCAAAAATATTTTATCTCGTGTGTTGAAAACATCTGAATTTTCACTCGTGCTTCACCCTCATGATATCCATCTCAAACTAGCAATGTGTCCAGATCACACAGATGCCCCTGCCCAGGGACCCACCTCACCCCGCAAATCAATGTTGCAACAACAGCCATCATTGGACAGCATAGCTCTACTGCAAAAGTGTCCTACCCATGGATGGGGATATTGCTGATTAAACCTTTGGACAAAAAATATCATCATACCCAATTTGAACCCAATCAATTGAATAGTTTGGAAAATATGAGCTCTAACAAACTTTAACTTTCAAACTTTTCTAAGTGTGTGACCTTGACTTTGAGAACATGGGCAGGGTCGGTGGTATGACCGAATGAAACTTGGGACCTGTATCTATCATCATTCCAAATATGAAGCAAATTCACATGGTTTGGAAAAAATGAGCCCTAAAACTTTAAAAGCATCAAAAGACTAAGTCTGTGACCTTGACCTTGAGGTCAGGGGTGGGGGTATATACAACTTTGGACCTGTAACTTGGACCTGTAACTATCATCATACCAAATATGAAGCAAATCCATATGGTTTGGTGAGTATGAGCTCTTAATAAACTTTAAATAAACTAGAGCTGTCAGTGAAACTGACTAGGGCCACGGCAGCGCTATCAGAGGAGTAGTAAAAAAATTTGTGGACGGACAGACAGACAGACGGACGGACAGAGTGATTACTATAGGGCACCCACACTTTCAGTGCGGGCCCCTAAAAATTCTTTGTCTTTGAACTTGACCTTTAGGGCACATGCATGGGTGGAGTATTGGACCAGTATCTATACTGACCGGAAATAGAAACTATACACTTTTAAATTGTCTCGCCTGACAAAACAAGTGGATAATTCAGTTAAAAATTACTGATTAAGGACTTTACTAACTATCGACATGAATCCTGTAACAATTTAAAGAAAATCTGGTGTTCAAAATAAAAGTTTTTGGGAAAAATGTAAAAAAGTGCATTTTTCACAAAATCTGTTTGTAATCGAATTTTGACTTCAACATTTTTTGCGTATAGGTAACAAGTAAAAAGCAAGGAATAAAAAAATAACATAACATCTAAAAATTATCGAGAAACAAACATTGTATTAACATCTCAAAAACTGCTTTTTTTTAGCGAAATTTTCAAAATAATGTTTCAACCCAAAAATCGACCCGAAAGTGCCTTCAGTCGTTTAAGCATTCTCAGTTGTGTCTTAGATATTGATAAAAACAAAAAACGCAATAAGAAATGCCATACTTTTCGCTCACTTCCGGTGGTTTGGTCCAATATTTAAACGTCGATTTACATTTCAACCATTGTGAAAATTTTCATTTTGTAAACAATATTCCCCACGTTAGATGATGCGTAATAACTGGCAAAAATGGGAATTACATTCGCGACACAAAAAGTTTGACCCAATGGAAACTTGAACAGCATAATTTTGACCCTTGCTTTGAGCCTGTGGCTCTACCCGTTAAATCGTAGCTATCATTAAACATTTTATTCGATAAATCAGATATGCCACTGATGATAATTTATATAATTGGAATTCAAATTTCATTAAAATGTTTCGCCAGTGACAACTTAAAAATGAGTGTATAGTTTCTATTTCCGGTGAGTATATCATCATACCAAATATAAACTTAATTCATCGTACGATTTGGAAAATATAAACTCTTAATATCTAAAAAAAATTTCATAGTCTGTGACCTTGACCTTGAAGCCATTGGCATGGTCGGGGGTATTACCAAATAAACATTTTGACCTGTATCTATCATCATTGCAAATATAAGCCAAATCCTTAATGTGGTTTGGAAAATTTAAGCTCTTTAAAATCTTTAACATTAAAATTGTTTAAGTCTGTGGCCTTGACCTTGAGGTCATAGGCATGGGTGGGGGTATTTGTGAATAAAACATTGGACCTATAGCTACCATCATATCAAATATGAACCAAATTCATCATCAAAGTTCAGGCTCTACCTGGTACAAATACCTTAACCAGAGTCTTTAACATTGAGAATTTCTAAGTCTGTGACCTTGACCTTGAGCTCATGGCCACGGGTGGGGGTATCGCTGAATAAAATGGGCAGGTATCTATCATCATACCAAATATAAACTCAATTCATCATAAGATTTAGAAAATATCAACTCTTAAAATATCTAATTAAAAATTTCTAAGTCCGTGACCTTGACATTGAGGACACAGGCATGGGTGTGGGTATTGCTTAATAAAACTTTGGGCCTATATCTATCATCATATCAAATATGAACCAGTTCCATCGAATGGTTAGGAAAATATGAGTTCTCAAAAGTTCAGACTCTACCTGTTACAAAAACCTGAGGTTACATGATCAGGTACGTAAGTATGTACACACACATTTACAGATGGACGTACCCACATACAGAAAACCAGAAAACTATATGCCTCTGGCATGCCGATGGCGGGGGCATAAAAAAGTAATTATCCTCTATGTATCTTTTGTTGAGCAGGACAAGGATTGAGTAAATGTTAGTTGATGCATAATAACAGTATGCCTAAACTAACTGCCTCATTGAAGCAGTTCACAATCTATGTCTGTACCTATGTAATCTATATGTAAGCACCCACAATCTATGTCTGTAGCAGAAAAGAAAAATATCACAACTTTTCATCTGAAATTGTGTTAGATCTAGAACTTTATATTTTTATTTGGTTTGTGTGAGGTTGAACAATCCAGTCAACACTATTAAGGTCATCTTGGGCTGGTCAGTTTTGCTGGTAAGCAGGAAAACAGTCCAGCTCTCATTCTATTGCTAGAAAATGTCAACTGCCCTTCTTGAAGAGTTTTCAAGAATTCAGATCCATGAATCAAACCTATGACATCCTGACCACTAGTTGAATATACATCTGACTGAGCTACTGAGGCAGGCTCTAGAAATTTTAAGGGGAATGGATACACCTTCAGGGGAGGCAACTCCTGCCAAAGTATTTTTGTCTACCATGTGATCTGGGTTCAACTCTTAAAGGAAAGAATTTGCTCCTGGAGATATTTTAGATGCAATTTTAGCACAGGGATGTCAGAAGCCTCCGTGGTGTAGTGGTTATGCTACTCTCCTTGTAAACCAGGGATGGCAGGATCGATCTGGGGCTTCTCCAGACTTTCAGATGAGTCTTTAAACCGAGGTCCGTCTCCGTATGACCTTAGCTGTTGGTGGGAAGTAAAACTCGAACACTCACTCACTCAGCACATGGATGTCCTATTCCTAATGAAAACCATGTTCCTACCTGAACTGTTTACAACAATCAGCTTCTCTTATATAATCTACCTCCCATGCTAGTTCTCTTCTGGCAGTCTGGATAAAGCTATCGAAGTATAAACCTGAAAATAAAACCATGACACGATAACTGTCTTTGAAATTGCCAATATAGAGGATCTTACATGCGTATTCATCTATTATTCTATTTATTAAAGAGCTGAGGAAAAGGGATAAAATGCGAGGCTGTGACGAGCATTTTATCCCTTTTCCTCAACGAGTTTAATAAATTCAACTAGAGCTGTCAGAGGATCTGACTATAGCCCCGCTTCAGCGCTGTCAGAGAAGAAAGTTATTTAAGCTGCAGAGAAAACAGTTATGAACAAGAAATAACTGTTGAAAATTTTACATTATCTGGAAAAACTCTAAGAGTTGTGAGCCCTTGTCCCTCATTTCAATGAGCATGATACATTACCAGAATGTCCATGTTTATACTAAATTTCATCTTCCATTTTTCAATGTTCAAAGGGTAATAACTCCTAAAGTAGGCAAATCAGAGTCAGGGTTCCTGCGCTCTGCACATTGTCTCATGGTGCTTTACACTTGTGTGAAGTGTCATGAAAATATCTCAAATGGTTTGTGAGTTATGGAGCCGACACAGTCAAAATTGCCTTTTTAAATGTTCAAAGGGCAATAACTCCTAAAGTAGGCAAACCAGAGTTATGGTTCCTGCACTCTGCACATCATCTCAAGGTGCTTTTCATTTATTTGAAGTTTCATGAAAATATCAGAAACGGTTATGGAGCGGACATAGTTAAAATTGCCATTTTTTAATATTCAAAAGCCTATAACTGAAAAAGTAGACAATCCAGAGTTTGGGTTCCTGCGCTCTGCACACGTAATATGGTGCTTTACATTTGTGTGAAGTTTCATAAAATTATCTCAAACGGTTTTTGAGTTATCGAGCAAAGACGGCTAAAATTGATATTTTTCAATATTCAAAGGGAAATAACTCAAAAATTAGGCAATCCAGAGTTATGGTTCCTGCACTCTGCACACCATCTCATGGTGTTTAATGTTTGTGTGAAGTTTCATGAAAATATGTGAATGGGTTTTAAAGTTATGGAGCGGACACGAAAATTGTTAACAGACACAGACAGACACACAGACAGACACACAGAAAATACGAAAACCAGAGTTATGGTTCTTGCGCTCTGCACATTGTCTCATAGTGCTTAACATTTGTGTGAAGTTTCATGAAATTATCTCAAACGGTTTTCGAGTTATGAAGCGGACACTGTTAAAATTGCCATTTTTCAATGTTCAAAGGGCAATAACTCCAAAAATAAGCAATCCACAGTTATAATTCCTTCGCTCTGCATATTGTCTTATGGTGTTTAACATTTGTGTGAAGTTTCATGAAAATATGTTAAGCAGATACAAAGTTATGGAGCCAACACAAATTAACGGAATCACGGAATTACGGAAAATGTTCAAAGGGCAATAACTCCAAAAGTAGGCAATCCACAGTTATAATTCCTTCGCTCTGCACATTGTCTTATGGTGTTTAACATTTGTGTGAAGTTTCATGAAAATATGTTAAGCAGATACAAAGTTATGGAGCCAACACAAATTAACGGAATCACGGAATGACAGAAGGACATGGCAAATCCAATATAGCCCCACTTTTTCAAAGCGGGGCTATAATAATACATGACCAGGAATGCAAGATTCTATTTATCATATGACATTATAAACGCATTTTATTCAAGGTTTTTATTAAAAAATGTCAATATTCCGCCACTAGTAAACAAGACGTCATTAACACGTCGTAACGTTACTGAACGTATCTAACTAATTTGCATATTTAATCCACTAGTGGATTACCGAATTTATTACAAGAAGTTATTACAAACTCAGACGTGATGTCATATGATAAAGGGGAGGTCAAGCCGCCAGATTGTTTGATTTGATGTTTAACATCCTTGTCAACACAATAAAGGTCATTTTGGAGACGTTGCTTCCAATTTTGTGGGACTTTTACCCGACATTGAGATGAAATGACAGCTCAAGCCCTGTCACCCATAAACTAATAGGGTCGCCCATAAACTAATAGGGTTTATAAGCATGGACGGTCCAACTAGCACCGCTTTGCCTGGGTAGGCTTAGATCCTCAAAGCTGTTTACCAGTACTCATGTGTGGTTGGATACAGCTCTGCATGGAAGCATCATGCAGCCCATTTATTTCTTCAAGCCCCAATAGGCGGGGGCCAAAAGCCACCAGATTTCCATTCGCAAGACTGAAGAATGATAATTTTCAATGAAGTTATCCCCATTCTAATGCTTTTATTCAAATTAGGCCCAGTCACATCATATCGATGTTGGCTAGATGTTGGCCAGACTTTCTGTACTGGCTGAGGTATTGCCAGCATTAATCCTTTTAGTACCGGAAACCCCAAAACGGGTACCCTGGCAAACAGTGCATCTGATACAGTGCATCTAACGCGGCATCTGATCAGGGCCTCCACTGTTTGCTTAAAGTTCCGCCATTCTTCAAATCAATTTTGAAGAAAAAACAACCTGTCACCCCTAAATTTTGAAATGAACTCCTGCTATATATAAGGAGGAAGATTCCATTTGGTACTAAAAGGGTTAACAGGGAAGCACTGCCACTGCAATATAATACCAAACCCCAGCCAATGAAAACAAAGCATTACAAAAAGGCATTGTGTTTTTGACAGTGCATTGGAAAATAGCATAGATTACAACAGGGGCCAGTTTTTTAACTCTTATCCTGCTGTTCAGTACAACCCTTTTCTTTGCAAACAGTGTAGATCCAGATCAGATGGCTTCTGAAGAAGCCATCTGATCATGATCTGCACTGTTTTACATTCAATTTATGAACTTGTAGGAATAAATTACATCAAGTAATCTGATTGTTCAAAGTCAGAAATGGGTGTGGCTAAACTGAATATTCAGCAAGAGAAGGGTTAAAACTAACATTGTTAGTGAACGTTATTGTCAAAATCTTGTTCATTGAAGTTGGACAATGGCAATGTTATGATGTCGACAGCACTAATCCTCTGTGACTAGGAAAATTGTGTGCCCTGGTTCCTGTTTAAAAGATTGTAACCCATTGCATAAGGGGTACCTTGGCAAACAGTATTACTGTAGGCCCAGATCAGATGCCACAGAATGCAGTGTCTGATAAGGGCCTGCACTATTTTCTTACAGAATTTTCCATCAAAAATAGAAAATGAAAAAAAAACCTACCACCCCTTTTTATGATAAATGGGCTTGTCCAACATATAACAATGGAAGAGTCCACTAGTATACAATGGGTTAACCCTCAATTGGAATATTTTGTCAAATAATGGATGGAAAATAATGTAAGTAATAATGGTAACTTATTTAAAGGATCACTGAAGTAAGAACATAAATAATGTAAGTATAAGTAATACACTGCAACCTCGTTATAGTGCTGATCATCTAAGCGCAGAAATCAGTATAACGCGGTTGTTCCAAGGCTCCTGTTTTTTTTCATAATTTAAGGCAAAAAACACTTTTTGCCCCATGAGTTATGGTAAAAACTACTGTGTACTGGTTTCAAACCTGTGAGAAAAACAGGGGTAAAAATTTCAGTCAATCAAGTTGATTAATGGTCCACTGCACTTAATCTACCTGTTGACCTACAAAGTGAACACATGTAATGGTAATTGTCAATCAAACTACCACCTTTACATGATACATGTTCAAACAATTACCGATGGTGTCAAAACTGAGTGATAAGCATTAGAACAAACAAATTCACTAGCGCTTTGATCATGTTGATTTAGCAAACACATTTCAGTGTCACAAAGTTGAGCAATTTCTGCCCTAATTTTCAGCGCAAATGTACTAGAATTGCTATTCCTAACCTTTTCTTCAAGCCCTGGTGGGCGAGGGCCGTGTGCAAATGTATTGGAAGTGTTATTCCCATTCTATTTCTCCAAGCCCTGATGGGCGGGGGCGCTGCGCAAATGTATTAGAATTGATATTCCTAATCAATTTATTCAAGCCCTGATGGATTTCAGACTTTCGGATGAGTCTTTAAACCGAGGTCCTGTCTCCGTATGACCTTAGCTGTTGGTGAGACGTAAAACTCACTCAAGCCCCGATGGGCGGGGGCCGCGGCACAAATTTATTGAAGTGATATTCCCATTCTATTTCTCCAAGCCCTGATGGGCGGGGGCCGCTGTGCAAATTTATTAGAATTGATATTCTTAATCTATTTCTTCAAGCTCTGATGGGCGGGGGAGGGGGGGGGGGGCTGCGCAAATGTATTGGAAGTGCTATTCCCAATCTATTTCTCCAAGCCCTGTGGGCGGGGGCCGCTGTGCAAAATGTACATGTGTATTAGAATTGCTATTCCCAATCTATTTCTCCAAGCCGTGATGAGCAGGGGCCGCTGCGCCAATGTATTGGAAGTGTTATTTCTCCATAAAGTATGTTGCCGAGGCGATTCTAACAAGTACCCACAACATAAAAGGAAAAAAGTATGTTTCTAACAAGAAACTCACTTGAATGTTTCTGACATGAAATTATCCCTTACGGGCCTCCGTGGCCTAATGGATAAGAGCGCTGACTCTGAGTCATTAGGTCTCTCACCGCCGTGGGTTCGAGCCTCGCTCGGGTCACGTTTGAGACGCCAAGTTCTGCAACGGAAGGTCAGGTGGTTTTTCTCCGGGTACTCCGGTTTTTGCCCACCTATGATTAACGATCCGCTCGATATGAGTGAAATAATCTTGAAAGGGCCGTAAAACCCAAACCAAAAAAAAAAAAAAAAAAAAAAATTATCCCTTATTTAAATTCTTTGTCTATAATGCTATTCTGAGCAAATGATATATATATATAAAAAAAAAAAATTTGCCCAGCGGTCACCTTACCTGTGCTTTTTGTGACACGTCTTTGCTTAACCTTGTAAATAAGTCGGTGCACTAGACCTCACGGCTAAATCTCTAATACACAATAGTGCAGATAAAAAAACAATAATACACATTTGCGGTGTCGTTCATTTGGACGGATACAAACTTATGGTGAATAGGGGAAAATGATTCATATGTCTGACAAGGATAATAAATGGGATTAAAAAGATAAACAAACAGTAATATTAGAACACTTTTTATTGATCTTTCTTTTTTCAACAACAAATACATTGAAATTAACATTTTGAAATTTCATACTATTGGTGGGTGGGGTACACATTGCTCGAAGATATGACGTTTGTCGGTGCCCCCAAATTTATAACGCGGTGATCACCAACTAACGCGGCTGGGGTTCTTGGACCCCACCACCCGCGTTATAACGAGGTTGCAGTGTACATTGTAATGGTAACTTATTTAAATGATCACTGAAGTAAGAACATAAATAATGTAAATATAAGTAATAATGGTAACTTATTTAAAGGATCACTGAAGTAAGAACATAAATAATGTAAATATAAGTAATAATTTTAATCTATTTAAAGGATCACTGAAGTAAGAACATAAATAACGTAAATATAAGTAATAATGGTTACATATTTAAAGGATCACTGAAGTAAGAACATAAATAAAGTAAAAACACCACAACCTCTGTATAACACTATTAATCGGGTCCAAAGCAGAAACCGTGTTAGTTAAACAACCGTGCTATATCCAAACAAAAATGTATAGATTATATAGAAAAATGACCATTTAGTACATTTTTGGGATCCATCTTGAAACAGTGTTATATCCAAAACTGTGTTATAAAGAGCTGTGTTATAATGAGGTTGGTAATTAATTTAAAGATCTCTGAAGTAAGAAAATTATCTCATCATGACTAAAGTTAAAGTGAGCCCCTTTGCAAGTACCTCAATGTTCATACTTCAATAAACATTTGCCACTCATCCAGCTATATTTAGACTCAACATCAGGTAGTAAATTGTAAAGCTCGATGACTGTTTACTGAACACTACGTCATACGGACTATTCCATCGGAAACCGTTATGTAGGGGTTACCAGTTTTTCCCTCGGTTAATTCACAAAATCTTTGCTGTATATTATTCTGATATGATATTTTTGTAAGAATATGATGTGGCGGTATTGGTTAGAGGTAAAACTTAACGACCTACATGTATTTACCCAAAGGTCGTAGGTTTGAATCTCAAGTTTTGAAAAACATTTTTCTTCTTCTTTTTTTTTCCTTTTATACACAGTTTTATGCAGCCTGTGGCAAGAAATGTTCAAGCCTGAGCTTTTGGAACTGTGCAAACGAAATAAACCAGCTCCTCCTTATCGAGTTGACCAGCTTTTGAAGAGACACGGGCACACAATTCTGCGGCTTTCACCATACCATCCTGATGCGATTGCCAAAAAGATGATATGGGGAAATTTGAAAGGTTATGTTGGCAAATGAAATTTTCAGCTTAGCGTGGCAGATATAAAGGCTCTGATCGAAGAAGGCATTGGATGCATTGTTGAAAAAGAACGGTCTGCTTGCTTAACAGATGTCGAAAAGGCTGAACAGGACTATTGTTTTGTTTAATTTGAGGTTTAACGTCCCCGTCAACACTGTATTGGTCATTTTGGAGACGTTTCTTCCAATTTTGTGGGACTTTTACCTGACATTGAGATGAAATGACATCCCAAGCCCTGTCGCCAAATGAAACCAATAGGGATTATAAGCATGGACGGGCCGACTCGCACCGCTTTGCCTGGGCAGGCTTAGGAGGCCTTCATGCGGACTGAACAAATTATTTTTCTTAATCGCGACGGAAGTAAGGGCGAGGATTGTGGCCACGTAAAATCGATTTAAGCCCCCCCCCCCCCCCCCCCCAGTGGAATTCGTTTCCGCTGACCGTTCAAAGGCGGTTCTTCTGTTACGGTTTATTTTTGTTATGCTTTGTCTTTGGGTGTTTGTGTCACTTATATTATTTTATTTTGGATAGCCTATTGGCCATTTTGTGGGAAAGTTACTGTCATTTTGGCTTTCCGCTGTTGGTGTTTCCATTGGAGATTGTTGTTTCATGTTTGTGTTTCTTTCCCTTGGGTGTCTCTGATGGTAGCTGTGGGTTAATTGTATCGATTCCTGATCATTGCCTCCACTTCTAGTTTTAGATCCTCTAAGCAGTTTACCAGTACTCGTGCGGTTGGTTTCAGCTCTGCGTGGAAGCATCGTGCAGCCCATCTTCAAGCCCAAATGGGCGGGGGCCTGAATCTACCGACACTGCCGAACAATCAAAACTGTTTTTGTAATGCAATTTCGAAATATAAAATTCTAAAATTATGAAATTCAAGTTAATATGAATCGCTGAAATTTGAAAATAATGAATTACATACTAATATTAAAAACAAAAACAAAACAAAAAAAAAAAAAAAAACAGGAAAAGTATAATACAGAAAAAAAAAGAAAAAAAAAAAGGTTTAAAATAATTACACCGTCCGAATGTCTCTTCCACCCCTCGCCCTCACCACCCAGAAGACTTCAATGATTCTGAGCTGTAACTGTTACCACTCGACTATTTGTTATTCACGAGCACTTTTGCCTATAGTAATCTTACATTCAAAACGATGCCTACCATCAAATTATCGCGTAAGGTATTTGCTTTTAAGTTTTCAGTTCTTCTCGACACTTTTGTCATATTTTTTAGTTTCTATCTTTTATAATCCACACAATGTGTTCTATTGTTGCGCATGAAAATGAGTTTCAGCTTTTATTTAAGAAGTGGGCATTCACTTGTGACATTGTCATCCCTAGATAACGGTATTCGATGGAACGGCCCGTGTGACGTAATGTTCAGTAAACATTCATCGACCTATACTTGTTCAAACTTTAGAACAAATATACTTAAAGCAGCTGAGGTGTCTAAATACAGTAAAATTCCACTATTAAGACCACCTAAAATTAAGACTAATTTTGCTCAAAAAGGCTTATTTAGGAGGGTGCAGTTACCCTTTCTTCGTGGTTTCTGCACTCCATGTCCTCTGGCGAGGGACCACCTTTGGAACTGTTCAAAAGTGGTCTTAAAGACCACTTTTGAACAGTCCAAAAGGTGGTCTTAATATAGGAATTTTACTGTATTTGGGGTAAATACAGTAGTTCAGGCTGGATTATAATCCACCCTGGAAAAAATTCTTGTCATGTACTGAATGCTGTAATAAAAACAATATCCTCACCTTTTGGTAAAATATCCCAGACTTTCAATACAGACATAAGGTTGTTGATATCACTGTTAATACTCTTCGCAACTCCAGGATACTGAAATATAGTAAACATAAAGATGGTTGATATCACTGTAAAATGTCTTTAAATAGCAATGCCAGAAAACTGCAATATAGTACACATACAGTCTCTTGATATCACAGTGAATAGTCTTTAAATAGTTCTCCAGGATACTGCAATATAGTAAACATACAGTCTCTTAATATCAAAGTGAATTGAATAGTCTTAAAATAGCAACTTCAGGATACTGCAATATAGTTTAATTATACACTAACTGCAGGATACTGAAATATAGTTTAATTATACACTCTGTCTGTTGGTATCACTGCAAATAGGCCTAGCAACTCCATGATACTGAAATATAGTTAACATACAGACTGTTGTTATCACTGTAAATAATCTTTAAATGGTACAGGATATTGAAATACAGTTTACATACAGAATACTCTTTGCAATCAAAGGATACTGCAATAGTAAACATACAGACTGTTGATATCACTGTAAATAATTTTTAAATAGTAACTGCAGGATACTGAAATACAGTTTACATAAAGACTGTTGCTATCACATAAATGTTGACATCACATAAATAGTCTTCAAATAGTAACTCTAGGATACTGAAATATAGTCAACATAAAGACTGTTGATACCACAGAAAATAGTCTTCAAATAGCAACTCCAGGATACTGAAATATAGTAAACATCAAGACTATTGATATCACATAAATTCAGATAGTTACTCCAGGATACTGAAATATAGTCAACATGAAGACTGTTGATATCACAGAAAATTGTTTTCAAATAGTAACTCCAGGATACTGAAATATAGTTTAGATAAAGACTATTGATATCACAGAAACTAGTCTTCAAATAGCATCTCCAGGATACTGAAATAAAGTAAATATACAGAATGCTGATATCATTCAATGTAACCCAGTCTTTAAAAGCAACTCTCTAATGAGCACATGCAATCTATGTTCGCAGCAAAAAGAAGAACAGCACAAATTTTCATCTGAAAAATCTTTGTTCAAGAGCTATGAAAGCCTCTGTTATATCACATAGATATGCTTTTGCAATATATACTGTGTATTATATTGTAAATACATGGTTAGTGTCTTTAATAATAAAATATAATCGGTGAGCCTTAGACAATTTTTTAGGGGCGAGCTTTAGCGAGCCCCTATAAAATTGTCTGGGCGAACCGATTATATTTTATTATTAAAGACACGATCCGTGAATTTTGTTTATACCGCAATCCAAAACAATCAATGGGATTTGCAATAATTTAGCAAATTTAAGCAAAAAAGACAGCAGACAGTGTGGCATGTTAAACGACATTCAGTGCCATGGCGCGCACACGTAGTATAACGTGACGTCAACGAGTGCAAAGTTTCTGACGTCACCGCGCCACAAAGAGGTTGGAAACAACACGGACGCTCGAATAAAAGTTTCTCAGCGCTTGATTTTCTGTTTGAAAATCTGCAAATAAATAGTTTATTTAAGCTTTAAAAAATATTTTCCAGGTTGAGACGCAACTGCAGTAGCAGTGCGCAGTTATTCCAACCGGCAATTCAAACCAAGAAAAGCCGAGAAGGTAAGAATATAGCTGAAAATCTGGTTAAATAAATATTGCAAGGATTTTAAATTGCAGTTTCGTTGTTTACCCATGTACGAAAGTTTGCATGTTATTGTTTATACTTGTAAAATAGGGACCTGAAAAGTAGGTCCGGTCTAAAAACGGTCACTAGACGTATTATAGGTCAGTAGAAGGTATTATAGGTCACTACCGATTATAGCGTGCAGTTATTCGACCCCCTTTATTAGGTTACTAGAATGTCTGGTTGCGGTATAAAACATAATATCTGGGTCCAGTCGTTCATAACTAAAACATTGTTTGGTAACGTAAAGTTAAAACTATGATCATTTGATATGGCAAAAACATTTACATTTTTGCTGAAAAAAATCTGAGCAGCTATTGCAAATGCAAAAGCTGCTCACTTTTTTCAGCAAAAAATACTACTGTATTAAGTATTGTACTTACAAGAACAGATAACATTTTGACGCTAAAAAGCTCGTTAAACTAACAATGCTTTGAACAACTGGGTCTTGATCATTCCTAACCTGTATTTTCAGAGCAATTTCCCTCCCATCATGCAACACTGCCTTATGGACTTGACCAATGGAAGCTGCTGCAAATGGTTTGTCATCAAAACTTGCCACCTTATCCCGCCAGTCAGGACCAAATGCCTTCTTCAAAACTCTCTGAAAGAACATACAATAACTAGAGGTTATTGACTTTACATTGTGAACCAACCATGTCCAAAGCTGGCATAAGAAGCGTGTATATATTGCATCATCAGTTATCCCCTATATATATTGCATTGTAATGCACTGACCTGATAAAGATGCTATCTCAGGACAAGTAAGCTTTATCATGTCAACGTGACAGTGCACTTTTATGAATGAACCGGACTACTGGGAAAATGACAAAAATGTCATTGTTACTGGGAAAAATGGAAAAAATTACTTGAAAAAATATCATAGGAAAAATATGGTGTGCTGATACTAAATATATTGACTGCTAGAATGCTGGGAAGCACTGAGGACCATCAATAAAACGGGACATAAATTGCTAATTTAAGAGTGTACAAGGGGATAAATTGATAAACAGAATACCATATTCATGTCATTTGATACCAAGTTTATCAGACTCGGCTTCGAGAACGCATGTAGAATCGCTCATCAAGCCTCGCGATTCTACAAGCATTCTCAAAGCTTTGCCTGATAAACTTGATATCAAAATACACGAACCTGGTATTCTCTATATAGAGTAAGTTCCTACATAACCACAAGACAGTAATCTGTCTTTATCACAACAGCAAAAGAGTGATTTTTAGTATTGTTAAAATTCCAGCAGACTGCAGAAATCTTGGACTGTAAACTGCTTTGAACAATACTCCTTTGAAAAAGTATTGGTGTGCCATTATTCAAGCATACATGCTAATTACCACAGTAGTAAGTATCAAGTAAGCTATTTAAATCATGTTAACAAGTCTGTGTAATGAAGACCCCTTCTAAACACCACTTTATATAGAGAAAACTGGGATTTATGGGGATTTATACATTATTTTCTTATTTCTGTACCAAGACACAGGTAGTAGGTACTCGTTAGAACTGCCTCAACGAGATGAGGCAGTTGGAACGAGCACCCACAATCTATGTTTAGAAGCATTAATAAGAAGAATATCACAAATTTTCATCAGAAAAATAACAGTTTGGAGATATGAAAGAATGCTCTATGTCACACAGAGGTGTTATTGTAATGCAAATCAAATATGAATAGCAACAGATCAGCTACTTTTCTAAAACTAAAATGTACCGGTAACTAACCAAGGAAGTTGGTATTTTAGAAGTACATGTCCTAAAAATGAACTCTTATGCAAACAATATTTGCGAAGTTCTGCAACACAGCACGCTATAGGAGTAATTTGCTTTCAAAATGACAGCTGATAGGGTTGATTGATAGCATTACCTCCATCTGCCATGTTGGCATGAAGTCAGCACTCTGTCTAACCCGCTCCAAAATTCTCTGTAGATCCTGGCTGACCAAAGAATCATCTGTAAGGAAACAAGAATATTGGATGCAATCAATAAAATCAGCAAAAAGGCAATCAATTAAACTGCATCACATAATACTGCTGTTATATAGTGGATACAATACTATGCCCATACACGTAATCAAACATGGTTACTGGCATATAACATCATGCTTTGGCAAGAAAATCCTTATTAAAACTCATAATGGTACATGATAAACAGAATCTTACACTCATGTTCATTTTATATGAAGTTAATGAGGCTCATTGCATAAATTTCATGTCAAATAAACAAGTGTAAGTTCCTGTATTTGTACATGTATACATTAACATGACATTCGAACCTGTGTTAACCCAATTTGTATCAAACAGAATCTTCCTATTTATATGTAACAGGAGTCCATTGCAAAATTTAGGGGTGACCGGTTGTGTTTTCTTCAAAACTTGTTTGGAAAGAGGCTGAACTTTTTGCAAGAAGTGTAGGCACTGATCAGACGCGGCAATCTGCCATTTCTTTCATCAATGTTTAGATGACATTGGTCACTTATAGGGCTGGCTATTTGGAGCTGAAAAAATAATTGATTATCAGTCATTCCATTCTGATCGATAATTGATTAGTACTCATGGAAGATTTGGTCATAATTTTACCTGTCTGCCTTTCTGTCTGAGCATGACTCCTACCATATGCCATACTTTACCATATGGATTTGAACAGAGATGACTGAGCAAACAGTGTAGACCCAGATGAGACACTGCAGAATGTGGCATCTCATCAGGGTCTGCACTGTTTGCCACTCATCCAGCTTTTTTCGGCACAACTTTGGCTACCGGTAGTTAATTTTCTTATGAAACAATCGATTACAAGCAAATCATTAATCATAATATTTTTGTGGCTTTATCCATTGATTAATTGATTATCCGATTAACTGTGCCAGCCTAAGTCACTTATATAAATCAGGACGGGCCAGAAAATTGAGCTGATCACTACAGCTCATGCAAAAAATCCACAAAGTTAATGACAAACCATATCTAAGTCCCACTAAGTGGCCACTGCACATGTTTGTGTGACTCTCCTTTCCACTGACTGTTTGTTTGTTTGGAGAAAGAGCCCAGTTAATATAGGGATCAACCATGGTTTTTCATGCATTAACATTTGCCGGATCCCGAGGAAGCTGTTTGAACTTGAGGCCGCTAGGCCGAATGTTCAAATATCTTCCGAGGGATCCAGCAAATGTTTATGTTAATGCAATGAAATAACCTTGGATGATCGTTGTTCTTGCATAACTTACGAATCCAACAGCAAATTTTGACGAAAACACCCAAAAGCTCCATATAAATTCCATATAAACTCTTCAAATGCGACCGGCAAACCAAAATGGCGGCCAATTCAGAATGATGTTTACAATGACGTTGTCATGCAGTGACGTCATCATAGAACCCTAAAACGCTATGTTCAGGGTGATAATGGTACGTCGCTCAACGTAATGTAAACAAAACAAGGCCCGTCTTGTGATATCAAAAGCTCAAAATCCATGTTCAAACAGCACGCGAATTTCATGATTTGAACATGGTTTTTGCTGTTTGACCACGGCTTTCGGTCCATTTGACAATGGCTTCAAACAGCCATGCGCATAGGTTTTTATGCAAGAATACTAGTTAGGTCATGTTGAGCTGATTAGTTTATCTAAACACACTTTTCCTGAACACGCTGATACATTAGCAGTTAACCAGTACAGTGCATATTCTTTCACCAGAAACTTACAACTGCCAGTCTTGAATCCGTAGAAGGGAGACAATGACCATAGAAATGATTTCATGTTTAAGGGGAAAGGGAACACCTGGCAGAATTTTCCACCATTTTTCAAAGGGAGACAACTATCAGGACTTACTGTTTGCTTTTCTATAAGCCCTGTCCCGCTGAAAAAGGGGTCTACTCTTAAAGGAAAGAATTTGCTCCTCAGGAGCAAATTCTTTCCTTTAAGAGTTGAGCCCTATTTACATGGGAGACAAAAAGCATTATTGCAGGAGTTGCCTCCCATGAAGGTGTACCCATTCTCCTTAAACACAGCAAAAGAATGTTGCCAATAGGGCAGGTATCCAACCTGCGTCCTGATCACAGTGTCTTTTTTATTTCTTTTTCTTTTTCTTTTGGCTTTATGGCGATTTCAAGATTACTTCACATATTTCTATGTGATCGTTAATCAGTCATGGGTGAAAAACCACCTGACATTCTGTTGCAGAACCTGGCATCTCACATGTAATGCAAGTGAGGCTCAAACTACAGTGGTAAGCGACCTAATGATTAAGAGTCAGTGCTTTTACTGACAGGACCATAAAGGCCAGTAAACATGCATCACGAAAATATACCTATACAATTTTGACCCCCTTGAACCCCAGTTTAACAGGGGTAAACCTTATTTTTCTTACTTCTGCTCTAAAATATAGATTGTGGGTACTCGTTAGAACTGCCTCGATGAGGCGGTTCTAACGAGTACCCACAATCCATATTTTGAGCACAAATAAGAACTATAAATGTGTCAATACAACACAAATGCCCCAGCCAGGACCTACCTCCCCCACCCCCCATCACCTTAAGGTCATGCAGCAGGGGCGGGGTTATGGCTGAATGAAACTTTTGACATGTATCTATCATCATTCCAAATATGTAGCAAATCCATCAAATGGTTCAAGAAATATGAGCTCTCAAAAAATATAATATAAAAAATTTCTATGTCTGTGACCTTGACCTTCAGTTAAGGGGTGGGGGGTATGGCTCAATGAAACTTTGGACCTGCAACTATTGTCATACCAATAATGAAGCAAATCCATTATAAAGTTTGGAGAATATAAGCTATTAACATACTTAATTTTCAAAATTTCCATGTCTGCGACCTTGCCCTTGAAGTCATAGGCATGGGTGGGGGTATTGCTTAATAAATTTTTGGACCTGCATCTATCATTAAACAAAATATGAACCAAATGAATCATAAAAGTTAAAGTTCAATGTGGTACAAATACCTTAACCTGAGTGTTAAACATTAAAAATTTCTAAGTCCGTGACCTTGACCTTGAGCCCATGGGTAGGTGTGGGGGTATTGCTGGCTAAAACTTTGGACCCATATCTATCATCATACTAAATATAAACCACATCCATTGCATGGTTTGAAAAATATGAGCTCAAGTTCTACCCTGACCAAAAACCTTAACCTGAGTCTTAAACATTGAAAATTTCTAAGTCTGTGACCTTGACCTTAAGACCATGGGTAGGTGTGGGGGTATTGCTGGATAAAACTTTGGACCCATATCTATCATCATACTAAATATAAACCACATCCATTGCATGGTTTGAAAAATATGAGCTCAAGTTCTACACTGACCAAAAACCTTAACCTGAGTCTTAAACATTAAAAATTTCTAAGTCCGTGACCTTGACCTTGAGACCATGGGTAGGGTTGGGGGTATTGCTGAATAAAACTTTGGACCTATATCTATCATCATACTAAATATAAACCAAATCTATTGTATGGTTTGGAAAATATGAGCTCAAGTTCTACCCTGACCAAAAACCTTAACCCGAGTCTAACAGGATTACGTACGTACGTACGTACACACTTTCGTACAGAAGGACGTACATTCGGAAAGCGTACGCACGTACCCACGGACGCACGTACGGAAAACCGAAAAACTCTATGCCCCCGGCATCATCCGATGCGGGGGCATAAAAATATCACAGTTTTTCATCTTGAAATTTTCATTTTTCTGCGGTAAAGTTTACAATGCATTTGTATAGGCGTGGTTTCGTTATGCATCTGACTGAGCTACTCCACCAACAAAATCTGACAATTATTCACCTTGTAAACTTAGCATCTGTCCAAGCTTTAGAGCAGCCCCTCTCACCCTACACAGCGTATCTACAATTCTGTTCATATTTGCTTCCGTGAGAAATGGATTACCTCCCATCATGGCAGATTCAACATCTGTAAAATAAAATATATGTGCAAAGTATGTCTTCCTTTTCAACCCTGTACACCTATGCAACCAGTGTAAATTCAAATGAGATGGCTCACAACTCATCCAGATCAACACTGCTATCCATTCTGTTAATCCTTTTTGTACCACATGGAATCTTCCTCCTTATATATAGCCGGAGTCCATTTCATAATTTGGGGGTGTCAGGTTGTGTTTTCTTCAAAATTTGTTTGGAAAATGACTGAACTTTTAGCAAACAGTGGAGGCCCTGATCAGACTCCGCATTCTGCGGCGTCTGATCAAGGCCTGCACTGTTTGCCCTGGTACCTTGATGGGGTTTCCGGTACTAAATGGGTTAATGATCATTCACTAAATCCCCTTTTTATAAGCATGGACATGTCCTGACTCAAAGATGGAAGATTTCACTTCAAAAACTCTGGGATGAAAGAGTTAAAACCATATATTGAGGTCAACAAAAGCAAAGTCCATGTTAGCTACCCATATAAGACCATGTCCGTAAAATCTTGCCCAACTCAAATGTAGAGAGAATATTTACTCTTTTTGAGATGAATACCAAAATTATTTTATAGAGTGTGTTGAAAAATCAGAGTAGCACAAAAGATATATCTAATGTTTTCAACACACAAGATGAAATATGTCTGGTATTTATCAGAAAAAGTAAATTTTCTTTTTATTTTGTATGTGACTTTGGCGATGTACAGTCCATCCTGTATTAAGCATCTGTCATTTTGCCTGAGGGATAACGAAAATGTGCTTGTTTATGACTGGTGGTTGCTTAATAAAGGTGA
Organism: Lucinisca nassula; assembly: GCA_963580285.1. Taxonomy (NCBI): domain Eukaryota; kingdom Metazoa; phylum Mollusca; class Bivalvia; order Lucinida; family Lucinidae; genus Lucinisca; species Lucinisca nassula. Next base: position 108,478,367 of record OY757012.1, on the reverse strand, counting down.
AATTTAACACATTTGCCTTTTTTGGTAACTGAATGCCTGCATGTTGAAGACAGGTTGCTTGCTTAATAGAGGTGGCCATTAAGACGGGTTTTACTATACTGTAATTGAACAGCTGTTCATAACATGCTTCACATCTGTGAAAACCTTTCTTGTGTTTTTGTTAACAACCTCAATGAAATATGTTTCCAACAAATTCGATGAAATATTGGTTATAGAAAACAAGTAAATTTTCTTTTGATCTTATGTGAAAAACAAATAAAAAAAGAAGTCCTGGCTGCTACTATGAAGAACATGGTCATGTTATTTGTCACAGTGTGAAAATACCCATCACGAAAACACGCCTATATAGTTTTGACCCCCTGGAACCCCACTTTTATATAGTAAAACTGGGGTTTACAGGGGTTAACCTTTTTTCCTTATTTCTACTCTAAAATATAGATTGTGGGTACTCATTAGTACCGCCTCGATGAGGCGGTTCTAATGAGTACCCACAATCTATATTTTGAGCAGAAATAAGAAAAATATCATAATTTTTCATCTTAAAATTTTGATTTTTTCGGCGATAAAGGTTATAATGTATTTGAATAGGCATGTTTTGTTTGTTTGATTTGAGGTTTAAATTTCCCGTCAACACTGTAAAGGTCATTTTGGAGACATTGCTTCCAATTTTGTGGGACTTTTACCAGACATTGAGATGAAATGACATCTCAAGCCCTGCCGCCCAATGAAACCAATAGGGTTTATAAGCATGGACGGTCCGACTTCCACCGCTTTGCATGGGCAGGCTTAGATCCTCTAAGCAGTTTACCAGTACTCGTGTGCAGGTCGGTTTCAGCTCTGCGTGGAAGCATCATGCAGCCCATCTATTTCTTCAAGCCCCAATGGGCGGGGGCCGCGAATAGGTATGTTTTCTTGATGATATATATTTCTAAAGTGTGAAAATATCATTTTATATGTTTTAGACACATGCATTAATTTCACTGCTAATTATAAAATAAATTGTGCTTCCTTTAGTTTTATGTCCCACCAACATTTTTGTCAACTTCAGTGTAACTCTGCAGAGCCTCCTGGTACTGAGCTCAAGACTCAAGTTTTTAGCAACAAGACTATGTACATGTAGATGTACTACACCACTGAGGGGTCTTGTTATCTTGGAAAAAAATTAATTTGGTTTACCTTCTTTTTTGTTCAATCCTAGTGATTTCTTGGTGACCTCTGATAGGGCTCCCATTCCTAGCCCAGCAGCAAGACCTGAAACAATTGTGTGACTAATAGAGCATTCTTTCAAATCTCCACAACAGTTAATTTTCATAAAGAAAATTTTGGGATGATTTTCTTATTTTCACTCCAAGGATAGGTTGTGGGGCTCGTTAAAACCACTTCAGTCAGGCAATTCCAATGAGTACCCACAACCTATGTCTTGGAGTACAAATAAGAAAAATAATGTATACCGCATAAATCCCAGTTTTCTCTATATGAAGTGGGGAATACGGGAGGTAATCATTTCATAAACTTGTTAAGGTGATGAAAGAGAACTTGGTAATTCTGATACAAAAACTGACTTTTGAAAAATAATAATAATAATAAATAATAATAATAATCGACTTTATTTATAGAGGGTAACACATTTAGTACAAGTACTAATCTTCCATGTGGCCCTCTTTTCCTGGGTAGAAACCAGTACTAAGCAACGTGGATAAAGTCTCTTGCTCAGGGAAACAACACTTGGCGGTTGCGGGGATCGAACCGGCTAACTAATAGGGTTTAAAAGCATGGACAATCCAACTCTTGCGCACCGCTTTGCCTGGGCAGGCTTAGATCCTCTTTAGCGGTTTACCAGTACTCATGTACGGTTTGGATTCAGCTCTGCGTGGAAACATCATGCAGCCCATATATTCCTTCAAGCCCCGATGGGCGAGGGTGGTTAAATACAGTAGTAATGCAATGGCTTGAACACCTAGGCATGTTTACCATGGATGAGTTGAACCCAGTCTTTCTTGAGTCCGCAGGGAATCCCTCCACATACAAAATATACATAAATTAGGGAGATAAGGGAGATTTTCTTCTTGTATCTCAAGTTACAAATGTATGCTGTATTTACTCATTAGAAGTGCCTTGATGAGGCGATTCTAATGAGTTCACACAATATACATTTATAATATATTACGTCGAAAGGATAAACTTAATTTTTCTGCTGCTCATGAAAGTATGAATGACAGCAGATCGCTAGCAAAGTCACTTTGCAGGCAACCTTTCATGAACAGCAGAAAAATAAAATTCATTTCTTAAATAAACTATCTACAAGTGACATCATAAAACTGAAGTTTTTTATGTCACTCTCTTCCACCTAGTGGTATTCTGTTCTTTTCAATTGCCTATATAGGTGGGCTGTGTTGCAGGGCTTCTTTAACCCATTGTATACTAGTGGACTCTTCCACTCTATACGTAAGAGGTGTCAGGCATATTCTTTGTTTTTATTCTATTTTTAACGGAAAATTCTGTTAGCAATTAGTGCAGGCCCTGATCAGACGCCACACTCTGCCGCGTCTGATCTGGGCCTGCTCTGTTTGTCAAAGTACCCCTTTAGGGGTTTCCCGCATGCAATGGGTTAAACATACATGTATATTGTGGGTACTTGTTAGACTTGCTTTAATATCCAATAAATATGTCTTGGTGATGAAACATAAAAATTATTTTAAAATTGTCCCTGCTACTCCTCCAGAAAAGCTTAGTACCGGTACTCACTTCCAAATGTAAATACTCTTCCCAATCTCGAAGCTGGAACTTTTCTTTCTTGAGCCTTCTCACTCAACTACAATGGAAAACAAATTTTAACTTGATCAAATTTAGTGCATTCATCAACAAGTAGTCATACTGGTTGTTGCTACCAAATTTTAAGTCTCTATGTACGGTAGTTATTGAGAAATCTTTGACACAAAATAATAAAAATATACACTATTAAACAGCAAGAACTACAAAGGGAAATAACTCTAAAAGGCCTGACCCCTTGGCCCTTATTTTCTTTCCCACAATACAACTAGTCATACTGATCATGTTTGCAAAATTTCAAGTTTCTATGTACAGTAGTTATTGAGAAATCTTTGACACAAAATAATAAAAATATACACTATTAAACAGCAAGAACTACAAAGGGAAATAACTCTAAAAGGCCTGACCCCTTGGCCCTTATTTTCTTTCCCACAATACAAGTAGTCATACTGATCATGTGTGCAAAATTTCAAGTTTCTATGTGAAGCAGTTCCTGAGATATCTTTGACACAAAATAATTGTTTACGGACAGACAGACAGACGGAAAAGACAAAAACTATATACCCCCATTGCATACTTCGTATGCCGGGGGTATAAAATAAGGCCACAGTGCATTTAGATTATATCCATCACACAAACACACCAATATAATTTTTATCCCCTTAGATCTCACTTTTATATGGTAAAAAAGAGGATAACAGGCTGAATTGGTTCTAACCAGTACCACAATCTATGTTTAGAGCAGAAAGAAGAAACTATCTGATTTTTTTTTTTCTCTCTGTATGACCTTACTGTATGACCTAAGCTGTTGATGGGATGTAAAACTCCAACACACTCACTCTGAAAATATTCTTTTTTGTGGTGGCAAAACAGTCAATATATTTGGATAGGCATACTTTTGTAATTCATTCTAATCATGAAAATATGCCCTAGAAAGCCGTTCTATTAAGGGCACAGTAGGCACAACTACAAGCTCCTAATGCCGACATTTAAGTATAGTATATAGCGGATCTTACATGAGTGCCCATTTATATGATGTTTATGAAATGAGCCTTTGGTGAGTTTCATAAATTTATCAAATAAAATGGCCACAAGTGTAAGATTCTGTTTATCATATGTAGTGGTTACGCTACTTGCCTTGTAAACCAGGGATCCCAAAATCCATCCCGGGTTCTCCAGACTTTCGGATGAGTCTTCAAACCGAGGTCGCTTCTCCATATGACCTTAGCTGTTGGTGGAATGCAAAACTCAAATACTCACTCACTTATCATAAGACCACTTTGAATTGGATTTTATCGCCTTTAAATGCCAATATTTCCTTAAAATATGCATGGCTGACATGGATGCCGTCATGATGTTACTTAATCCCGCGAAAGTGTTATTACATGTGTGGTCATAAGGTTTTTATTACACAACATTATCCACTGCTTATCAACGTCATATGATAAATACTTCTGTGAAACTTTTGATACGACAGTTAACACTTTCGCCACTGACAGGTTTTGTTTAACATCAGCGTCTACCAATAACTGGTTCCAGATAGCTTACCTTGGGCTTAAAATTCGTCATAATCTGACTTTTTGGCACAGACTTTCTTGCTTGCTTCACTTCTGTTTTCAAACTTTGGATCACTGGTTCTGCTACTGTTGCCATAGGTTCTGCCATTCCAGTATCACCTACTTTACTGAACTCTATTTTATTTAACTTTATATGATCAACCTTTTCTTGTCTATCTACAGCTATATTTTCATGAACAATCGTTTTGACTGGTTCAGGATGAATATTATCTTCTCTGTTTTGTATTTGACTTTTAGAAGTTTCACTTATTTTTACTTCTTTTAAGCTGTCTTTCACAAAATTTTCTCCAGGCTCAGCAAATTTGTCTTCAATATTAACTTTTACATGATGGGATGTTTGTTCTATGTTGTGTATTGAACCAGAAATATCAAAATCCTTGTCCATGGCACCAAAACTATCAGATGTTGATGATCGGGATCCCATGTCAGTATCTGGCCCATCACTTGACTGGTTACTGAATGTTTTAATTGCTTCAGCAGTCTGTGTGTACATTAAGGCAACACCATCTTGAACCTTTTTCTGAAAGCAAAGAATGTACACCACAACTTCAATATAACACGGTCCGTTATAACAGGGTTTTGGATATAACGCGGTTTCAAGATGGATCCCAAAAATGTATAAAATGTATAGATTATATTTTTGTTTGGATATAACACGGTTGTTTAACTAACACGGTTTTGGCTTTGGATCCTATTAATAGTGTTATAAAGAGGTTGTGGTGTATAAGACATCTTTATCATGATTTACCGTATTTACCGTTTTTACCGTATGTATTTTAACAGATAGGCATGAGCAAATGATGTGGCATCGCATCAGGGTTTACACTATTTGCCACTCATCCAGGTAGTTTTAGATACAACATCAGGAAGCAAATTGTACTTGTTCAATTTAAGAACAAGTAATTAAAGAAGTCTAGGTGTTCGAATATTTAGGATAAATATGATAAGCAGCTTTAAGTAAAACAGCCCAGTTGTTCATATCCTTGTTAGCTGATGTTAAACTAGAAATGCGTCCATAGGACACGGATACCCCCGCCTGAAAATATGTCTATGTTCGTATTCATCCATAGAAAGTTATTGACCGTGTTTAAGTTTTGGACCCTTTTTTCACATTTGACCTCTAAGTATGACCTTGACCTTGGAGGTAAGGACCTTGGTTTTGTGTGAGGCAGACTGTCTCATGATGGCCAACATTTCTGCCAGGTAATTTCAAAATCCATCCAGAGATAAGAAAGTTGTTGACTGCGACAACATTTTGTATTATGGAATATTTGGCTTTACCTTTATATACAGCATGTGTCAGTGTCAAAATTTAGGAATGTCAGGTTGTGTAATCTTAAGAATTTATTTGGAAAATGGTTGAAATTTTTGCTAACATTATAGGCTCTGATCAGACACTACGTCCAGCATTGTCAGATCTGTGCCAGCATTGTTTGCCTGCATCCCATCTTTGGGTTCTTCACTTTCTTGCATGGAATGGGTTAACTATTCTTGCAAACAATACAATGTACAGTAAAATTCCGCTATTAAGACCACCTAAAATTAAGACTCATTCTGGTTTAAAAAGCTTATTTAGTAGATTGCAGTTACTTTTTCTTTGTATTTTCTGCATACAGTGCCCTGTGGTCAAAGACCACATTTGGGGCTGTTCAAAAGTGGTCTCAAAGACCACTTTTGAACAGTCCCGAAGGTGGTCTTAATACAGGAATTTTACTGTCGGTAATAGGTGTACAGAACACTGATAGCTTTAAATATATTCTTATAGAAAGGGATTTTTCTGATTAGTTGATTGCCATAATGGCAAACAGTGGACAGTACCAATCGAAGTCTACCGTTTTGTCGATTTTCTTGAAATGATGATTTCGGCAGAAAATTAAAGAAGGAATGGAAAAAGCATAGTCGTTTTTCTCTTTGCTTGTTTATTTTTCTTAACTTTGGATGCATGAGCCTGTGCTCGAGAAGCCATATTTTCTGACCGCGTGCTTGATTTGCTTGGTTGAGTTAGACTACTTGATAAGGGTCATTCAGGAAGGAACAAAATTCCAGTCGTTTTATCAGTTCTGTAATTTTGTGGCAGCAACAACAAATAATTTACCACTTTCCGAAGCGAGCACTTACCTTTGAAATCATGTTTTGTACCTGTACCTGTTTTGTGAAGGTATCAGTAGTGTATTTGGAAGAATAATCGAAACATACTTCAAAAATGTCTGAAACAACCCAGTGGCGAAACGACTCAACATCCCATATTAGCGCTCTAAGACCAATCGAAGTCACTACGATGTAAGCGCTTGTTGGCAAAAAACAACCAATCGCTGCAGGTTTTCTGAGAAAATGGTTGGGAGAATTTTAAATTCGGCAATTGTCTAAAACCCAAAAATCACAAAATAAATGCAAATCATAGGGTTCATAAATCAAAATTATAAATTTAACCCTTTACCACTCAGATACGTGTTTTTACGTGTCTGCACCCCCCCCACCCCCATTTTAAGCCCCGGAAGCACCTAAAATCTGCATTTCTACCCCTGGATAGTTATGTTTGCTTTAGGATTTGTTGGGCAAAAAAGTGACCTGTTTTTTCGCGGGCCTCCCCACTAAAAATATTCTAGGGGGGGATTGAAGGGGGCAGCACCCCCCTCACATCCCGAAAATTTTTGGGTGTATGACCCAACCGGCCGCTAAAATTTATATCTGAGGGTGTCTGGGGTCAAAAATGCCTGAAAATTGATGCTGATAAAACATGATGCAAACAGTGAAAATGGCCAGTGCCAAACACCTTAATTGTTGCCTTGACAGCTGTGTGAAGATTAAAATGTGGTCAAAAATTCATGTGAAAACACACTTTTTGCCAACTTTGAGATGCCCCCTCTTAACCATGACAACAATGATCAAGTCATGAAAGGTTGCATTTGAAAGGCTACTGTCCAATGAACATTCAAACCGAGTTTGGTGTAAAACAGACCATCCATTATGAAACAATGGCTAGTTGAAGTTGCTGTCAGGTGCAACACTGTGAAAATCAGCAAAATTCACAAAATCCCTGAGTGGTAAAGGGTTAAAGCAAAATTGTGACAACTGGATATAAAAAAAATTCACCAAATGATCGGTGTTTTTGCAGTTTATTGGATAATCTATTTATTTAGTAGTATAGATTACCCTAATGTTAACGAAACATCACTTACAGGCAAACCTGCCACCTTTGCATCCCTACTAATGCTGTCCTGAACCTTAGCTCCTACCCCTTCTGCTGCGGACTTAAGACTAGAATTGTTCCACATATGACGTAGTTCCTTCCCTTGACTTTCAGTTAATGCTTTCCTTATCAGATCCAAGCCCCGTATGAAGCCAGCCAAATCATTTCTCCCTGCCATTCTGAAATAAAACAAAACAGGGTGTCACACAGGTTGGGCCGGCGGCTTCGCTGTTAATCAAGCTTTTAGCCAGAAGACGTCAAAAGGGGGAATTAACTCTTGTCGACCCAACAAACACCCAACCACCCGGCAGGCATATAAAAGGGGTCCGGTCTAAATTAATTATGGGTGTAACTAATTAGACCGTATGTTCCGATCTTATAACAAGTCAGAAGATTTCATTAAGTTTCCAATTTTAATAAAATGTTTCTTCTAAGTTTCCAAGTTGAAACACAATGCATAAATTTCAATGTCAGAACATTATATAATATCTTAAAAAACTTATCTTCTTTCAATAATCTATTCTTTAATAAACCATCCATAAACTTTGTAGTATCTTATTAAGCAATATCCTTTGTTCACTAGCTGAGTAAAAATGTTTATTTTCTAAAACTCAGTTTAAGCTATATCTGCTAAAGTATGAAATACGGTCTCTCTTCTTAGGTATGAAAATAGTTACTTTCCTGATGCTGGATTTTTATGATGTTAATAATTTCCGACAATATTTCCTTTACTCAAACATGAAAACACTAGTTCCAATATCACAAGTTGAACCAACCTGACAGCCAACTTGTCAAAAGGGATGGTTGAGCCTTAGACCTTATAATATAGTTCTAGACTAGACTAAGACTGAAACTTAGTTAAAGACTGAAGATTAGAAGTTTTGGTCCAACTTAAATATGCCAGTGTGTCCAAAAGTGTCATAATTACTTGTGGAAGTCATAAATGATAAAATCTTTATGATGAGTAGCATCTCAGTGAGAAAGATTACTATCAGGAAGTAGGAAATGCCAAAGTTTCACTATCTGCCTAAATCATTCTATAATATAGATAATTATCTTTCAATAAATTAACTGTGAAGAAAGATCTCAGGATGTCATAAAACTATATCCTCACGACTACTGATGCAAACCAATTTTCTTTTGAGCAAATATTTGTTGGATAGAAAGAAAATTCAGAAAAAAGACTTGGTAAAAGAATTATGAAATTATGAAAAACAATATTTAGAAAATACAGTTACCTGAAATACAAAATATATTTACTTAAAAATCATTGTTATTGTTATTATTATTGTATTTTTATTATTTTTCTTTTATTAATTATTTTTATTATTTTATGGAACAAAAGTGTCACTCGGTGACATATATACAGTGAAATTCCACAATTAAGACCATCTAAAATTAAGACAAATTATGTTTTTATAAGCATATTTAGAAGGTTTAAGGTACATTTTCTCAGTGTTTTCTATATCCAAACTTCTCTCTTGGGAAACCACCTTTGGCACTGCTCAAAAGTGGTCTAAAGACCACTTTTGAACAGTTCCAAAGGTGGTCTGTATTTCTTTTTGCAAAAGGCAAGTAGCTGCTACCAGGGGCCAGTTGTTCAAAACTAATGAAGTCATTAGTTAATGTATTGTTAAAACTTTGATCATTTAATAAGGCAAATACAGTCAAATTCCTATATTAAGACCACCTTTAGGGCTGTTCAAAATTGGTCAAGGTGAGCTAAAAACTAGCCTAACCTATTTCTGTGTGAGATTTATCTCTTCTTTTTCTATATAACTGCTCTCTAGAATGATACACTTGGACCAACGCTGTTCCAGTGCCATCAGCCTAGAACTGTAGAAGCCAGGGTCCCTGTCTCCAACCCCCCCACCTATAACCTAGACTTCTTCATTGGACCGGAAATGATGTCTTTGGAATATCCTTTTTCAATTTTGGGAATAGGAAAAAGTCACTAGGAGCTAAGTCCGGAGAAAAGGCCGGGTGTGGTATTAGCTTGTCCAATTCCATTCAACAGCAGTATGAATTCTTGCATTTTCCTGTTGGAGCATAATCCCTTTGGAAGTTAACCTTGGCCTTCTTCATGATCAGAGTTCTCATTTGGTCTAGAAAATTTGCATAATACACACCTGTTATTATACTTTTCTTTGCAAGTGAGTCTAAGATAATAACGCCTTGTGTGCCCCCAAAATACAGTTGCCATGCCCTTGCCAGCAGAGGCTTGCATTTTGAACTTCTATGGCCTCGGGGACCCCAGCCCTACCCACTGGCGACTTTTGAGTTTTAATCTCTGGCTCATAATAATGGACCCAGGTCACACCTATAGTCACCAAGCGTGACAGAAAATCATCTTCCTTTGACCTAAACGGTTAAACCCTATCAACAATGCACTGCATACTGATGCTCTGATTGACATTTGCTTGTCGCTAAGAGATTTAGGGACCCAACGGGCTGTTAGCTTGCACATACCCAAGAGATCATGTAAAATTGTTGAAACACTACAATGTGAAATGTGATGCATTTGCAATTTCTTCCACCTTAATTCGCCTATCAGAGTACACCAAATCCCAAACTTTGTTACACATTTCTTCATCGGTGGCATCTGATGGGTGTCCAGACGTTCTACCACATTAGTATTCCTCAACCCAGAATTTAACTTGTGTATACAATGTTGCAGAAGACCCATAAACATTGGTCAACTCACAATATATTTCATGACCTGTTTCCCTTTCAAATACAAGTACCAAATTACAGCACTATACTCAACTTTTGACAAAAAGCTTGCTTTTGCATCGCTAGTCTTGTTTGACGTTCAATATCTATGAGTGAATGACATGATAAGGGTGCAATTTTGCCCGCGTACCTAAAACATGTATTGAAACAAGGCATGAAAATCTTGGTTGTCTCTGTCAATTTGAAATGGAATAGGCTGGTTCCTTATTGACTTGCCCTCGTAGATTGCAAAAACAATTTTCAGAAAATTTTCTACTGTGAACCCTGAAATCCATTTGCAACTGTGAATGTAATGTGACATCTTGCAAAATAATGTCAAAAATTCATCATGTTAACAAGTCTGTGTAATGGACACCTCTCTAAACCCCATTTTATGCAGAGGAAACTGGGGTTTACAGGGGTATAAATTAATATTTTTTCTTTTCTGATCTAAGACATAGTTTGTCAGTAGTCATGAGAACTACCACAGCCTCAATGAGGTGGTTCTAATGAATACTCACAACATATGTTGGTACTCATTAGGATCATTAGAACCGCCTCAATGAGGTGGTTCTAATGAGTATTCACAGCCTAAGACTAGAATTGAGTCCAGAAGACATGGATGCTCCCGCCTGAAAATATGTTGATGTTAGTACAATGTATTTATCAACAGAAAGTTATTGACCCTTTTTGGACAATTGACCTCTAAGTAAGACCTTGACATTGGAGGTATGGCCATGGGTTTTGTGCATGACACATCGACTCATGATCGTGAACATTTCTGCAGAGTAATTTCAAAATCCATACATAAATAAATAAGAAAGTTATTGACTGTGTTTAAGTTCTGGGCCATTTTTGTTTACCTTTGACCTCTAAGCATGACCTTGTTTGTTTGTTTGAATTGAGGTTTAACGTCTCCGTCAACACTGTAAAGGTCATTTTGGAGACGTTGCTTCCAATTTTGTGGGACTTTTACCCGACATTGAGATGAAATGACATCTCAAGCCCCGTCGCCCAATGAAACCAATAGGGTTTATTAGCATGGACGGTCCGCCTCGCACTGGGGTTCCTGGACAGGCTTAGATCCTCTAAGCGGTTTACCAGTACTAGTGTGCGGGCCGGATTCAGCTCTGCGCGGAAGCATCATGCAGCCCATATATTTCTTCAAGCCCCTATGGGCGGGGGCGAGTAAGCATGACCTTGACCTTGAAGGTACAGATCTGATTTTTGCAAGCGACACATCGCATGATGGTGAATATTTCTGCCAAATAATTTCAAAATCCATCCAGAAATAAGAAAGTTATTGAAAGTGTTTAAGTTTCGGGCCCATTTTTGAAAGTTGATACTTGTATCAAGTTTATACAATGTATGTCATTGCATTTCTACTTCCGGTACTGGACCGCCTTACTACACTTCCGCTGTTCGTTCGCTGCATAAAATAGTCCAAATTAAGCACTTGCCTCATTTCCTTTTCCTGCACATTGATTTCTTAACATTTGCGCTGAAGGCAGACTTGATTCCACAGGTGTTACTTCCCTTTCATCCCTCAGTTGCCGAACTGGACTTTTCCAGCTATCCTTTTACATCAAGGCGGACTTGATTCCACAGGTGTTCCTTCCCTTTCACCCCTCGGTTTCCGACATTAGCCCATATATAACTAGCGTCACTTTTTATGACATGTAAGTCTTGAAGGCCCAGATCAGACGCATCACAACTTAGCGTCTGATCTGAGTCTGCATTGATTGCTAAAAAAAAACATATATTCTTGCAAAACCTACCTTTAAGAAAACAAATTTGACAATCCTGTTCCGAACTTATTTGTTGGAAGATTCCATTGTCATATATTGTTTAAGCAAAGTCAGAAGCCACTGATCAGACACCTCATTCTGTGACCTCGAATCAGACCCTTCAGTGTTATAGAAGAAAGCTTTGCACTTTTGGGCGCATATGCACTCGTTTTATAGACACTTGGGAAGACGAATCTAAGTCGAAGCATCTCCACTGTTTATAATGCAGAAATTAAAGGGCTCTGCTGTAACGTCTCCGAAAGCAATGTACACTTCATTTTTGGAGACCCATGACTCGCCGAAAGAAAGCAATAGGTTTTAAAGTTCACCCCCGTCCAGTGCTCCAGATAAACAGTGTATTTGCGTAAATACTCAATTAATCAAGGTGCTGAGAGAACTGGTGGATTGATTGTCTCTGAATGTAAGTTTGGAGAATAGTCATGAACTGAGAATCGGACTGTTCGTTTAAGCAGGTACATTAGATCTGATCGGACACCGCATTATGTGGCTTCTGATTATGAAGGTTCTGTTTGCCAATGGCCAAATGCACGAGCACAGTCCTACCGCCCCCGCCCATCAGGGCTTGACAAAATAGATGGACTGCAAGAAGCTTCCACGCCGAGCTGAAATGGACCGCACATGAGCACTGGTAAACCGCTTAGAGGATCTAAGCCTGCCCAGGCAAAGTGGTGCGAATCGGACCGTCCATGCCACAAGCCTATTTGGTTTCATTGCGCGACAGGCTTGATAATTATGTCATTTCATTTTAGGGTTGGGTAAAAGTCTCACAAAATTGGAAGCAATGTCTCTATATGACCTAGTCAGTGTTGACTGGGATGTTTAAACCTCAAAACAAGCAAACAAACAAACAAGCACAGTCCAGAATTTTCTTCTGACGTTCCGCTCTGACATCTTAGGGGTGCTATCAATAACCAATACCTGGATTTTGTTCAGGGTCGGCGCCAGTCAGATGGTCAGTGATTGTCACGAGGACAATAACAAGCAACAGGAATTTTTGTCTTAGTCGAACCTGGTTAAACTCTTTTTTCAACCTTGTCAAAAAGATACTTAGAGAACTATTTAATCTACCACTACCATTTTATCATGGTGAATATACCTCATACATGTAAATCAACTTTCCTCAGTACTTTTAGTACTTTGATTTTACCTTTAACCTCTATGTACGACCTTGACATTGGAGGTATGGACCTGGATTTTGGGCCTGACTCATCGTCTCATGATGATTAATATTTCTGCAAAATTATTTCAAAATCCATCCATAAAGAAGGAAGTTACTGACTGCATTTAATCTCAGACGCACACATGCATGCGGGAGGCAACCCTGTATGCCCTTTCCACCATTTGAACACCATTCTTCGAATGATGGGGGCATTAACCCTTTTTGTACCAAATAGAATCTTCCTCATTATATATAGCAGAAATTCATTTCAAAATTTAGGGGTGTCAGGTTGCGTTTTCTTCAAGATTGATCAGAAAAGCGACCATTTTGGAGATATGTAAGTATGCACTATGTCACATGGGTGTGTTACCATAATGTGTGACAATAAATTCTACAGAATACTGGCATTGTTTTCTGGTTAATCAATAGGCCTACTCCGGTTATGACTGATAAGTCAGGTGTAGATTGTCTGCAGTACAAAATCTGCAAGCTTCAGAGCCAATACACTATACCTGGCATGGGGATACGAGGACTGTTCAAATATGAATGCAAGTAGAACGTTTTCTCATGCACTAATGAGAAAATCACTTGGAAATAAATATCACAGCGTAGAAAAACATTTTACCTATACATTGATACCAAACCTGTTAAAATCTGTGCACGTTAGCCATGTATATCGTTCGATAAACACTGTCTACTCTTGTATACTAATACAAAACATGGTTGGAAGAAGGTCAGAGCACGTCGTTGAAATACGGTCGTATATAAAGAATCGTTGTATTCTTGGTATACGGACAATTTTGATGAAATATGTTCGGTTTGTGGGCATAATGAAATGTCTATTCCGACAGTTTTTCGTCGGTGTAAGATATTCAGCTGTGGGCTAGGCTCAACAGAAGATGCACCACATGATTGTCGGCCGAAAAGAGCAACATCTGCCAAGATGGTTGCTAGAGTGAAAGAAATAATTGCTACAGATGCACGATACACCCCTAGGCAAATAGCTAGTATGGTTGGCATCTCATTAGGAGCAGCTCATACAATTCTGAAACGGGATTTGAAAATGAGAAAGATCTGTGCTAGATGGATTCCCCATCTGTTGACAGATGAGCAGAAAAAGACACGCGTTCGGTGCGCCAAGAATTTGCTTAAATAGTTTCCAAATTACAATGCACGGTCTTTTGCTAATGTCGTCACAGGTGATGAGACATGGGTTCACCTTTTTTATCCACGAAAGATTCAGAACAAAATATGGGCAACAAAGTATTGCAAAAGTCCATGCATTGCAAAGCGGACCATGAGCATCAAGAAGGTAATGTATGCCATATTCTTTTAAAATCAGGGCCCTGCTATTCAGGTTGCTGTGCCTTAAGGCAAATCTGTAAATGCGAAGTTTTACAAGAATAAAGTTCTTCGAAAATTGAAGAAATATTTCAAAGAACGAAGACCAGCAACTCGTATGGCCAATGTCAGATTGCTACATGACAATGCGTCATCACACAAGGCATTCATTGTGCAAGACTATCTGAAGCAGGAAAATGTTGTTGAACTCCCTCTCCCCCCGTATTCCCCTGACCTTGCCCCGTGTGACTTTTTTTGTTCCCACGGCTGAAAAAATACCTTTCTGGTCGAAAATTTGTACAGCCCAAACACCTCGGTTCTGCAATATTCCAGTGCATTCATAGTATACCTCGAAAAGAATACCAAAATGCATTCAATGATTGGATCAGAAGACTGAAAGTCTGTATTTCTGTTAAAGGGGAATACTTTGAGGGGACAAAATAAATTTTTCATCGAAATCTATCACAGAATCATTTTTATGTGCTTAGTTGCATTCATATTTGAACAGTCCTCGTACATTGAAGTTAACTGCATCTATTACATATTACAATCCATTCCTGGAGTGAAAATGTGAGAAAAATGCAAGCACATTAACATTCTTTCATTTGCCTTTGCATATATACCATGAGTTTGTGTAGATTTGGTGTGTAAAATGCTTGAATAATGGCTTATATATTATTATTGGCCCCAGGACTATAATTTTCATTATCTTGAGGGAGGTCTAAAAAGTGAAGCTTCATTCCAAATATCAATGACCGGAGCCTTCTGGTTTCAAAACAAGGAGATTTTTAAAGGTTTTCCTTATATAAGTCTCAATAATACCTGTGGGCCCCGGAGCAGGGCCATTTTTGGCCCCAGGGCTATAATTTGAACAGTCTTAAATATCAAACACATGGGCCTTCTGGTTTCCCAATATAAGCCTATGTAAAACCAGTGGGCCCGGCGCGGGGGCATTTTTGGTCCCAGGGCTATAATTGGAACAATCTTGGTAGAGGTCCACTATATGAAGATTCATAACAAATATCAAAGACCTGGGCCTTCTGGTTTCAGACAAGATTTTTAAAGGTTTTCCATATATAATGTAAAACCAAAGGGCTTCAGGGGGGGTGCATTTTTCGCCACAGGGCTATGATTTGAATAATCTTGGTAGCGGTCAACTAGATGAAGCTACACACCAAATATCAAAGACCTGGGCCTTACAGTTTCAAATTAAGGAGAAGATTTTTTAAGATTTTTTCTGTAAGTCAATGCAAAACCAAAGGGCCCTGGGGCGGGGGCATTTTTGACCCCAGGGCTATAGTTTGAATACTCTTGATAGAGGTCCATAAGATGAAGCTTCAAAGCAAATATCAAACACCTGAGCCTTCTGGTATCAGACAAGAAGATTTTTAATGGATTTCCCTATATAAGTCAATGTAAAACCAAAGGGCCCGGGGCGGGGGCATTTTTGGTCCCAGGATTATAATTTGAACAATCTTGGTAGAGATCCAGTAGATGAAGCTACGCACCAAATATCAAAGACCTGGGCCTTGCGGTTTCAGAGGAGAAGATTTTTTAAGATTTTTTCCATACACACATAAGTCAATGTAAAACCAAACGGCCCCTGGATGGGGGCATTTTTGGCCCAAGAGCTATAATTTGAATAATCTTGATAGAAGTCAACAAGACGAAGCTTCGTACCAAACATCAAACACCTGAGCCTTCTGGTTTCAGACAAGAAGATTTTTTAAGCTTTTCCCTATGTAAGTCTATGTTAAATCAAAGGGCCCCAGGGCGGGGGCATTTTTGGCCCCAGGACTACAATGTATAATGTGAACAATCTTGGCAGAGGTTCAGTAGATGAAGCTACACACCAAATATCAAAGGTCTGATCCTTGCATTTTAGGAGAAGATTTTAAGTTTTCACTTAAAAAAAATCAATTTTTGGCTCTCGTGACCTTGATGTGCAATGGACCGGAACCATTTGAACAACTCTGAAAGGGGACCACCTAAGGATCATTCCTGTGATGTTTGGTCAAAATCTAATCAGTGGTTTGGGAGAAGATGTCGTTTGAAGAAATTGTTTACAGACAGACGGACGCATGCAAGGTTGGCGGACGAAAAGGGATCCCAGTAGCTCAACTTGTCATTACATGACAGGTGAGCTAAAAAGACAGACCTGTGGAAAATGTAACAGTGAGAATATGCAACCCACACTATTATACAGGAGTTGACCTTCATTCCTTTCCCAAAGACAATTGTAGACTATGAAAATTGTAGGTTTAAAAGATTAAACAAGGCAACGCAAGCGTAGCATCCCCTCGCAACTGCATACCATTCATTAACATTGTTGCGAGGGGATAATTATGGCTGCTTCTACGAAGAATACTGTGTCTTCAATCCTGCTCACAAGGTTTTCAAGGTCAAGTCTATTGTGACCTTGACCTTTGACCCCTGACCTTGAAATTCAATAGGGTTCATCTTCTGTACATGGTGAACATTTGTGGATGGTTGGATGCTTCTACAATGAATACTGTCTTCTATCCTGCTCACAAGGTTTTCAAGGTCAAGTCCATTGTGACCTTGACCTTTGACCTCTGACCTTGAAATTCAATAGGGTTCATCCTCTGTACATGGTGAACATTTGTGGATGGCTGGATGCTTCTACAATGAATACTGTGTCTTCTATCCTGCTCACAAGGTTTTCAAGGTCAAGTCCATTGTGACCTTGACCTTTGACCCCTGACCTTGAAATTCAATAGGGTTCATCCTCTGTACATGGTGAACATTTGTGGAAGGTTTGATGCTTCTACGATGAATACTGTGTCTTCTATCCTGCTCACAAGGTTTTCAAGGTCAAGTCCATTGTGACCTTGACCTTTGACCCCTGACCTTGAAATTCAATAGGGTTCATCCTCTGTACATGGTGAACATTTGTGGAAGGTTTGATGCTTCTACGATGAATACTGTGTCTTCTATCCTGCTCACAAGGTTCCGGACAGACACACACACAGACACACACACTTACACACGGACGCACGGCACCGATGCTATATCCCCATTCGCAACGTTGTTGCGAGGGGATAATAATGGAATAGTCTAGTTTGTTAACAGTTTGGACTGATGGATCAAAATGACAACATTTGATATAGTTTTGTTCTTGTTATATCAACATTTTTCATCGCTATACAACCAATCTTTGATCCTGTGTATAGTTAACCCATTGAGTACCAGAAACCCCAAAATGGGTACCCTGGCAAACAGTGCAGGCCCAGATCAGATGCCGCAGAATGCGGCGTCTGATCAGGGCCTCCACTGTTTGCTAAAAGTTTGGTCATTTTCAAAATGAATTTTGATTAAAACATTACCTGACGTTTCCATTTGGTACAAGAAGGGTTAATGCCTGGCAGATTTTACCAAACAGGCACACAATATCGAACTAACATCAATTCCGTGTTAAATAGATCCTGGTAGGAAGTTGATGTAGCTGGGTATGCTTCTAAATATTGAACAGCCTTCATATTCTGGTTATCCCCACGCTTTTAAAAAAAGCGTTCGGGGATATTGTGAATGCCTCCGTCTGTCTGTCTGTCTGTCCACCTGTCCATCCGTCTGTCACGCTATCTCCTCCTTAACCACTGGTTGGAATGTAACCAAATTTGGTACACAGCTTCCTTACATGATGAGGGCGTGCAACGTCACATTTATTTTTGCCCCCCCCCCCCCCCCCCCAGGCACAGACGTAGCTGCTAACCCCGTGCCAGGTACAGACTTAGCTACTAACCCTGTGCCAGGCTTGTATTCATGACTTTTTCAATGGCAGCACCAAAAAAACGCTGCATTATGCACAAAATTTTCTTTGAAAAAAAAGTGCCACTTTCTATGTCTAAAAATACATTCTACTTAAAATTAATATGCTATTTAATAAATACTTTGTAGGCTTTCATTCTGCAAACTTGACCATTACTCTTGCCGCTTGACGTGACTGATCGCAGTATAACTATAAGTAGAAAAGAAAGAAAGATCTTAGACTCGAAAAGGAAAGAAACACAAACATGAAATAACTAGACCCTAATGGAAAAGTCACTACCGGAAAGCCAAAAAAAGACATTTAAGAAATAGTAGTGTTGATTTATTTCTTTCTACCTCTCGCCTAATGCACACCTTTGGTAAACTGGCTCTTCTGTGGGCAGCTTGGGGTATCCTACAGTTAAAACGGGGAATCAGCATGTCGGGAAACAGCACGTCAAAAATGGAGCATCAACTTGTCGTTTAGGACATTTTCAGTAGAAATTGATCGAATATCTCATAGAGTTTAGAGTGGCAGTTCAATTTCTGTATCGATGCAGACACGCTAGGATCTCTCCTACACACTTCCATAGAGGCGGATTCGTGAATGTCGGATTTTGATGGTAAACAACGACAGAAAACCTGACGTGGCAAGCATTTTGTGAATGACCATGTTAACTAGTATTATAGTCTATAGATATATATAGACACATCCAAACACTACGTCATCACTCAATAATATTAAAGGCGACGGCTACTGACAACCGGTTGTCAGCAGCCTGTGAAGCTACAGACAACCGGTTGTCACCAGCCTGTTAGGCTGCTGACAACCGGTTGTCTGTAGCCTCACAAGCTGCTGGCAACCAGCTATATAAGACCTGAAATTAAAAGGTTTTTTTTTTTCTTTTGTTCTTAACTGATATATTTTGAACGACTTTATCTTTCCTATAAACCTTTATTGGGGTGTTTCTTGGCATCTTTATGGGTCAGTTTTGCTATATATTGTAGGTTGCACTGATGTTCTTCGAATAAATACAAATCTGCAGCAGTATCTGCAGGTATGTGATCATAATTAAACCACATATATGTGGATAAAAAAGAAGCCCAGAAATTATCATTAGATATGGTGAGGTCTGGGTGGGAGGGGTAATTCCATACATGCCAAGACCTGGAAGAACTAACTTGGGATTTATTATCTTTTAATAATCGATTGACTTAAGGTTAAGTCATATAATTGTTAAGCTGAAGAAAAATATTGAGAAGATATTAGGATCCTTTGCATGCTGCCAAATTATGCTAAAATATATCACTTTATTTGCATTTTGTGAACTTTACTAAATATTTGCACTTCCCATCATTGCAAAAGACCCCATTTCTCTATCAAGAACAGAATTGTACAATGTACCTCTTTGACTGACGAATTTGACTACCAGGTATGAGATATGTGTCCTTGAATGCAGAAAATGCTATAAAGTCACAAGTTTTTAGCCATTTCCTCCCAGAAAGGCACCCTTGGTTTATCATTATGGTAGTTGAAAAGAGTCAAAACTGTTAATATTCAATGTATCATGCATATGGAATACCTTGCCGAATGAATCAATAATATTTTTTTCTGGTTTTGGTTTTACGGCCTTTTCAACATTATTTCACTTATTTCAAGCTGAATGCTAATCAGGTGGAAGAAAACCGGCGTATCTGGATAAAACCACCTGACCTTCCGTTGCAGAACTTGGTGTCTCATATATGGGCCAAACAAGGTGCAAACCACAGGTGAGAGACCTGATGATTGAGAGTCGGCGCTCTTACCCGTTAGGCCACGGAGGCTCAATGATACAGCTATATCCCCAACAAAGGGTAGGGGGACATTGTTTCTGGTGCTTCTGTTGTATAAGAGTTGAAAAGGAATACATGTACAACATATGGAAAACCTTAATGAATGAGTCCTTGGCATTATGTCCCCCAGTAAAGGGAAGTGTGGTGGGGGGGGCATGTTTTCGTTGTGTTTTTGTTGGCTTTGGGTGATTGATACAGTGTATCTCTAGAACCAATTTAATAGATTCTTATCACACTTGCATACAGTATGTGCATCATTATAATACCAGGCAAAACAGTAACTAAAGTCTTTTGACCTTGACTTTATTTTCAAAGTCACAGGCTGCCCAAAGCTGTCATTTTTTTAATAGAAATACTTTGCCTCCAGCTATATCCCCAACAGTACAGTTTATGGTCATACTTGTTACAATCTATCACTGCAATGTACCAAAGACTAGAATGGATTGTGCTGACCTTGAGCTACTGCTAGTTTTCAAGGTCACACAATTACATAGACTCCAATATTGCACAGTATGCTCTAGTATGTCTTCTGAACCAAATAATGAACTCCAGTCTCCCAAACAAACCACCACTGCTTAAATGAACATAAATGTGGACTCTCATTTCCCATGATGGGGCACCCCCAGTCAACACCATGGATAAATGCATTTTATCATAAGAAACAATAATATAGATGGTTTAAGACTTGGAATCTGACCGGTTTCAAAGCCTTATTTGTTTAAGCCCCCGCCCATAATGGCTTGAAGAAATATATGGGCTGCATGATGCTTCCACGCAGAGCTGAATCTGGCCCGCACACTAGTACTGGTAAACCACCGGCCCCAATAGCTCAGTTGGTAGAGTGTCCGCTCCGGGGAACGGAAGGTCACGGGTTCGATCCCGGGCCGCGACATACCAAAGTCGTTAAAAATGGTACTAGCTGCTCCTCGCTTGGCACTCAGATTTACGGGGTAGAGCTAGGACTGGTCGACCCAGTGTCAGGATAATGTGACTGGGTGTGGTATCATGTAATGTGTCTGGGACATGATACTTCAGTGAGGCAGCACTATAAAAGTGAGCATTGAGCTCCCTGTCGCAACCAGACACCGTCGTGATATGACTGAAAAATTGTTGAAAGCGACGTAAAACCCGAATTCACACACACACACACACACACAGTACTGGTAAACCGCTTAGAGGATCTAAGCCTGTCCAGGAACCGCGTTGCGAGGCGGACTGTCCCTGCTAATAAACCCTATTGGTTTCATTGGGCGACAGGGCTTGAGATGTCATTTCATCTCAATGTCAGGTAAAAGTCCCACAAAATTGGAAGCAACATCTCCAAAATGACCTTTACAGTGTTGACGGGGACGTTAAACCTCAAATCAAACAAACAAACAAAAGCCTTATTTGAATTGAAGATGGTGGGAGATACCCCTAGGTGACCCGTGGTTGTTGTCACCAAATGTGCCTAATTATAATGACTTAATGAGCAATAAAATGGATGGTTTAGGGGTGGTAATCTAAGTGGTTTCTGCGATATTCAGCCTTATATGAACTGGAGGGGATAGCGCATAACCTGGTGCATCTTAAAATTATCATTAGGAAAAATATACATGTATGTGTATGTTTCAGGGGGGGGGGAGATTTGAACAGTTTCTGAGCTATTAACCTTATTTAAACTGGATGTGGGGGGGGGCATAGTATCTAGGGACCTGGTCAGTGCGAGTAAATGAGGCGTCACAAGGAGAAATAATAGTTACAGATAGAAGGCATATCCTCGGGGGAGGGGTGTGTGGGGGGTCCTGAGGTTGCTAAATTAGTGAATGTCTTTTCGAGTACCAGGGTGGTCAAATATTTGACTCAGCCCATTAATCAGTATATATATTGCAGATGATATAATGAAACATCCTTAAGTCAAAATTCAGAACCATTTTTCACTCAGAGATAAACAATCCACCGCTGGCCACCAACTGCATTGCTTTCATTTGTTAGATATTTTTTCCAGGGTCAAACTTTGAAACAAACTGATAGCTACGCATACTGGTTGTCTGATTGATGTTTGTTTGAGGTTTAATGTCCCCGTCAACACTAATTAGGTCATTTTGGAGACGTTGCTTCCAATTTTGTGTGACTTTTACCCTACACTGTGATGAAGTGACATCACAAGCCCTGCCGCCCAATAAAACCAAAAGGCTTATAAGCATTGGACGGTCTGTCTTACATCACTTTGCCTGGGCAGGCTTAGTCCTTCTAAGTGGTTTACCAGTATTCCTGTGTGGTCAGTTTCAGCTCTGCGTGGAAGCACCATGCAGTCCAGTCTATTTCTTCAAGCCCCGATGGGCTGATTGACTGTTGGTTTTTATGGTTATGGGCAAATACATGTACATTTCCATCCAAAACCTTATTTAACACTAGAGGCCATTCAGAAATAACTGCCAAACAAACAAAATCTACAGTTGCAAATTGAAAACATGTCCTTCAGAATATCGAGTATTTTTCCACATCTCCTGATTTGAATCTATTCTTCGGGCAGCAAGTATCAGCCCCAATTTGTGAAAGGATAGCAAATATAACTTAAAAATTCTATTTTCACATCATGTAAAATAAATCCTATTTATTAAACAGGTTTTATATCAGCTGGTTGTCAGCAGCCTCGCAGGCTGGTGACAACCAGTTGTCAGTAGCCTCACAGGCTGGTGACAACCGGTTGTCAGCAGCCAGTTCCAATATTAAATGCCGGGACTTACCGGTGGTGGGCAAAAAACGTCTTTAGCCGTTTGTCGCCATTGTAAATGCGATGTTATTTTCTGTAAACTTGTATTTTGTTTGGAATCGAAACGACAAAATTGACCTTTAAACTTTTAAATTAGACATGTCTTAGCTAGTAATTATTGGTTTCCAGAATATTTGAGGATGTTTTGATGATAATTACCTGTTAAACTTAGGCAGGTAACGAGGCGGGATGGTCTTAATTATTTATATTAAAAATGCGCAAAATGAATGACTAAAAATGCGGAAGATGCAGGAATAAAGTCTAGAATATATTTATCTACTCATTTAAAGAGTAATTCGATCGATTTTCAGTAATAGTCAACTTAGATATGCCAGTAATATTAAACCTATTTACAATGTGTTTATATGGAACCAGCGCCTTTTTGCCAACCAAAAAAGATCGTTATCAAAAGGAAAAGTACTTTTGTGCATGCGCAGTGACAAGTAAACAAGGTCACATGTCAAAACATTGGATCCGTCTATACAAACACTGTTCCAGTGGTTTGTCCACCCGGTTAAAAATCGTGTGGGACGTTTTGTCCACCCTGAAAAAATGATGTGGGTCTTTTTGTCCACCCTAAAAAAATGATGTGGGACGTTTTGTCCACCTGGTCAAAAAAGGCATGGGACGTTTTGTCCATGGGACATGGGACGTTTTACTGTTACTGTTACTGTGTTCTTCGGAGCACTTCAAAGGTCTTGCGAAACTCAATTAGTTCAGTTTTACCATGACATTGTGAGCAATCTGGATGGGGCCACAAACCGTGGCCACAAACAGACTGACTTGATTATCATGGACTTCGCTAAGGCCTTTGACAAGGTACCTCACAGGAGGCTATTGTATAAATTGGATTACTATGGGATAAGAGGATCCACACACAGGTGGATTAGCTCATGGCTCTCAGGGCGCTCACAACAAGTTGTACTTGATGGCCAAGCGTCTGATCCAGTCCCTGTTTTATCTGGTGTCCCCCAAGGTTCGGTCCTTGGACCGGTCCTTTTCTTGGTTTTCATTAATGATCTCCCTGATAACATCAGGTCATCTGTCCGTTTGTTTGCTGATGATGGTGTCCTTTATAGGAATATATATTCTTCTTCTGACTGTCTTATTCTACAAGATGACCTGAATCAACTAGCACAGTGGGAGGCTGATTGGCAGATGAAGTTCAATGTGGCCAAATGTCATTCAATGAGGGTGTCGCGACACCCTCCTGACAAACAAATTAAGTTTGACTATAAACTACACCAGCAAATCTTGGAGCAGGTTCAATCCGCCAAATATCTTGGTATTACCATCACTGATGATCTTGATTGGGGTCAACACGTTTCAGAAATTACATCAAAAGCAACTAGGACTTTAGGATTTCTTAGACGAAACTTGGCTTTTGCACCTAGGCAGACAAAGGATGTTGCATATAAAACATTGGTTCGCCCTCAGCTAGAATATGCATCACCCATTTGGCATCCCTATGTTAAAACTCAGATTCAGCAGGTTGAGAAGGTGCAGAGGACAGCTGCTCGATGGACCTGCCGACGATGGCGCAATAGAAGCAGCGTCGGTGACATGCTTAACGAGCTAGAATGGCCGTCCCTAGAGGCCCGTCGTGAGCAGTCCTCTTTAACCTTCTTCTATAAGATACATTCAGGTACAGTGGCCGTTAATAAAGATAAATACTTGACCCCTGTGACAGTTTCAACTCGAACAAGGGCATCAAAAGTAAACAACTCACAGTATCACAGGTACCAGTCCTACAGTGATGCCCTGAAAAATTCCTTCTTCCCTAGGACTATTCCCCAGTGGAATAGTCTTCCCTCTTCTGTGGTGAATGCTAAGACTGCAGAGGAGTTCAAAGCCCATACAGTGTAAGATTGAGACTCAGAGGTATGCGTTTTAGTATACCTCTGTTATTCAGATTGTAAATAGTTTTAAGGACTCATCCAGTGACTTCTCTTTTTTTTTTTTTTTTTTCAGCTAAATTCTAAATTTAGCTACGCACCCAACTGAGGTAATGGCCAAATGTGACCGACTCAGTATAGGAAGATAGATAGATAGCACTGTAAGTCATCTCTGACTTTTTCCGCTCCACCGATCTTCTTTATACATTCACATTGTCCGGTTACGGGTTTATATAAATCTTTTAATGTCAGTAAATTGTTGAGGTATCAAATCTCTTGTGTTACCACAACTTATCCAAAGCAATCTTGAAACTATCCACACTTGTTTTGCACACAATTTCTTCTGTTAGGTTGTTCCAATCTTTTTGTCCTACATTCGGCAAAACAACGTGCCAATAATACTTGTGCGTAAACCTTGAAAGCTGACGCAAAGTGAACATGTCAATCTGTACTATAGTCTACATAGAGGATATTTGATTTTTTCAGTGTAAGATCGAATTTTATTTCATCGAATGAACACCAAAACTGTTATTTTCACGAGTGGCGTAGCCACGAGTGAAAATAGCAGTTTTGGTGTTCATGAGTGAAATAAAATTTGATCTTGCACTGAAAAAATCAAATTTTCTGTTTCTTACATGCTTCAAAAGGCAATATTTAGCGTCTTTAATGGTGTCGCTCACATTCGGAGAAAATTATCTTTGTTCCTGTTCGTTTCGCGTCAATTTAGTGGTGTCCATCGTGTTTAGTGGGTATACTATTGGGTGTAAACTGAAAGTTTGCACCTGAGAAATGGCCTGAGATGGTATTATTATGAATGATTAATGAAATAATTGAGAGAATAGTTTTCCAAAGAATTTGCTGGCAAGTCTAACGTCGCGCGACAAAAGACGTGACGTCAGCGTCATAAATGACGTCAGTAACGTCCCCGTCACACATGAACGGGCTATGCGTCAATTAGAACAAATTTCAGTATTGTTCAGTTATCTGACAAAGATAAAATTGAAATTAGAGTTAGATTTGAAGAAAAAAGTAGTCCCAAACAGTGAAAAATAAAAAATCGTATTTTCACTATTTGAAACAGTGAAAATATCGATTTATATTTCACTGATAAATCTCTATCATTCATTGAAAAGCATGTAAGAAATATATTTCCTACCTTTGGAATACAATAGTCACAATAGGCAAAGTAGCTTAATACAACCTTCTGGGGCTGTGTGTAAGAAACGTGTGTTGCTTATGCAAACCGAAAGTTAAGAAGGTGTCAAGGTCACCCCTAGACCGGATCACCGATCTCTGCAAAATTCCCAATTCACCAAACCTTGGATAAAACCCATCACCACGTTAGTCAGTTGGTAACGTTCGTTGTTTTGTATTAACTTCCTCTACAGGAACACCAGGAACCGAGGCTCCCGTATCTGTATGTCTTCTTACTTCTGGAGCACACTTTAACTTTTTTAAATGTTCACTTGAGGGCGTATTTACATGGGCGTGACAGAATACAGGGTATCCTTTTAAGAAACGCTGTACACTTTGTACATCCTCTCAACGGCACTGTGACTGACGGTATGCTGATTTATGCTGAACTTCCTGACAACTTGTTCGTCCTTGCTACATGTAGACGGTAGCAGAGTTCTGTAGATAATTTCATGATTGTGCTGTAGTCTGACTTATCTCGTAGTATCGAAAAACTGGAACAGTCTAAGATTAATTTCACTATGTTCTCTCTGTTATTGATAAATAACTCTCTCCATTTCATGGCACCAATACAGTTAATGACCTTAGATTTAAGTTCTGAATATATTGGTTTTCTTTGACTTATCAGTGATGGACATTCTAACAGCATATGTGCTAAGTCTTCTTCATTGAGACCACAACATTTACATATTGCACTGACATTAGCTTTGCTGAATCTATGACAGTTAGTTTGAAGTAAATAGGTTCCTGTAATCATTCTACTTTTAGTGATTCCTTTCTTGACGCCAAAGATACATAATTCTAGAGATTCCCATACAGGATGTGTTTGTCCGATTTTCAGTGATTCAGAGTCCATGAACTTTAACGAAGATTTCTCTTTTGCTTCACTTTTAAGAATTTGAGTCCAATGTTGATTCACTGCTTGTTTTACTGTAGTTTTCCAGGATTCTTTAGTAGGTTGGTCATGTTTAAGATCACACAATGGAGGTAACTGATACAGTTCAAGAATATCTTTGACTCTGCTGTAGTAGCTTAAAGGATTGTCAAGGTTCACTGAAATTTGGCGTTGAGTCAAATCTTGTATAGTTTCATTTGGTGTAGCAAGGATATTGTATAACAGACTTAACTGCCTCTTATGTAACTCTGCCTGTATTGGGAGTGCTCCTAAGAGCAGGTATGCTGCACAGTTTGCTGTTCTCGTAGGTAGGGATTGAAACCGTTTCAGATTGTCCATGTGGAACTTTGATAGCAAGTTCAACTGGGTGTCAGTGATTGGAAGAACTTCAAGTCCAAATAAGAGTCTTGGTATGACGTAGCACTGATAAATTTTGTATGACACGCGAGGATTCAGGCCATTTGTACCGTGGACTCCTGTTGTTATTAGCGCGTACAATGTTCGTCGTGCCAGTTTCACACGTTCTTCGATGTTAATGATATTTTCGTTGGTTTCTGCCCGGAGGAGTCCCAACTAGTCAACTCGTACCTAAGTCTGCTCGTACCTGAGTCAACTCGTACCTGTTTTTGGTCAACTCGTACCCGTTCTTTGGTCAACTCGTACCCCCTAGTCAACTCGTACCTATTTTGATCAACTCGTACCCCAGGGGTAAGTGGGGTACTCTATTTTTTTGCCGAACAATTACCTCGAACAATAGTTGAAATGGGTTATAACTTGCCCCGAGACATGTCTTGAGTTCACCGGAGGCCAGAAAGAAGTACTTTGGGTCCATTTATTGTAACATGGTTTTCACAGCGCGGGGATATGCGATGGTGCGCCATTAACCTGCTCTAGTTATAATTATTATTATTATTATTATTATTATTATTATTATTTTATTAGTATTATTCACTTTTAACCCATTCCGTCCCTGAAACCCACAAAGGGGTACCTTGTCAAACACTGCAGGCCCAGATCCGACGCCGCAGAACGCGGGGATATATCTATCTATCTATCTATCTTCTTATACTGAGTCGGTCATATCTGGCCATTACCTCAGTTGATTGGGTGGCTAAATTTAGAATTTAGCTGGAAAAAAAAAGAAAACTAGACATGTGTCCAAAGTACACAGATGCCCCCGCCATATATCTTTGTCGATATGGCTTGTACCCATTCTCTAGAATGGCACGTGGGTGTTCGGAGGGACCTGGAGCTGTCCACAGGGACACACGGTCTGTGTCAGTGAATGCATCTTATCATAAGGAACAATAATATATATGGTTAAGTGGTGGGGATATGAATTGTTTCTGAGATATAAGGCCTTTTATGAATTGAAGGGGGCGGGGCATGGTCCGGGGTTGACCAGAGGGAGACAAAGTCTGTGTCTTAGAATGAGTCATATCATAAGGAACAATAATATGTATGGTTTAGGTGTTCGAATCTGATTAAGTCTGTGTCAGTCAATGCATCTTATCATAAGGAACAATAATATATATGGTTTAGGGGTGGTGACATGGATAGTTTCTGAGATATAACGAAGGGGGCGGTGCATGGCCCAGGGGGACCCAAAGTCTGCGTCTTGGAATGTGTCATATCATAAGGAACGATAATATATATGGTTTAGGTGTTCGAATCTGATTAATTTTCAAGATAATTAGGCGGGGCATGGGCCGGGGATGACCGGAGGGACCCAAAATCTTTGTCTTGGAATGTGTCATATCATAAGCAACAATAATATATATGGTTTAGGTGGGGGGGGGGGGGTCGGGATGGACCCAATGCCTGTATCAGTCAATGCATCTTATCATAAGGAACAATAATATATACGGTTAAGGGGTGGGGATATGGATAGTTTCTAAGATATAAAGACTTTAATGAAGCAAAGGGGGCAATGACTGTAGGGACCCAAAGTCTGTGTCATGGAATGTGTCATATCATAAGGAACAATAATATATATGGTTTAGGTGTTCGAATCTTATAAATTTTCAAGATAATTAGGCATTTTGACAGTTTTGCATACAAATTTCTATATAAATGGGGGGTGGGGAGTCGGGATGGACCCAATGACTGTATCAGTCAATGCATCTTATCATAAAGAACAATAATATATATGGTTAAGGGGTGGGGATATGGATAGTTTCTGAGATATAAAGAATTTAATGAAGCAAAGGGGGCGGGGCATGGCCCAGGGGTGACTGTAGGGACCCAAAGTCTGTGTCATGGAATGTGTCATATCATAAGGAACAATAATATATATGGTTTAGGTGTTCGAATCTGATTAATTTTCAAGATAGACATTTTGACAGTTTTGCATACAAATTCCTATATGACAATTTTGACCTGTTACGCAATCTGACCCCTGGGCCCATCCAGGGGCATGACCCTGGGTCAACTTGAACATGAACTGATAGGTCTTGGTCTGAGTAGATGTCATACCAAATTTCAACTTTGTAATATGGATAGTTTCTGAGATATAAAGACTTTAATGAAGCAAAGGGGGTGGGGCATGGCCCAGGGGTGACCATAGGGATCCAAAGTCTGTGTCATGGAATGTGTCATATCACAAGGAACAATAATATATATGGTTTAGGGGTTCGACGAATCCGATTAATTTTCAAGACAGTTAGACATTTTGACAGTTTTGCATACAAATTTCTATATAACGGGGGGGGGGGGGGGGTCGGGATGGACCCAATGTCTGTATCAGTCAATGCATCTTATCATAAGGAACAATAATATATATGGTTAAGGGGTGGGGATATGGATAGTTTCTAAGATATAAAGACTTTAATGAAGCAAAGAGGGCGGGGCATGGCCCAGGGGTGACTGTAGGGACCCAAAGTCTGTGTCATGGAATGTGTCATATCATAAGGAACAATAATATATATGGTTTAGGTGTTCGAATCTGATAAATTTTCAAGATAATTAGACATTTTGACAGTTTTGCATGCAAATTCCTATATGACAATTTTGACCTGTTACGCAATCTGACCCCTAGGCCCACCCAGGGGCACGACTTTGGGTCAACTTGAACATGAACTGATAGGTCTTGGTCTGAGTAGATGTCATTACAAATTTCAACTTTGTAGCACAACAGGTAAAAAAAATATGTGCGAGTCCGAGGTTTCAGCTCGACATTTCAGCCCGAGGTGGTTACGAATGTGACATACGCACGAACACACGTACGCACGTACGGACGCAACATCACGGCGAAACGCTATATGCCCCACTCCTGCCAAGGCAGGCGGGGGCATAAAAAAAGAGAGAGGCACTGGATGCGTCCTTAAAACTATTTACAATCTGTATAACAGAGGTATCCTAAAACGCATACCTTTGAGTCCCAATCTTACACTGTGCGGGCTTTGAACTCTTCTGCGGACTTGGCATTCACCGCAGAGGAGGGAAGACTATTCCATTGGGGAATAGTTCTAGGAAAGAACGAGTTCTTCAGGGCATCACTATAGGACTCGTATCTACGATATTGTGAGTCGTTTACATTTGATGCCCTTGTTTGGGTCGACACTGTTACAGGGGTCAAGTACCTATCTTTATCAATAGACACTGAATCGATATGCGATGGCGCGCCATCAACCTGCTCTAGTTATTATCTTTTATTATTGTTATTATTATTATTATCATCATTATTATTATTATTATTATTTTATTATTATTCACTTTTAACCCATTCAGTACCAGAAACCCACAAAGGGATGCCTTGTCAAACACTGCAGGCCCAGATCAGACGCTGAAGAACGCGGCGTCGTTTGATCAGGGCCTACGCTGTTTGAAAAAGTTTAGCCACTTCCCGAATAAATTTTGAAGAAAACACAACCTGACACCCCTAAATTTCGAAATATATAAGATGGAAGATTCCATTTGGGTTGTCAAACACTGCATGCCCAGATCAGACGCCGCAGAACGCGGCGTCGGCGTCGTCTGATCAGGGCGGACGCTGTTTGAAAAAGTTTAGCCACTTCCCGAATAAATTTCGAAGAAAACACAACCTGACACCCCTCAACTTCGAAATATATAAGATGGAAGATTCCATTTGGGTTAATTTAATTAACACTTTAGTTAATCGTGTACCGATTAATGTGGGTGTAAAAACGATTATCGGTACTAGTTTAATCTAATCGTCCTTCATAAAAGACTGTTTTTAATTGCTTTAATTTTGCCGGCGAGCGGCTGTTTTTGTTCTGACAAAACTTAAAACTAAATCCCAGTTTTACTATTTATATATATAAAAGTGGGTTTTAAGAGGGACAAATTCATATAGGCTTGCATTCGTGATGATTGTTTTTATTTAAGAGTTTGTTAGTTAAACGGTATAACAAATGTTTATAATTCAAGCAATAAAATTATATAAATAACTGAATTTATTTTTATTGTGCTACCTGTACATCCCGCTGTGTTTATACTCGCCGACATGTAACCGGTTTTGTCCGTGCAATGGGCACACCCCTAAACCTCACTTTATATAGAGAAACTCGGGTTTACGGGGGTATTCATTATCTTTCTTTATTTATGCTTCAATACATAGGTTGAGGGTACTCGTAAGAGTATCACAGCCTATGTTTGAAGTATAAATAAGAAAAAACAACAACAACAACAAAAAAACACGGATTTTCGTAAGAAAAATTGCCATTTTGGAGATGTGAAAAACGCACTATATTGCACGGGTGTGTTATCGTAAAGTAACAGTAATAAGGAATATGCAACATTTATGTTAGCCAACATTTATGTTTTGAGCATATATGAGAACAAATTATAATTGTATAACTACATTTAATTACAACTGAGCATGAAATGTAAATTCTACAATTATATTTTTCTCGTTATTTTCATTTACATATTTACATGTGAAGTTCGTCTTATGTTGAGCATGTGTTATGTACCAATCACATCCCTCTGGAGCATAGATTGTTGGCACTCGTTAGAGCTGCCCAACAGGGATAGTTCAAACGAGCACCCATTAATTATGTCTGGCTAAAGGGATCTGGGGGTCATACACATGAAAGGCGCCATTTTGGCGCACGTGCGTAATGGCGTCATGCACACACTATGTATCGTCTTCATCGTCGGGAAAAGGATCAGGAGTCTGCATAGACCATAAAGTTGACCTGTATATATGTGTACTTAAGCCAAACTTATCCCAAAACAAATTTTATTTTTACTAAGGTACGAGTTGACTTAGGTACGAGTTGACTAAGGTACGAGTTGACCAAATTCAGGTACGAGTTGACTAAGGTACGAGTTGACTTAGGTACGAGTTGACCAGAAACCAGTCAGTTAACCAAACTCCCCAACAGTGGTTACCCTCGGTCTTAGTCGGACACTCAGAATACATGGAAACATCAATAGGGGAAAGCCAAAAGGATAGTTACTTTCCAACAAAATGACCAGTTTGCTATCCAAATCAAAATAATATAAGGGATACAAACACTCAAAGACAAACCGTAACAAAAACAAACCGCGACAGAATAACCTAAACCTTTGAAGACGTTTCATCTCAATATCGGGTAAAAATCCCACAAAACTGGAAGCAGCGTCCCCCAAATGACCTAAAATCGACGGGGACGTTAATTCTCAATTCAAACTTCTTCTTCTCAGGTCTGTATTCTCCGCCTGTCTGAAGGCGCACGTGAACGTGTCACTGATGATCTATAAAGGGTTTCTTTAGACATACGTTTAGCGGGGCTGGCAACCATCTTCCCCCTTAAGTCTTCTTTTACGTTGTTCAACAGGTGTAACCGTTTCAAATGTAGTTTAAAACAGAACAATCTTGCTTTGGTTTCAATATCATGGATAAGTCTTTTATTTTCAGGAATAACATCAGGAACTAACTTTTGACAGTCCACAATAAGTTGCACGATTCTGACTGGATTTGTGAATCGTGTTGACCAGGAACCACTCCCCAAGAAATGCTGAAGACTCTGTTTTATGTCACCAAGATACTGTTGTCGGGTTTTATTAAGGGCCGGACATCGGGTTAACATATGCATAATGTCCTCATCTTCTAAGCAGCACAACGGACACGTGGATGATGATACACCATCCAAGTTGAATTTCTTCTTATGAGATTGCAGTAGATAGGTCCCTGTTAGCATTCGTACTTTTGTCGCTGCCCTGATCACGTCCATCCGACATGATTGTACTGTCTCCCATATAATATGCGTTCCACCCACTTGAAGAGCAGGGATATGGCATCTCTCTAACGTTGACCTATCTCCAGCTTCCTCTTGAAGTTTTTCAGTCCAGTGCTCTCTTACAGTTTGTTTAACTGTTGACTTCCATTCATCTTTTGTCATTTGTTGAATTTCAGAGAGGCTGGGGAGGTTGTATTTTACCAAAATGTCGAATATTCTCTTAAAGAAGCTTTCCTTGTTTTGAATTATTGACTGACGTTTACTGAGTTCTTGCAGAGTAGAATTTTCACTTGTTGCTACAGAGTGGTACAAGTTCAGCTGTCTTTTCTCCAGTTCAGCATCAATCGGTAATGCCCCTATAAGTAGGTATGCAACACAGTTTGCTGTTCTAGATGGCAGTGACTGAATATTCTTCAAGATTTCGAGATGAAAAGTTCGTAGTTGATGAAGCTGGCCAGTATTAAGGGGTAAAACCTCTAGACCATACAACAGCCTCGGAACGACATAAACCTGATAGATCTTGTACGACACTTTTGGATTAAGTCCATTACAACCATGAAGTCCTGTTTTCATTAATAAATATAAAGTTCTTCTAGCAAGGCTTAACTTCTTGTCAATGTTCAGCTGATTTTCCTTGTTATCACTACGTATTATTCCTAAATGTTCAGTTTGAGAGTCTGTTTTTATTTCTGATTCACCAATATACCACTTACGATCTATGTCTGTTAATTTACTCTTTTTAGTTGTTAATCTCTTAACCAGGATGGACTTTGTAGGATGGATTTTATATCTCCGTTCTCCCGAATAAGAATTTGTCAGCGATAAGATAGTCTGCATTTCATGCGGGCAGTTTGACATGAATAGGAAGTCGTCCGCCACGGCGACTGTACCAGTGTAAATCGACCCGATGTGAGCACCTAGAGCATTTGATTTCAGCTCTTGCAGCAGAGGATTCACATATAATTTGTAGAGGTGGGGGGATAAAATCCCCCTTGCCTCACCCCCTGACAGATGGGGAAACTGTCACTACATTCATTCTGCCATTTGACTTTTGATGACATGTTGTTGTACAATTGGTCGACAATATTCCAGAGATCGGGAGTTATACCTTCCTCGTACAGAGTCTTTTTTAACACTGCATGACTTACTACATCGAATGCCTTTTGGGTGTCAATGGCTACCATATATAGCGGAAGTCCTTGAGCTTTGGATTCTGTAATTACCTCCGAACATATTAGTGAACTCATTGTTGGGCTTAAATTTTGTGTAAAGCCAAATTGTAATTCTGACTGATCAATGTTCATTTTTCTCAGAAGTCTGGTCAGGATTAACTTTTCAAACAGTTTGCCTATAACCGAGGTGACAGTTATGCCACGATAATTGTCTAGAAGTTTTGGGTCTTTTCCGCTTTTAGGAACTGGTGTAATTACTCCTCCCTACAAACAGTCTGGTACAACCCCGTCTTCCAGGATACTATTGAAAATGTTCCTTAAAATAGGTATAACAACTAACCCAGCAGTTTTCAAATGCTCAGCACATAACCCATATTCACCCATTGACTTTCCATTGTTCAATGAACTAATGCAATGGTGTACTTCGTCTTCTATGAAGGGCTCACTTGATTGATTTTGCCGTAGTTGGTTAATCTTCTTTATGAGTGATATATGATAGTCACAATGTTCGAGGTATTCATCATCAAAATGAAGTTCTGTTTTTGGTACTGCTAAATTTTCATAATAGTTTTTCAAAACTTTCCTTTGTTGAGCAGAATCCAGTATATTTTGACCATTGACAAGAAAACAGTTTGATGCACTACTTCTAGTGTTCTGGTTCATGCGAATTAATCTATGATGAAAAATTTTTGAGTCTGGTTCTATCATTAAATTACTATAGAAGGTCTCTTTCTGAATGTAGTTTTCTTTGCGTATGTGTCGACGAAGCGCCCTTAGCACGCAAACAATTTACTGGGAGAAGGTGTTAATTGCTATTACGAAACACGCCTATACACATACGGTGCGAACTTTACCGCCAAAGTAAATGAGATTTTAAAATGAAAAATCATGATTTTTTCTTATTTCTGTTCAAAATATATATTCTGGGTGCTCGTTAGGCGGTTCTAACGACCACACACAATATTTATTTTAGATCAGAAATAGTAAAAATTAGGTTTGTCCCTGTAAACCCCAGTTTTACTATATAAAAGTGGGATTCATGGGGTCAAAATTATATAGGCGTGTTTTCATGATGCTAATTGGATTCTGGGGCATAAAAATAGAAAATACATATACACCTGTGGACACAAATCCGTTCAAACTTTGATGAGCTTCATTTCATTTTGATCTGATGTTTCATTCAATATTTCCTTTCATCCTATCAGTCAACTGCAAGACAGAAATAAATTCAAAACACAAAGTGTTGTACATTTCATTGTAGACCTTGCACTGTCCAATCAGAATACATCTGGAATGTCAGTCAGATCTAAAAATGGAAAAAAAAGTACTTGCCACAATAATTCCAATATCAATGTATATTTCTTAGACTACTTTGATGAATGATATTTTCTTGTCAAACTAACTTGATGCAAAGAGATTCATTGAAAGGTACTTCATCAAAGTTTGAACGCTCTTGTGTCCACAGGTGTAAGTGCCTTTAATAATTAACATAATCGATGAAACAACATGGACGCTCGAATAAAAGTTTCTCAGCGCTTTACATTCCGTATGAAAATTTGCAAATAAATAGTTTATTTTAGCTTTAGACATTATTTTCAAGGTTTAGACACAGCCGCAGCTGCATTGCGCAATTATTCCAACGAACAATTCAAACCAGGAAAGTCCGAGAAGGTAAGAATCTAGCTAAAATTAATGCAGTGAAAATCTATTAAAATAAATATAGCAAAGATATAGTTTGGTTGTTATCCCTGGTATAAAAGGTTGCATGTTATTGTTTTCACTTGCAAATTATGTACCTCAATAGTAGGCCCGACGGTCAACAGACTTATTATAGGCCAGAAGAAGGGGTATCCAGACAATATCCCCTCCGAACAAAATCCCCTCTGCTCATTTTTGCATAGGTGGACGAAATCCCCTTCGTGTTTTTACAAGGTGGACATAATCCCCTTTGTAACTTTTTACAGGGTGGACATTATCCCCTCATGATTTTTACATCAGAATCCTGTTTCCTTTATACACACGTTCAGTGCATGTCTGAACTGTGTTGCAAGTTTCAATACCCTGCATCAAATACTGTAGCAGGAGTTGTGGAGACAGGAATAAAACTACAAATTGTGACGTACAGACAGACAAATGTACGTTTTTGTTTGTTTGATTTGAGGTTTAACGTCCCCGTCAATACTGTAAAGGTCATTTTGGAGACATTGCTTCCAATTTTGTGGAACTTTTACCCGACATTGAGATGAAATGACATCTCAAGCCCTGTCGCCCAATGAAACCAATAGGGTTTATTAGCATGGACGGTCCGCCTCGCACCGCGGTTCCTGGACAGGCTTAGATCCTCTAAGCGGTTTACCAGTACTAGTTTGCACGCCGGTGTCAGCTCTGCGTGGAAGCATCATGCAGCCCATCTATTTCTTCAAGTCCCTATGGGTGGGGGCCCAATACAAATGTACGTACGAACGGACAAGGGTAAAACTATATGTCACTTCGTGGCGGGGGCATAAATATAGCAGCTTTTAATTGGTCATTTCATTACAAAATATTATGTAGCCCTCAGTGCTGACTGAAGAGAAGTCCTCTGTCTTCAACAGGTAAGGGGCCTCCCTGGGGAAAATCAATAATTTACTGTTGACTAGAGTGTACATTATTGATTTTCCCCTTAAGTGCCACAGTCAGGGTATTCAACAATAGCTACTAATCACCCTATTAAGGGCTGCCTTTGATCTGCTATAGACAGTATATCACAGGGGGGGGGGGGAATAAAACAATTATGAACACACGGTGTGTCCTACTGAGGACTATCATTTCATTGCATAATATTATGTAGCCCTCAGTGCTGACTGAAGAGAAGTCCTCTGTCTTCAACAGGTAAGAGGCCTCCCTGGGGAAAATCAATACTTTACTGCTGACTAGAGTGTACATTATTGATTCTCCCCTAAAGTGCTACAGTTAGGGTATTCAACAAGAGCTACTAATCACCCTATTAAGGGCTGCCTTTGATCTGCTATAGACAGTATATCACAGGGGGGCACTAAAACAGTTATGAACACACGGTGTGTCCTACTGTTAAAGAATAAATGCCTTTAAAGGCATTTATTCTTGATTACTGAGGATCATTTCATTACATAATATTATGTAGCCCTCAGTGCTGACTGAAGAGAAGTCCTCTGTCTTCAACAGGTAAGGGGCCTCCCTTGGAAAAATCAATAATTTACTGTTGACTAGAGTGTACATTATTGATTTTCCCCTTAAGTGCCTCAGTCAGGGGATTCAACAAGAGCTAGCTAATCACCCTATTAAGGGCTGCTTTCGATCTGCTATAGACAGTGTATCAAAGGGGGCAATAAAACAATTATGAACACACGGTGTGTCCTACTGTTCAAGAATAAATGCCTTTTAAAGGCATTTATTCTTGATTACTGAGGACTATCATTTCATTACATAATATTATGTAGCCCTCAGTGCTGACTGAAGAGAAGTCCTCTGTCTTCAACAGGTAAGAGGCCTCCCTGGGGAAATTCAATAATTTACTGTTGACTTGAGTGTACATTACTGATTTTCGCCTTAAGTGCCTCAGTCAGGGGATTCAACAAGAGCTAGCTAATCACCCTATTAAGGGGGGCTGCCTTTGATCTGCTATAGACAGTATATCACAGGGGGGGGGGGGGCAATAAAACAATTATGACCACATGGTGTGTCCTACTGTTCAAGAATAAATGTCTTTAACTGGTAACTGTGCTTAAGAGATTGTATATTACTTTGCATAGAACACGTGGTTTTCACACCTCTGAAACACCACCACACCATTAATCGCATTAATTGCGTGTACATCGTGTTATTAATGAGTCTAACTTAATAAACAATGTGATTAACGGTATTGATCAAAACAGGTATTAATTGTCATAATTTATAATTTAAACTATCATTTAAAATACTTCAAGCTTGGAAGCTAATATAGCCCTATCGCCGGTGCATGAAAGATTTAGACTTGGGTTCGAGGGCGAAAAGACTATGGGGCGAAACGAATAGGGGCGAAAAAAGGGCGGAATGACCAGTGGGGGGGGTCGAATTGGGTTGAGGATAGATAGGGCCACTAGTGTTGTTGTTGTTTTCCAGTTTCCCCGTGTCGCGGGTCGTCAGCTGGTGGGGTCCCAGGGAACGAATCCATGCTGGCACTACACCGTAGCCGTTCGGTGGTACCCTTATTCCCCGTTGCCGGTGAACAGGGAGACCATCGCTCGGCTCCAGCCCATGGCCACTAGTGCGGATGGGCGATGCCTTTTACCCAAGCAAAGGCTAGTAAACCAGTCGGAAAATTGATCCGCATCATATGAATGGCTGAAAGTGTACAAAAATATGGGTAATAATATAGTTTGTGCGATTTAGAGCGTCACTCCAACCTAGTTTTTGGTTTATAAAAAATGTCTCAGGCAAGCGAATGACATATTCAAAGATTCATCACCAGATTTTATATAAACTGAATGAATTGAAAAATATGACATCATATAATAATCTAAATGGTACAGACGCGGTAGGTATAATATGCGAAATCAAGTTGATTTCGCGAAATCAGCCCGATTTAGCGAAATCAACTCATAAAATCAACATTTTTAAAAACAGGCAAAAAATTCTTATTGCATATCATCTAGAATGTTATTATACATTTATGAGCCAAGTTTCATGAGAAAATTTGAATATTTAGTATGTATTTGATCGGAAATTCTATTCTGCCACTTGATTTCGCTGGTAATCACATGTGCGAAATCAACTCATTTTAGCGAAATCAATGTATGAAAAACCATTTTCCCAAAACTGAATAAAACATATTGGTGCATATTATTAAGAATGTTGTGAATCATTTATGAGCCAAGTTTCATGGTGAAATTTGAGTATTTAGTATGTTTTTGAGAGGAAAATCTATTCTGCCACTTGATTTCGCTGGCAATCGCATGTGCGAAATCAACTCATTTTAGCGAAATCAATGTATAAAATACATTTTTTTCCGAAAACTGATTAAAACATATGTGTGCATATTATTAAAAATATTGTTAATCATTTGTGAGCCAAGTTTCATGATGAAATTTAAACATTTAGTAGGTTTTTGATAAGAAAATGTATCCTGCCACATGATTTCTCTTGCAGTCTCATGTGCGAAATCTACTCATTTTAATGAAATCAATGTATAATAAAATAACCTTTTCCCCCCAAACCAACTAAAACGTTTTTATACATGTGTATTAACCCATTCAGTACCGGAAACCCCCTAGTGGGGTAGTTGGCAAACAGTGCAGGTCCAGATCAGACGCCGCAGCAGAACGCGGCGTCTGATCAAGGCCTACACTGTTTGCCAAAAAATAGAAGAAAACACAACCTGACACCCCTAAATTTTGAAATGGACTCCTGTTATATATAATGAGGAAAATTCCATTTGATACAAAAAAGGGTGAAGAATGTTGTTCTACATTTATGAGCCACCGTTTTATGAGAAAATATTGATGTTGAGTTCTAGCTTTTGTTTCGGGCATTATATCACCAAAACAAACAAGAAGCAGAGATAAAGGAACATATATTTGAAAGACCGGGCGATACATCACCAAAACACGCCTGTATAATTTCGATCCCCTCAAACCACATTTGTATACAGAAAAAGTGGGGCTGACAGGGCTGTAAATTACTTTTCTAGTTTTTGCTCAAAACATAGAATATGACTCGTTAGAACGGCCTCACTGGTCCAGTCAGAAGGAGTACCCACAATCTATGTTTAGAGCACAAATATGAAGAATATCGGAATTGTTCGCCAGAAAATTTTCATTTGTAAAGTAGAAGTAAAACAAAGATCAGGAATTGATACAATTAACTTACTCCACCCATAAAAGACACCAAAGGGAAAGAAATACAAACATTAAGCGACCAGACCATAATGGAAACCTAAACAAAGGAAGGCCATAAGGACAGTTACTTTCCCACAAAATGGCCATATGGCCATCCAAAACCAAAAGACACAAGTGACACACACAGTAAGTAACAAACAACAACATAAATAAATCGCCACAGAAGAGCCGCCTTGGAACGGCCAGTGGAAGATTTCCACTGGGGGGGGGGGGGGGGGGCTTAAATCGATTTTACGTGGCCACAATCCTCGCCCTTACTTCCGTCGCGATTTAGACAAATAATTTGTTCAGTCCGCATGAAGACCTCCTAACTCACCAGTGCAACATCTCCGTGAACACAAAAATCAAAGAACCACAGAGGTGAGACAACGGTGAGGACTCGACAGCAAGAAACCACTGAAATGCTGGAGCAAAAGAACACCAACAGTAAGGTGGCAAAATGTTCAATATAATTGAATATGCATATTCCGTGTTATTTATCACGGGTGCGTTATCAAATTGTTGATTTTATTATTATTATTATTATTTCTAATAAAAAAAAATGCATTAAATAAGCACTAATTTGACGGGTGCATCGTCGGACAGACAGACGGACGAACTGACTGACGAATGGACGAACGGCTAGATAGATAGATGGACAGATAGACAGGAGTGAATAAACAGTGTGTTTGTTATTCACACAATCACAGGTAATAACGTGTGAAAGTCAGTAAACCGCAGTTTGATTAAATTACTTGGCGAGTGTTCGTTAATCTCTTTACCTGCTGTGTGAAGTACAGAAAGTCTTTAAAATTTAATTATGATTACTCGCTGTGATGATTCTAACAAATACCCATAATGCACTGTTACAACCGCCTTCTCGAGGCTGTTCTAACGAGTACCCACAACATATGCCTTGAAGCAGATTTATGATAAATAATACTGTAATTATCAAAATCGTTTATTTTTTTAAAAACCACACTCTTTGGAATAGTCCCGGCAAGGCTGTTAAGACCGCATGTCATCAATTTAACCAATTTAGTATCAGAAACCCCGAAAGGGGTACCGTGGCAAACAGTGCAGGCCCAAATCAGACGCCGCAGAATGCGGTGTCTGATCAGGGCCTACATTGTTCGCTAAAAGTTCAGTCAATTTAACCAATTTAGTATCAGAAATCCCTAAAGGGGTACCGTGGCAAACAGTGCAGGCCCAGATCAGACGCCGCAGAATATGCGGCGTCTGATCAGGGCCTACATTGTTTGCTAAAAGTTCAGTCATTTTCCAATTAAATTTTGATGAAAATACAATCTGACATCTCAAGAGGGGTACCGTGGCAAACAGTGCAGTCCCAGATAAGACGCCGCAGAATGCGGCGTCTGATCAGGGCCTACATTGTTTGCTAAAAGTTCAGTCATTTTCCAATTAAATTTTGATGAAAATACAATCTGACATCTCTGAAGGGGTACCGTGGCAAACAGTGCAGTCCCAGATCAGACGCCGCAGAATGCTGAATGCAGCGTCTGATCAGTTTGCTAAAAGTTCAATCATTTTCCAAATAAATTTTAATGAAAATACAATCTGACACTCCTAAAGGGGTAGCGTGGCAAACAGTGCAGTCCCAGATCAGACGCCACAGAATGCCTAAATTTTGAAAAGAATTCCTACTATTTATAAGGAGGAAGATTCCATTTGGTACAGAAAGGGTTAATGGAGTCAAATTATGTGTTGTCGAGATAATTAACTGTAAGATTAAATAAATAAATAAATAAATACCTTATGATAATGATGATGATAATGATGATGATGATGATGGTGATGATCATGGCACACTATTCAATTACCTTATGATAATGATGATGATTATGTTGATGATGATGTTGGCACACTATTCAGCTACCTTATGATAATGATGATGATTATGATGTTAATGATGGTGATGATGAGAGGGAGAAGGAGAAGGACGACGACGACGATGATGATGATGAGGAGGATGATGATGAAAAAAAACAACAACAGATAACAAGTATTGGAGTAAGTCCGTTGATTTCACCTGCTATTTGATTTCGTTTGACTGATCAATTAGCAATATTTGCATATGCGTCTTTTATTCTAGACCATAATATTTTCAGATGAAACTTGGATCATAAATGTATACTGCCAACATTCTTAATAATAGGCAAAACGAGTTTTTAATCGTTGTTGGAAAACAAATGCTTTTAAACATTGATTTCGAAGTTGATCTCGCACATGTGCTTATCAGCGAAATCAAGTCAACAGAATAATAAATATCTATATATTCCCGTGAAATTTGGACCTAAAATGTTTATCAACTTTCATAACAATATGCATTTTTATTCAGTTTTGGGAAATATTTATTTTCACCATTGATTTCGCTAAAATGAGTTGATTTCGCACATGTGATTTCCAGCGAAATCAAGTGGCAGGATAGATTTTCCTCCCAAAAAACTTACTAAACATTCAAATTTCATCATGAAACTTGCCTCATAAATGTTTAACAACATTATTAATAATATGCACAAATATGTTTTATTCAGTTTTGGGAAATATTTATTTTATTCATTGATTTTGCTAAAATGAGTTGATTTCGCACATGTGATTACCAGCGAAATCAAGTAGCAGAATATAGAATTTCCGATCAAATACATACTAAATATTCAAATTTTCTCATGAAACTTGGCTCATAAATGTATAATAACGTTCTAGATAACATGCAATAAGAATTTTTTGCCTGTTTTTAAAAATGTTGATTTTATGAGTTGATTTCGCTAAATCGGGCTGATTTCGCGAAATCAACTTGATTTCGCATATTATACCTACCCGTACAGACGCTTGTATTTAACAAGTGTCAGCTTTCCAAAGGGTGTTACAATATGTGGTGTGAGTGCACCCCAACCTAAAATCCATTTAAAAGGACAA
Organism: Lucinisca nassula; assembly: GCA_963580285.1. Lineage (NCBI taxonomy): Eukaryota > Metazoa > Mollusca > Bivalvia > Lucinida > Lucinidae > Lucinisca > Lucinisca nassula. The sequence continues at coordinate 108,435,304 of OY757012.1, read as the reverse complement.
GACAAAAAAAAATATCTGATGAACCTCCAAGGCCTTGGCTTGTGGTTTAGATCACTGATAGGAAGATTTTGTGTACACTTCGGGTCTCTCACTGCTGTGGGTCAGAGCCCAGCCTGGATCAAATGGTGGGAAGCAAAGATCTGTCACGGAAATTCAGCTGGGTTTTCTTTGGATCTGCTGTTTCCCCCTCCACTTGATTAATGGTTGACTCTATATAAGTACATCGTAAATAATCTTGAAATGACTATATAATAAGCAAACATATATTACACCCTTTGGCTCTAGCACCCTGGGGCCTGCCTGCCTAAACACTGCAAAGAGGGGCAAAGTACGCAAAGATGCACAAAAGACAGATAAAGACAGACAAAGACATTCAAATTGGGTAAAGGCACATAAAATGAGCTGAAAATGGTAGGGGTGCGCGGTAAAACCGGTGCACCCAGTGTTCAATCTAGGCTGCGCCCTGGGCCCGCTTTTAAAATTTTACATGAGGGGTGCACTAGAGATCATTCATGGGGCCCGTCGGGCGCAACTGTAGAATTTAGAGACTGTTCCTTCTGGAGACTGGAGTTCATTTTTGTGATTTTCTCGCCGTTTTTCGGTTGCCTGTTGCTTATTGTTGAGTTGATCAAAAGCGCATATTGCCTGATCAAAATAACTTAGAAAAACATTTTGTTTTATCTGTAAAACTAGTAACAATTCATATTTTTATAAACCCAAATCGACGTTTTGTTTACCGGGGATGCGGCCATGTTTGGTATACTTGTGTGCGCCAGGCTGCTTACGCCAAATTCGTGTGCGCCGTGCGGCTTACGCTAAATACCGGACCGAAATACCGCAATATACTGAGGCAGGCGCTATTAATTATAGAGTTCTTCTATTCCAGAAATATTTTTAATGGCATTCATTCTAGATAAAACATGCATTTATCAATTGTGCACGACAATTTATCCAAATTGTTTTGTACTGGTAAAATGAGGTTGTGAGCAAATTTGACCAACTCCGTATTAGAAGATGGATAGATAAACTAAATATATTTTGTCTGTGCTGTTAAACTTGTTTTGTGTCCATTTTTATCTTGCAGCTAAAACCTTAAGATAAATCTGGTAACTTTATATAGTATAATTTAAGGGCCCCCTAAATTTCCAAATGACCCCCTTTTCCAAGGCCTGCGGGCCGAGAGGGCCCCCAAACCCCAAATCCTGGATTGAACACTGTGCGCCGGTTAACCACGGTATTTTCTTCCCGCGGTACGTACCGCGGTACTTTTTGGCCGTACCAGTACTTTCGGCAAGTTCAGGATTTTATCGGAAATTTGATATAATTTAATGTTTGCGTAAGAACAAAAATATGTTTGCGAAACGATACACTAGCTTCGGCCGCGAAAAAATACCTCGCAGGGACGCAAACTATCTTTTATAAAGCGCCACTAGTCATGGTGAGCACTGTTAAGTTCAAAGACGCCAACGCGACCGATAGGGCGCGAAAATTATCGGATACTTGAGATGAATAGCGGTAATAACTAACAGAGCATGCTCCGCATGCAGGCCACTTCGGATTAACATAGATAAATAGGTAATAAATTTATAACCAAAGCATAACAGTTTACTCCTGCTTATTGGGGCTCAAAGTAATCTTGCGTGAAAACTTTGTAACACATATATGCACTGCTTGTCGGAACACGACAAACAAAGATGACATTGCAAGAGAGCAGGTTGTGTGTTGATCAGTCTGTGCAGCCATGGAGAGGAAGAAACGGTTCCGTTTGCAATAATATAATAATGACATGTAGCTCTTGCTTTAGCTTTGCATTGACTTAAATGTCTGGAGTAAAAATACGTCGGACACATAGTATCAACACTTTTTTACTTATATATTTTGTTTATTTCTGGATAAAAATGTTTTAAAAGATGAATAAAGTTTACAGTTCCCTTTTATAAAACCATTATGCTGACGATATATATACCATTTTATTGCGCTGTGTCAAACTGTGAATAAATAATTTTATCACGAATTGCCCAGAGACAGTTCAAATCGATAATGCAGGAGATAGCATGTGGCGACTTCTGAAGAACCGAACGTCTTTAATCCTGTTAATGTTGTCAATAATTATAAAATATGCTCAGCTACCTAAAGCCATTCAAGCAATATCAAAAGAAACGCTATATCGGCGGGTTGAACATCAGGTGTGGTCGTGTCCTGAACCAGCAGGTATCAATATTAAGTGACACATGAAAAGAATGACTTGCAATCTTGGCTTACTTTACGCTCATTATCACGAAAAAAAAAACATCATGTCTTATTTGTTAATAGGATTAACTAATTTATTGGCATAAGATTAGTGATAGGCCATGTACAGATTAATAGCAATCAGTAAAGATCGCATCCAGATAAACTGCAAAGACAATATTATTGGCAATGTCACATTTTTCGCGACCATAAACACCTAGAAAACGCGTAATGATTCTCTGTTTATTTGTCTGTTTTATTTTACGAAGTACAAACACCTGGTGTTTGAAACCTGTGGTATACCACGGTACATGGGTGTATACAGCGGTACAATTTCCAAAGGCGGTACCCAGCCCTGCGCAGCCGCGCAGTCTCGCCAGAACCTTCGCTGCTCGCTCATACAAGCAGTGAATCAAGAGAAACCTTCAGACAGAAAGCCTTATCCCTGGCCCCTCTGAATGGCTGGGCATGCGCAGTTAAAATTTGTCCTGACGGAATGCTCGAAGACACAAATTCGCTTGGGGGGACTCAAATAACAAGTTCGAGGAACCATTGTGTCAGAGTACTCATAAGAATTGCCCCTGTCTTTGCAGTGTTTAGGTAGACTGCACTACTGTCTAGTTTAGGCTCTTAATATTACATATAGGAACAAGGTAGAAGTTATGAAAATTCAGGCAGCATGGTCATGAAATCTGATTATTTACACAAGTCATTTTTGATGACTGTTGATGGGAGATACATTGCTAGATACAAGCTCCAGCTTCGAGTTCTATACAACTCAGTGGTGTGGGTATTATATCTGCCTATAGGTGATACCATATCATTTATTCAAACAGTTGAAACAAACTACTATAACAACGCTTCATGAATTATCCTTTCCATTCAAAAGCACCTCTTTTGCATGTATAAACATCAAGTAAGTGATATTAGAGATAAGTTCTTCAGCCATCAACTGGTGTTTATTTAACGAATTCTATCACTGTTAAGAAGCTAATAAATTGAATTCTCTGATAAAAAAAGGATCCTTCTGAGAAGGGGGTTCTTGTACTTTGTTCCCTATAGTTAAAATATTATAATGTTATTAATCAAGTCATTTTGTATTGGCCCAGGTACAGGTCCGAGGTCTGCTGCATTGGCCCGAGGCCAAAGGCCGAGGACCAATGCAGCTGACCGAGGACCTGTAACTGGGTCAATGCGAAATGACTTGATTAATGATAATTAAATTAATTGACACAATTAAAAAACATGATTATTGATTTTTTTTACCTCACTTGACCTCAGTTAATATTGGTTGACCTGGTGTTAATACGGATGACCTCCGATCAATACAGGATAGTCAATTAATAATAAAAAGTACTATGTTGTTTATTGTAGTTGGTACAGCACTCTTAGTATACCTCACGTGACTTTCCCATACAAAACTCCCATAGGTCAGAGGGTAATATTTTTAGCTCACCAGAGCCGAAGGCTTGTGGGGTGGGGGAGCTTATAGCACAGACAGTGATCTGTCTGTGTCTGTGTCAACATTTTCAAATGACATCTCCTCTGAAACTACATGGCCAATTGAAACCAAATTTCATGTGGTCATGATGTGTAGCCTCTATGCTCATTTATGGTAAAAACCTTTAAAAATATTTTTCTCAGGAACCTAATGGCCAGTGACCTTGAAACTTGTTATGCAGCATCAGGGACTTGGGCCTTACCAAGTTTGTTGAAATAATGACCTTTGGTTGACCGTTACTTGTTTTATGGCAAGGTTAAATTTGGTCAGTTAGACATTTGTATGGAAAAAAGGCAAACAGTGGATATTTCTGACTACCTGGTAGCATGTGGCATCAGAAATGATATTTTTATTCAGCTGAATGGAAGTTTATCAATTCCAGAGGTCATGGTCATTTGCTGACCTTTGTCCTGGATGGCTCAGATTCAGTATTTTTATTTTCTTCTTCACTTAAACCGCCTGGTTGATTGAAACCAAATTACATGTGGAGCCTCTATGGGAAGGGGGAAAAAAGTTTATTTGTGAGGACTGGGTCACATGACCAATATGGCCGCCTTGTCCTTATATGGTAAACAACTTAAAAAAAATCTTCTTCTCAGGAACCGAATGGCCGATGTCATTGAGACTAGGTATGCAACTTTTTTTTTTCGGGGCCCTACCAAGTTTGTTCAAATGGTGACCTTTGGTTGACCTTGAATTGTTTTACAGCAAGGTCAAATTTGGTCACTCGTACATTTGTGTGGAAAAAGGCAAAACAGTGGATATTCCTGACTGCCTGGAAGCCTGTGGCAACAGAAATGGTATTTGCAGTCAGCTGAATGGAAGTTTATCTATTCCAAAGGTCAAGGTCATTTACTGACCTTTGTCCTAGATGCCTCAGATTCTGTTTTTAGCTCACCGTCACGTAGTGACGAGGTGAGCTTTTGGGATCACTTTTCGTCCGTCGTCCGTCCGTCCGTGCGTCCGTCCGTGCGTCCGTAAACAATTCTTTAAACGACATCTCCTCCTAAACCACTGATCGGATTTTGACCAAACTTCACAGGAATGATCCTTAGGTGGTCCCCTTTCAAAGTTGTTCAAATGGTTCCGGTCCGTTGCACATCTAGGTCATAGGAGCCAAAAACAGATTTTTTTCACCAAAAACTTAAAAAATCTTCTTCTCTGAAACCACAAGGCCCAGGTCTTTGATATTTGGTATGAAGCTTCATCTGGTGGACCCCTACCAAGATTGTTCAAATTATAGTGCTGGGGCCAAAAATGCCCCCGCTCCGGGGCCCTTTGGTTTTACATGGGCTTATATAGGGAAAATCTTTAGAAATGTTCTTCTCTGAAACTGTAAGGCCCAGGTCTTTGATATTTGGTATGAAGCTTCATCTAGTGGACCCCTACCAAGATTGTTCAAATTATAGTGCTGGAGCCCAAAATGCCCCCGCTCCGTGGCCCTTTGGTTTTACATGGGCTTATATAGGGAAAATCTTTAAAAATCTTCCTCTCTGAAACCGCAAGGCCCAGGTCTTTGATATTTGGTATGAAGCTTCATCTAGTGGACCCCTACCAAGATTGTTCAAATTATAGTGCTGGGGCCAAAAATGCCCCCGCTCCAGGGCCCTTTGGTTTTACATGGGCTTATATAGGGAAGAGCTTTAAAACTCTTCTTCTCTGAAACCGCAAGGCCCAGGTCTTTGATATTTGGTATGAAGCTTCATCTAGGGGACCCCTACCAAAATTGTTCAAATTATAGTGCTGGGGTCAAATATGCCCCCGCTCCGGGGCCCTTTGGTTTTACATAGGCTTATATAGGGAAAATCTTTAAAAATTTTCTTCTCTGAAACCGTAAGGCCCATGTCTTTGATATTTGGTATGAAGCTTCATCCCACACGGCCATGGTCCTTCTTCCCCCCCCCCCCCCCCCCCCCCCCCCACTCCGGGCCCCTTTGGTTGTAAATGGGCTGATATAGGGAAAATCTTTAAAAATCTTCTTCTCTGAAACCGCAAGGCCCAGGTCTTTGCTATTTGGTATGAAGCTTCATCTAGTGGACTCCTACCAAGATTGTTCAAATTATGGTGCTTGGGCTAAAAATGCCACCGCCCCGGGGCCCTATGGTTTTACATGGGCTTATATGGGGAAAATCTTTAAAAATCTTCTTCTTGGAAACCCCAAGGGCCAGGTCTTTGCTATTTGGTATGAAGCTTCATCTAGTGGACCCCTACCAAGATTGTTCAAATTATAGTGCTAGGGCCAAAACTGCCCCCGACCTGGGGCCCTTTGGTTTTACATAGACTTATATAGAGATATTCCTTAAAAATCTTCTTCTGAAACATCAAGGCCATGGTCTTTGATATTTGGTGTGAAGCTTCCTCTAGTGGACCTCTATCAAGATGGTTTAAATTACAGCCCTGAGGCCAAAAATGCCCCCGCCCTGGAGCCATTTGGTTTTATATAGGCTTATGTAGGGAATATCTTTAATAAAAATCTTCTCTGAAACCGCAAGGCCCAGGTCTTTGATATTTGGTATGTAGCATATCTAGTGGACCTTTGCCAAGATTGTTCAAATTATAGCCTTTGTTGATATTTGGTATGAAGCTTCACCTTTTTAGACGTCTCTGAACATTATGCACATTATAGCCCTAGGGTTAATAATGGCCCTCCCCGGGTCCCACTTGTTACTCTATGGATCAGGTGAGCGATCCAGGGCCATCATGGCCCTCTTGTTTTTTTATCTCATTCGCCACTTAAACTGGTGGGT